>CM037878.1:89610698-90225698 GCA_021292165.1 Shinisaurus crocodilurus | reverse complement strand
CAGCAACCATGCATTTGCATGGTAGAGACTGTGACACCCCTGGCCTGCACTGCTGCCTTCCAACGGTGCCAGCAAGGGACAGCATTCCCCTCACCCCTGCAGTAAACAGTGAGTGGTTCTTGTGAGAGAGCCACATCACCCCCTTACTGTATACAATCATCAAAGGGTCATGGGGGGAAAGGTCTCATTTTCAGATATAAAAATAACTTCTTCAATATCTCAATTTTGACGTCTTGGTTACCTTTCTGGCTCCATAAGGAACCATCATGCCTGTCACATAGGGAGGATCTATGCCAGGGGTAAGCAATGCAATGCCCGTGGTCACTGATGCACTCCCAGATAATTTTCTTGGTGCCTGCCAAGGTGACCCTCCCGTCCTACTTTTTGTTTGGGCGGGAGCACATTTGGCTATTTGAGGAACTATCCTGGGCACCACCACAAAATGGCTGCCATGGGAGGCATGCGTGGGGTCTGAGCCCCAACACACTGAACAGCTCCTTTGAACCCACAATTTTCAGCACCAACGGAAACCTATTTCACAGCAATCCCAGCTACCAGTTGATTATTTTTTTTTAAGTGTTAAGGGTAGGGCACCTTGCTGGGCACCAAGAAAGATGTCAGGGGTGCATTAGTGCCTGAGGCCACTATGTTGCCTACCCCTGGTGTACAGTGTAGACTCTTGACAAAGGCCTGCTTCCACAGGGTCCCTGGTCTGGTCTCTGATGCAAGTGTTCTTAGGGAACAAAGCAGCACCATAGTTTGAATCTAGGCTTTAGTAAAAGGCTCCCCTTACTTTGGGTACCATTATCCTAAATCTTCTGAGGTACTATTATTGCAACTTTAGGGTCTCACCTTAATTATTGCCACTTGTGGCCAAAGTTTTGCAGTGTTGTCCAGTATAAGCAGCCCATAATAAATATATTCAGTTGCAGTATTTGAGTAGCATACTTCACTGAGGCATTCCTACTTACAAAGTCCAGCAGAGAGTAAGTGGGCTGTCTAACATGCTCAGTCACATAATCAGAACATAGGCCTAGTTCTCACATTGAGGTGGTAAACCTATCGTTAGGTTGTACCCCTTCAGACTCCAAGTGAGGGTTCACATACTTAGATGCCTCCCCATACACAAACATGCCTTGCACATAGAAAACTAACAAGTCTAGGAGAAGGCTCAGACAAAACCCTTCTTCTCCCAGACACTGTTTTCTATGAGGAGCACGTTTTGCTTTGCATGGAGGAAGATTCAATCCTATGAGCCCCCACCTAAACTCTGAAGTGGTGCACCCTAGACATACGTTTACTATCTCAGTAGAACTAGGCCTGAAACATCTTGTTTAGAATGATGTATGTGCAACACCAAGGGATTTGCAATTGATTTGCAAAGGGCTCACTAACAGGTTTAATGGATTTTATGTACCTACTCAATGTGTTAAATTCTCTAGCTTCTCACGATGTCTCCTGGGATAGAGCTTTTTATCCTAAAGAACATTAAAATACTGTTCATTTGCATCACAGTTTTAAGAGAAAACATAAGATGGGGCAAGTTTCTTTCACCCATGTTATTAGCGCTAGGCCTTCCTATCAGATTCATCGTGTCTGCCCATCTTCCAGCTCTCTTCTGTCACAAATAAAGGCCACTTCTTTTTGTCCTCTCAAATTCTTCTCCTGTTCCAAACACACACTTGCCTTTCTGCCCCACCCCCTCAACCCTGTCCCTAGTTTCCATCTGGGACATACAGTCTTTCCATTGCAGTGTTCCCTCTTGTACTGTACAACACACACACACACACTGGATGACCTGTGTGAGGAAGGAAAGGAAAATGTGGCCGTCTACTTAACGAACTCCTGCCCCAAAAGGAATGTCTCCCTTTTGTCTGCCTCCTTGCCTCCTTGGAGGCAAGCCATCCACAAAGAAACAGAATGAGCTGTGCTGTCAGAGTCTCATCAATGCAGCCTCCCTTATGTCTCCCTTCATGCCTTAGTTACCTGGCTGTGGAAAGAAGGCTGTCTCTGCTCTCAGGGATGCAGGGCACTGAGGAGGTATCTAAGTATGTGTAACGGAAAGACTCGGGTCTCCCGAGTCCTAGTCCAACACTCTAACCACTACACCACACTGGCTCTCAAACATACATACATAATATTGACCCCTCTCGCTGGATCCCAGGTCGCTGCTTCTTCCTGGTGAATCATTAACCCTTCCTCCTTCCCACCCCAGGTGATGGAATCAAGCTGTGCGCAAAGGGCCTCTCAAAGTTTCCCACCCTCTTTGTGGGCTGAGAAATTGGAGAGACAATTTTACTGAATTTCTCCAGGAGGAGGAGAAATTCTCCCCCTCGAACCATTGGCAGGGTTTGTGGCACCGCCTCTTTCTTTTTCCCCTAAGGGTTTTTGTTGTTGTTGTTGTTTTTTTACACTGCCACTGCAAGTAACAATAGCAGCAACTGTGTCGGCAGCCTGGCTGCCGTGTTGTTGCATCATCCACAGTGCCTCAATACCTAGCATCGTTTCAGGGAATTTTGGCTGGATGGAGAGGAGAGAGAAGGCGGCCACCACCCATTTTTTAAAAAAAAAAATTTTAAAAAAAATGTGGAAGAAAATGTGGAGAAAATTCTGTAAAGTGGCCTTTTATTTCTAGGGAGCAAGAAAACAAAAATCTCAAATGTTTTCTGAGAATTTTTAGTTTAGTTCTAGTTGCCATTCTTCAGGGTTCAGTAACTTCCCAGGATCTTCCAAATGTTAAATTTGGGAGGGGTGATTGTGGATACATCTTGTCTCTAATGCACATTCTTATACTACCGCGATTTCCCTGAAAGCCTGTAGCAGGTGTGAGGGGGTCAGTGTTATGTCCAGTTCCAGGGAAGAGGTAGAGCTAGTGCCGTGCCAAAATCGGTCCTCCAGTTTCCTGAAAGTTTTCTACCATCATGAACAAGGCTTCCATTTTTGTGCCTCATTCTCAGATTGTCTTATCATTTATTTTTACATTCTTTTGATGGTGATTTTGAGCTTGCCTAATCACTGCAAGGCAGGCAAGGGTTTCTTTCTATTACCCATCTCTCCATTGCTCTGCAGCCTCCCAGGCTGCCTGCGCTTCCTGGTCTTTAAAAAGCCATATGGGAGGAACTACCTCACAATGTCTTCCCCTGGGCTTTAACTGAAGTGTGGGAAGCCAAGGAGGCTGCAGACTGCTGGAGAGATGAATGTACAGTGGAAGACGGGACATTCACATACACTCCTCAGCCACCTCAGAAGTAAGGGAAGCACAAGAACCCCGAAGCTAACCCATGAGAATTTCTCCAAAATATTATTCTCCTTTGAATTTATTTTTGAAAACTAATTTCTTTTCTATCAAATTGAATGAGAATGGTCAAAAAAGTATGGAAGAAATTTTTGGCACAGCACTCAATGGACAGCTCACTAATTACAAATAAAAGTTGCACATCTTAACTGTATTTGCATGTATTTGTGATGCAGCTCTAGCATTTTCCACTGAATAATATCGTCCACACTACTGGAAACCAAATAGACTCTGTCCTGCTGCATAACCTGCTTCACCTCTCCTGCTCATCTTTCTTCCTACACTTATCTTCATCTCTATTCCCCCTCATAGACTTTCTGCCTGTCTTCTTTTTTCAAGAGCAGTCTATTGTGTACACTTAACTATCATTATAGTAAGTTTAATGTATCCATTATCTTTATCAGTACTCAAGGTTATTGTCACTTGAGCTTCAGTCCAGTGCTCAGAATGCTCTGTGGATATTTACAAACAGTCCCAGGAGTGCATAAGTCCCACTGCTTTCAATAAGAGCGGTTGACCTGAGCCACATTCCTGTCAGCAAGAGTCCTGTGTAGTTTTTGACATGGATTCTAGAAGACGAGGGTAGAAACATTGCCACATCATCACAACAGTGCCACTAGAAAATACTTCTGCAGTGCAAACCTCATCCAAACTCTCTCAATTGTTAGTAAGCTTCTGTTTTACTCTGTGCCCCAAGCTCACCCACAATATGCCAAGGTAGCCTTCCTCAACCTCCACATGGGTTGGACCACAACTCCCATAATGCCAATGGTCATGCTGACTGGGAATTATGGGAGTTGCGATCCAACCCATCTGGAGGGCACCAAGTTGGGGAAGGCTCTGCTAAAGTCTGTAATCCGTGAGCTTCCTTTTTCCTTAACTTACTGTTACGTTGTGTGGTCTTCCTTTTTGTTACCTTTCTTGTTATTTCAAAAATAAAATGCCATGTGAGATAAAAGACAGCTTCTAATTTGTTGACTGATGGATTTGCAGCTTTTAATTTGTTGAAGGATGTGACAAATCTTGACAGAAATTTTAAAAATAGCTACTGTCACTGCAGTAACTCAATACACTAAGATTCGAAAAATATATGATAGCACTGGGCTGGAACTGAACATATGAAGCTGCGTTACAGTGACTGATTAGCTGCAGTGGCTCTCCAGGATCTCAGGGAGTGTATTTCCCAGATACCTCTTTAACTGGTTCAACCAGGAATGTTCTGTATGCAAACCCCACAGTCTACAACTATATTCATGGGAATGTATGTATGTATTAGCAATGTACTTTTCAAGTGTGATTGTTTTTACTACAACAACAGCAACAACACATTTTTCAGTTCAGCCCCAATCTATATTTTTATTCATAAATTTACACTAGTTGTGGGTGGGCAGTGGGTGAACAAAAGGGATTAAAGAAGAAATAGTATGAAATTAAATAGAGATGTCACAAGTTACTTACCTCTTGCTCACGCCATACATCTCCCTATTCACTCATTGCCTTTTGCCTTTTGATTAGATTCTTGGATCTTTGGAATAAGGGATGGCTTTCAATTGTGTGATAAATTCCTTTACACTTTTGAGACTTTGTAAGAATTTTGCAAGGTTCTCCTTGGCAGCATTGTTTGAGGTTTGGGAAGTGGCTGGCTCTTTTTTTATTATTATTATTAGTTCCACTTGCTTGCTGTCAAACAGCAAAGACTGCCTGTGAAAATGAATGGCACATATTGGTTTCTGCTGCAATGTTTCACTATGTGGTCCTTCGGCAGACATCCATCCATACAAGTTATTCTGCCTTGCTTTGAGGATTTCAGAAGAAGTAGCCAACCACTATGAAATTCAAAATTAAATAGATAATTTGTATAACTCTGTTGGGAAGGTTTAGGGATATCAGCTACATTCCTGGAGATTCAGCCTATAATGGCAATTTGAGACACGCTTGTAAAGTTAATGTGCAGAATTTATGCTAGAATTTACCACGTCACAAAGAGAAATGGCAACGGTTTTTATTTGATTGTTGGTGCTAGCTAATATTTACAATATCTTCTAATCGTATATGTGAGTTGCAATATAACACCTGCAGCAAAAAAATAAAAAATAAAAATGAGGCTTCACGGTAACATCCAGGAATTCATTAGCAGCATCACTGCAGACTTGGGTCCCAAAAATCCTTTCAGCCTTTGCATTGGCATAGCACAGTCTTACTTTATCAATCTATTTAAAGCCTACTATCTAATATTGATCCCCTCAAAGACGGCTATAGCTATGTTGTGTCTATTTACTTTAGGTCCATGCTTCAGGCTTGCAAACTGAGCATCTACCAGTGTTTGCATTACATTCTAGAAGATCTGGTAGGAATGACCAGAACCAAGACTAGATGCAACTGGCATCCAACCAGTACTGAATCTCTGACCTACTGGGCTGATCACGTAAATGGGTGTGAGGCTTGATTTTAAGAATAAAAGGGTGAGGAATACAAAACCCTCTCCCTGCCCCTGTTTACATTCCTTCCTACAACCCTCGCCCCTCCCAGGGACTGTTTCTCACTGCCCGGCTCACTTCTAGTATTGATGTCTGGCTGATGGAAAAGGGACATTGAGGGAAGACTGGGGGCAAGTGAGGGTTCAGCAGCCCCAGCCTGCACACCCCTTTTGCTCTGAAAAGTGGACACCCTTATACCTTACTTTATACATCATTGGGGCTGATCTGGTGTAAATACACTTGTCCAACATTGTCTTGTGTAGCTTGAGCCTGATTAGGATGTACTTATACGAAACCTAACTTGTCATTTGACACCTCAGTATCTATAACACCACATTAAGTATTGTACATAAAGCATCACCCTACTTCCTCCTTAGTGATTGACATATATTTCCATAATCCAGAAACCAAAAACCCCTCTCGACTTTGCAAAGGTCTTCAGAATCAGAGGTCTCTATGTATGAGTGCCCATTGTCCTAGCATTGTATACACCCAAAACCTTTCCTCTCGTTATAGTCAATTGTTTTCAAAATTGATACAAGTTCTAACACATCTTTACACCTTCAATATCATAGTAGCCAAGCCCTGCTTCAAAATGGTGCTTGTGTATCAGTTCCTGTGTTGTATATCCATCACTATGCATTTTGCCTAAATCCTGGTCACATGCCAGTACCCATCTGTGTAAATATGCAATTTTTCTAGCTGAATTGCACATCTACATCCCAGGCTCAACCACAGAAAGATCATATAAATAATGGAACCTGACAGCATAAGTAATTCTTTTCATGTCTCAGACCTCATGGTTGATTGCTGAACTGTGGGATCTGCTGTTTTTAGACCATGCTAGGCTCTACCCTTTAACCTCCAAAGACTGCAGGATCAGGAGAGAATCTTGAGCCATGTGCTACAGACCGTCTTTGTTTTTTCCACCTTGCTTGACACTTGTTACCATCACATGACCTCTTACGAACATACAATTTATCTCTGGCTTAACCTAAAGGCCATTCAGTACAAGTAGCAAGTATATAAGTGGGAACGATAACATGTCTGGGCTGAACAGACTGCCTTCCTTCAAAAAGAAAGGGGGGTGAGGGGAGAAAAAAGAAAGAATAAAGCAGAAGCCACTAATCTCTAAACAAAAGGAAAGAGGTAGAAAAAACAAGCAATGCCATTCTCAGATTATGAGAAAATACTGTTTATTTGGACATCTGTTTTCTGAATAACTGCTAAATATTAAAATAGAAAATAAAAACAGTGCCCAGATAAGTGGTGGACCAAAAGAGCATGGGTTTCAGGAAGGAGGGGGTAGAGTACAGTTCATAACACAATGGACTGTGTAATTGGCTCTTCTGAAGTTTCTAATCACTTTTTTGTAAGATCAAGTGAAACTGACAAGCAAGGCTATCGGAAGACTGACTCTATACAATGGTGGCACTTGGGACTCCAACCCAGTTTATGTGGTAATTGTTAATTATTTTGAGGCTTCCTCTCAAACACAAAACATATCCGACAAGTTGCCATGTATTTTTTAAGAAGTTCCTACCGAATAAATGATGTGGTCATTATTTTAGATCTAGATGAATCATTTGTCTGTGAAGATGTTATCAAAATACAAGCTATCCCCTTCAAATATATTTTAAACAATGTTAATGCATTTTCACATGTCATCATTTGACAGTTCCACCATACTTGGTAGTCAGCCACCAGGGAAATTTACATGCATTTGAATTCACCCTGCCAAGCACAGTCATCCCAGACTGACAGCCTATTTAACTAGGTGATAAGTTAATCTGTACAATGTTTGATAGATTTCTGTCTTTTACCCAGGCCATACTTTGTGAAAATGATTCTGCTACAAAATTGGCAAATGTGTCGTGTCTCAGCTTCCAGTCTCAGTGGATATATATATATATATATATATATATGCATAGAGTTTTGTGCATCCATCTAAACTAGACACGTAAAGTTAGCATAACTATCTTCCGTCATCAAGAAAATATTTCATATTCTTTTCACATCACCTATGGCCTGAGAATCACAGAATCATTTAGGGATCTTGTCTTAATGGAGCAAATTATCACAAAATCATTACTGATAATTTGAGTGAAAATTGTCATTCAAACTGGTGCGCTACATCCTCTCAAAAATTAGCTTGAAAATCAGCACTTAGCAAATCCTGCTGAAAAAGAATCAACATGGCTTCTGCAAAGTTATGCCCCATCTCACTAACCACTGAGAGTTCTTTGAGAGTATGAATAAATATGTGGATATGGGGTTATCCGAAGTAAACTCTGTTTACTTGGGACTTCCCAAAGGCTTTTGATGAAGTCCCTCACCACAGTTTCCTGAGCAAACAAGGTAGTCATGGAATAAGATGAGAGGATCAGTAAGTGCTTAAAGAACAAAAAGCAGAGAGTAGGAATTAATGGTCAATTCTCTCAGTGGAGGGATGTAAGGATCTGTATTGGAATTTGTGCTTTTTAACTTGTTCATAAATGATCTGGAATTAGAAATGAACAGTGAAGGGGCTTACTGATGACACCAAGTTAATTAGGCTGATTAAAACAAAAAGGGATTGTAAAGGATCTCTCCAAACCTGGAGAATGGGCATTAAAATGTGAGAAGAGGCTATTGTATTTATGTCTTGTTGTGGGTTCCCATAGGTATCTGGTTGGCCACTGTGTGAACAGAATGCTGGACTAGATAGGCCTTAGGTCTGACTCAGCATGGCTTTTACGTTCTAATCACCCTTCTATTTTACCATACTGTCATATTGACCAGAACGCTTTCTTCAGATACATGCACAGTAAAAGACAGAAGAAAGAACTGGTGGTTCAACTACGCAATGAGGATGGCAAATTGATAACAGAAGACAAAGAAAAGGCAGAAGTGTTCAATTCCTACTTCGGCTCGGTCTTCTCCCAAAAGAGGGTCTATTACCCCCCTGGCATACCTGAAGTGCAGACTGAAGGGGCAGGATTGCAGCTTGAGATTGATAGGCAAATGGTCAAGGAGCACCTGATTGCTCTGAACGAGTTTAAATCTCCAGGGCCTGATGAGCTGCATCCTAGAGTAATAAAGGAACTGGCAGAAGAACTCTCAGAACCACTGTCTACTATCTTTGAGAAATCATGGAGGACAGGTGAAGTGCCAGACGACTGGAGGAGGGCAAATGTTGTTCCCATCTTCAAAAGAAGGAGGAACCTGGGAACTATAGGCCAGTCAGTCTGACATCAATCCCCGGGAAGATTTTGGAGCAGATTATAAAGAAGTCAGTCTGCAAGCACCTTGAAAACAATGCAGTGATTACTAGAAGCCAGCATGGATTTGTCAAGAACAAATCCTGTCAGACTAATCTGATCTCATTTTTTGATCAGGTAACCTCCCTTGCGGACTGTGGGAATGCTGTGGACATTATATATCTGGACTTCAGCAAAGCTTTCGACAAAGTGCCTCATGATATCCTGATTAGTAAGCTAGCTAAGAGTGGGCTAGATGGAACAACTATCAGGTGGATCCACAATTGGCTACAGAATCGGACTCAAAGAGTGCTTATCAATGGTTCCTTCTCAAACTGGGGAGAGGTAACAAGCGGGGTACCATAGGGCTCGGTCCTGGGCCTGGTGCTCTTCAACATTTTTATTAATGACTTGGATCAGGAGGTACAGGGAATGCTTATCAAATTTGCAGATGACACAAAGTTGGGTGGAACAGCTAATACTCTGGAAGACAGAAACAAAATTCAAAGTGACCTCGATAGGCTGGAGCGCTGGGCCGAAAACAACAGAATGAAATTTAATAGGGATAAATGCCAAGTGCTGCACCTAGGGAGAGGAAACCAAATGCAGAGTTACAGAATGGGGGACACTTGGCTCAAAGTGAGAAGGATCTTGGAATTGTGGTAGATCACAAACTGAATATGAGCCAGCAATGCGATGTGGCTCATATTTTATGTGGCTCATAAAGAAGGCAAATGCAATTTTGGGCTGTATTAATAGAAGTATAGCTTCCAAAGCGTGGGAAGTGATAATTCCCCTTTACTCGGCACTGGTTAGGCCTCATCTTGAGTACTGCGTCCAGTTCTGGGCACCACACTTTAAGAAGGACATAGACAAACTGGAGAGGGTTCAGAGGAGGGCAACAAGGATGATAAAGGGACTGGAAACAAGGCCCTATGAGGAGAGACTGAAAGAACTGGGCATGTTTAGCCTTCAGAAGAGGAGACTGAGGGGAGATATGATAGCACTCTTCCAGTATTTGAAGGGATGTCACACAGAGGAGGGCCAGGATCTTTTCTTGATCATCCCAGTTTGCAGGACACGGAATAATGGGCTCAAGTTACAGGAACCTAGATTCCACCTAAACATCAGGAAAAATTTCCTGACTGTCAGAGCAATAAGACAATGGAATCAACTACCTAGGGAGGTGGTGGGCTCTCCCACTCTGGAGGCATTCAAGGTGCAGCTGGACAGACATCTGTCAGAGATGCTTTGACCTGGATTCCTGCATTGAGCAGGGGGTTGGACTCGATGGCCTTGTAGGCCCTTCCAACTCTACTTTTCTATGATTCTATGATTCTATGATCCATCACTCCAAATTGAACTAACTGGGCTGAAACCCCAAGTGCATGAGATCTCTGTGGATTATAATTATACATGTGGTTCTTATCCTGTGAACTTTATCTGTATTTTCTTAAGACCCTTTCAGTTAAGGTCCTTGGTCTTCTAAGTAGTTTGTGCACTGAAGTACAACAGAAAGGAAATGACACATTTCAATCTTAGGGGGGGAAATGTGGGCTAGCAGAGCAAGTGCCACGCAAATAAAAGCCTACATGGGAGGACTAAAAAGGAGGCTGCATTCACACATGCTTGTATCTCATTTGATTACTCAACACCGTGCGCATCAGCCAAATGTGTCTCCATTAAAAACAATTAGGTTTGAGTAGAGAGATTGGATGATGTTAAACTTCTTTCTGTGGTGTCCAATCCTTACACATACAAAGCATTATTTGCTGCTGCATTTAATGAGAGATGAGTATGCATAACAAATCAGTCCATGGTTAGACCAATTAGTTCACCTGGGCCAGTATTGTCTACCCCAGGAACTGGCAACCTGCTACCCTCAGCCTAATTTCAAAATCCTTTGCAAGCAATCAGTTTACACCTCTGTCAAGAGCTATCAGTCCTTATCCCAGCAGCCTCCTGGGCAGAGAGACAGATACAGACCCACACAAAGAAGAAGAAGGAGAAGGAGAAGGAGAAGGAGAAGGAGAAGGAGAAGGAGTCATCCCAGGCTCTGGAACTCCCTGCTGAGGAGAGGCTAGGATGATTCCCTCTCTGGTATCCTTCTGCCAGAAGGCAAAGGTGTTTTTTATTCAAGCAGTCCTTTGACATGTAAGCTGGCATGTGCTGAAGGAGGTTGTCTTTGGTTGGGTGCTGTTTATTTATTTTATTGTTGTGTTTTTAATTGTGCTTTTCGTTTATTTGTTTTTATAATTTTTTTAAAATTAAGTTTTCTTTTAGTCTTGGCCTTACTAGCGTTAGCCTCGCTGAGTGCAATTTTTGGGGTGAAATGTGAGATATAAATCAAACAATAAATAAATAATAGGGGAGAGAGAAAGGGGTGACAGAAAGAGAGAAACAGGTTGGCCCTACCCACTACTGGCCTTGGCCTGGCTGCTGTACAGCCCCAACGGATTATCTCTGGTTTTCCTACAAGATTGCTAGGGTTTGTCTCAGAATTCAAGAAGAAAGTGCAAACCCGACAATGTCAGAAACAAAAAATAATACTCAGTTTTAAATATCGGCTTTGGTTGATTTTGAGGGTCTTAAAAAAAAAAAAAAACAACCACCATAATTGTTTCAGTGTTACCAGAAGATGCTTCATAATTACTCCCTTTTATACAGTCAATTACCAAAGCTTGAAGGCTCAGTGGGGCATTTGTTTATTCAAAACATCTTGAATTTCCTACCTTGCAGTATGTTGTTTACAGGGCACATATTGTCACTATGAGAAGTAAATGTCAACAGGCAAATTAAAACCAAGTTCCTACATTCATAAGGAAACAATGATAGGAAGAATTTGTAATTGACTTGCCTAATATCATATGGCCTGATCATATGATGTCCTCTTTAAGCTAGTTAATGTACCACTCAGGCAATGTAGACATTTGCCATGACACAAATAATTCAGGAGGCAAGTGTGTAAAAGAAGTGATAGTTAAATCCAAAATTCAAGGAAAATGTCACTCATGCTGGAAAAGAAGTAAACAATATAGAAAAAGGAAGTATTACTGTAGAATTTACCATTTTATTAAGAACTTTCCCCACAAAATATTAGACCAAATTAATAGGTTTTATGGATTTTTTTTACTGGCATTCAATGCCTGGCTCACTGGTGTGTCACATTATGCACACCCCAAACTAACCTCCTCACTCTATTTCTGCCATTATATCCTCAATTTCTTCAGACTAGTTATATCATGGCTTTTTCATGTGTTTCGTTTTTTCCATGGCATATATTTCAGCATGTGCTAACCTTGCGGTACTGGCTTCCCTCGCCGCCACCCGCACCCCCCATGGCTCCTCGGTGACTGGGTTTGCACAACATGCTAAGCCACGGTACCTACAGTAAAACCTAGAACAAGCCATGGCTTCGAAGCCATGGCTAAGAAACACTGACTGGGTTTGCACAACACTCTGTGCCACCGTGGTTTAGCGTGTTGTGCGAACCCAGTCAGTGTTCCTTAGCCATGGCTTCGAAGCCACCCTTCGAAGCCATGGCTTGTTCTAGGGTTTACTGTAGCCACTGTGGTTCAGTATGTTGTGCGAACCCAGTCTCCCTCTGCTTTGCCCAGTGAACTGGAGAGTAAATGTAATGCTGCTTCCCCCTCCGGTCCCCTTCCTTGTCCTTTGAAAAAAATAAAATTTGGAATGTCTTCTCAAGTCTTACCAATTGTCTCCTTTGTCTTTTTTTTTCTTCTTCTCCTTTGTCTGAGCATGGAAAGCTAAGCAGGGTCAGGCCTGGTTATCACTTGGATGGGAGACCCCTCCTCTAGTTTCCTGCATTGCGCAGGGGGTTGGACTCGATAGCCTTGTAGGCTCCTTCCAACTCTATGATCTATGTAATCTATGAAAAAAACTACGGTAGTTGAAAATACGCCAATATACATGTCTACTCAGAAGTAAATCACATTGGGTGGAGGGGAACTGGGGGCGTTGGTCCCACTGGCTTCACCGCATGGGAGGTGGGAGGGCAGCAGCAGGCAGTACCACCACAGCCTCCCCCCTTCTCCCCCCACCCCTTCTTATCATCGCATCATAGAGTTGGAAGGGGCCATTTAGCCTAGGCCACTGAGTCCATCCCCTGCTCAGTGCAGAAATCCAGTTTAAAGCATCCCTGAAAGATGGCAGCCCAGTCTCTGCTTGAATACTTCCTTCCAGTGCCTTCCTAGGCAGCTGGTTCCATTGCCTGACTGCTCTGAGCCATCTGGCTGATGCAAGGCTGGTGTGGCTCTCAGCACGTGCTCCTGTTGTCACCTGTGGGTGCTGGGAATGGCAGACCTTGGCCTGTGAGGAGGGGGCATAGCCACAGCAGCCCAGGCTCCTTCAAGCAGGTGGATGAGGGGAAAAGAAGGCACAGGAAATCATTGCCACAGAAAGGAGAAACAACCAGGGGGTGAAGAAGGGGAAGGAAAGCTCAGTCTTTCTGATCCTGGTCAACCGCCTAGCACAGCCCTCTCTAGCCTGGGGTTCTCCAGATGTTTGGGACTACAACTCCTACCATTCCTGACCATTGCCCATGCTGGTGGGGGCTGATGGGCATTGTAGGCCAAAACATCTGGAGGCCACCAAGTTAGGATAGATTGGTCTAGCAGCTGTATATTAGATGAATGAAGATTACGAGTAGTCTTTAAAGATAGCCCCAAGTACAATGCATTGCAGTAGTCTCACCGAGATGTTACAAAGGCATGAATAACAGTGGCTAAGCCATCAAGGAGCGGCATGATATTTGAGAATGGAATACATGTGGGGGAATAGTTATGTTCTGCCCATTTTTATGTGCTCTAGAATGACTCCTATCATTATATTTTCCCCATTTTCTCAATATTCTAGCAAGAGAGAAGCTCCCAGATACAACATGGCAAAAAAAAAAAAAAAAAAAAAAAAACAGTCTGCAAAAGGGTGCAAAAAATCCACAGACAACTCTGTCTACTTTGCTTTGTGTCAGTTTCAGATCTATTCAATCATATGCCCATTCTATCCATTTGTACACAGCTTTCCCTAACATATGCATTTTGTATGCATCTCTCCCTAATAAGTGCATTTTATGCACCTTTTCCTAATATGCATATTTTTGTATGCCATTTTTGATCCAACTGCATCACAAAATTTGGAAAAGGGTGCAACTTGAAGAATAACTGTGTTCAGATCCACATATTAGTCTGAGACGTGATAGGTCAGTTCACTTAAAAATGCAGACCAAACAAAATCCTCCCCCATTTCTAGCAGAAACAGATTTATTCAAAGTTTAAAAAACAACAGACACATCAGCTCAATAAGCCCCATACGTTTTGGGCCACAGATGGCCATTCATCAAGGGAATTCTGTGTATTAAGAAAATACAAGCTTAAATAAGCAGAAGAGTAAAATCCACAACAACAACAAGAACACATTCCGTGCTTTTTAAAACTATATCTTCATAACACACATGCTTCCCCCTGGTGAAAGGCCATCTATAGCCTGAAATGCTTAGGATTTTTTAAGTTGAGTTGTCTGCTTCTTCTTGTTGTTGTTTTGGTTTCAGACTTTCAGTTTTGCATAAGTCGGTTTCTGTATCATTCTACGGGCTGCTCTCTTGCACTGCCACCATTTGTGCAGTGGTTATTTGTATGCTTCTGTTGAGATTTAGCTAATGCTGGAAATTCCAACAGAATGCTTTTGGTCCTGCCTTATGCTACAATCTGATGGGGGCGGGAAGGGGTGAACTATGGGATAGTCACTTGTCCATTGTTTTTTTTGAAACAGAACATAGGATTAAACTCTAGAGTAACTGTTCAGGGTGTGTGCATGTTATATTGTGACAGCAAACAGTGGGCAGAATAGAAGCTGATGAGAAGGCGACAGGTTGTATAATACATTTATGTAACTACTCCTAGGGGAAGGAAGTGCTGACGCAACCTATCTGTTATCATAGATGCATGATACAAGCTAGTCTCAGTAAATCAAAAGGCTGATCAGCTATAATACATATATAAGAAGTCTACTAAACATCAACAATGTTATTAGATGCATTATTCTGTCTTAAGACAAATGCATTACAGTCTCAAAACTGTCATTGCGCTCTGACAAATCTCATTTTCATCTATTCATGCAGTGCACACCTGTGGCTTGTTGACAATACCGAAATGAGGGCAACTGAACACCCTGTGACTCCACTGCAGACAGCACACAGGTACTTAGCACAGGTGTTACTGTAATTTTGATATATTAGAAAAATCCATAGTGTTCAGTGGCCCACAAATTCAACTCCCCACCTTATGCAGTGTATGAGGCTGAAAGAAACTAGGGGAAGGAGTTTTCTTTCTATACACTCATTAAAAAGGATGATTGACATTTATCAATGTAAGCCTATGTTTAAATAGTGGGGGTTTCTTTTCATTATATTACATATCAGTATAAAATATACAATAACAATAATAACATGTGTTACTTCAGAAGACCTGTAAGTAACTAGATGCAGCACAATGATAAAAGGGAAAGGTAGGGCCCTGCCTGCCCTTTGGCGCACCAGCTGCCACTGAGCAAAAGAGGAAGTAGAAGGACTTCAGTACGGGAATGTTTGAACCAAGAGACATGTCTTCTTATGGATGGGCAGCTTCAGGAGGCCTAGAGGCCATTTTCATCCCCAGACTCCCCTCCCCCATGGGGGCCAAACAACAACAACAACAACAACAACAACAACCACCACCATCATCATCATCATCATCATCATCATCATCATCATCATCATCATCATCATTTTAAAAAATGAGGCCTAGAGAAGCTAGGTAGCACCAAAAGGGTCAAAACTGGCTAGTTTTCATGCTAATTTTGACCCCTCTGATGCTCTGCAATAGCTACAGAGCACTAAAAGGGTAAAAAAATACTTCAAAATGGCTACTCCAGATGCCATTTTGTTTTTATTTCTTTACAATTGGGGGGCATAGCAGGGGCTCTGTTGCCTACCCCTGCTTTACTTCTTCAACATCTTTTGAAATACTTGTATATTTCAGAAGTCACTGAATTCAAAAGTTTGAGGGTTTAAATTTTTGTTTTAAATAATGTTGCCATTTGCCACAACTTTCAGCTTCCATTATGAGTATTCCCATGCAGGCAATTAACAAAAATGAAGCTTGAGCTTTCTGTAATGGGACTAAGATGACTAGAAACTAACCAACTAAATACTTTTTGACCTCACAGGGCAAACTTCTACACAATGGTTTTGACGGGTTATGTTAGCTGCCGGGTGCCAAATTATTAATCTTGACCAGAGAGGTCCATCTGAAGTGGGGTGAGGGGCTGGGGTTTGTTCCATTATCTTGCTAATTTGTCACATGTTGATATGAAGAGATGTCTTCCTGCCCTGTCTCAATTTACTTTGCAAGATCCAATATTCTAAAGCTCTGGCTTTTTCAAACCTTACATTGTATATCTTTCTTCCAGTTGTTAATTTATTACTAACATTCATGTACCACCTTATCTACCAAAAAGCCATCAAGGCGGTGTACAACCATTTAAAACAAGAAAGCCTAAGAACAATAAAAACAAGAACAGTGAAAACATTTCCTGCAGCAATGCCTCTTTTTAAAAACTGTACATTATGAGGTACCATGTTTCCAAATAATTCCTATTCACTCTGGCTTTGTGCAAATGATTCCTTTTGTATTAATACACTATATAATTTTGCACAAGAAATGGAAAGTTTACATGGGAAAATCAGTGTTGGACTTCACAATGTTAGAAGGAAAACAATAGGATTTAAAGTATCAATTCATTCAGATTTTTGAGGAAGATGGACTGAATAAATGTAGACTCCAGCTGTTTATAATTTTCTAACGTTTATCTTTAGACTCCATATAATAATGTTCAAGCTGAAGTTTAGCATGACCACAATGACAAAGGGTCCCTTTCCTCTAGAAAACAAAACCTTGTAAATCAAGCAGCTTGCTTGTGAAAGCCTGCATATAGAGGCATCATGCTAAACACATGGACACTAAGCAAGTGGTTTATTTTGAATGGTAACTATGTGCAAACACTTTTCATCAGCCTTCCCATATGGCGTTTTAGCCATTCAGAGTGGGCAGGTAACAGAAGGGGACCCTAGAATACAGCCTGATGTTAGAGCACATGAAGTATGTTGGGGTCAGTCGGCAACTCGTTTATGCTCTTTGTCAACTATAGAACACTAGTGAGCAGTAGCATCTGCAATCCAGGAAATCATATGGCACATGTGAGTTGGGGTTTGTTTGTTTGTGTGTTTTGAATCGTGAGCATTTCATTCCCTCCATCTAATGCTGATTTTTGTCCTTTTGAGAACCAAATGCAAATACAGCCATGTTCCACATACATCGTCTAAGAGAGTGGTTTCTTAGCAACAGCAACCACATGAAAGAGGCTGCAGTGTCCTGTCTAGTTCTTTAAATGTTACACACTCAGAGCTATTATGAAATACTCTAGGAACGCCTAATAAGAAAGCAGCTTGGACATTACTGCCCAAGTAAATATATAATAAATAAAGCATCCTAAATCATCATTCCCTGGGACATCTTCTAAGGTTCCTTTCCAGCATTAGTCTGTGTAATTTGGGACCACATCTGTGTGCTTTCTTCCTAGTAATTTCAGAAGCCAATGGTCATGTGGGAAGTGCCCTGACCATGGTTCTTTCCCACATCAGCATTGCTCCTATTTCTAGGAATTCTAGTGTGGAATGGTGTGTCCTCCTCCATGCAACCTCAGACTTCTATATTTCCAAGGGGCACAAAAATGAGCCATGTTGCAGTTGATCCCGCCTCTCTGATGTAATAGACTACTGCATTCCCCACTTAAGACTTATATGATTACAAATCTACAGATTGGCTGTGCCTTGAGTTTGGACTGATACATGAAACTCAACATGAGTATCTGCAAGGTGGTTCACAATGGGCTGAAAAATCTTAACTTCATATATGCGGAAGAAATCTAAATTGGCTGAAACCATCCAGTGAAGTTACCTAGGGACCACAGTAAAAAGCTCACTGGTTTCAGCTCTATGTACTTCAGCTGTTTAAAGAGTGAATTCAGCATTGGAAATTACTATTTATTATTCAATAAATACTGAGGAAAGGCTAAATATCACATTGCTACTGTGGTGAATATATATATATGTGGAATACTGTGTGCTGCAGCTCTGGTCACTTCATCTCAAAAAAATTATATTGAACAGCTGGAAACGGTATAGAAAAGGACAACTAAAATGATTGTATAGAATTCAGACAAAAACTTGGGGTGGGGGAAATTATCAGGAATGCATAGAATTTATTGTGGTAGGATGTTATGTTGTAATAGCCACTTGCTTCGATGGATTAGACAAATTCAGGGAGAAAAGGTCTATCAATGGCTATTAACTAGGAAATTGGATAAGGGCAAAACCACATGCCAAATTTGCTGACTTGTTTCGGCTGTCGGCTCTTCCATACTACCAGCTCCCAGTGGAGTTTTCACAGCTTTGGATTAGCGTACCTTTTCTGAGGTCTGGAAGACCAAGTCCTGCTTATTTATAGGGCATCTGTTCATTCAGGCTTTTAAACTGATAGCAGATTTATTTCTGGCAAACTGGCCAGAGGCTAGTTTCATTGAGCACTCAAAATATTTAGCTGGTGGCATTGTTTAAGGGTTTATTATTATGATTATTTCTGCTTCTTCTCCTGGCTATTATATGGTTAAAACTTGCATAATCAAGGCATTGTTACCATATATATATATATATATATATAATAAAACTATCCAAACCACAGAGATACTTTGCAGACATGCCATCTTGGATGTTCAAGCCAGGACTACAGCGGAGTGTAGTAGATTATAATACACGCACGCACGCACACACACACACACACACACACAAACACAAACACACACTGCAAGGGAGAGATTGAGCCCAAACTATTCTGTATGTGGCAATATAGAGTGTAACTTTATCCACCTTGCTCATTTTATGCCAGCAAGACCAGGTAAGGTGATACAGCAGGGCAACAGAAAAATTGCTTATGGGTCATATACATGTGAGCCCATCAGTCCCTTCAGTCAAAATCATGCATATGTTCTCATTATATTTATGTCTCCATATACATAATTTACATCTATGCAACAACTCAGATACTACTGTGTATAATCTGTTTTCAGTTCTTGATTTTTTAATGACATCTCCCATGCCTACAACGAGTCAAGATAAAGCTACATGGTACAGTAAGTCACCAGGAACCGAATAAATGGGCTCATGGTCGCAACCAGGATGCTTTGAAGTCAAAGGCAAACCCATACTTGTTCGCACAATCTAAATATTGGCTTTAATAGATGTGGGCATCGATAACAAGCACATCGACTGCAAATATCTCTATAAGCAAATGTAATTTAACTTCAGGGAAGTGCAGACCAATAATGAGTCCTCTGCCCAGCATCTTCAAAACCATATTAAGATGCCTTATTATTTATTATAAAATGCTTGCACAGAGGGAGAGATCTAATTGTCTGATGAAGATGCCAACCCCTGTGGGTATCACAGCATACTATACCTGTAAAAGCCACTGCTCATTAGGCTAACCACAAAGAGTAATACTAGGAGAGAAGCTGTGCAAAACTAGTGAGTTTTTGCTTCCTACAAGTCTCAAAACAACACTGCCTTTTTAGTTGAATTTCTAAGTAGCAATAAACAGCCTACCAACAAACATCCCACAGAATGCAAACTCTGTGCTTGGCAGGGCCAGTAATGTTCAGCACCTCCCATTGCATGCGATTAATCAACAGTCCTTCATACAAAGCAAGATGCCCTGATGCTTTGAGAAACGACTAATCATCTGATGGGTGGGCGGCTAGGTTGGGGACAATTTTTTGCTTTGTATTGATCTTCCATATGTTAGTATTAGCATTGTGTGGATCTCAGTCCCTGTTGTGTGTCCCTCATAATTAATCTCAGTAGAAATCTCTCATTATGTTGTTCTTATTATTCATTCAATGCCTCTTTCCTCCGACCTCCATGGTTTCTGGGCTTTCCTCCGCTATGATGCTGTTGGCTGAGATACTGAATCTATGCAGGGATTCTATATTACAAAAACCAACTGGTATTACTGGCACTTCGGTGGTAGATCCTATGATTGTTTACAATTCATTACAACCAGGGATGTTTTCTTGTTTTTCCACCCTCAAAATACATTCACTTCCCATCAGCCCATTCAATTTGCTGAAGTCAGAAGTTTTCTAAGAGCTAAACTACGCACAATGTTAAATGTGTCTTTGGGAGGGGGGGTTGTGTTAAATGAGAATTGCGTCAGCTGGGCGGTGGCCGTATAATTAGTGTGATCAGTGCAGGGCTGCAGGCAGCGAGAGGGAATTTACTCCTTTCTTCCCCTGCTGTGGTCCTGAAGAAAATCCCTCCTCTGGTGCCAATGAGGGAATTTCCCCCCAAAGCAAATACCAGTTTCAGAAGAGGTATTTTCCTCAGGACTGCAGAAAGGGTCAAATTCCCTCCCCATGCCTGCTCTGTTCCTATTAATTATCAGTCCCCCTCCAGCTGATGCAATTTGCATTTTTGAAAAACCTGCATGTTAGATGCAAAGCCACATTTAATATCATATGTAGTTTTTGCCCTAATACAGAGCAACTGCCAGCTTCAGGGCCGTACTTCCCCTCATTCATCCATCCAAGAAGATCCAAAAATGGCTTCTAACCAAAAAGCTTTATTAGAAAAATGCAAGCCCAGCAAACTAGCTGAAGTACAGCTGAAGTGGATTGCAGAAATCAATCACAAAAGAAACAAGCTCAGTTAGAATACTAGCCATTAAGGAAGAATGACCTATTGTTGATAAGTTGAATCCAAACTGGGAACCTCTCCTCCCTTCCAGACTCAAATTACCCACACCCACACCCCCTAAGGTGGTTCCTTTATTCTTAAGGGCCAATCTCTTGGAGCTCCTGACACTGCTCAGCTGGTCCACCCTCCTTAGCTGACACCTGACCCGGGGGTTAGTGATGCTTGATTAGCTCAGCATAAAGCTTGGGAGTTGGAGCTTTCTGGTAATTTGCATTCTTAACACAACAGTAGTTCAACTTTTTGACAAGCGGCACCTACTCCTCTGCAGGTACCTGCAACAGAACAAACACTGAACTTGGTCTATGAACCAAGACTTGCTCGCTGCAGCCCATAGGCTGCACAGGCTGGAGAACATGGTTTTCAGGTTGCAGTATTTTCAGGTTGCATGGTTTTCAGGTTGCACCCACACACCGAAGCCATGTGGACATCAATTCTGGACATGTATGCTTGGGATGATGCCAGATTTCATGGCACTTTCCACATGTCCTGAGCCACTTTTGAAATCATAGCATTAGAAAGCAGGCCAATACTCCATAGTTCAGACATGGTAATGTGGAAATCCATATCAGTAAAAAAAAAAAAAAGGTTGGGGAAGTCTACTGCATGAGGAATCTTCAGAGACACAGTGCACATTCTGAACAAGTTCTACCTCACTGACTCCATAAAGGTAGGGGGACAAGTGTGGAAAGCTAAGCAGGGTCAGGCCTGGTTATTACTTGGATGGGAGACCCTTCCTATAGTTTCCTGCACTGAGCAGGGGGTTGGACTCAATGGCATTGTAGGCCCCTTCCAACTCTATAATCTATGAATCTATGAGCATGCAGGGTTTCCATGAGCTGGGGTTCCCTCAGGCGGTGGGGGCCCTGGATTCCTTGCATGTGCACATTTTAGCTCCGCCCAGGTAGGGTGAGGAGTTCTACAACCAGAAATGCTTTCACAGCATGGTTCTTTAGGTGGTTGTGGACTCTAAAGGAAGATTTATGGACATTTACAGCGGGGTTTTGGGGAGAAGGCCTGAAACAGCTATCTTCTGGTACTTGCCTTTGGCAGACAAGCTAGCCGTGGCCAGATTCTTTGCCAGACAACCCCACACACACTTGCTATGGTAAATGGCCTCTCCGTGCAGCATGCACCCCCTCATTCTCAGAGACCAGGCCTTTGTACTTCAACCAGCTTATGGCACCATACTGGGCCCCAAGGATGGCCAAACAGAAAAACTTTAACTACTGACACAGCCATGCCGGACTCCCCCTAGAGCCTACTTTTGGCTGCATAAAGGCATGGTGGTGCTCTCTCTACACACTTCTGGATGTGGAGGAAGACCTTGTACCAGATGTGATTGTCACTTGCTGCATCCTGCACAACATCTATGAGTCAAGGGGGGGGGTGCTCCTTCAGGACAACCCCGAGCTACCAGGACCAGGGGCTGAAAATGACACCGTTATCATCGATGGGTGGGTGAATGAGCCCCCTCTGCTGCTTTTGAATCCAGCATCTAAATCAGCAACTCTGGAGGAAGCTATATCTGAGTGGATCTGGACCCACTACCCATATGTGTACTGTCACTAAGAAGGACTGACAACTGCAGAAGTGCTTTCCCATCAGCCAATGTTACACTCACTAGAATAATTTAGAATAATGTAGCCTTGCCCCCTGATAAGCATCCTCTAGGGATGTGCGCGGAGCTCGATTGAGGGGTGGAAGTCTGGAGAACTCACCGGGCTTGAACCCACCCGCCCCGAGCTCCGCTCGCCCTACCTTTTCCCCGGCTCAACTCAAGTTCTCGCGAGCCGAGCCGGGGAAGTGACTTCTGGGTTCCCGGCGCTACATTGTTTACGTAGAAGACAGCCAAATTTGCACAAATTAGGCCATAATTTGCGCAAATCAGGCTGTCTTCTATGTAAACAACACGGCGCCGGGGACCCAGAAGTCCAGCAAGTGCCTCAGCTGGCGCTCACGCTCGACTCACATGGCAGGAGCACGCGGCTCGTGTGCCACAAGTCGGGTGCCAGGCGGGTCGCTCATCCCTATGACCTTTCCTTATAAGCAATTGTTGAAACATAACATTCCCCGTGTAAGCCCCCCTCTCTGTAGTCTCTCAGAACCTTGTTTTCTATCATCGCACCCCGCCCCGTAAGCAGCCCAGTTCCTTGCATTTCCCATTTAGGACCAGCAACCCACTCCATTTGTACCCCTCATACAAGCCATGCCTAATCGTGCCTTCCAAAGGAAAGGCAGTTTTTTTAGCTGTTCTTACAGTGGCAACAGAAGCTGCTGAACACTGTTGTTTCTCAGTGAAATATCCTCTTTGGAATTGCAATGCACTGGGGTCTTCTTGGAGGAAATATAGGCTGGTACAGCTGTAGGGGTGGCATGGCAGGAGAAGAAGCCGGGAGGAGGGAGGCTTCAGTAGAAAAACTGCTCAAGAAGTCAGGCCGCAGGGTGGGAGTGTGTGGGGCGGGGTGGGGTGAGGGGAAGAGTTGGTGGTGTGGGCTCAGTTAGATTTCCCTGTCCGGAGTAACGGAGGCAGGAGGGAGGGTGAGCAAAATCAGTTTCACCAACGGGGTTGGCGGCGGCGGCAGCTGCAACACAAACCACTACCCGGGGAGTTGGAGAGCAAAGCGGGGGAGAGACAGAGTGAGAGCAAGAGCCGCTTCAGAGAGAAGAGGGGGGAAGAGGGAGACTGGATGAGCAACATGAGCAGCATGGGCAGGTGAAGATAGCTAATAAAAAAATACAAACGGGCAAGAAAAGGTTTACAGCTGTTTATTAGAAATACAGGCAGGTATTGGCAGGCAGGCACAGGGCAGGGGAGGGATGGGGAAACTTTCCAACCGGAGCCGGCAAAGGCAAAACACACCCCAAACACACAGAGGACTAGCAGTAAAAAGGATGCTGACGTAGTGAGGGGACAAGGGATTGTGGGATGCGGATTCTGCTGCTAAGGCATCTGGGATACTGGAGCCGGCTGGAGCACTGAGGGGGAAGGAGGAGCAGAGCAACCCAGGGCAAGCCTGATTGTCTGTCAGATGTACCGTGGCTTATTTTGCGAACAACCCGCACTGCATAGCTTATTCGCAGGGTGGCTTAGCATGACGTGCAAACCCAGCCTGCGTGTGCAAAGTTCAACATGCAGAAACCCAGATCTTGCAGTCAATTCCTGGGTTTTATCTGGTAATTTGAACACACCGGCTGGGCTTTCATGTACTGGATCTTGCCCACTTAGGCTGAATGTGAATATGGCACCCTCAGGCTTCTGAGGTGGAACAGATATGCCGGGTCAATGGGGAGGGCAGGCACACTCTCACTCCCTTTCACTCATATGGGCCTGAACAGGTTAGAGGTATCACCTGATCCAGTCCCATATTGCAGGGTCTGAACTATTTCCCCCAAGGTTTCATCTATACTCCTAAGTTTTGAAGGACAACGCCTCTATTCCTTTTCCAACTGGCTGCTGCATTTCATGCCAACAGAAGGGTTTTTATCTCAGTCCTTCTGTGCAGTGATATAAAATCATGAGGCTGGAATGAGCAAAGGCCATGTAACATCCATGCTCAGCCCCAAAAGACAGTACCACCCACCTACTCATCCCTGGTGTACTCTAGTAACCAAGAACATGAGTGGAGACATTCCTAATTCAAATCTCACTTCAGCCAGGAAGACCGGCGCCATCCTATCGTCCCCACCCTTGATGCATGTAAGCCTTTGAACTCGGAGGCTTGCGTGCCTCCAGTGCAAGGTGTGCAGTGCTGCCGCCATGCCTCACACCCTGCATTTCATGCAGATGGCCATTTTCAGCCATCGAGCTGAAGCTCTTCAGAGGGGCAGGGAATGAGGCTCGGAGGGGGGAGCTCGGAGGGGGAGGGAAGGAGGCTCCATTTGGATATGTTGTAAGCCGTCGGACCCAGCCTTCCCCCCTTCCCACCCTCCGGCACACCCCTTTTCCTCCTCTCCCAAGGCCAATTTGCAACCTTGGGGAGCAGTCAGTGCGGTTCTTTCCACGCCACCTGCGAGGGGGGCAGGGCAGGGACTTGGAGTTCCGAGTCCCAGCTCCGAGCTCGCAGGGTCTCGGAGCTGGGACTCTGAATCCTATGCCCCCCGCCCAGGCAAGGTTGGAGAGCTGTAGGATTGCACCCTAAGTGCCACATGTAGAAGGATAGATAACCATCCACACATTTACTGTAAATGTTTCTTACCGACAGGCCTACTTGCATTACCTTCATTATTCCGCTAAACGATTTCCACTAAATTTAATCCTTACTCATATTTGAAGCTTGGATTTGCAGCAAAAATAGCACTCTGGGTTCCCACCACCACCACCTGCTTATTTTTGGTTCAGCTTTAAAAAAAAAATGTATGAAATCAAATATCAGATAAAATATGAATCAGATTCAGGATTCATAGTTAGAGTATTTGAAACACAAAACCCCATTTTGTATGTGATTAAATTTAAATACAAAGGCTGTTACGGAATCTACAATATACTTGCAAAATAACTGAAATAGCTCTCAATATGACGTTTCTGAAATATACAGTTTCAGAACTTTCAACACAGTTCAAGTAGGAAGAATATAAAATAATACAATGTGGTTTTCCCAATCCTAGCCCAAGACAGTGTCCCCCATCTAAAGCTTCATGAACTTCTTTCAATTATGAGATTTAGGGGCACAATAAAGATATCTAGGTAATGGTCTCCTCAACATTGCTGCGACTAGGGAATCGTTGGCATGTATGGATTTATTTTAAACATTTCCATACTGCCCTTCAACCAGCAGCTCCAATAAATCACAATAAAAGCAAAGTAAAATCATCACAATAAAACCAAACCAAACCAGATGTAAACACTTCAAACCAACAGATTAGAAGCAACAGGTTAAAAGTTAATTATATTTTCATCCCACTTTTCAGACAAATATTGTCTCCCAAAGTGGTTCACATCAATAAACAATGAGAGACAGGCCCTGTCCTCCAGCTTACAAACTAAAACGACAAGACACATAAGGCAAGGGGGGCAGGAGGAAAAAGGTGGAGGAAGGAAATCAGCTTGACCATGCCAAAACAAAGTGGTGAGTTATAAACAGGCATTTTTATCCAGGTGGGGCCAGGCTGATCTTCCCTTGCTGGTGGTCCTGAGTGGATAGTAGTGTGCTGTAACTGACACAACAGCCTTTGGTCCCCTGGCCATTGGCAGGAACCAGAGTATGGTTCCTCTCATTTTTGTAGTTGAAGGGCAACTGGAAATTGGGGTGGAGTGTTCTTTCTGGCAGAAAAGAAGGGAAGCAAAGCTCCCTGCATCTGCTCCTTCTCTGGCCAATGTATGGGGCCAGGCTAGTCTTTCCCATGCTGTGATGTTTTTCCTAGGAGGCAGAGGTTGCAGCCAAGTGGCTCTTGGTCCCCTGGCCATTGGCTGATACTTGAGGGTGCTTCTCCCTCACTACCATAGTCTAAAGGCAACCTTGGATAAAAGAACCCAGACTCAGAAAGCACAATAATTAAGCCTGGAGGCATAAACAAGATCTTGGTACCTAAAAGATAGCAAATTGCCAGGTGAGCCTTCTGGTGGATTCCCCCCCCCCCCCCACAGATGGAGCACCACCACCAAGAAGGTATGAGTAAATGAGGAAACACTGTCTGTCTCCAAATTAGAACTCTCATGGGTGTAAAAAATCCTCTGTATTAGGCTGGCTGTATATAACCCAATCAAATAAAATAGGGAACCTCACAAGGAAGCCAAAAAGCAATGTGGTAAACAACAGAGGTGTTTTATTCCACCAAAACAAACAGTTCCATCACATTTCAGACCACATCTAGATCCTTCTTCAGCGAAATTTATAGAACAACATACAAAATGTATATTTTTGACTTTAAAAACGTTCTGCATTTAAAAATAAGTATCTTCAACATAATTACAACAGCAATACAATTATTTATCCAAAAGGGGAAAAAAAACCTAATGAAAGAGAGGACCCAATTCCACTGGCATACCCATGATATTATATAATATAATAAATCATACAAAACCAAATATCTTCAGGAATATGTTAGTATATAACCGCTAGTTTCCAGCACTCACATATAAGTGGGTAGGCATCATCGGGCACAAGCCAATGATGCAAGAGGCCCACTGTCAATTCCAGAGACTCCTGGCCCTATCAGCTTTGAGCATTCGAGCAGTGTCAAGAGTGAAAGTTGAGTAGCATCGCTCACTTGCATTGCATTCTCCCTCTGGGGCCCAGAAGAAGAGGGCAAGTAAATCAGGAGGAAGAGGAGGAGGTAGGCCCTCTTAGGGAGGGGGCCCACTGAAGGGAGGAGGCCCACTTGCTCAAGCACCCACCAAAACATAGAGCCAGCACTAATGACAGCTGCCGGGAACTATAGACTATGGCAGTAAGTGACTGCGGCTAGGGATGGGTGAGAATTTTGTTTCAGTTCTTTTTTTTTTATAAGAATTTACCCAAATTCACAAATTAATTCATATTTGAGATGGAAAGAACTTGAGATTTAAAACAATTGAAAGTGGGAGAAACAGAAACTGACAGATTCATCCAGCCAGGGCTTTGAGTGCTTAGTTCTTAAAAGCCTGGATCTGAATCGCTGTGTATTGAAAAGTGCAGGTCTTGTGCTATACATTGGCAGATCAGATCTCAAGCATTCTGGATGTAATCAGGTGGCCATGTGCTCACTCTCCCCTCAGTGCGCTTATGGAACCCTATTTGGAGGATCATGCCATGCCGGAGCCTTGGATGGGCCTGGTCACCATTTGTCAAATATTATATACAAGAGTACCAGCTAGTGCTGGACTGAAATTCTGGGTGATTTTTCATACCCTTTTCTGGAAAGGTACAAAACTGTTTGAAATAGGGCTGGTCTCAGGGGGAAGTGTGAAAACATCCCCATCGCCGAGACAACCAGGTCAACAATTACTCACTCAAATCATTCACATGTTTGTTGATCCACAGTACTTTCAAATAGGACATCCAAATCCACATACTAATGTGATCTGTCATTAGAGCAGGTTTTAAAAAAATTCTTGCAGTGCAACACTGGCATGTAACAAAGCTTCCAGAACAGCACCGCCAGGCAGAGAGAATCCAAGTGGTTACGATCGCCATGGGAATGCATTCCCTCTTTCCCTCTCATTCAGATTGAGAGCAATGTTAAGGCTTCATTTTTTAGTAATGTTATCATGTAGCCCTGGGGTCCAATGTGCCCACACAAACCTCTCTTGGCGCCCACCAGGCTCCCTGCCCCAAATGACTTTTATTCTATTTCTTAAGATTTTTTTTTAATTAAACAAAATTAACTGGGAGGCTGGCAGGCTGCAAAGTGAAGTGCTGCCTTCCAGCACCATCTTTATTTTGGTTCAAAAGAGTAGTTTTGTGTTTTTGGCACTCAGACTCCATCTTTACCTTAAATGTAGGTTCCTGGGCAAATTACTTTTCCTATAGTGTCACCAGTTTGCCTTCTGGGAAATGAGTATTTTGCGACTGAGCATGCCCACAATGACAGCCATTTTATGAATGGACAAGCCCCTCCCCACCCATGGAACCCACAGCACTCTCTCTAAATTACAAATGTGCTCACCAACCCAAAAAGGTTGGGAGCCCCTGTAGCCAAATTTGACCGGCCATGTTGTATTGTGAAATCATAACATTACTTTATTATATCTGATTAACTGAGATCAGATGATAAAGAAGCCTTTTCAAAGTTAAAACAATGACATCAAGACAGCAGCAGGTTCGGGGAGCAATGGGCACACCAAAATGCATGAAAGGGAAGAAGGTATAGTGTTTTTGCAAATCCTACACTCCCCACCTCCGAAACCAGCAATTTTTGTGTCAAAAATCAAACACCATAAAATGTGGTGCAGCAGTAATAATTCCTATGAAACTTGGTGTTAAATTGCACATGAGCAAAAGCAGCAGCAATCTTATTGCAAGTGTATTGCTTTGAACTTGCATGGATTTTAGACTTTTGTTTATAACCAAGATGAATGCCAAGAAACAGGAAGATATTGACATCATCAAGCATAGATTAGGGAACTGAAAACATATAACCTAGTCCTAGATTCAACCTAGGTTTGTGGTCATGACCAAGTGTTCTAGATCTTTTCTTTTCTCTTTCTTGCTTTGCTCTCAGCTTCCTACCTCTCAAGTCAAGGTTCCTGGTATGACCATAGGGACAGGTGACAAATGTTTGGTTTCACTACCAGGAAAGTGAATGTTTTAACACATAGATTGGTCTTTGCTATTGGAGCATGTAGAAGATGAGACTTACCAGTGACATGTGCATATATCTTCAGAACATAGCACTGAGCATAACAGAAGCAATACTGTGCCAAAAGAGTTGTCCTCATGTGACAGCTTTTGGAGATCAAAAGATAATAAACCGGCTAATATTTTTCCAAAACAAAACAGATTTTCTTAGCAGAAAAAAATGACATTGTCTTCTTCAACGGTTTACTTTATTATTTCCATCCCTCTCATTCTTTTCCAGCTATCTAGTGTGTGTTTTTTAATTCTATATATTCCCAGCAAAGGTCTACCTTTTGCTGTACCAAACAGCTTTTAGAAACATGGAGCTTGTGATTCTGATTGAAACCTTTAGCTGTACTTTCTCCAGTTATGTCTGCACATGTGGACTCCCAACTTTGTAATATTTTCTTTGTAACACATTTCACTTTCGCTTTTGTATGTTTTACTTCTCCACCTCCATTGAATCCTCCAGTGAAGCTTTTTAGAGTTGTCCGGGGCTTATTATATGCCGGCCCTAAGGAGACTGTGGAACCATCAGATGCCTGTTGTGACATGTTTGTGAGTTATTTCCAGGATATGCATCCATCAGCACATAGACTCCATTGTTATAGCAGGTGAATCAGATGACATATCCAGAGCACAGCCGTGTCCAGTTTTGCTGGATGAGTTTCAGTTGGTACAGCTGGAGGATGTTGACAAGGTGCTTGGACAGGTTTGGGTGACCACTTCTGTATTGGATCCTTTCCCCTTGTGGCTTATTAAATATGGCAGGGAGGGAACAGCCAGCTAGGCCAGGAAGGTGTTTAATGCTTCCTTGTGAGGGGGTAGCCCCAGGCTGCCTGAAAGAAATGATGGTGAGACCACTCCTGAAACAATCCTCCCTGGACCTGGAAGATCTTAACAAATTTAGGCCAGTGGTGAATGTTCCTTTCCTGGGCATGGACCTTGAGCACATGGTTGCTGACCACCTCCAGATGCTCTTGGATGAAACTGATTATCCGAATCCATTTCAGTCAGGATTTTGGCACAGAAACAGCCTTGGTCACCCTGTACAATACCTATGTTGGGGGAGAGAGAGGGTGTTTGACTCCACTGATTCTCCTTGATCTATTAGTGGCTTTCGATAACATTGACCATGGCATCCTTCTGGGGCAATTGTCTGAGTTGGGAGTGGGAAGAACTGCATTGCAGTGGTTTCACTCCTACTTGGATGGTCAGCTCCAGAAGGTGGTGCTTGGGGGATATCGCTTGGCCCCATGATTCTCCAGGACTAAAAAAGTTGAAACACAATTCAAACTAGTTCTACATGCTGGGAGATCCCTCCCACTTTCACAGCACAGCTCTAGCTTAAGGCAGGGATGGGTAAACACAGAAAAAGAACAAGATAGAGGGACACACACATTGTCAGCTAAAAGTCAGAGAGAGAGGCTCCATAAATTTAGCAGACCATGCACAGGAGAAATGGCATTGTGAAATGTCTGTATGTCTGTCAAATACTCTTTCATAGAACTAAATGGCAGCATCATTATAAGCTTAGTAGGGATGGGGTTCAATATGTTTGGTTCACATTTTAATACAAACTGATCTAATCACACTTCCTGAATTAATACACGAACTGGCACACAATTATCCTTCAGTTTTCGCAAGTCTCCAAATTCAAAATTCATTTCTCACTTCTCCAGTCAAAAAATGCATACCAAAATGGGTACATTAGGGGAAATTGCGAAGAATAATGCATACATTAGTGAACAATCCATACAAAAAGGGCATGTATTAGGGAAAAGTGATCGCCTTTTCCTATCTATACCAAATCAACCTCTGTGATCTTCCAATAAGGTTTTATTGGTCATTCTACAACCACGTAAGTGGGCCTTCTCGGCAGTGTTTTTATGTAAACCATTTGGAAATCCTGGGATGTCAAGCGGTATAGAAGTAGCTTAAATAAATAAATAGAAGTGTTTGCAAAAAATATGTATATTGGAGAAAATTGTGCACAAAAATGTGTATGTATTTTCATGCGTACAAAAAATGTGCGTGAAAAATGCATACAATTATTTTTTTAGCAGACTTTAAAAAAAACATTCACAAACTGATATGGAAACAGAATAGGATGAACTTCTGCTTGAAAAAATATGAATGTTATAGAAAGCAAAGCAGACAAGGTTTGTCCATCCCTAAGTACCTGTTTTACCACCAGACAAAACAGAAGTAAAGTGCTGATCAAAGTAGGACATAGAAATCAATGCAGAACACGCAAGTAACTCACAATGAATAATCTAATTTCTTTTCCTGTTAGCTTGCATTACTTGGTTGTAAAAACTGAACAGGAAGTATATATGACAATGGACCAGAATTTAATGAATCTTTAAATTTTAAAATATTTCAATGTTTAATGTCAGTGTCTGGAATCCTTATTCCTACTGATACCTGTTTGTGTTAGGAAACGTATGAAAAGGGTTTAGGTTACTCTCAACATGGGAAAATGGCAACTTGTACATTAAACTAGCTCATCATAATAAGATGGAAGGGTTATTTGTTACCTTCTAAATACACTTAAATTACAACCATTATTAATTCTATCTTAATTCAAAGGAATTCACTTAATAGAGAAACTAGCCTAAATTTTTGCACGCGTTCCTTTTTCACATCATCCTATGCCACGATTCTGAAAAATAAAATAATCTAAAACTGGCAGTGCTTCAGATTTACTGATGACATTCCTGGAGTTCTGAAGCCCTCAGGTGTGCTGCAGGTGCTGTGTTTCCTAAAGTAATACTGAGTTCTCCTATGCTCAGTTTTCCTTTGAAACAGAATCAACCTGACCTCACTGGAAGATTATGTGAAAGCCCGTTATGCTGTTCTCCTTCCAGGGAGAGTGGCTTGGCAAGAGAAGCGTGGGAGCCACTAAGCGGATTTTTCCTCAACTATATACATAATTTGACTTTTGCATTCCTTATTTTGCATTGCACTGACTTGCTCCAGAGCATTCCCTGAGGTCCACCACTCTTGCCAAATAATGCATGACATCATACATAATATTAATAATTGCAATTTATTCACAGATGGATGGACAGATGGGCAGAGGTTTCTTTTAAGCTCAATAATATTACTCCCTTTTATCCCTACACTCCTGCCTCGCTTTGTCTACGGGTGCTTGGCTCTAGAGAGAAACAGACGGATGAAATTAAGAGGCCAAAATAAGAAAGGCTCAGAATTATTTGAAACCTTCAATCCAAAAGAACAGAAACTCAGAAATACCTTTGTTCACCACCCACTGTTTGTCATTCTAACCTTACCACCCGTTTGAGATGCTGAATGTTTTTCAGAAGCCTTGGATTATCCAGAAACCATCTCCATTTTTATACTGAACCATCTTTAAAGTGCTTCAGGATTTATTGTTCATAAAAATGAAGGACATAATGTGTTGCCTACAGTACCTGGTTGTAGTACACATGTTGCCTTCATGTCTATCCTAGCATTAATCTTACTAAAATATTATACTGTCCCAAAATAGTTTGCATACATTACAGGCTAAACCTAGCTCATCCCCTTCAATTTTATTTATTTTTAATTTATTATTACATTTATATTCTGCAAGGAACCCAAGGCATAATCCTCCTCCTCCTCTCCATTTTATCCTCACAACAACCCTGTGAGGTAGGTTAGGCTGAGAGTCAGTGACTGGCCCAAAGTCACCCAGTGAGCTCCGTGGCCGAGTGGGGACTAGAACCCAGATCTCCAGAGACCCAGCCCAACACTCTCACCACTACACCACACTCGCGGCTCCTCTTATATGAAGTTGTGCAACCCAAAGAGTGCAATCCATAATATCGATGATAGATGGAGGGCTCCGAGATCAGAACCCTCAGTCTATCCAAAGCCCTGCCAGCAAGAACCAGGCAGAGCAGGAGAATGACGGAGGTGATTTCACCTCCTGCTCCTCATTTAAAGAAGCAATTTCCATTAGACGGGCCTCTGGCTCTGAGCCTGTCTAGCTGACTTACTGGTGGTGGGTGAGGACAGCCAGAGAGAGGCTGTAGGATCCTGCAGATCCATGCCTCTCCTCTCCTCTCCTCTCCCCTCCTCTCCTCTCCCCCCCCATTCTGCTCCCTTTTTGCCCTCCCTGAACTCTTCCAAGGTTTCCATTGCAACCTTGGGAGAGCAGCCACTGCAGTGCTTTCTGCAGCTACTGCGAGGGGGTGGGGAGTGGGAGTGTCCTGGTGATTTCAGATTCCCCCTCCCCAAGCCGTAGCAGTGTCTAAGCCCTTGGGAGGGGGAATCCGCCATATCTTATGGTTAGCATGTTTAATCTGATGTAAGAGCCAGTTGGCGTAGTGGTGAGAGTGTTGGACTGGGACTCGGGAGATCCGGGTTCTAGTCCATGCTCGGCCATGAAACTCACTGGGTGACTTTGGGCCAGTCACTGACTCTCAGCCTAACCTACCTCACAGGGTTGTTGTGAGGATAAAATGGAGAGGAGGAGGATTATGTAAGCCGCCTTGGGTTCCTTGCAGGAAAAAAGGCGGGGCATAAATATAATAAATAAATAAAAGCTGGGCCTGTAGCCGGGGCTGGGCAGGGAAAACCTGGCCCCCTAAATATTTTTGCAAACAAATAATTAAAAACAGTTTACAATTTTGTCTTTAGAAGGCCTGCATAGCAGATGAACTGCCCGGCCTACTTTTTTGGCGCTTCCCCCCCTACTCCAAAATTTTAGGCTGGCTACGGGCCTGATGTAAGCCCCACTGAATTCAACAAAACCCATGTCTAAGTAAGCGTGCATGGGATTTGCAGCCTTTGTCATAAGTTACAGCACACAAAAAATATGGAATGGAAAACTGATTTCAATGTAAGTCAATACAGTCATCTCTTAGCCATGAAACTACCTATTCAGCACAACTAAAACGCCTTATGCGGTTGTGGTTGTGGTTGGTTTTTTTTAATAGAAAGCAAAGTTGTTACATGAATTGTGAAAGACATCCACTTTCAGATTAGAGAGAATGGGCTTTGTGATGGTTTGAAAGTAATGTTATTCTGTAAATAGACACACAAGCTGTGGTACTAAGAGTATAAACAGTAGTACTTCATTTTCAGCAATATACGTAATAAGAAAAGCCAGTTGTACAAAAATTACTGTGTCTGAAAAATAGAAAAGAAGTACGATCCAAAGAAAGTGAGGCACATTTAAATCTCACAGAAATCAATGGTGTAATGGTACTTAGCCTTCTCTGGATTACATCCAACGTTATTGACAATTTATTGATCACACATGTATTCTGCTCTTCCTCTGTTTTTATCCTTTGCTGCTGGTTTTAGCTTGGCTTTACCATATGCTGTTTGATTATCATTGTTTTATTGTTGTCCTGTATTTTATGTTTTTAATTTTTATGTACAGAGAACTAAGCAAACTCAGAGTGTTGGTCCGAGGGTGGGTGTGGCATAGTCTCCAACTGCCCCGAAAATGCCGGGACCGTCAGGAAAACCCTTAAGTCATCACCGCTTCTCACTTTGTTATGCAGAGTCCTGAATTCCCCTGCCTCCCACAAGCTACTTTAAGTTGCTCTTAAAGGGATCATGGGCAAAATTGCAGCTAAGCTAAAAAACTTCTAGCTTAACTGTAATTTTGTCCACGGCCCCTTTAAAAGTAGCTCTGTTTAGGCTCCAACGGCTGCCCATGGAGACACAGTAAGCAGGGAGGGAACAGATGTGAGGATGTGTGTGTGTGTGTGTGTCTGTGCGCCCCCACATGCTCTACCTGCTGTCTCTGCTGGGTGAAAAAAAAAGGAGGTGGAGGCTGCTGCACCTGCTGGCCTGGACCTACGGAGAGGTGAATGAGGGAATTTATCACATGATTCCTATCTTTATATTGCCAAAGATTTTATTTCCTAACAGAGCTGACTCTGTGCCTCTAACAGGTGAGGTACAGTGTCAGAAGGAAATGCAAGAAACCTCCCCTTCTCTCTGAAGCTCCATGTTTGGGGGTGTGGGCGGGTGGGAAAGCATCACCTGTTGAATTTGTGCCAATCCTGACAATTTTAAAACAAAAAGAAAAAGATTGCCCTGCAAGCACTGACCCCCCCCCCCATGAAAAACACCAGATATCAACAATTAAGGGTTTAAGTAAGGTAAATTTTTTTTACAAAAGCCACTTATAAAATATTATAAAATAATATATAATATAATAATGTAATAATTATGATATATAAGATATTATATAATAATGTAATTCTGGAAAAGTCATCCTAGCACTGGTGCTGCTACTGCTTCCTCTTCTTTTAGCAAGGAGCAGCATTTCACAATTATTCCTCAATTACACAATACTTCTTCACACAATGCATAATCAATTTGCTGCCACAAGATGTGATGGTCAGTATTGTAGATTGCTTTAAAATATACACACTCTCTTGTGAGTAAGTCCCATTGAACATAATAGGACTTCTGAGTACACATGCATAGGATTACACTGTTATTCTGTTTTCAGAGCAGTGGTAAATTTTACTTGGCTCTACCTGTGTACCCCATGTAGAAGTCTTTTTCTAACACATGCTGAAGTGCAATGGAGAAAGATCTCTATGGTAATGATTAGGATTATTCTGCAGGGATTTTGGATTGTTTTTTCTTAAATGCATTAGAAGGGAGTTAGCAGAAAACACACCCTCCTCAATAGAAAGAAAGAAAAAAATCCAACTACCGTAACTCAAATAGCAACAAACATCATCATTCCATTTTGGCATTATTGTTCAATCACAGTGTTGTTGTTCTTGTTTTTTTTTTTTGTTTTTTTTTAATAAAATGCAATAGAGCCCATATGTTTTTGTTTTCTGAGTGGAGAAAATAGGAGCTTGCATAGTGGGCCTGTGAACCACTTTGCATACTCAGAGATATCGAAATGTTAAATATTATTATTTTTTTGGCAAACTACTAATGAGAACAAAGCCACCATGGAGGGATCCATTTTTAAAGTGGGAGGGAGATCTTTAAAACAAGGAGTTTCCTGCACAATGTGGGGAAAGTAGACTGAAAAGTTATGTTTGACTGAAATAATGGCATATTCCTTCCCGGTTTACCCCTTCCTACCATTTGTTGTCACCTCTATATTACATTTTTTATTGTAAGCTCTTTGGGGCAGAGAACTGTTCTCTTATACTTGGTAATACACTGTGCACATTGATGGTACAATAATAATAATGACAACAACAGCAATCACCATCATTAGTCTGGAGATCAAAGTGGCTTCAGAGTGGTCAGAGCCCTTAAACAGTTAGAGCATCCTGGGGTGGGTGGCTACACCCTTGGCCATGCCCTCATGTTGCCTGGCCACACCCTCTTGATCACACCTTCATGTTGCTTAACTATACCTCTTACAAATTCACATGGGTGTCCCTATTTTCATCTGTGAAATGTTGCACGGTATGGTGTGTTGGGGGAGGGGAATCAACCTCTTCCTCTATCACTGTAAAAATGCATTGGGCCAAATCCAAAAAACTTAAAATCATGACTAAGGCACAACTAACTTGCTCATGCATCAGAACTCGATCTTGTGAATCAAACTGTTATATTATTCTAAAAATAATTATGGAATCATACTATTGATTACATGAGCCTTATGCAAACTCCATCATAATGACTTTGAGCAGAAGCAGAGATTGGCGGACTGTGCTGTATGCTTCACCACACTTACTGTATCTGTATATTCTTTGCTGCTGTCACACTTGCTGATCTGGTCTTGGTCTAATTTAAGGAGGATGTTATCAACAGAATGGTAATTTTGTCCCATCAGTATATAGGTGCTGGATGATTCCATTAGCATACCTGCCAATGAATAGGGCCAATGAATAGGCCATTGAGATTTCCCCCAAGATTTTTAAAAGAATGATCTCTGAATACAATTGGTGATTGGCGATTAGGGGAAAGGCGGTGCAGCCAGGGGAAGGGGAGGTGGCCATCTATGGAACCCTGGAAGGCCAAAATTGGCTCTTGGACCTGAGGTTCAACACCCCGTACTTGGATAATGGGAGCAGTAAGGAGGGGTTGTGGCAACTGTAGGCTTCAGGACTGAGACTTGGATTCTGAAGCAGGCAGGCATGGAAGAATACATTGGCATGGGAAAGCATGGAAAGCATGGAGAATCATGAAGCATACATTTTTTGTGATCTCTCCCCATTGCCTCCTCCTCACTTTGATAAGATAAGTTTAAGAAAGGGAGGCAACAGTGGGAGAAGGCTTATGATGTGTCTGGGAGGCTTCTAGACTCCATCATGCTCCTCGTGACATTTTTGTGAGTGCAGCAAGGTCCATTTCAGTATTGGGGCCAAAATAAAATAACTTATTTTGGCATTGTATCATACTTACATTAAATTAACTTATGTTAATCAGGCCTATTCTAAATTGAGTTGAGGGCAGCGGGAGTTTGCCCATCACTGGAGATTATTACAGAAATCCAGTCTTACAGACCTTGTTGAACTTATCATAAAGTTTTTTCCCCATGAGTATATATATATACACCTATCAAATCTTTGTTTAGAAGCCATAACCCCCTTTTTAAAAAGCCAACCAGCCTTGAGTTCACCTTGGTTTCCTCTCTTTTCCTTGCATTTATCTTTTGAGTTTGACACTGCACAAAATCAAACGTGTATATACTCTTTATACTCTTTAGGTGGACACCTTGACAAACTCTTGTTCATGACTTGACAAAACACTTTTCTCCCCTGTATTGATAAGCAATCATCATTTATCTCACAAACAGGCATTTGCCCTACAACTCATGGTGCATCTTGCATCCTCGGAGAATCAAAATAACAAAGAAACTTTTACCAGTGAGATGGTCTTCCAACCTAATCAATGACAAACTTGTAGTGTAGTGCACATTGTATTAAAACCAAATACAGGAAATTCAAAATAGGCATGTCCATTTCAAACATCTGAAAACATAAGCTCGTGTGAACTTGACTGTAACACCAACAGTGGGCATAGAAGCAATTGGTGTGTAATAAAAAAATAAAACATATTGAGAGGTAAAATATGGATATGTTAAATTTGGAAGTATAGAAAATGTGATGGCAGTTTATTTTAGGAGGGCATAATCCAAAGAACCATGCACAGTGGGCTTCCTTTTCTCTTCTATGCAGGGATATTCCATGTACTTACTGACTTTCCCTACTGCAACTGCACATGATACTATTCCCCAATTAATTCAGATGGCTGAATCTCATATGTTCATCAGATTGTGGCCAAAGAGAGAATTACATTGCGTATGCTAACCATCTTATTTCCTTCATCCACTTCCACACGCTAATCCTAATGACTTCGCGGTACATTCTACAACTTCTTGCAAGACGTGAGTTTCTAGCAGCTGTGACTTTCTTCAGAGCAATGGACTGTCACTATGTGTCAAACTCTAACACTTGTATTCTGTACCCGTCCCCATCAAATGTGCATATTTTCAATAAGAAAATATCATGGCTATATTTCTGGATGCCATTCTGTGTAGAAAAACACCCTTAGAGTAGTTTAATGTGGACTGAAGCATAGGACATCTCACAGGAATCAATCAGGGACTGACTTTTCAATGTATCTTGAGAGGAATATGAGAGAACAATTAATCATAAACCCATCAATGGTGAGCCAATTATAAATCGTGTGATGTTGACACAATGGTCATTGCATGATTACTAGAATTTTGGCATGACCATGTACACATTCAATCAAACTAAGTACAAGTGGAAATGTTAGGTTGTATGTCTGAACCTCAAATTTAGATGAAAGATATGTGGGTCATCTAATATGCAAAATGCCCTATTTATATACACAAGGAGCTTGTCAGTTTGATATTTCCTAGGGAAGTTACTGATCCAGGTCAATTCTGGTATTGCAAGTGTGGGATTGAAAAGGTTCTCACTGAATTATATCTGACCCATAATTTGCCATTGTGAAGAACTTGCTGATTTCCTCACTTGTCCCTTTCAGGGGTTTTTGGTCACCTGGCTGTATCTTACATCAGCTTGAGGCAAGCTGAGTTTAATGGCAAGTTTCATCTATTTGTTATTGGATTTATTGCCAATATTGTTACTCTCATATGATAACACATGAGTTTCACAAACTCAGATAGCTACGTAGTAAACCAAAATAGAACTGTAAGGTTTTTATACAATTTGTACTCCTGTCCAGATAAGCATTAGGAAATTACTCAATTATTTTTACTTTGCAAGAACAGTTCTGTACTTTTTCTGAGCTTATATGATCAAATCTGGGTGCAGATCCAAACATTAATAATAAGTAATTATCTCATTTCCAAATCAATGCTCACACAAGTGCAAAGAATAATCTATATTCTCCAGTTAGAAACATCTGAAAAATGATAATATCCTCTTGACTCTGAAAATAAACCTAATCAGCTGTAGTGGTAAAGGCATATTACTCTGGCTTTGATAAAGAGCTTTCTACTGAAAGAAACTATGACAACCTCCTAGATCTGGGAAAATATTGAAATGTGATTAAGCAAGAATTCTTGACTCTTTTATTTTACCTTCTGACTTAAGAGTTCAAACCAGCAAAGATTTTTCAAAGACAGACGGCTAGATTGAAATGTTGGTGAGTGATCATAAGTTTACCTGAAGCCTACTTATTTCATCTCAGTAGGGAGAAGATCACCAAGGCCAACTCTAATTGGTCTAGGGGCATTTTTATTAACTACAGATTATTACTTCCTGATGTAAAAAAGAACTCATCAGTTTGCCCCATTGGACTTAGAATGAGCTGGAACCAGGGCAGGAGCATTGTATATTTCGTATTTACCCAAGTCCAGTTGACAGCCATGAGGACAACATCTGGCCATTCTTTCACTAAATGAGTACTGAATAATAATTAAAATACCTGCATATCGGTGATATGCATTTTTACACTCTGCCAAGATCTTCATTACAGCAGATCGGGGCAGTGACCATAGTGGGAGAAAAAAGGAAATGGGATGGTTTGGAAGGAGGTGGAATGCTTCCGAAGTAGAAGAAAGAGTGGAGTGGGATGCAGGGCTGGTCTTACCATTAGACAGAGTGAGGCAGTCACCTCAGGAGGCAGATGCTGGGAGCCGGCAGCACGGTGTTGAAAGAGAGAGCCCTGCTACCCCTAAGCCAGCCTGCCACCTTCAGGTGCAGTGGAGGATGCTGTCCCATCATCAGTGTGGAAGACTGATTCAACTGCCAGTCCAGTCAGTTTTTGTACATGGAATGGGAGCAGGTGCCATCTTCTCCTTCACCTCAGGCAGCAAAATGTCTTGGGCCAGCCCTGGTGGGAGGGTTAAGCCAGACTCAATTATGTCCACTTAAAAAGATGTGGGAATTTATCCCACTCCTTTTTGAGTGCTGGATCAGGGCCAAATACAGATCAACCTGCTGTGTTTTTGTAGATTCAGATATTTATATAAAACCTGCTTTGATAGAAGGCTCTTTAAAGACCTGGCTACAGATCCCTGTTTGGTCATGGACTTGCTAGCTGGCTTTAGGTCCAGAATTTGAAGAAATAATGCAAGATTCAGGATCCTTTTATGCAATTGCCTTTTCCATTTAAAAGTTTTGTAACTGTCCAGTACTGGATTTGACTGCATTAAGAAAACATTCAAATGTGATGTCATTTAAAGTAAGATAACCTGAAACAATTTAAGGGGAGTGTGTAAACTGTGCTTAGGTGATTAGAATCTGCAGCATTTAAGGCACTGAGCTACAAAGTGTTATATAAGACATCAGGAGTTACCGGTTATGTGAAGCTGTCGATAGAGGATAGTGACCCTGAATTAATAGCCCAAACTAGAATCTCACTATGCACCGATTGTGTACAATGAGCTCACATATCTCCACCCAGTACTATACTGTTGCTTCTAATTTATTATATTTTACTCTTTGGTCAAGTTTAATAAAGTGGTGAGCTTCCATAATAGTATGTACCATGTTATCAACTTTTTTTTTTTGGCAATTTAAAAAAAAATACAATAAATTTGCTTTCTTCTGAATATTCTGATGCTTCAAAAGGTACCCAAAGGATGCAATTAGGCCCTAGGGACATGCACCATAATGTGCATATATCATATTCAGCATAGACTTTCCATCATCTACATAATTTATGTTTTTTTCTGCATAATTTTCCCTTTTAATGTTTCCTATGTGTGTGAGAGATAATATAGAAGTCAGCTTCCTACCACCAAAAATACAGACAGAACTTAAGTCGGTATTCTTACTTCACCCAATCTGCTTTACTTCTTGTGAAATGCTAAGGGGTGGGGGAGGGAGAACCCATGAGGGACCCTTTCATATGCACCAAACATCAAAGCGTGAGGAAAAATATAGAAGGTTCAGGAACCTTTCTGAAATTAAACAGAACCTTGTCCATTTTCACATTCATCTGGGTATTCACTCGAGTCTCTGATGAATAAAGTTAAAATGTTAAGGCTTTTAAACTGTTTATAATCCCCTCTTTGGTTTGAAATAAACAAAATAATGCTAAAATCCTGTGGTTTTCCTAGCTTGCAGTGAAAGTAGCTTAAATACAACTTTGCCTTTCATTGTTAAAACAGAAGAGAGCAACTTTTATTACAAGTTTGCTTGTACTTTTATCAGTATTGCTTTAGCGGAAATAGGTTTCTTAGGGTGGAGTATGCCTTACTTGGTAATTTATAAATAACCAAGTATCCTGTGAATTGTGTTTCCTATTAGGCCCCGGTCCACAGATTCATATGTACAGTAGCAGATTGTTCACTCACGCTGCTCTGTTTGATGATTCTCTGTAACAGTTCTGACAGCACCACTTACTTGTCCTTCCCTTCCCTGCCCCACTCTGACAAGTCCAGATCCTAGATCCAGAACTGATCTACACATTCAGATAAACCACTTGGTACAAATTCCCTGGCACCATCCCACTTCATCCCTTTTTCAAACTACTTGAATGCCCCTCTGTAGAACAATTGTCCCACCTGTGGAAAGCTGGGGGATCATGGAGAGTGTTCTAACCTAGCATTCTTCTGAAATATTACTAGTTTTTGAGGTGCAAGAGGTTTTCTTCCTAGATAGCAAAGCATCCAGACATGGGGTCTCCTTCATGGAGTTTGAAATGGTACAGTCCTAGGAAATCTGCATCATGTGATTCATCTGTATAGGCAGATTGGCTCTGGACCCCTGGTACCATTCCAACAGCTGACTGAATCTGTCAATGAAGCCTGCTGACTGGCATCTCAGTAGGAATATGTAATTAGATTTGACCAGCAATGGATGCAATACTGGATACAGGGCCAGGAAGGTCCATGCCGGTGCAGCACTCTAGCACACACAACTTATATTTAGCAAAGCAATCAGGACCCAGAAGTCTGTTTCTGTGGATGTGGATCACGCTCACCAAAGTAGGATAATAATTATATTCTTTTGACTCAACTCAGCATATCATTCTCAGGCACTTTAATAAGACAGTAAACATGTCTCAATGGATGATAGTGGCACCTTGTGGTGAGGACTGAACTGTTTCTCCTGTTTCTGTAAATGTTTATAAGATAGTAGAATTCCAAGGGGGACAGGGGATTTTTCTTTGCTATAAACCAAGAAGAAATTTCATAACATTCATATTTGCTTTCTGCTTGCCTCTAGAGAAAATATCTCATTTGTTTGAAATCTAGAAAATACAACTGCAATAATCTGAGGCAGTAGTCACTAACTGTCATGTATAGGTTGTTATCATCTATCTTTCATATGTGTAAACAGTATCTGTTACTAGAAAGAGGAGAGACACTAGCTGTCCAAGAAAACTTTGGGGACCAATGACCTGGGATATCTAAAAGAAAAGAACAGTGGTGACACTACTCTGCTTTGGTCAGACCTATCCTGGAATACTGTGTCCAATTCTGGGCATTGCAGTTTAAGGAGCATATTGATGAGAACTGGAACATGTCCAGAGGAGGACAACAAAGATGGTAAGAGACCTGGAGAGCAAGTCCTATGTGAAATGGTTGAAGGGTATGCTTAGTCTGGAGAAGAGATGGTTAAGAGATTATGTGATAGACATCTTCAGATATTAGGACTGTTCCATAGATGGTGGAGCAAATTTATTTTCTGTTGCTCCAAAGGATAGGATTCAAAACAAATTCAAATTACAAGAATGGGGATTTTGACTCAACATTAGGAAGAATTTCCTGAAAGTACATGCTGTTTGACAGTGGAACAGACTGCCTCAGAAAGTGGTGGACTCTTCTTCACTAGAAGTCTTGAGGCAGAGACTGGATGACCACCTATCACGGATGCTGTAGTAGTGGATTTCCTGAATTGTCAGGAGCCTTTGAGGTACCTGCCAACTCTATGATTCTAATGACTACAACCCCAAGAGGGTTTGGAGAATATGTTGCAGTCACTACAGGGATGCTATTAAAATGGTCTCCCCACAACAAGCTGTGAACTTCCATGCTGCCCACCAGGGGTTGACAGAAATGTAAGCAGGAGCATGGGCAGGAAAGCCTACAAGGTTAGGGAAAACTTGCAAACATTATGTGCCAGGAAGGAATCACTCCTCACTAAGATGCTGTTTTGGCTGAACCCTGTGGTGGTGACCATAATGTATTCTCCATCATGAGCCAAGAATATAAATAGCTATCATCTGAATAGAATCAGTGATCTACTTTGTCCAGTACTTTGTTTTGAAAACTGACTGTGGGTCTCCAGGATCTCAAGCAAAGGTTCTAACAATTTGTCCAATCTTAGTGCCAGTCGGGCTTGTAGCTGCACTAGAGAGGGGGAGTACTGGTAAAATCAGGGCTGACGTGGGGGATGAAGATTAAACCTCTTCTCCCTGCATAGGAGATCCCAAGAAAAAATTAGACCCTCCCCCATTATTATTATTTTTTTAAAGCTGATAGCTACGTTTTTAAGCCCTGCGCACTTGAGCCCTAACATCCCATATCGACAAGACAGGGAGAAGACAGTCTCTGTATGGTCAGATTAATAAGGGAGCAGGCAGTCTCTGAGGCGGGTTGCTCAGCCTCATAATGCCAAGGCTTAGGGCCAAATTGCATGTTATGCTAATTGTGTAGTGTGAACCTACACGTGATAGTTTTCTTCACTCTTGTGTAAGCACACATGGCCCTGAATCAGACTGCGACCATGGTGGTCTGGGAGAGGAGAGTTCAACCTTCCACCCCAGTTTCCCTCAAATTCCAGTCCCATTTAAAAAGGGGGAAGCTTCCATTCACTCCAATGGTTGGGGGATTCAACTCCCCTCCATGGGGCAAGAATTTGTGGAGAAACAGGAGGAAGGTTTAACCCTCCCCTCCCAGAGCACCATGGTCCCAATCCAAATTGTGCTTACTCAAGAGTAAAGAAAATTATCATGCATAGCTAGACCTTACGCGGTTAGCATTACCTGTAGTTTGACCCTGAGTCTTGTCAAGAGATGAATCTGTAAATAAAGAGAAAAATATTTTGAGCAGAACCAGAGTGCATTTTCCTAAGTAACCACAACCTGCCCTACACATCTTTACAAAAAATTACTGGTAAGTGATCAGGACAAATGAAGCAGTATGCAGTATAGAGAGAGTGGACAGAATACAAATGTAAAAATGCAAAACTCAGATATCAGGAGATTTATGAAAAACAAAAAAAGCTACTTCACATAATGAAAAATTAATCTATGGAATACAGTGCCACATGGTTGTGTGATTGCCACTGCCATAAGTGGCTTTTTAAAAGGATTAAAAACATTAATGTTCCACAATCCAGCAGAGTTGATCTACGCCCTCCTGTTTCCCGAAGTGTGAATGGAAATCCCTGTGTACACCTGAGTCCATGAATTACAGAAACAGCCACTTGTCCAGAGATGCAGGGTCTCTCCGTGTACCTCCTGCAGAGAGGCTGGGCTCTGTCAGCTCTGACAGCACCAACTATCTGTTTAAGGCAAGAGCTGTTCGTGAAAAGCAGAAATGCAGCATCCATGTCTAGAGAAAGTATACCTTAGCTCAGGGCTCTCCAACCTTGGGTCCCCAGATGTTGCTGGCCTACAGCTCCCAGCATACCCAGCCAGCATGGCTAATGGCAAGGGATTCTGGGAGCTGTAGTCCAGCAACATCTGGGGACCCAAGGTTGGAGAGCCCTGCCTTAGCTGCTAGAAGCAAACAACTGAGTAAGCTATCATCCAGCCTGTCCAATTTCCCTGGGGATTCCAGATGGCTACCGTTGGAGACAAAATGGAGAAGTTACATCCAATGATTTGTCCAGTCCATCAGGACAATTCGTACATTCTTGTATGGTAACGGTTATAAGCATAGGAGTAGTTGCTAATAAACTAGATATTCCTAAGCAATCACAATAGTGAATGCATTCAATACCTTGCAGTGTTAACCCTAGGATACCAGACCCTTAACTATCTCTTGTGAACAAGAGACTTGCATTCAGTGGTAATGTTAATTGGATGGATAATTATCCATCTGATTTTTCTTAAAAATGAATTGAAGGCAAGGAAACTTGGGAAACTAAAAATTTGCCTCTAAGGTGTTCTTTCAGCTCAGCACAGGTTACCTTTCATCTATTAGCCATCTTCTGTCTATCAACCCACATAATAAGACTACTGGGTCAAAAATAATGTGCAGCATCTGAATGCCAAAAGCAGAATATTTTAGCATGTGCTTTCAGTAATTTTGGTTGTAAATGATCCTTGTTATGGCTTCTATGCAGATGATTTTAAAACATATGTCAATAGACTTTTACAGCGTGAGAGTCTGTTCTGATTAATTAATCATACACTTTTTTTCAACTTCAAATGAACTTTCTAATGAAAAGTATTCATTATTTCTTCTGCCATTTGTTATAATGCATCTGCACTCTGCACGGTTTGAGCATATTAATTATGATAAATAAAAAATAAGGAAAGCAGCAGGTGTCCTTGGATGCAGCCTAAAAAGAATTTTTGTAACTTCCCTCTGCCAGATCTGTTTTATTCCTGCTGTTACATACTATAGGATTTCTAATATAAATATTTTTATTGAAACACATGCATAAAACATAGTTCACTTTTTGGGTAGTAATTTGCAGGACATTATAATTTGGGATAGTATAAAATTGTTCACTGTATTTCTGAGAGTCTGACCTTTTTACATGGAAATGTTCCCCAGAAACCTGTTCGCAAAGATTTATTTTAGCTGTAGCAGCACAAACTGTGCTTGTACTCCTTTGGCTAAAGCATAATTGTCTTACAGACATATGAAGTTGCCTTATGCAAATCTTCCCGAGCCTGGTGTCCTCCAGATGTGTTGATTTAAAACTCCCATCATTCCCAGCCAGCTTGACCAATGGTGGGAGTTGTAGTGCTGGTGTAGACTGCCTTCTATTGTCAGAACATTGGTCATTAGGGATGGATCAGTCTCTTCCATCCCATTTCCACATCAATCTCTGAATATTTTTATTTTATTTGTGTTTTATTTTTAAAAACACACAAAAACTAACATCTTTAATGTATTTTGTCACAAAATTCCAATTTCCCTAACCTAAAACACACATTTTTGCACAAAATTTAACCTAAAATATGTATGGTTGGTTTGTTTAAAAATATAGACCAAACAAAACCTTCAGTCATTCCTTTAGGTTTTCTAAAGCAGCAACCAATATGGAGATAACTTATACTATCAGATCATTGGTCTATCTCAGGGGTAGGCAACCTTATGGGGCTGGTGGGCACATCTGGCAAATTGAGAATCTGTCTGGGGAACCACCACAAAATGGCTGCCATGGGAGGTGCGGCTAGTCACAAAGGACAAGAAGGCAGTACAAGGCAGAAGTGTGGTCTGAGCCCCATAGATTCATAGATCATAGAGTTGGAAGGAGCCTACAAGGCCATCGAGTCCAACCCCCTGCTCAGTGCAGGATACTAGAGGAGGGGTCTCCCATCCAAGTAATAACCAGGCCTGACCCTGCTTTGCTTTCCACGCTCAGACAAGCTGAGCCAGCATAAATCAAAACCCCTCCTTTGAACCAACAGTTTTCAGCACCAACAGAAATTATTTAACAGGAGGCTATTTCTTTCCTCCCCCCCCTCTGTCAGTCAACTCATTCTCCCCAATTTCCTTGTCTCTCTCACTCTGACTCCCCACAACTCTCGATCTCTCCCTCTTTCATGCATATGTGCATACACACATGTCATGTCCCTGCCTTCTCCTCCTCACACTTTTTCGAGGTCCCTCCAAAATCCCTTTCTCTCTCCTACACACACAGCCCCCATCCATTCAGACATACAAGCACACAACCTTCCTTGCCCAGGTGGCTCCCAGGTGGCTCCCCCAGCCCTACTGGCTTCCCTGACTCCCCTCCCCACTTGCTTGCTGCGGCCCTTCTTAGCCTCCCCCACTCCTCCCTCGCACAGTTTCTCTCCAAGCCCAATGGGAGAAATGGGTCTGGGTAGGAAAGAGACATCTATCTGCTACAATCTTGGTGTTCTCCAGAATCTCAGCTTCTCCTGAAAAAAGAAGTTGGAAGCTAAAGAAGGTGGCATAATGTCTAAAATGCATGATTTGCTATTAATCTCTCTCACTGGTTATAATTTATGTTGCCCCCAAATCTCAGTTTGGTACATGGATACACTGCTGTGCAGTTTCTTTTGACTCACTAATTTCTCAAGTGAATGCTCTATCACAATAGATTGAAGAAATCCATGATCATTAATAGGCTTCTTATTAAACAAGCCCCTACATTTGCTGCTGGGTTCTTTCTTCTTTTTTTCCTTTTTCTTAGATACTTAATGGCATCCTAGATAATGTCCATTACACCAAAGTCTATTCTATATCCCATCATTTATATTCCCTTGTGAAGTAGATTGCACAAGCCATGTGGGCCTCTCTCTCTCTCTCTCTCTCTCGTTTTCACTCTTTCCTCGAGAAAGGCCCATTCCCAGCTCTTCTGCGGAACATTAGGCGGTGGCTTCATTTATTGCAATCTAAGAATGCATTATTACATTTCTCCATCTGAAATGTGATCTTAAATAACAGCTTGTACAATAATTAAATGTAACTGTGAGAACATTGTTAAAGTCAATGACCCAACGCATTAGCAGTTTAAACACATTTTAAGTTAAGTGGATTATGGGGAAAGTAATTCAGGAGATGTTAAATAAGCACAAGCAATTTATATGAGTGTCCAGAAGCAGTAGTGTCACTGTTTGCAGTCCCTGCAATGATGACACCCGTTGTTGTCCCTTGTGGTGTAAGGAATCGAGAGCTGGACTGAAACCATGGTGGCCTGGGTTCAAATCCCCAGAAAGCCATGCAGCTCAATGGCTGACCTTGGGCCATTAAGGATCTCTTATTTGTTTATTTATTTATTATATTTATACTCCGCCTTTTTTCCTGCAAGAAACCCAAGGTGGCTTACATGGTCCTCCTCCTCTCCATTTTATCCTCACAACAACCCTGTGAGGTAGGTTAGGCTGAGAGTCAGTGACTGGCCCAAAGTCACCCAGTGAGTTTCATGGCCGAGCAGGGACTAGAACCCGGATCTCCCCGAGTCCCAGTCCAACACTCTCACCACTACGCCACACTGGATCTTAACCTATCCTACCTCTCTCAAGGTTGTTGTGAGACTAAAATAAGATAGCCCCATTATGCCGCCCTGAAGGAAGTGTGGGAGACACATTAAATAAATTAGTAGCTTCACAGAGAATAACACTTGTTCAAAGGATAACAGTTTTCCTGGTTTACCCATAGTTCTGAAACTCCATGACTTGCATTTGATTGCACTTATTCATCCACTAGCTCAACAGAGCTTAGCAAAGGAACAAAATGTATATATTGGGCAAAATTGCATACAAAAATACACATATTAGTAGAAATTCACAAAAATGTGTGCAAATTTTCATATATATATATATATATATATATATATATATCCATGTTTGGGAACACCTGAACTTAAGACTGAAAAAAATGAGAGAAACCAAAACTGACATATTTGTCCACCCCTAATTAGCACAGGAGGAAAGTTCTGTCCTTATTTGATTTTGTTATACATGTCATTGAGATTGGCTCAGACGTTCTTGAAGGGATTGTGCTCAGACAACTGACCACTGGTGAATGGCAGAATAGCTGACGAGCTTGTCTAATTTGTATTGGAACTGGAGAATATTCAGCTCCAGTCTGCTTGTGTCATAGCAGGTGAAGCCATTCCATAGATGAGGGGTGGAGAACAGGTGGATATTGTTGGCCTCCAACACCTATCAGTCCCAACCTGCCTGGCCAATGGTCAAGGATTATGGGAGCTGTGGCTCAACAACATTTGGAAGAGTGCATGTTCCCCACCTCTGCTGTAGATCAACCGAGCCATCCAAATTCTCACAAATGTAAAAACTGTACTTGACAAGTTATTCCATAATTGATTACATCACTTATCAGCAATAAACTCATTATTGATTTAATCTTAACATTTGAAGGTTAAACCACCAGAACTTTATAATCCCCTTACTACGCTGTTGTGAAAATCCATGTTATGCAACTCATGGACAATAATATGGAAGCTGAAATATATTTGGGTCTGTTATAACGCTAGGAAAATGATTGGTGGTGTCATAGACTTGCAATTTGCACTGCTTTAATTTATAAATAACTCTTTGATCAATGAGTAAATGTGGCCCATTGTGTTCGACTGCTACAGAACAAAAACAGTAAATGCAGAAGTGGGAGGGGGATCTGAGTGTAAAATCTGGAAGAAATCAGATTGTTAATGTATGCTAGGGAAGAATTCCACTGGGCAAGTATGCAACAAACCAGGAGGACACCAAAGCACGGATTGATTCATCCAAAGAATGTTCAGCTGCTCTTGGTGTTTGAACAGAGCAGTCATGGCAGAAAATAAGATACCAGTAAATCCAGGGGTCATCCAAACTCAAGACATGGGGGGAAATTTACATGTGCTCAAACTATAATACATTGGTTAATGTAAGCGATATCTTGAAGCAAATACTTATTTCTGTTTATGGAAAGCAATTTAGTCCCAGGGAAAATTATCATTTTGCACTCACGTAAGGTCTTTGCTTTGCCCAGTGAGAAATCAGAGAAATGGGAATTGCCGCAGTCATGAGCAGAGAGCACTAACTGCAAGCCACAGATATTTAGTCTCCACTGGAGTCAATGGAGCCTTTCTTTCTTTCTTAAACACCCTCCACTGCTCCCCATGGGGGGGGGGGGATTTCAGGAAAAATCAGGTGTGGGAAATTATAATTCTCCTCTCCCCCGAGCACTATGGGCCCAATCCGAATTGGGGCCATGCATGCTTACACAAGAATAAAAAGACAGTCAAATCTCAACCACTCGCTGCATAATTAGTATAATGTGTAATTTGGCTCCAGGAGCTTCTGCTGTATGTTTGTTTTTTATGTGGCTAGAAAGTGACCACAGATGCACAAGTCTGAGATATGTGAATGCCAGCGAAGGTTCCAGGGCCTTTTTGCCAGAGATGAACCAAACAGAGCTATATTAGCCCTATTTCCGCATTACTCAAACGTAAACAATCACATGGTGAAGCAGGAGAGGGGCCATGCTTCTGGCGCTGCTGCTGATGTTGTGTTTCTGGGCTAGCCCTGCTATCTGCATGTTGAGTGCAGCCATCTGCAAAGGAACTCCTACACATCAGCAGGTGCTTGTGGGTCAGAGGCCCCATGCAATCAGGACGTACCTGCTCATGTGTAAGGTGTATGTGTGTTTGTGCAAATGATCACACTTGATGTCAGAGGGCAGGGCTTGCCTTGGTCCCACTCTTGCTTCAGCACAGGACTGCCCTACATGTGAGTAAACTACAAGATGGAGTGGGACTACAAGATGTAGGGATGGCCACCAATTTGGATGGCTTTCAAGGGGGACTAGACACATTTGTGGAGGATAAGGCTATCAGTGGCTACTAGTCATGATGCCTATATATTACCTCCAGTATTGGAAGCAGTATGCCTCTGTATATCAGTTGCTGGGGAACATGAGTGGGAGGGTGCTGTTGCACTCATGCCCTGCTTGTGGGCTTCCCACATGCAGCTGGTTGGCCACTGTGAGAACAGAATGCTGGACTAGATGGGCCATTGGTCTGATCCAGCATGGTTCTTCCTATGTTCTTATTATGTAGAGATGGAGGAGGAAATACAGGTAGTCCACATTCTGGAGTAATCTCACCTGATCCACAGATAAACTCACCTGAGCTCGGATAATTAATGCGTAGATCAGAAAGTGATTTGAATCTGCACTCCCACTCCCCCCAAAATGGCTGCATTTTAACATCCCCCCTCCCCCCGCAAAACATTATCTAGCCATCTTTCTTTCATACAATGTCCTTCATAGGGGCATTTTCGGCCCCATTTCAAAATGTGAGGCAGCAGCTATGCTTTCTAGCTGCTCCAAGTGACTAGATATTTTGAAAGTTAAAATGTAGCCTCAGACCACCTCATAGATGTGTTGTGCGTACCTTGTTTAAAAAAAAAAAAGAATTTCACACATGTTGTTTTTATTTCCTACATGATGTTTCAAGTGGGTCAAAACAGCATCAGTCACAGGTGAAATCATCATGGAAGAAATAAAGTTTGATCTATTGTATTCCTAATTATGAGTAACATGAATAACGTGTGGGAGTGAGCCTGGGTTTGAGATCGAGGGTACAGTTTTAATATTACGTAGTTCCCCAATGAATGTAGTGATACGATGCACATGTTTTTCCAAACAATTTGCCTCTTCATACATTAAGGTGTGTCTTTAAAAATAATAATAATCTAGGGGCATGATGTAGACTCAAGCATGATGTAGATGTTGGCTGTATCGTGATATAGGTGTGCCCTTAAACAAATGAGATGTGGCCCCAAGTATTCAGGTTATTCAGGAACACACAATCTATGTCCAGCATGGATTAGTTCATAGAAGCCATGGTCTGCTTATTGCCTCAGTTTTTAGTAACACCATGAATACTCTAGCTGGCATGACAAAGATAGAGTTGTAGCAAGAGCAGCCACTATAGCTGGCAGAACAAATGATGATATTTGGCATATTCATAAGCTTCTTATTCATTTCATCCATTTGCCTTTAAAATGAAGTTTGATTCTGAACACATTCCATGTTCATTTTCTCTCACTGATTGGTGATCATATTTGCTCACTTGGCAGGCATATCTGTATGTGTGGGAGAGCATGCGTGCATGTGTGCTATCTGCAATCCTTAGAAACTCAACTACCTGGAATCGGTGCCAAGATATACTCTTGCTGATTCAACCATCCCTACTAGTAAGTAATAAAAATCCAAAAAAAAGTTGGCCATTTTAATATTAACGGCATTTAATGGGCCACAGCAACCCAATCGACCAACAACCCCCCCAGCAATTTTGATCAGAAATCAAATTGCAATGGCATTTGTTCATTCCTCATATGCCCCATGCTGGGTTATTTCCATGGATGGCATTAAAAAACAAAATCAAACATTTGCTGTCTTTCCATACTTTGGTAGATAGAGTTCAACACAGAGATGTTTATGATGCTCAAAAAGTCGGCAGTTTTAGCTTGGTCCTCTTCTTGGCATTCCCTGAAACAGTATCTTGAGCCAGCTGTAATAAATGATGGTGGCTAGGTGGGTGGAAGAGATTCTTGTAATTGATTATTTAGTGCTAAAGAGGAAAAAAATTATCACAGGTGGTGATGGCAGATGTGACAGCCCAGGATACTTGGCAAAATAGAGTGCATATTGGATTACTAAGATATAAAGTCTGATATGGAGCTGACCATTGAGTATCTCTCTGTGTGTTTTGTCTTTTGCATAGTAATAAGTTATAAACTTTTAAAAAAACAAAAACATTCAGTTAACTTTTTTTCACTTTCTGTTAAATCATTGGCATTGATTTCCTGCCATTATAAGATCAGTTACAGCTAGTTTGGTCATCCAGAAGTCTTTCTTAGTGGCGAAGCATGAAATCGTCTGGATGGTATTTTTTTACCTTAATAGATATGAGGCAAAGACAATCCCTCTAATATTTTTATGTGAAATGATTGAGTCAAACCTCCTCAACAATAGCTCTAACCCAGCATAAACCATAAGAAAGGTTTTACTACCAGTTTAGCATATTCTAGATAGGTAGTACATTGTTTGGCATTATGGGAAGGATCCAATAGTGTCCGTCAGTGTACTGGAAGAAGCAAAGACTACTAGTGTTGAAAAAATGATACTTCAACGCCAACTTCAATGGACCGGTCATGTTGTTTGAATGTCTGACTGCCGTCTCCCAGTCCCAAAGCAGTTATTTTATTCCCAACTCAAGATGGAAAGCAGAATATCGGTGGTCAGTATAAGAGGTTTAAAGATGTTCTAAAGGCTAATCTAAAAAAATGCAATATAAACATCGAGAACTGGGAAGCTCTGGCCCATGAACGATCTAACTGGAGGTTGGCCTTTCACAAAGGTTCTATGGACTTTGAAGAAGCCCAAGTGCAAGGTGAAAGGGAGAAACGTGCTAAGCGAAAAGCACGTCAAACGAATCCTTTACAGGACCATCTTCCATCTGGTAACCTGTGTCCTCACTATGGGAAGCTGTGTGGATCTAGAATTGGCCTCCACAGTCACTAACGGACCCATTGCTAGAGTCTACACATTTTTTTTTAGAATTTCCTCTTTTTATAATTTTCTTTTTGTAATTTTATCCTGGAAGACAATCTTACTTGGTCACGAGTGATCACCTACTACTACTACATTGTTTGGCATTATGGGAAGGATCCAATGGTGTCCGGCTGCTAGCCCTATTTACATTGCACTAGCAGAGACCAACACTTGTGCAACATCAATAGCATTTGTTAGCACAACGGGTTTCTGGGAAACCCATCAGTCACACTAGCAAGAGCATTGCACAAGTTTTGGTGTCTGCTAGCACAATGTAAATATTGCTAGTGGATGAACATTGTTGGATCCTTCCCTATGTCTGAATCTACACCGGCTTATGAATCATGGTTTGCAAGGAGATGCGAAACCAGGCTATCAAATGATGGTTTGCAAACTAGGGTTTGCACAAACTTTGCAAACTAGAGTTTGTACCATGATTTGCTGTTTTGTCTGATATTGCAGGGCATTAACAAGCCACATTACTCTATTCAAGAGGCTGTTATACCATGAGGATGGGAGTTCCTCTACCCCAGGAGGCTGCTACACCATGAAGACTGGGGTAAAGCTAAGTGCTAAGCAGATGAAAAACTGAAGCAGACAAGCAACTTTTACAGCATCATGTGGATCCTAACTTGTGATTTCTGAATCAAGCCAGGGTTTGTGTGTTTTTTGCTTGTTTTTTAAGCAATACATTCAGATCCTGCCTTAAAAGACAATGTTGATAGAATGTTGGGATACAGTGCTAAAGAAAAGGCCATTTCCAGTTCAAATGTTATGCCACTGGAAAAGCTCTCCCTATTTTGGTTCTCCATACCAAAGCAGTGACATCTGAAACATTCTTACTGAATGTGTCATCCCAAAGTCACACAGCATTTGCATTCTAGCAACTCCCAGAGAAGTATTCTGCTGGTATGGGAACACTGCACACATCTTGGTGAATGCACACTGTAAGAAGCTTTTCGTTGTAGTGTAAGTAACCTACTTCCACATGGAATAGGGAAGAGCTTTTTGGTGGCACTCAAATAGGGGCGATATTATTTGGATGTAAAGAATGTACTCTAGGGCAGTGCTTGTAACAATGACCATGACAGCGAGGAGAGATGATCAACCTGGTAATATTGGTGACAATTTTAACACGAGCAAAGATTGTCATAACCATAATTGCCCAAAATCAAGGTGGCGGACACATCAGGGATCAACCAGAAGGACAACCAAGTCAGCACATGAGCTAGTTAGTTGACTTCCTGGACACTGAAAAGAACAGCAATGAGCCCATGGACTTAGACCAGGGCTTGGGAATCTTTTCCAGCCTGAGGGCCAAATCGGTTTTGGGAAGGCAAGTTGTGGGCTGCATGCCAGCAGTGGGCAAGATGAGCGAAGGCAGGGGGGCACTGGTGCCAATGGAAGCTTTTGAAAGCCTAGCTGTCATGCAGGGGGAGGCATTTTCAGGAGTGGGGGGGTGCATTTGTGTGAGGCCCATAGGTAAGGAGCATAGGAGAACCATGCTTTTCTTCTGAATGTATTTGCCTTTACCCTCTCATTAGATTTTCTCCCTCAATTTCCTAGTCTAGGTTGTTGTTTTAGTCTTATGTACTCATCAATGTTCATGTTTTCAGAATAGTACAATAATTCATATATGTTCAAAAACATCCACATTTCTTACTGAAAATGTGAAATGGTATTTGACTTTTCTTTAAACATCCTTTTGCCACAGACTTTTTAAAATGAAGTAGGCAAACCCCATTTGGCAAGTACAATTGCCTCTCCTTTGACAAGTAGGCAGTCCTTACTTACTTACTGTGCCTGAGTTATGTGCCTTCGCAGTTTTTACCCATGTCTGTTTACCCAGACATGCATTTGCCCATCAGTCGTTGAACAGTGGTGGTGGTGGTTGGAACTCTAAAAACAGCAGAGCATCCCTGCACACACGCACAGGCACACACACACACCCTAGCAGCCATTCTTTGGATAAGCCTTTGGGTGCTGGGGTATTCCAAAGTCCCTAAATCCATCTGTGCTTTGCTGAGATCAGAGCAATCCCGGATCAAATCTGCTGTCCCTAAAGCCTCGTGAAGCCAGTTAGGCATCAGAATTCTGGATAAATGTGGCAAACTCATCTAGACAGAGTAAAATGTAGAAAGGTATAGAAAAGTGTGGACATCACCACCAAAGATGAAAGCAGAGGCTTCTGGCTTGGTGCAGAAGGAAAGAAAGCGTTTACATTATTGGCTCTACTTGGATTTCCTAGAAGCAGCAATAAACTGGAGATCTTACCAAATACACTCATGAAACAAGGGAGAAATATGGGTCTTTGTCTACAGAGATACATCCCCTCTTTGCTCCAAAACCCTTTCATTTTGTAGATTGAGCTTCGATCCATCTTTTTTTATCCATCACTACTCTAATCAGCTTCAGTTAAAATCCTCTTATCAACCTCTCATTCCAATGACTCATCCAGACACTGGAAAAACAGGGGAACCCAACTCACCAAGCCAAATGAGATTAGCCCAACAAAATCCCTGCTGCTCTTCTCAGTGACAATGGTCCTTTATAGCACCAGTAAACATGAACTCCTGCCTTGTGTGTGACTCCCATTCAAACCAAGCAACAATGTTAAGACCAGCCTATGAAATCACATATGCAAACCTCTGTCAGAAAAGGAAGTTCTGCCTTGTATATGGCTTTCATGAAACTTTTATTTCGTAGGGATGGGGGAGAAATGCATTCAGTTCATATTGTAATGTGAACTTACCCTAAGTCTTCACTTTTGAATCACTATGTGACCTGAATCTCAGTGATCCTTCAAAATTCACACTTTTTTTTATTTTACCCCCCCCAAATGTGCATATTAAACAAAATAATGTTCTAATATGCATTACAATTAGGAAAACTGCTTACAAAAATGCATATATTGGGGAAATGTGCTAAAAATGCTTATGAATTTTCATGAAAACATTTTTTTTAATTCAAAGTTCAGGATGAACTGAAATTAAGAGGGAGAAATTCTCAAAGTTCAAGCTGAACTGAAGTTAAAATTGGAAAAATGAGAAACTGAGAGAAACCGAAATTGTCTGATTCATTCATCCCTAAATTACATATCCTTTGTCCTTTAAAACAAAAAGAGGTGAAGGTCATGCAAATCAAGCCATACACATGGTGTTCTGCACTGATCATACATTCCTTTAGGCATGTGATGGAGAGAAAGGGGTGTGCACTCCACCATACAAAGACTGTCATCACCCACTCACACAGCACAATCCTGTGCTTGTCTGCTCAGAAGTAAGCCTCACTGAACTCAATGACACTTATTCCTGAGTAGGTGTGTATAACACCAGTGGTAGCCCACAGACCATCAGGAGTCTTTCTTGTGGCCCACCAAGTACCCTACTTGTCATATTTCCCAAGTCTGAACCTAGTACTTGCAGGTGCAAGGGTCCAAGGGTCCCAAAGCAGTCAGCACAAAGAGGGATCAGGCAAGGTCTCAACGGTCCAGGTCAAAGGCAACAAGGTTCCAAGGCAATGCAGCAGACAAAGAGCAGGCAGAAAGAGAGTCAGAGTTCAGTCCAGAAGTACCCAGGACAAGAGAAAGTCAAGGAAGCCGTCCAAAGGCAAGGGTAGCTAGATTCAGGAAGGTCTGGTCAACATTGTTTCCAGCAATGGTCAGGCATCTCCACACTCCAGATTGACAGCTGATGTGAAAGGAGTGAAATTTAAACAAACATAAATGCGAGTTCACCAGTCAAGGAGTAGTAGGAGGGGAAAGAGCAGGAAGGAAGGAAAAGTAGGCGGGTGATGAGCAGAGGCAAGAGGAAGGCAGGAGGAGGGCAGGCTGATAGGCTAAGGAGGCTGGGGGTTCCAGAGGGAGGCAAGCTGGCTGACTGGTTGTGGGGGGACCACAGTGGGTGCCCATGTGCTTGCATGTGTGTGGGTGTGAAAGAGAATGAAAGAATCAATGTAAAATAAAATTAATGCTGATGGATAAATGAGGGAAGGAGATATGGTGGTTGCTTCTGTGTTTGTGTGTACGTTTGTGCAAATGTGTACATTCATTTGGATGGAGAAAAAGCAGCTTGGGAAGCAGGTGCAGTAAAAAAAAAAGGTGGGTGAGAGAGGGATTAAGTACACCCTCCACACACACACACCCGCCACTTCTCCCTTCCAAAATGTGCACTCACCACTACATTTTTCAGCTGCTTGATGAAGACTTCCTGGACCCAGGTCTGCTGCTGAATGTCTTGTTCAGACTGTTCTCTATTAGTATGTTAGCTGTTACCTTTCCCCCTAATTTAAAGGGAAGCTGGTAAGGATTAGCTAGATAGTATGTGAATGTACAGTAACTCCAGGGCAATGCCCCCTCTGTGTTGCATTTATCTTATTCATGCAAATATTCTGCTTCTAACGTCATCAGGAGATAAGCATTTTGCAATGAAAAAAGAAGATGCAATTTTTAAAACCATTTCATACTAATAAATATTTACTGAGAGTTAAGCAGATGCACTACAAATAGGAAACACTCACATTTACGATTTGATTTGCTGAGAAAAGGAACAAAATTATACAGCAAGCAGATTGATGCTTGCATTGGTGCCATAATGTACAAGGTTAAATAATAAGAGCTCACAAACAGGAGGATAGGCTGTGTGAGGTAGAAAGCGCTCAGTGTGCATATAAGCCAACACATTTAAATTTCCCTTCCTGGAAAAGATAAATGATGCAAGCTTCATACTATGAAATTTGCCATAATTTATTTTATTTACTGAAAACATTTTAACCAGCCTTTCCATGGCAAAATACATAATGGGCATAATGTTTACGGAGAGCAAATCAAATGGATTTTTGTATTCTTCCTGCTGTCCTGACCCATTTCCTTTTTGGCTTAACTAACTTTGCCTGTGAGGTCTCATCCATATTCACTGTCAAATATCATTGGGCATGATTGGGAGACCCAGAAAAGAGAGGAAATGTTGCCAAAACGCTTCAGAGCAGCGGTATAGCGGTAAATTTTGATGTGCAGGCGCTCATCGTGACAGTCCCCATAGTCCAGTGTTCTCCAACCTTGGGTCCCCAGATGTTTTTGGCCTACAACTCCCAGCATGCCCCAGCCAGCTACGCCATAGTCTCTCATGCCCACAAGGAGAGGCTGAAGATGCAGGCAACGAACTAAAAATAATCATAAACCATGAGAAATGCTAGCTCAGCTCGAATAATACAAAGTCAATGAACAGATGGAGTTAGCATGGTTCGGAAGGAAATAACAATACATAGCCATTTCCATGCCTACACAGAGCTCTTTCCATTGTTTTAAAAAGGTTAGAAGCTTCACATTTTATATCAGGTGTTTTGGCCAAGTTAAGGAATGTAATAATGTTCTAAACAATGAAACTTAAAGAGTGATATGGCACATACATTATTTGGAGGGCTCTGATTGGTAGGAAAGAAAATGTTTGTTTGCGTGGTTTTAATCCAGCATGGACTGGGGTATTTATTAAAGTAGAATCCCTTTAAAAAAGGGGGGGAACAAAAAAGAGGCAAAATAGCATAAACTTGTGGGCATAATCTAGCCAAAGTTAAGCACTTAAGAACACCACTGATGTCAATATGGATGTGTTACACATATGTTAAATCTTTCCCATTGAACTTAATGGGACTTCAGTTGTGGTTAACTAAGGCCAGATTGTGATTTATATATTGGGCACTATTGAATTGTTCTTGGAATACATGAAATCTAATGAAATAATATATATTTCCTTTAGCATAATTATGTCTGGAATTCACCCTTAATTATTTAGCATAATTATGCTAGAATTCTCCCTATCATCCATTTTGCTCTTCTACCCGTTCTGAACAAATCCTAGAAATATATATATTTTTAATGCTTTCACAAATTTATGTCGTACTTGCAGGCATCCTGGCAGGTTTGTTGAAGCTTGTGCATACTGGAATTTCTAGTGGCACAACATGCCCAGCACAAATCACTTAGCCCAGTGTATTACAGCCATTTTGCAGGTGGGATGCCAAGATTATCCAGATCTCATCCTGCAACATTTATAGTTTGGCTGACTCCCTCTGCAGCAGAATTAAAATGTCTTCCTCTCATTGTAAACATCCTTTCTCTATATATCAGTTTTAAAATTTTAAAGATCATGCAAAATTTGCAAGACCCTTGCTTTCAGTGAGCGTGGTTTTGTGTTGTGCCAAGTCATCTCTTGTATGGGCATTCATCAGGAGTGGCACAGGCTGAGAGGATGTCACGGGAAATCTAATTTTGGAAGCAGAAGATGCCTGGAAGTCATTGCCTTCTGGCTTGCCTCCAGTAAGCCACTAAAAATCAGAATTGGTAAAGTTCACACCAGGAGCACTGAGATGTGTTGTGAAATGTAAAGAAAACATGGGAAATATTACATCTGTTGGGAGGAAATTTCATAAATGTTTTAGAGAACGACTGCTGTTGGGAACCAATTTTTCTCCATAAAAACTGTGAGCATGGGAATGTAGTTTCATCCAGTGTGTTTGTTCTAAAATGGGAGTTGTCTCTACTTATTTGTGTGCCCACATGTGATTTTGGTATGCTTAGATATAAATGCATTGATGACACTTTGCAATGTGGCTTGTTTTGAATATGTTCCAAACTTTTGCTACTGTTGCTCTGCAAGGAATATAGAAAAACATTTTTAACTGGAAATAGATAGGACTGGAGCCACCTAGGTGGTCCCATTCAAAATTAAAATGAAAGAGTAGAATCTCTAAAGTGTCCCCTTTAGAGGCTCTGACATGCCAACTTTGATTTCACATATCTGGATTAAAATAGTAAAACATTTTGAATCCCCTTAGCAATGAGTTACCTAATAGCTACGTTACTCATTATAGGGAGTTGGCTTTCCATTTATAGCACCAATTGGTCAATTAATTATCAGCCAGACTCCAGAAGTTAAATTCAATATAAGCAATACTCTATGGAATCTCTGTTCTGCAATCATATAATGGTTTGTGATCAAAAACCAATTTTGAGCATTACAATCCTGAATAATCTGAACAATGTATCACATTGGTGGATGCTGTTGTCTGCAGAAAGAATGTCAAGATCTGAAATCAGCAATCACCTTTAGCAGAGATGGTGTATTGGGTCTTTCTTTTCTTTTTTTTTTGTCCCCTAGAACAGGGGTGGGCAACTTGTAGTTCTCTGATGTTTTGACCTACAGTTCCCATCATCCCATACCACTAGCTATGCTGCCCAGGGCTGATGGGAAATGTAGGCCAAAAAATCAGGAGAGACACAAGTTGCCCACTCCTACCCTTTTCTCAATGTTATAATAACCACTCTTGCTAAACTTCATAGAAATCCCAAGACATGTTCCAATCAATTGTTCAACTGAAAATCTTCAAATATGGAATGCTTCTTTAGGCAATAAAAGAAGATCTTAATTTTACCATGGCCTGGTAGAGTTGCCAGAGTTAAAATAAAAGGCTCCCCTGATTCCTCCTCCTTTTTCAACCTTTCCCAATCTGGATTCCCCACCTTAAATTTAAAGCATGCCAATCACAAATACACAGTTAGTGCATGCAGGGGGAAAACTAGACCATCTCATATAAGAACATAAGAAGAGCCATGCTGGATCAAACCAAGGGTCCATCTGGTCCAGCATTCTGTTCACACATTCACATCTCATTCATTACAATATAGATGTGCTAGGGACATAGGGATTAGTCTAGTAAACATAAAGTTATATTATGAAGCTTGCCAATTATGACAACGTTTGCACATCATCCAATTCAAGGGTTCACAATTACGGATTGAAGTAGAAGCTGCCCCCAAGCAGTATCCATTGCCAAGTGTCAGTGCAGTATTGGTGAATGGGCAGACACTGACAGCAGAGGAGGAGGGTGGATAGAAACAGCACTAGCAAGATCGCAAGGAGTGACTTGCAGGGTTTTTCACCATTCTTGCCAGGCGGTTCCCTCGCCATTTTAAACAACTCATACTGAAGCAACTCTGACGGGTTCGGATATCACGACAAGCCACCCTGAAAACAAGCCACCCTAAACAAACCTACTACAAGCTATAGGTTCTCAGGGTGGCATGCTTGCGAAAAACAATCCACGATGGAAAAGCCACACCAGGTTTGGATGTCATGTGAAGTCACCCTGCAATCACCAATGGTGACAACCCACCATGGCTTAGTGTGACATGTGAACCAGGTCAATGGCTTAAAGGTGATTCATCAATGATTGTAAATCCTATGTAGCTTTAATGGGGATAAATATCATTTATGAATCACTCTTATCATCAAGTGCTGGAGAGGTTGTCTCCACTGGGCAAATGTGTACTAACAATTTCATTGAGAACTGGTATTCATTCATTATTTCTGTCGACCGATGCTCAACCTGTTGACATAGCTAAACCTCGTGAGTTGTTCAGCTGGATGTTCTATTCTCATATAATTTCATGGCAGCTCCAGTATAATCCTATTTTTATACCTCCTGGACTTTATTACTTCTCTTGCTATACTTATGCCCTCATTGTTTTCTTTTTTATATTTTATATTTCATATTTTTCTTTTCCCTGTACGTTTACAGGTTTTTAATTTATTTTTCCTTCTTATTGGTGTTACTCTTGTGAAAATCTCTCTCTCTCTCTCTCTCTCTCTCTCTGTGTGTGTGTATATATATATATATATAATCGGATTAATCACATTTTCTTAAATTGATAGATCGGGTGTGTCTGTGTACTAGAACTAGATGTGCTGCTAATACATTTACAGTGCAATTCTATACAGGTCTACTCAGAAGTAAGCCCCATTGAGTTCAATGGGATAGGATTGCATGCAGCCTTAATAAGTTAATGAACCTATGCCTTCAGGCCAGACACATAAATTCAAGGAATGGTAAAAGTGGCCAAAACTTATTTATCATCTGGTGCTACTACCATGTACTAACTTGTATGGAGTGAACAAGGTGGTTTCAGACCATTTCTCACTAACCCAGTTGTCCACATCACAGAAACCATTACTGCAACTGACACTAATTGGACCCTGTGTTGGCAGTCTCAGCAGAGAGGTTGAGAATGGGGAATTCCCATTTGATCTCTAACATGTGTTCTTTTGTTAAAGACTTATCACATCCAACTGAATCGATTCCACTGTTAAAAGGAGAAATGGGACAGACAACCAAATGCATAGCATAATAAAAAACCAGTGAAAGTGGAGGCTTATGTTTGCAGAGAGAACATAATCCAGCAAAACTCATTTTAATTTAAAGAACATATCAAATGTTTTATCTACTTAAAGCACCTGTCGGCAAATAGTCTGACCTTGCAAGAGATGCAGAGATCATATGGAAGATGTTAGGGCAGCTCTACACATACATTTGGTCTGGATTTTTTTCCCCTTCCTGGTACTTTCCACCATGTAGGGATACATGTGCAAAATGGGTGTGTGAGAATCTATTTTAGTAGCATACTATTGAAAAACAACCACACAGTCAGGTTATTTTCCCTTTGCTCATTCACATCTCTGTATGGTGGCCACCACAAGGTAGAAAAGAGGCACAGAGCGAGTACACATGACAAACCATCCTTATTTTATAGGAAGTCTTAGGAACAGGTAGCATCATAGGCAGAAAAAATGCATCCCATGCAGAAAAAATCAAATTCCAGGACAGGCAATTATTCAACTAATAGGACCTCCTTACTGTTCTAGTAGTATTTCTAAACTGCAGTTAACTCAAGTTCCTCTGGGAGTTTTCTTTTTTCTTTGAGCATGTGGATTGCTTCATCCTGCTGTTCACAATACATTTTACAAGACATTATAGAATAGCTAAAGTGGGTGAAGATTTACAAGTCTCTCCTAAAAGATGTTTAGGGCTCTACTATCATTCTTCTCCCAGTAGTTGGTATACAGTTTTATGCTGTGGTGTGTGTGTGTGTGTGTGTGTAGATAGAAAGATAGATATTAGATGTATTTCTACAAATGCTGAGTTCATATAAAACTGGCTGTGTGTTTGCAAGCTAAATATGGTAAATGTCCTCAAAGGGCTGCCAGAGCAACAAAACAAAACAAAAGCTTCCACCATCTCAGGCCCATAGTCTAACCCTTTCAGGGAGATTTCAAGCCTCTTTTCTCAATGTGTAACTTTCTTTAAAAAGAAAGAAAGAAGCAAGTCTCTATTCCCTTTACTTGTAGATATATAAAGAAAAGTGTACAGGCAGTATTCTACCCAAATACTCAGTAGTAAACAAACCCAGGCCCACCTATCACAGTTCTGGCCAATTAGTGCAAAGGCATTGGAATGACTGATAAGCACTAGGTACTTAACATATTGTAACATTAAATTTCATTACATTAATACTGCTTAGATATTTTTTTTAATGTGGTAAGCAGTATTTAAATATAAATCTATTAAATCATCATCATCATCATCATCATCCAATTAAATCATTTCAAACATATTAGCGTACTTCTATGTAGGGTTTGGCCAGTTTGGCCATTCTGTGTTGATCCCCTTCTCCCCATCCCTGTGTATCTTTAAGCCACCTCATACCCCAAATGCCTGGCTCGCTACAGACCTGCACCATCTTCCTGGACATGGGCCACAAGAGTGTCCTGCTGGCCTTTATGGGAGGAATGGGGACACACAAGGAGGAGGCCACGCTGGTAAGTCAGTGTTGCTTCACTCATGATCAATTCCCTGCACAGATATCACTTCCATGTAGAAAATGACATGTAGCCTGTGTGCACACCTATGGTTCACTTTGGTCAATTATATCTGGGCTTAACAAACCAAGATATAAATAAGCATTTTGCCCATGTATACAGGCCTTTTCTTCATCTCTTCAGGTGAGCTGTGATTAAAGCAGGAATTGTCTACCTGAAAACCATTGTTTATGGAGGATTGAAGTGGCTGTGTGTACAGGCAGAATGCTCATTCGTATCTCAGTTTGTTAAACAGAGATATGAAACATCTAAAGTGGGTCTTTGGGTGTGACAAGTGCACATGATCTGTTTTGACATATATGCATCTGGTGTGAAACTCTGGCTGGTAAAATAAACATGTAGCCATGTAGATTCCTACACAGAAGTGATATCCATATAGGATATTCATGTTGCTCTTCTGCCCTTCAACAGGTTCCCAGGGTGGATTACTAAAAGTTAAAATTACAGTAAAATAAATTGGAACAAACGTATTAAAACACAATTTTAAAAAGCAGTACAAAAGAAGTCAGAAGTAAGAAGAATACAAAGCAGCATAAAAGAAATCCTCAGAGGATAGTTTATTAGTTGAGTGTAAAATATGGGGGCAAGGCACAAACACTACATTGTATAGTTACAATGCTCTGGGCACACACTTCTGGAGGCATATTGGATGTTTCTGTTCCAACTGCTCACCTGGCAGAACAGGCAAGGCAATTTTAAACTGAAAGTGGCTGCAGTGCAAACATCAAAGATGCCTCCCGGAGCATATGTGCTTTTCCCCCAAAGATGCACATAGATTTTTAGAATTGCAATCTATGTGTGAAGTGTTATGTCTCTGCAGAGTGTGCCTGGATTGTCTGTCAGACTCTTCCCATATGGCATTTCTCCTGTCAATCTTCAGATAAGGCTCTATTCGTCTTTATTTCTTTCTCCACCAAAAAAACCCCCACAACACCAACACAGCATGAGGAGACACTTCAGTCTATGAAATTAAAAGAGAGGAGATACATAACAAATATAAGAAGAGGCTGGTTGTGTTTGGATGTCATAATATCCTTGGTTTATCATGACAGGAATGCGCCTACCCTCTCTCCAGACTTGCATACTTTCCCCTCTCTCCTCTCCTCCTCACATGACTACAAAGAAGATCTCAGATACTTTGAATTACCCACAGTTTAGTGTTCTGTAAACTGGGTTAATATTAACTATGGTTTGTTGAAACAATCAGTTCATAACCTATGGTTTGAAAGTTGACTTCTTTCAAACAAACCTTATTTAAGATTAACCAGCTTGTTAGAGCCAGTGTGGCGTACTGGTGAGAGTGTTGGACTGGGACTCGGGAGATCCGGGTTCTAGTCCCTGCTCGGCCATGAAACTCACTGGGTGACTTTGGGCCAGTCACTGACTCTCAGCCTAACCTATCGCACAGGGTTGTTGTGAGGATAAAATGGAGAGGAGGAGGATTATGTAAGCCACCTTGGGTTCCTTGGAAGGAAAAAAGGCGGGGTATAAATATAATAAATAAATAAATAAAAAAGGTTGAGATGGAAGTGAAAGCTTATGAACTTCTTGCAGCCACACCGAAGGAAGATAGGGGAAGGGAGGTCAAACACCAGGAGGGAAGCTAGGCTAATTCCTGACACAGTTAACAATAGTTTATTGTTTATTGGATGATCAGTGCCTCTGAGTTCAGGGGTTTCCGATCACCAAGGCCACACTTGCTGGGATTGTGCCCTGTTATGCAAAAATGTCCCTGATCAAAGCATCATGCCTGTTACCATGCTTGGTAGGGACACGCACTTCTAAAAACATCAGCCATCTACTTTTCCCAGTTCAGGGAATAAGCCTTTGCAGAACAGGAATGATTGGGGGAATTTAGCTCAAGTGTGTGCTAAGAGAACTGTTTCCCAGTGTGACTCTGGCTTTATTCTGCAGGAAGACAGGTTGCTGTCTGTCCAGTAAAGCTGGTCCAGACCAGCACCTTTTAAGTTAACCAAGGCACAGGGAGTCAAGCATGCAAGACTGAAATGGTTTAGTCTGGGAAGCAGAGTGCCCCTTTAAAGTGCCCACAGGGAGGCAATGGAGACAAGATCAGAATGTTTCCGATTCCAGCCAGGCACCCTGGGAAGTTTTATTGAGAAAAATATAACAAATATCAATTAAATGGTTATGAGGAAGAGAGGAAGAAAAGGAGAGGTTGCAGTGTAACTGGTACAGCTGCAAAGTATGGTTTTTGGCTTCCAAAGAGACAGAGAAAAGAGGGAATTTCACTTGGATTAAGGGAAAGCAGGAAAAGAGAATGGAAGTAGAGAAGGCAGAGAATGATTATTGGTCCTTTCTTGTTGCTGTGTCTGGAAACTGGAGAACGGAGCAACACCACAGTGGCACCCAGTTGGAAATTTCGCAAACTTAAAGGATGGGTAGGAAGAACTGCTCAGCTGGGTGGGAAGGATAGATGAACAGAACATGAATGAACCAGAATGTAGGGGTTCCTAGCCTAATTTTAGGTTTGGGTGACAAAAGTCATGTGAGACAATGGGGTGGTCCTGGAAGAGCGATTCCAAGGCACATATAAGGAAGACTTGTGCTTGTTTAACAAACTACCAGTGTGTATGCTGGTAGTGGGATTTAGAGGTTGTTGTGTGTTTTTTACAGTCCGGAGAAATAGAAGCCTCAGTGTGAACAGGAACCCTGATAAAGCAGGTTTCCTGATCATGCCTAGGCTTCTACTCATGTTCAAGCAAATGCAAGTAGAACTTCAGCCCTTCCCCCTCAACATGGGAATGTCGGGGATTGCGGGGATGAGGACATTGGGGTGGGGCTTGCATGTGCACCCACATTCCTTCTCCACTTTTAGCCCTCCTGTGAGCAAGCTGAATGCCTGCTTAGGTCTAAAGTAAAACTGGGATATGGATAAGAGGTTCCAGCATTCACATATTGGCATCTGTAGTTGATGGATCACATGGAGATAAACTCAGTCAATAATGTTTTACGTTCTGAAGCATATTTTTGAACTGATGGTTCTGGGGTGATTAATGTAATAAGTGAGAATCATTTGGTTTCAAATGTTTCTGTCTGCGATTGTCCATTTGCCAGTTCCATTTGGTTTGTCAATTTTCCCGTCAAGGCAAGATCCACACTTTGCTATGCCAACATTTACATTGTAAAGCATGATTAAAAGGGGTGAAATGTTACAAAATGGATACTTTAAAATCTAAATTTTTGGAAAAGTTGGCTTGATATTCAGGGCAGTTATATGTAAATATTTGAGAGCTTTGCTTATTGGTCCAGTTCCAAAATAGAATTTACCTTGTAGCCGTCTGTGCACTAATTGAGGGGCTGGGAGGAACGACAAAGCAGTTTTAATGCTTTGTCAATTCACCCTGCTCTGTGTCTCTGTTGCACTGTGTAGTAACTCATTTGGCCTCAAGCTCACCTCACTTTACTGTATGTGGGGGAAATAGTTTGCTGCAGCTCTGGTTATAATAAATCCTTCAAAAGAGAGCCTTATAATGGGAACTCTGACAGGCTCTTACCTACAGCAGTGCTAGCAATCTCAGCTAAACACTGGATCACACAAGAGAAAGGAATCTCTTGTATTGGAACTGGAAGCTTCTATTCCTATGACAGGCTTGAAAAATCACAGTAATCATATAAGTCATTTGGGGGCTGCCCATTCATGAGGGGGAGAAGTCATGGTCTTTCAAATAAACATTGCAGGATTGCTTATTTCCTCTTTGATTTAATTGAAAGAAAAATGGCTATAGCCTTGATACTCCATCTGTATGACCTCTCATATTTCTATATCAAGTACCAGGAAGGGGAAAATATACATCAGCTGTCAGTCACTTTCCTCGAAAACTTCACCAACTCCTGGGAAGGTTTATCTATCCAGCAAAAAGTTGGAGAAGAACTTCTGAGTCAGAAATCATTACCGTATTTTCCCACAAAAGCTACAGATTTAACTGAGAGTGTCCCACTAGTTTAAAAGCGGTGGAAGGGTGGCTTTTAAAATAAGGCCTAAAATGTTGATCTAGAATTAGAGCAGATTTAGACACACAGACAGTGCTTTGATGTGGCATTCTTCTTATTTTGGTTACATCCAAGAACATGGGAGATAAACCTAGGCAAGTTTCCATTATCTAATTACAAAACCCTTCTCGTATTCCCATGAAACTAATTTTGATTTGATGAAAAACAGACCTCGTGGAAATGGGTTTCATACAATTCTAGAGATAAGGAGTCATTCTCAGTATGATTTTAATTTACTAAAGATACCAACACTGGAGTTCTATATTAATAAAGATCACGTGTTCCTCATACTCAGTTCCTTTCGGTTATTGCACGAGAACAATTTCTCTCTTACTATTACCACTCTCCCTTCCCCCCCGCCCCATTTTTAATTGGTTTCCTCAGGAAGAAATAACTAGAGAAGCCTGAGGGATCCCACACATTTTTGAGAAATTCAAAGCAATATAAATACAAACTATATATATATATATATATATATATATATATATAATTTGTATACCACCCTTCTTCTGAGGAGCTCAGAACAGTGTTTTTGCCTCAGAACAGTCCTGTTGGATAGGTTAGGTATACCTAGAGCAGTGTGTTGAAACGCTTTCAGCCTGAGGGCCAAATTCAATTTCAGAGAAGTTCTTGGGGACTGCATTCCAGTGGTGGGTGGAGCCAAAGGCAGAAGGGGCAGGGCCCAAATGCCCATATGCCCAAATGCCCAAATGCCCAAATGCCCAAAATACCAGCATATTTTAGCTTAAAGCTCATATTGCCAGTAAGTAAGCCGTAGGGGGTGCATTTCCACCTTTTAGAGTGAGGGGAAACCACCAAACGATCAGTGGTTGGGGAAAGGGGGTGGGGCCATCTAGGAACCCCAGAAGGTGAGATTGGGATGCCAGGCATGTTGGATTTGGGCCCCCAGGCCTGAAGTTCAACATTCCTGACCTAGACTAGAGCCACCTAGGAAGCATCATGACTGGGGTAGAGATCTGAACCTAGATTTCCCATATCCACAGACAGGGCTCTTGAGATTGGTTCACCTTCTCGAGAATAGGCATGAACTGAATCAGGGCAGACTGGTTCTCATAATGGAAATTTGCCAAGGTTATTGTCCGATTGTACTTGAGACATGGTATGTACAATGCGTATCTCTTCACCAAAAACTACAGCTCGCTTTTGCAGTTAGCAGGTTTTCATCCCGAGATGGGCCCTTTTCAGGCATTCAACACATGATTGCAATTGCATGGGGTAGCAGAACATCCCCAGGCCCCACTTCCACCATCACATCCCCATTGGCTCTGCCCCAACCCCACTGTCTGCATCAGGGCTCTCCAACCTTGGGTCCCCGGATGTTGCTGGCCTATAGCTCCCAGCATACCCGGCCAGCATGGCTAATGGCAAGGGATTCTGGGAGCTTTAGTCCAGCAACATCTGGGGACCCAAGGCTGGAGAGCCCTGGTCTACATCTATAGAGCAGCAGCCTCTATGTCTATAGGCTCCCCCCCCCCCGCCATGATGAGGAAACCTGGTTACACATCACGGGAGCCTGCACAGGTAGTGCAGTCTCCCCTCTACAGACATGCCCTCCCAAGACATGGGCAACAGAGGAACAGGGACGATGGGGGCCAGTGGGCATTGCCCTGTTCTCCCCCTTATGTGATTATTAATCGGGTGAAGCTCAGAGGGAACAGGGAAGTCTGAGGGGGATGGCAGGTGATTTCAGCATCCCTGCTAATAAAAGATGGGCTGGCAGTGCATCCCCACGAGGCCTGGCTCCATTACACCACTGCGAATAATCACTACAGTGATTTTTCTTCTTAGAGCTGCAAGATAAGACACCGAGAGAGGACACAGCTACTGTGCCTCGTGCCCTGATCCGCCAGGCCTGCGCTCACCCTCTTCTCCCGCCTGTTTCAGCAAGCAGGAGGAAGGATAAAGCGGTGGGCAGAAGGTTCTCTGACGGCTCTCTGAAGGGTGAAGTGTGCAGCAGCTGCAGGTGTGTGCGTGCGCGCGTGTGTTTTAATCAGGTTTATTTATTTATTTATTTAAAATTAAATTTGCTTTTACACACAGTTCCCCCCCCCGTAATCCCCTCAATCTCCTCCCCTCCCCTCCCCCTGTCCTAGCCCTTCCCCCCAACAGATAAAACTACAATGAAAAGAAAATAAACTATAATAATAAAATAAATAAATAAATGTGTAAATGGAATAATAAGGGGGAAACACATTTTGTCCCCTTTTATGCAACACTCCCCTATTTCTTACTGTCGTACCTCCAATTATCCTGCATATAATTCTAAGAAATCATGCCAAATCATTTGGAACAGGCATCATGTCCAGGTGAAGATCTGGCAACCTTACTTGTAAGTCACTCTGTATTTTTTCCAGCACCGCTCTTGACTCACTTTCAGCAGAAAATCACATGACCATTCCACCCTGAGTAAAATTCAGCCCAGATCCAACCAGTGCAGGCCAAACCGATCCTGTGAACTTTCCGCTGGTGAGCACTAAATGGAGTAAATTACAACACAAAGGAGAAAACATTGGAGCTACTAATTCTGCCTTAATTTTATCACAGAAGCAAATAATTGTACCATGCAATTCTGTGGCATCAAATCTACCTATGTGGATTCATCTTGTCCTGTACAAGAGGTGGGCTGCATACCAGTCTTAGTCACTGTCACTATCAAATGAGTTGGCACTTAGATTAGCAGTCTTTGCCCAACATAAGCAGCTATGTATGCTGCCATTCTATTCTACCTTTCTAGCCAACTGCACGCCAGCTAGCGGTAGTCACAAGATGTTTGATTTTGTGGTCAAGTTAATTGAAGTTAATCAGAATTGACAGATTTCACCTCTGAGAGAATTACTACTACTACTACTACTACTACTACTATTATTATTATTATTATTATTATTATTATTATTATATTTTATTAATAACATTATTAAAGCTGTTATTATTACATGTTCATTTTTAAAGTCAAGAAACATTGTAAATCTCAAATGTAACTAGATATCGCCCCCCTAAATCCCTTGTTTTATCAGTTTGACGTCAGTCTCTTTACCCCTAGCCTTTATTTAGTAAGGAAGGAATATGAAAATAAGGCCTGATTTTTGAAAGGGCAATGAAGATGTGCTTTTAATTTGCCTTTTTAATTGCCTGCCTTTTAATTTTGATATTGGCATTTGGTTGCATGGGAAAACCAAGGTCCTCTGGATCAAATATTGTGGAGGCAGCTGTATTACAAGCTTTTCAATGCTGCCTGCCAACGGTTTTAACCTCTAACCCGCAACATTAAGCGTGAGAGATCTTTATGCTACCACAGTGCTGAACTAGTCCTGCGCTGCTAAATGTGCCAAATTGATATGTGCTATAGATTTGCGTGCACGAAAGACTTAGCTGAAGCATCGCTACACTGTTTACAAGAAGTGTGCCAAATCACTGTAGCACTGAGGTATTATTCCTAAAACTGTAGGTCCTGGCCAGCAGCAGACAGGTTGATTTCACGACTGCCTTTTTGCTCATTGTCAAATACGAAAGGTAATCTTCACAGAATGAGAGCTACCAGTCAAATTTTAAGCTCCCTGTCATGTAAAAGACTTGGAGCATTTTCACACCCGAGGCTTAAAGCAGCTCCTAATGAACATGCAAAAACTCACCTTGACTGCAACTGACATTTCATTTCTTCTGTAAATTGTCACCCATACTAGTAACATTCATATGTGACCAAACACAAAATAAATAAATGAGAAGTTAAAGTGTGGTGTTCAGTATTACATAGGAAAACACCTTCCCTTCAAACTGTGGTTTGAAGTCGGCTTGTTTCAAACAAACCATAATGTATATCAGGGATGCAGAACCTCAGGCCCAGGGACCAAGGCCAGCCCTCCTGACCCTTCTGGGTTCCCCAGATGACCCCGCCCTCTTCTCTTGGCCCCACCCCTTTTCCTCCAACAACTGAGAGCCAGTGTGGCATAGTGGTGAGAGTGTTGGACTGGGACCCGGGAGATCCGGGTTCTAGTCCCCACTCGACCATGAAGCTCACTGGGTGACTTTGGGCCAGTCACTTGACTCTCAGCCTAACCTACCTCACAGGGTTGTTGTGAGGATAAAATGGAGAGCAGGAAGAAGCAGATTATATAAGCTACCTTGGTTCCTTGCAGGAAAAAAGATGGGATATAAATATGATAAATAAATATAATAAATAAACAAACCAATCATCCTGGCTTTTGCGCAGTCCCCCCCCCCCCCAATTGCTAAAAGGTTGAAATGCCTCTTGTAAGGGCTGAGTCCCTGGCAGTAAGACCTTTGATCCAAAATAGGCTGGTCTCTTTAGTATTTTGGCCCCTGCCGCCCCTTTTCCCTCTGGCCCTGCCCCTTCGGCCTTTGGGACTGCCCTTTTTCTTCTGAGCACACCCCCCCCCAAGCGTCTCCAAAATGGAATTCGCCTCTCGGACTGAAAGAAGTTCTGCATCTCTGATTTCTGTTAACCACAGTTTGTCACTTTGGGTGACACAACAAGTTGTGCTTAGGCAAAAATTAACACAGATGTTTCCAAACTCCTCTTCACAGCTGTGCCAGAGGAGGACTAGGAAAGTGGGGAGCACACATGCCGGAGCTTCACTGACGAAACGTGAATGACACCGCTGAAAGGAAGCAGAATTAGGATGCTTACGACAGTGACATCCGGATGATCCCAAACCTGTCCTTTACTGAAGCCAACGGCAGAGTCCGGTCTTCCAGTCCTCAGCAGAGGGTCCTGGGCAAGGCGCCCCCCCATGGGACTTCACACCGCCCTGACTGTTCTACCCCTGCTGCCCTTCTCCTCTCCCCGCCCCCCGGCACCATCCTGGCTCCTCATTCCCATGCCATTTGCTCCTCTCCCCGTCGCCAGCTTACCAAACAGCAGCAGGAAAGAGACACTTTTCTCTCTTCCTTTTAAAAATAGATTTATGGCGCAATCCTGTGGGAATGCCTGTAACCCTCTGAGCTCTGAGGATTACAGGCATCCTATGCAGAGTGGGACGGCCACGGAGGTGAAGGTGGCGGCCGATTCCGGCTGTCTAAGTGCAGCACTTTGGAGGGGGAGGGAAGGAGGCTGAGGCATCGCCAGGATATGTCATATCTTGGCGGTGCTGGTCTGGGTCTCCTCCCATCCCCTCCCCTCCCCGCCCTGCCCCGCCCCCCAGAACGCCCACTAAACTCCTTCTCCAAGGTCACTTTGCGACCTCGGAGAAGCAGCCGGCATGGTTCTTTCCACGCCTGCTACAAGCGGGCAGGGAGATCCGAGCACGGATTCCGCAGCTCCGAGGTCCAAGCAGTTTTCCAACTTCGGAGCTGGCCATCTGAACAATCCTAAGGCCCCTAAGTGCTTTCTAGGGGCTATAAGATTGCTCTGTTAGTCAGGCAACTGGACATGCTGTGTAGCAGTGCTGGCCAAGATTCCAGCCAGGCACTCTGGGGAAACAAAGACGGTGGGCATGCCAACTAAATGTTTAAAAAGAGAGAGAGAGAACAGATGTTGCAGCGATTGGCATTAGTCCTAATATACCCATGTATGTCAGGTGCTAACGCTGTACCTGTTCCCTGCTGCGCCTCTGCCCCCCATCATGTACCACTGTCTCTGGCAGTCATTCCCCCCAAGGCTACGGGGCCCCAGATATAGGCCCAAGTCCAGCCCTAATGGTCCAGCCCCTGTCAGTCATCCACACCAGATACATCAATTATGCTTAATTTATAAGACTGAAACAGCTGAAATTTTGCATTTCTAATAATACAAAAAGGAGGGGTGGACAAATCAGTCTATTTCCAGTTCATGTCAGTTTTGTATGTATTGAACCCATCCTATCCAATCTCCAAATCAGCCTGCAAAAAACACAAAAACAAAAAAAACCCACCATGGTTTTAAATGCACAAAAGTTTGCATTTTGTACACAATTTCCCCTAAAATACACATTTTCTGTGCAACATTTGAACCAATTTTTGCATTGCAAATTTTGGAGAAGTGTACAGTCCAAAGGTTAACTGTGTTCCAATGTACATATTAGCCCAGGAAGTATGAATTAGTTCAGTTCACTTAATAATGAGGGTCTAACAAAATTTCTCCCCATTCCTAACAAAAAAGCAAGGGCCTAATGCTGAAACGATGCTTGCAATCTTCTTTAACTTCTATTTAGAGCAATGCAATGTTTGCTTCTATTTCATGGTTGTACTTGTAATAATAAGTAAAAGAAAGCATGTCCCGCCTTCAATGTTAAAAATAGCCATTAGCAAAGCTGTGGGAATTAAGATTATGAAGTAGCTCAGTATTGATACTGAGTTTAAATAGTTTCAGCTCTAGCTTCTTTTTCAGATAGAAATTTGTCTGTGCCGTTCCACATGGCCATTCCTTAAACATATGTGGCTATTCAGTACCTCCACTTCATACAATTGGGACTGAAAATATGTGGATCATTCATTCATTCAGTTTAGATTTTCCCCCCAAAAAAATGATATTGGATGGATGTTAACCACAGCTGTACCTTGTAAAAAGTACTTTAACTTATGTACTTGATTTAGGTTAGGGAAAGTTATTTGTATTATCTACCAGATGTGTAGCCAAATCCTATGCATGCTTACTCAGGGGTAAGTCTTATTGAATTCAATAGAATTTACTCCCATAACAGTATTCATAGAATTGTAACCTTAGGCACACTTATATCGGAGTATATTGCAATCAGTGGGACTTGCTTCTGAACAAACATACATAGGATTGGGCTGTTTCATTATGTTGCGAAATCATAAATAGTTTACCTGTTATTAAGCTAAGACACTGAATTTTAGAGTGCCACCTGAATTTGAAAAAACACAATAACAAACCAACCTTAGTGGTTAATTGCATATGGCTGAAATCCTATGCTACTTATCTGGGAGTAAGCCTCTCTAAACTCAGTGGGACTTATCAATCTCCATTTTTAACACACACACACACACACACACCCTTGCACACCGTGTATTCCACATTATTTTTCAATCTTTATCAATTAAGGCTGCAGCCACACTGCAGAGGGTATACCATTACCAGGAGAATTGCTGTCAATGTACATAACTCACTGAACTTTGGGATCCCTGCCTTCACGTTCCTGGAGTGCATGTTGTGCAATTAGCACTTACTTTCTCTGTCTCCATGTCCCCATTTCTGGTACTTTTATAGCGCTTATCCTGAAACCATGGGTCATTTGCACCACAGGGAGTTCTGCCTTCTCACAACAACAAAATATATCTCTAACAAGCTCTTTCCCCCCCCCTTTTTACAATTAATTTGGCTTTTGATTTGATTCTCTTAATCCTTCCACTCCCGTGTAAGTGCTACACTCTCCTGCTGTGGGTTGTTTTTATTGCTGCTTTTGCCTACAGAAACATACATACAGAGACCAGGAGGAAACCCCCTGTGATTTGTGTCACTAAGCAATTGTGCTATGTCTTCTGAATGTTTTGTCAGCTGGTTTATCTGAAGCATTTAAACTGATCAACAAATGTTTCATTTTATGCACCCATCACACTGAACAGACTAGCACCTACTTATCTTCTGCAACACCATTGGCCTTTCAGTACTGTTCCATTTTCCACCAGATCTATAAACCTTTACTCCTGCCAGCATTGCCAAAAACAATCATTTTCATTCTTTTGGTTCATTTCTGACACCAGTAAATAATATCAGGGTTTAGTTTCAAGTTCTACTGTCTTAGAAAGTAAAACTGTGAGGACTGAAACAAAAAGAACATGGGGTGCTTCCAGACAGAGGCTCCTAGCACTAATAAATCAAGGGTCTTCTGCTGTAATCAATATTTATTTATTTGCATCCGCTACAGGCCATTGCAACAAACAAAACTACAATTGATTTTTCACACTATTGGAAGATATGGTGCATTTTCTGTGTGTGAACATCCCACCATGTTCCACCCACACCAGCACCCTTTTTAAGGGGCATCTGTTTTGACGTGTGTAGTAACTTACCTGACAGTTGAACCAATCAAAGTTCAGCATACATTCACTACACCCTTTGCAGTAGGTGCCATTTTTATCACTTGTTTGTTTATTTATTTATTTTAATTGAACTTTAAGTAGTGGCCACCACAAAGATGTGTGCTGAGCTGTGATAGGTTCACCTGCCTGATAGGTCACTGCCCACACCAAACTCACACCTTATAAAAGATATAGAAAAGTTGTGCTAAGGGCATCTACACCTGCAGAGATTACATTACACTTCTATCCTTCTCAAAAGTTGGAGTTTCTAGGATAAAAAATAAAATAAAATAAAAGATGGAAGCAACACTGAGAAAACACAGGAGGATTACAAATGGATTACAATATTGTGTGGACCCCCATAAAATGTGAATGAATGAACCATGGTAATTCCACAGGAATCCTTGCTGGGAAGCAACCCTGGGCACTTTGATTTAATGGGGATGTGGAGTCTACACTGCCCCAACCCCCTTTCCCCTGTTTAGAACTTTCTTATGGAAAAGTTATCAAGGGGGTTGCCAAAATAAAAAAAAAGGTAGCTTGCTCTGTGCCTTCCACCTCCTCTTTCCTTTCTTTTGAATCCTGCCAGCTCTAGTCAGGAGTGATTTATGCACAATGATTACAGTTTTACCCACCTACGCACCATACAAGCACTTACAAAAGATTTCACTGATGTAAATGAACAGATCTATCTATCTATCTTGGGGAGACTTAACAGAATTTATTTGAATGCTGATTGCCTAACTGGTCACCATATCTGTATCTCACAGGTCCTGTTTTCTCCAAGACTGAGATTCTGGGAGCCAAACTACATGTTAATGCTAATCACCTAGTATGTACAGAGCTTGAGGTGTCAGTGGAGTTTTTTCCCACTTCTTCTACTGTTAACTGCCCCCTGGGGAGGGTGGAAATGGTGGGAGGAAAGTTTAATCCTTCCCTCCCAGAGCACAGTTGTCTTGATCCAAACTGGGGCTGCATGTGCTTACACTGGAGGGGAAAAAAGACAAGCCTCAGCTACACCCTGAGCCAGTGTGGCGTAGTGGTGAGAGTGTTGGACTGGGACTCCGGAGATCCGGGTTCTAGTCCCCGCTAGACCATGAAACTCACTGGGTGACTTTGGGCCAGTCACTGACTCTCAGCCTAACCTACCTCACAGGGTTGTTGTGAGGATAAAATGGAGAGGAGGAGGATTATGTAAGCCACCTTGAGTTTCTTGTAGGAAAAAAGGCAGGGTATAAATATAATAAATAAATAAATAAATAAATAAATAAATAAATATACACCCTTCATGATCAGCATAATGTGTCATTTGGCTCAGGGACTTGAGATTCCAAGACCTGAGATTCTCATTGGTTTGTCTTCTCCCTGTAATTTCCTCCTAGGTTTGGGTGGAACAGCCTGCTTACTTGGTTGCCGTCACCTGGGATATTTGGTCAAATTCCTGTGGAATTACCATGGTTCATTCATTCACATTTTATGGGGGTCCACACAATATTGTAATCCATTTGTAATCCTCCTGTGTTTTCTCATCCTGAAAAGCTGGTCCACAGGAATCCTTGCTGGGAAGCAACCCTGGGCACTTTGATTTAATGGGGATGTGGAGTCTACACTGCCCCAACCCCCTTTCCCCTGTTTAGAACTTTCTTATGGAAAAGTTATCAAGGGGGTTGCCAAAATAAAAAAAAGGTAGCTTGCTCTGTGCCTTCCACCTCCTCTTTCCTTTCTTTTGAATCCTGCCAGCTCTAGTCAGGAGTGATTTATGCACAATGATTACAGTTTTACCCACCTACGCACCATACAAGCACTTACAAAAGATTTCACTGATGTAGATGAACAGATCTATCTATCTATCTATCTATCTTGGGGAGACTTAACAGAATTTATTTTAATGCTGATTGCCTAACTGGTCACCATATCTGTATCTCACAGGTCCTGTTTTCTCCAAGACTGGTCCACTGTGGAATCCACAGGTCGGATTCCTAGAAATTTGAACTCATTTGAGTTTGTTGTGGATTATTGGCTTATGCTGGCTCAGCTTGTCTGAGCGTGGAAAGCTAAGCAAGGTCAAGCCTGGTTATTGCTTGGATGGGAGACCCCTCCTCTAGTTTCCTGCATTGAGCAGGGGGTTGGACTCGATAGTCTCGTAGGCTCCTTCCAACTCTATGATCTATGAAATCTATTCCAACATCCCTAAGTGAGTCTCTTTTCCCACCGCCATAGTCCCCAGCTACTATTTCTCTTCATCACGGCTACCACTTGCTTGCTTGACAGGCAGAGGAGCCAGTGAGGAAGTAGGTAGTGGAATCAACTGCTCCTTCTCACCACCACCACCATCTTGGCCAGAAAGAGTGAGCCAGGAGAACAATCAGTTTGCAATGCTGAAGTGGAGGAGCAAGTCCAGGGGACTCTTGTCAGTAGGCCTCCACTGGGATGTGGGCCCTTGGCAAGTGCCCGGCCATGCCTACCGTTGACACTGGTCCTGCCAGCTATGCTCTACTTCTATATTGTTCATACTACACCTCTCTCAGGGCCTGTTTGCACAGTCATCATAGCATTATACTGTCAACAGGGGGTGGGACAATGACAGGATCTAGACTAGGCACAGTTCCTTCCCCACCACATCAACTCTGTTTAGACTTTCTCATTCTGCTGGCAGCCAGTGTCTGCTGGTGTAGAGGTTACACTGGTGGTCTACACCACCAGCACAATAGCGGTTCTATGCCACCAGCATAGTTAGTTTCCCCTTTTGCCAGGATAGCACAAGTGAGTAGCAATCCTATTCCTGTCCAGTGGCCATAACTGAGACCACATTGTTCATGAGTACTCTTGTGATTCTGCAGTGCAATGGAGATCTGTCCTCTTAACCCTCATGACTGCTGGCTTTTATAATCCCATGATTGCTAGGGCTCTTTGGGCTTCTACATAAGAGGGGTTTGACCCGCTGCTTTACTGGGGCTTCTTTTTTCCATTTTCATTGAGAGAGGAAAGGTGCGTCCTTTACACAGGTTTTTCTTCCCGGAGCTTGTATTTCTCTGCCTTTCTATACATTCCATAAACCAACCACAAGGTGGTGTGGTGGTTTAGCTGCAGTATAGTAGAATTGCAACTTTACATGAAGTTTTCATTCTAGTTTGTTCCGGTTTGAAATTTAATACCCGACTTTCCTCGCTCTAAAAGAACCTGTGAAAATAGCTGGAAACACGGAAGAGGCCCTGGAGGATGACAATATCATGAAAAGGCCCCACAAACTTCCGTGAGCGCACAATAAATGCCTCATGTAGAGAAGCCCTTTGATAAGGGACCTTGTCAAAAGCTTTTTCAAAGTCCAAGTATATAACATTGATTAGCTTGATCAGTCTTTTCTATATGTTTGTTGAGGTCATCCAATAACTTTAAAATGTTGATGAGACAAGATTTCCCTTAGAAGAAATGATTCCGATTCTTCCTCAGCAAGGCTAGTTCTTCTGTATACTTAGCCATTCCTGTCTTAACAATGCTTTCCACTAATTTAACAGAGGTGCAACTTAGGTTGCCAGTTTTGTAATTTTCTATTAACTTCCCTCTGCCTCGATCGTTTAAAAAAAAAAAAATGTTTCATTGGCTATCTTCCAGTTCTCAGGAATTGGGATTAATGTTAAATATAAGTCACATATTTAGTGAAAATATCAAGAATCTCATATCTGAATTGTTTAAAAACTCTTGGGTCAATGCCATCCTACCCCAGTAACTTATTACTTTTTGTTTCTTTCAATTAGAGTTAAAACTTCATTTATTTATCACTTCTATTTGACATAATTCTTTGGAAACCCTCCTAAAAACGACGACTCATATGTGGATAACTCTCCCTGTCTGTGTCCAGTACTAATGTTGCACCATTGTCATCTAATAGCTGCACTCTCTCTCTCTCATTTCCCCCCCTCTGACATGTTTGAAGACATTTCTTAGTATTGATTATATATATTTAGCAGTTTACTGCTCAAATTCCATCTATGAAGTTCTTAAACTGCCAAGATGCATGTTTCCAAATTTATAAAACTTTCTGTGAAACAAAGGAAAGGTGGGGGGGGGAGAGTAAAGTAAAGAGATATAAAAATTCATAAAACATACAGGATCTCCAACTCATAAAACAAATCAAAATAAAAGTGTCACATTCCTGTATTTACTTCCTTGTCCCTCTTATGCCAGCTGGCTGAGTTATAAATTGAATATGGATGAAGGAAAGGTAGGCGCTTAGGTAACATATCCTAGGATTTCAAACATAAATATGTAGTTGTAAAAGGAAGAGAACAGCCTATAAGCTTCTCCGCCCGCTTTCTACTTTTGATAAGCTAATATGTCCTGTTCTTAAAAAAAAAAAAAAACAAGGGAGAGACTTCTAGCTCTGTCTGACACTACAATCATTTATAGTTCATGAAGGAAAATGGCACCAATCTTCCCCCCCCCCTTCCTTCCCTCCTCTCTCAGGACAGGGCCCACATGTCTCTATAAAAACCTGAGCTGTCATTGATTGTGCTCGTGAGTTTTTCCATTCCTGCCATAAAACATGTGTTTGGAAGCCACCGTGAAGTTATTACTCAACAATGTTCTAATAAGAGTGTACATGTCATCCTAACAAGCCACACGGTCGCTGTGTTTATTTCTCACTTCCTAGGGATAATGCTCTTGGCAAGTGTCCATGTGTAAAAATGGCTCTCAGGTAAAGCTCGGTATAAACATACCAAGTGCTTCATCGCACTTCAGGGCATTTCCCCAGCCAACTGCAGCTAACTTGCCCCACTGTATGGCTGAGCTAGCTATTATGAGTGGGCCAGAAATGAAGTTGCCAATGATGGGTCCAATGGGGCCGCTGTGCTCCCACCAATTCCGGTTCCTGTCCAAAGCACTAAATTCCCATTGCACAAGCTGTGGGTCCCACTGGCAGCTTGGGCAGAGTTGGAAACTGCCCCAATCTAGCCAGAGGTACGCAGTTTTAAACCCTCTTGGTTTTAAGGAGAGAGATAAGCCAGTACACGATTAAATCTCTCAGATTGAAACAAATGTGCAACACAACCTCTAAGCATGTTTAGTCAGAAAGGAGTCCCATTGTGTTCAGTGGGCCTTACTCTCAGTCCCAGGTAAGTATGGGTAGGGCTGCAGACTTATTCTGCATTTGATTAAGTTCAGTTGGACTGTGCCCAGTCATGTTCAACCCCACGACACATTTCATTTTTTTTTTACTTTTCGGTACTCACTAGCAATAAGAAAATAAATCATTACAGCCTGAATCATGATGATGTTTAATTGAGGGGCTCTTAAAGAAACAGTTATATCAATATTGTTACATGTGGTGAAGCCCATCTCCGAGCGGTGAGACGTTTCAGAGGTTCCAGCACTTACTCAGAGTTTCCTTAGAAGGAAGTCACTGGAGACTTATGAAGTTTTTATGATATAAGGTTTATTTGCACATGCATTCAGGCAGAGCATAAGATGAGGCTACACAGCATTAGCACTCCAAGAGATTCCTGCTCCCCATCAGATGTACAAGAGAACCTATAGTACCATACGATTTCCTGCAGAGAACAAAATCATCTGTCTGCTTCCTTTTCAGATCCACTTCCAGCACAAGCTGACTTCCTGCTATACACACAGACCTCCCCTTGGCCTAGTAGGACAAAATAATGAGTCATCTCCCCCCTGTCACCTATTTCTTCTTGGCCCATCCCAGCTGCTATTAAAACACATCAAAAGAATATTACCGGCCATCATCTGTCTATGGTCAGTATCATCTGTCTATTGTCAGGTCTTTGAGAGGTGTTGCCTCAGGCATCTACACTGATAGCTGTACCTACTGAAATCTTAGAAAAAGTTACAGAGTTGGGAGGGTTCCTGAATCTCTTTGCACTCAGAGACACTGGCTTGTGAGGCGTCCCTAGAAGGCCATTTAGACTGACCCCAAACACCTAACAATATCTCGGCAAGAGTACCTCGCATTCCTTTGCAGTATTGATTTTGACTAGTTAAGGACAGTCAGTTTACTAGTGGCGAAAATCCCACACATTCTAGTTCTTGCTGGTATGGGAAAAAGATTGCCAACTAACCTGATTTGTAAGGAGAGTTCATGATATCTTCAGTCAGTAGTCAATTCTCTCAAGATAGGTAAATGTCCTGAACATATATGTACCATCCCATGCCAAACAGGAGCCTTTCTTTCACATCTCCCTTCATATTTCAAACTCTGTTCCTTTATAATTACTTTTCACATGCATCTGCAGACTTTTAAAAAATTCCCCAGTGTACTTTTACATTGCACTTTTAAAAAGTTTACAATTTACTTTTTAAAAAATTCTCCAAGGTAGGGAAAGCTATTCCTCTTTGGTTTACTTTATTCCAATCTTTTCACTTACTCTCCCATATATATATATACTTATTGTTCTCATCAGTTTAGATGGACAATAGTCCACTTGTAAAAGTGTCATTAGAAATGTGTAGCACCTCACAGGGTCTGTGAATGAGATTTCCTCTTGCATAGAAGGCAATCTAAACCACGTTATTTAAATTCTATGTCACTCCCACTTTAAGATGATTATGATTTGCGATTATTATTATTATTATTATTATTATTATTATTATTTTACTTAAGTGGTCCACAGGCTATATCCTACCCTTCTGCATAGGGAGTAATGTCCCTGATGATTTATATTCCATATTCAGCTAGTGCTGCATTTATAAAGTGAATGTCTTTCCAGATATGGACATGGACAGATGAGAGCCATAAATGCAGACTACAAATCATTAAATGTAAAGCTCAGCTCCTCACACACCTGCAAACACTTCCTTCTGAGTAATTTTGGGAGACCAATGTTCAGCTAAAGTCAACTCTCAATGTCCAAGCGGAAGCCATTAATGCACATGCCAAAATATTATAGCTGGTATGTAAATTGAAAGGAAAGCACCACAGGCAACTGAAATAATATATTTCACCTTCATTTCACATGTGTTTAAGCCATGTGGAGCTTAAAATAATTCAGATATTGGACACTGAAAACCATGCTAAAATACTAGTAGGGGTTATCAACTACTGTGGGCGAAACGTAACATTTTGTACTTTGGCTGCATTATTCAGGGATTATTGCTTTGGTTCAAATTTAATTTCAGTTCAAGCATTTCAACCTAAGCAATATTCGGGTAATTTGGACCCCATGACCAATGAGACCATAAATTACCCCTTCTGGGAATGGAAAGAAGGTTCCAGCCTGAAGTTGGGTCTCTGCCCACGAGAATAATAGGCACAATCCAAGCAAAGAGAAGGATGCTTAAGTCCTATTGGAGTCAGTAAAGCCTATGGTCTCATACAGGGTTCCACTGATTTTAATGGGCATACTCGCTTTTCTACAGAGCACATCTATTGTATCCATTATCTGAAAGATCTAGCTGAGAATATCTCCTATATGGTGTTATGCCACAACGTTGACTCATTGTTGCAAAACAGCAGAGTTCCTCCTATGTCTTCTGAAAGTCAGATGAAACAAGTCATAGTCACTTTTCATTTGCAAGATGTAGATCAATGAATGCTTGCTCCATTATAGAATTAGTGGGCTAGTATCTACAAATGAGCTCTGGGCAGAAGTCTAAGGGCTAGGTCACCTGCTGCATCCTCCACCTGATGCCATCACTTTGTGTGCACATGTCCTTGGGCATGCATGATGTACACCCAGAGTGACAGGGAGGATGTATCCTGTAATTTGGAAGTACATGCATACACCAGTACATGTGATTGCCACAATCAAAGTCATACAGGTTGGTGATGGCAATCATGATATACCTATATGTGTACAGTTCATATATACTTCCAGTTTCTACACAAAACAAACTCAATGTCCATTGCTGTAATGCTACAGGATTTTCTTGTCTTTGACTCCCTCCGTGCTTAAGCCAATACTGATCCTATTTAGGGTCGGTTTTCTCACTCACTCTCTCCCCTACACACACAACTTTTTTGTCCTCAAGATCCTTTCCAACTTTCTCTAGGTATGGCATTTATTTATTAATTCATTACATTTATATCCTGCCTCTCTTCCATCATGGAACACAAAACACTGTTCATAGGATCCCCAAGCAGTTCCACATCCAGGTACTGAGTGACCAGACTTAGACCTGATTAGCTTCAGCAAACTTGATGCATCATGTGCGCAGACCAGAGCCTGGGACAATGTGAAGAAATGTACCTAGGAAGCTTCTTGTTCATGGGTATAGCTGGCAGCAGCCATCAAAGATTCCTATAATCATGTTGGCTAGCAAAGGCTTATTGTGATAGCAGAAATTGCTGCCAGATGTCTGGCCAGCTTCACACTGGTGGTTCTCTATGCTATCAAACATGGGAATTGTCAGAGGAGTGTGATCACAAGGAGGAAAAAATGTGGAGTAGACACTGTGCTGTGTGAACCAGCCTTTAGTTCAGGGAAGGGGAACCTAATTTGTTCAGGGGGCAAATTGCCAGCACCCAGGCCATTGAGACAGGCTGGATGAGGTCAGAGGGCAGGACCGTGCCACAAAGCCCCTCCCCCTGACATCATCCACCCCAGCCATTTTGCCTTTCTCTGCACAAAGAAAGGGACTTGGTCAGTCAGTGCTTTGAGGAGTGGCTCCTCCAGGTATTGGCTGAGTCAGGCACCTTCTTTGTATGCTCCTTGCCATACCAATTGGGGTGGTGAGTGGCATGTAAAGGTTCACTCGGCTGCGCCTGAGGAACAGCTCTTCCAAGCAACAGCCGAGCAGGGTGCCTTTTTCATGCACCATCCCAGTCAAGATGGCAATCAGCGTGTGAGCAATGGATTCAACCGGCACTTGGAGGAGCAGCTGCACCACCAAGCCAGATCCTGCTGTTCTCTCCAATCTGTGATTGAAGAGAGTGGAGATTTTTCCACTCTGGAGGAATCCAACGGGCTGAATGGGGAACCTCTGTAGGCCAGATCAGGTCCATGTGCCAGATCAGGTCCTGCCTTAGTTTTTCTTCTAACTGCATCATTTAGATTTATTATTATTAGAAGTAGTACACTTCTAAATTGCCTACAATTTTCTAAGCACTGTATAGATATTAAAAGATCAGTCTCTGACTGCAGGTACACAATCTCATAGCCACAATACAAGGGAAAAGGAAAGGGGAAGGGAAAGGGAAAGGAAAGCAAGCCGTGGGGTAGCTGCACCTTCACTGGCCGACAGAGGGTGTCCGCGTGGTCTGATGTTCTCCCTGGGAGGCAGGTGGTGGCGGTGCAGCCTCTCTGTTTGCCCTTGGTCTCCTGGCCAGTGGCAATAGCGTGCCTCCAGTTCTGCAGTCACAGGTTGTTATGAATCTGACAGAGGGGATGACATTCTCTCTTGGCAGACCCCCTTCTTTACAAGGATACACACACCCCCACACACACACACACACAAGTTACAATAGGCTGCCATGCCACCATTCATGTTGAACCTCCTGACACATCCTAGTCTGTCCAGCTGGATAGCTCAAAGTCCTTCTGCCAAGGCTTTGGCTTTTCTTGCCCTGAGGCCCAGAAACATAGAACTTATATATATATTAAAAAAAAACCTTGTGAAAATCCTAAGAACACAACTTGTGGCTTTGTAACCATGCAGTCCTTCACATGGAGAAGGGTTTTTAATGAGAAATTCCCTTTTAAAGCAATGCAGCCAAATATCCAAATATTAAAAAAGGAGTTTATTTGGGAATAGGGGGAAATGGGAAGAACATGGGAAGGCAACAATCGCATACATTAAATTCCAAATAAAAATCAGAGCATATACAGCAGAGTTCTTTTGGCCTGAGAGAGAGCATCTTGGCCTCTTGATCAGATGTTATTAGGAAGATGTTGGGGAGTGAGCAAACTCTCACTTGTATGTGAATCTGAGGTCATAAAAGCTGGCCCCTTAGTGGACACTAACTGTAGTTTTGTCCAATAGTGTGATACCCTCCATTTCCGATGTCAGTGGCCTAGCCAGCAAATCAGAAAACTAGTACTTCAGGTGCAATCTTATGCATGTTTCGAAAGAAAGAAGTTGTAGGACTTTTTTTTCTGTCTAAACATGCATAGGATTGCACCCTTACTGGCTGGACACATTTTCATAATGACCTGGATAAGCCATTGTGCAAAAGAACTTAAATTTTGGATGTGTATTGTGGAACAAAAGGTGAGATTTAGCCTATTCAGGCATCCTGGCATGGTGCCAACCTATCAGATGCTCAAGGGGGGCTCTGCTGAGCTACATTAGAAGTAGGGCTTCATCACACAGGGTAAATGGCAGTTGGGTAACTGGCAGTCTTTCTGGCAGGGAGAGGGGAACCGAACTCCTTGCAGCTGCTCCATCACTGCACAACGGATGGGGCCAGGTTGGTCTTCTCCTTGCCATGATGCTCTATCTATGACTCAGATAGATAGATAGATAGATAGATAGATATTTACTGTCACCACGCAACAGACAATAAAGGATTATTACAGCGTCATTACCCTTCTGATCTGTGTGTCTCAGGCTGACATTTCATATGCAGACTATTAGATTAGGTGTTCTACTCAATTCCATTAGGAACAGCTATTTTGTTTTGTTTTGTTTTAGCTTTGCTTTGCTTTACCGGCCTGTTTGCTCCATGTAATGCACTGAATTCTCCAGTCCATACAATAACATATCTAAAAATTAGTTTTGAGAAGGACTATTTTACTTATCCCTGTGAATGTCATTTTACCTATGGGCCGGTCCACACATGTGAACATACCACTCCCCCCACCCCCTGCCACCCACCCACACAGAGCTGCTGATTGTAGCTGCACTTTTTGCAGGTAGAGGCACTCCCCAGGTTACGAACGAGTTCCGTCCTCAAGAATGTAAGTCGAATTTGTATGTAAGTCAGAACAGCATAGCGTTCCATACGTTAAAATCGGCATTTACACAAATTGCGTAAATTACGCAAATTGTGTCGTATACTACGCTATGTACTCTACGTAAACGACGTAGTGCCGGGGAACCCAGAAGTCCGTTCTAAAGTATGGGTTGTCTGTAAGTCGGACATTCTTAACTCGGGGACTGCCTGTACTGTAATCATGGAAATAGCTGCAGCTTGTCTCCATATATACACTGAAGTTTCCCCTAGCAATCCCCTGCATGGGGGGGGGGGGTTGCATGGAGCAGGGGAAGTACAGGCAATTTCATTGTGTGAAAACCAGCCCCATGTGTTGGGCAGAAATCATAATAATTTTTCAGGAGTTGTACCCTTTTATCAACAGTATTATTTGTAGCATTATGTACCAATAAAGCAACATTTCTAGACAAGTAAAGTTGGTCTGGTATAACACAGATACCTTTAGCATTAAAAAGGTGTTTAAAAAATATTATCCCTAACTTTTAACTCTTAATCATTGCTGGCTGTAATTTCTGGCATCACCTGCTGGTGGAAGCAGACAATGCGTTATCCATATTCCTTTTATCCCGTAGTGCAGATTTCTTCTCCCACCAACCCGCAAACAATTGTACCTTTGACAGAAAGTCTATGTAAATTCAAATTCAGAATAAACATTGCAATCCCTTAATTCACAGGTACTCTTTCAATGCCTGGGCCGGATGGACACTTTCACTGGGGAATAAAATACGTACGTTACTTTTGCAGATTTTGATTTATTTTAGAAAAACCTACCACCAAAGCTTTTGCTTGAGTGCATGTAGTAGGAATTTGCATTGAACAATAAAAGGAATTAAACCGTTGGTGTTTAACAAAAACATTATCTATCTATCTATCTAGATAGATAGATAGATAGATAGATAGATACACACACACACACACACACACATATATATATAGTATCTAAGCCTGCCTAACACTGCACTTGTATTGTAAGAGAAAGCCTGTAAATCTGCAGTAACGGAGAAATAACAGAAGGTGCAGTAGCATTCTTTATGTTAGTCTATATTGATCGGCTCTAATGAGCACCAGTGGAGCTGTAGCTAATGGTGGTATGTCTGGTGTTAAGGGCAAATGTGGGAGAAGATTATCAACCCAAGGGGTTTAACAGTAGCTGGACTGCCCTCAGCCCTCAGGGCAATGATGCACTTGAGAGGTCACTGTATCAAATGAGGGAAAAGATTTGGTTTGTGCTGCTGGAAGAAATGCAGCAGGAGCTGTATTTTAGCCAAGACTCAAGGCATCAACAAAACCGTTAGCGTATGTGGTTCTGTCCTCCCCCCCCCCCAGCCCTCCATGCACAAATAATGCCATTGTCTACCTGGGACTGCATTTCTAATTAAGAATCATAATAACAGCTACATAAGCCGCAATGAATAACACATTTCTTTTCATTCTCCGTTGGTTTGTCCTTGTTGTCCAGGTGGGCAAAAATAATGTGTAAGCTCCATATATAATAAGAGAAAGGGCCTTGCATTTAAAAAGTGCAAGGAGAGTAGCGAGTTGTCGCTTTGAATGCTTTATATGTGATCTGTTTATTTCGGGAGGGGGGAGGGGGATGTTGTGGCATGCTGCCATTTGATCTGCTTGCTTGATATTTCATTCACTGTGGTCCTTGCCACCCCCCATCAGAGATCTGAAAGGGCCAATGTGAGTGACCCACAAGAGACGAGAAGGCCATGGGCATTCAAGGGAGATTTAACTAGCAGAGAGTACAAAATGCTTGCAGTAAAATGTTAGTGTAGAAAGGAAGCTACAGGTATTAGAAAAGATGAAAATGTACTGAGAGATGCCTTGAGGTGTAAGGCATGTTGCACATTCTCTTCTTTAGTAGTGTAATGGAATAAATTTCAGCATGTAAGACTTTCAAAGATTGCAAAAAATACTCTCCTTTTTCTGTCTTTTGAGAGTGGAATAGGGAAATTGCAGTCATTTGCCACAACAAAGGCCACTTGGGGGGAAAACCAAGAATGTTTAGCTGAATGTTGCAAACAATTTAAATAGAATTGGTTTCTCTTAGACCTATGCAATACTTTTGCCACAACAACAAGACATTCATATTAACAAGGACTACTTTTGTCATAACCTTTAGATATTTTTTATTGGGTTGGATCCAGACTTAGTCATACTTAGAGTAGACTCCTTAAAATTAATGAGATGTAAGTTCATCATGACGAACTTAAGTTCCATTGATTTCAAGACTACTGTACATATGGCTAGGTCCGGATCCAACCCAATGTGGTGTGTGTGTGTGTGTCTATTTTATTTCTTTGTTAGATGTATGTCCCACTTTTCCTCCAGAGAACTCAAAGCAACATCCATAGGGTTTCTGGCTGAATCCCATTTTAGTACTGACCTGGCCAAGACCTGCTGAGCTTCAACTAGGTCACTGCAACTTGTGCCTTCCAAACATGCCCCAGGTCTACAATGCTTTTATTATTATTTTTAGCACTATCTGGTTACCTAGTTTGCTTTCCCCCTTCATTGAGGTTAAAATGCTATTTACTTATCTAGAAATTTTAACTCAGCAAACTTAAAAGGGAGTCCACCGCAAAAGTCAGAAACCACATATAAATAATGTGCCTGTCATTTATGGAGGACAGTACAGCTGAAATCTAACCATACAAATGGGAGCAAAACGGGGCTCTGATACAAAACTCTCATTCCCCACCTGCTGCCTTCATGTGAGCTCTTCTGAACGCACGGAGTCTTACAACACAATTGCAGCCAAGGCTCTCCTGCATCCTTTAAAGGAGGGTTGCAAAAAGTGCAGGCTGCAGGCAGTCCCCCAAAGCCTACTTGTCTGGCAGCCCCCAGGCACCCAGCATTTGCTGCTGCCAAAGAAAGGGGGAAAGGGGAGGGATGGGGAAAGCATTCTAAGAACAGGCTCTATAGTTCTTGCCATAGAAGCCTCATTCCTAGAGTGTCCTAGGAGCATCCTAAGCTTGAAGAATCTTGCCTGCTTCCTAGGATGCTTTGGGCACACCCTAGGACTTAAGCTTCTATGGCAGGAACCACAGAGCCCATTTCTAGAAGTCCGTCCCCCCATCTTTTTTGGCTTTTGGGTTGGGGTGGCAGGGGCTGGTATTCAACACTTTGATGCTGAGAACAGCAACAGCTGCTGCTGCTGCTGCTGCAAGACCAAGATCTGCTGCTTATGGGGTGAATGTGTGTGAGTTGTGTGTTTAAGGCAATGAATGTTCCTGATCATTCTCAGAGGTGCCCGTTGTCATGGAAAAGGTGGGGTATGGGGAGTGTAGTTTTCCAGTGTAGTTGGAATGCAGTTTTCCAGTTGAGAGGCATTGTAAAATACATTTCTCATTCTGAATCCATGGAGCTGGGATGAAAAATGACATCCCCTCCTTGGTATTCATGGAAATCCGCCTGAGGGCCCAGTCTGGGTAGTGAACTTTTTCCCTGATGAGAAATACCTCCTAGGGTATTCTGCCAGGGCCTGCACCAGTGGGTGAGGCTGAAGCTAGCAGTGGATGGGACTAGAGCCCAAAGTGGGTGGGACCACCCATCTCTCGCACGTTCTCTCCCTCCAGGGAAGGACAGTTCGACCTTGCCAGAGGCCTGCGTGGATTGCTTGCAGAGGAATTTTGAAATTCGGCTGAGGACTGCTTGCCGCCCGAGGGCCTCAGGTTGCCCAGCTCTGGCCAAGGCTTTAAGGATTAGGCATCTGCCACTGCTAACAGCCCTCCTGGCTGATTCTCCCTCCCCTTTTTAAGGGTAATTTTTGGGGAAAGGGAGAGTGGTGGTGGGAGGATTGCCAGGTAGTCAGGAAGGGCCAGTTCTGGACAAGCATATTACAAGCCAGGCTCAACTCAGTTTGATTTTGAACTTCCCCAGTTCAGAATTTCAGTGCTATCAGTGACACTGACTTTAAGGAAGGCATAAGTAGAGACTTCTAGGTATACTTAGACTCCAGTTATTGCCTTTTTCTCTTCCTACATTCTAATATCTTCTTGAATCAGATGAGTCTTTTGCTAAATGTCTGTTGTTCAGATGCAACCCAGGACCTGCCTAGACAATTATTTTTCACTCCCCAGGAACAAGAATGAGAAATCTACGTTCTATCACCCCATTCATTTCTTCCAATTGTTACATTCATTTCTAACTCTTTTGAGTTTAATAACATAACCCCGTGCATGTCTACTTAGTCATAGGACCCACCAAGTTCACTGTGGAGAATTCCACTCCATATCTCAATATGGTGCTGTCTAACATTCATGGTGACTTTTTATATGATCCCAGAAACACATACTGATGAAAGTTACATCAAACTGGCTTATTTAGTGTGCAAAATTATTCATATGATCAACTTCAGAAATGCTAGATAGACAACAACTCCCACTGTAATTTCCCTTGTAGAGATGCAGTGCAGTGTGTGCGCAGCATGTACATTTCATGGGTATGTGGGGGCAGGGAGGTAATACCACACTGTCCCCTGAAGACAATGATTTTAAAAGACAGTCAGTGCGTGCATGCGTGCTCGCCAGATAGTCGGGAGGAAGGAGGAAAGAAAAAATCAGTCAAAGAATTTCCCCACACTTTTCTGTCCCTAGCCATTGCAGAATGTAACCAAAAGATATATGAGAACTTGTAAGCAATTAAGGGAGGCATACAGCAGGATGGGCAACTTGTGGCCCTCCAGATGTTTTGGCCCACAACTCCCAGAATGCCTCACTACTGACTATGCTGCCTAGGGCTGATGAGAGTTGTAGGTCAAAACATCTGGAGGGACACAAGTTGCCCTCCCCTGACATAGAGGATCACCCGGATGTCCAGCCGCCAGTTTTAACGAGCATTACCTTCTTTCCCCTGCCTATGAAATACTAAGATGTATGGATATGGAAGTAGGAACCCATGAGTTTCATCTTCCCCAAGACAGGATTTTTTTCTCCAAAAGACTGACTTTTCTGCCATTGTTTTTATGAGTCAGCTATGTAGGTAGGAAGCTTAAATATGTTTCTTATCCCCCCCCCCACTCCTCCCAGAAATTCTTCTTTGAATTTTGCATAAACCTGCAGGCCCACCTCTGTGATCTCATGGAAAGCTAACAGGTAGAGGAAGAGAGAGTTCTTCATTCTCATTATTGTCTCAGTCTGCTGATAACTGCTGGATGGCTGTTCAGCATTCCCAGGTGGCTCTTTGAAAAGATGGGGTTAATGCAGAGTCTTACAAGGGTAGAGAAGCCTTCCTAGCCTAACTCAAACATAGTGGGGCAGGAAGGACTGTTTGATCCCTGCAGAAGACAGTTGGGGAATTCTAAGGCATGTGCAAACATAAACATTTAAGGACAAGGTTTGTAGATATAACACACCTAAGCACTAAGGCCGACACAGAGGGATATTCATTCGCCCAATCCATCAAGGTCAGTTTTTCAAAGCTTTTAGAATTTGACCAACAGGAATATTTAGAAGGCAGGCCTGGTTACACTGATTTTGAGAATCTCCCCTCCCCCATACAAACACACACTGCCATTGCTTTGAGAGTCCCTTTATAGTTACAGATCAGGACGTATGTAAAACAGCGGAACCGGGACTCCTGTCCCTCTTTATGGGAGACAACAAGCATCTACTGCATAAGGATTTACCAACATTCTTCTGGCCTGCAGCAAGAATGGAAATCACATCAGTCTGGAGATCTACAAGTGGACCATCAATTGAAAGCTGAGAAAGGAGACTTTGGGATATTGCCTTACTAGAAAAATTAACCAAAGAACTAAGGGCCATGCACAATAATGCAATTGACAATGACTTTTACACATGCTGGCAACCCTGGATTTCTTTAGACAACCAGAGCGTTGGGGGGTTGAAACCTCTGCAATCACATGTTACCATCTGGAAAGACCTAATTAATATTCCCTAGCTAAATTTAGATTGGTAGACCCTCCAGGGGAAGCTTAACCCTACAGTTTTATATAGCTGTATTGCTATATCCAGGTCATTGTTGGTAGGTTATTTCATGCTTGGTGTCAGTTATATTTTCATGTTGTATTGTTTGTTGATAAAATAATTTTAAAAAAGAAAAGAGCCCCCCTTTATAGCAACAAGTGGTGTGTGTGTGGGGGGGGGGCGTATTCTTTCTTTTCTAGGAGCTGGTTCCATTCAATAAAAGCCATGCAAAAGTTTCCTCACTGACTTCTCCTTCCTACATAGAACTTCTCTGAGGTTTGGGGAGGTGTGATTTACTTTGTTATTTTATACCATCTCATTCATTCCACAAGGAATGAATCAAACACAGAAATCAAGTATGCCAACTGAAGGTTCTTCTTACAATTATCTTTTTAACACAGGTGGTACCAGTAAAGAAGCTATTTTCCTGCAGGATCCCTTGTCCAGTTCTGACACTGAAGATGGTTTTATAGAAACCTACAGCCAGATCCTCAGCTGTTAGCTTTTATTCAACAAAGACATTGGCTGACACCAAAAATCCCATCAATAATCAATATGCAATTAGTTAATTCTGTAACAGTTGAATATACCATCTTGTAGGTCAAGAGGAATAGTTAATTGCTTCTCATAATTAAACAAGAAAATACAGGGAACAGTTCACACTTGGAACTTGTCTTATTGTAATCTTGGATTGAGTCACTAGGCTGAGTAGTTGGGACTGGCTCCCAAACAGTCCCAACAATATGTTCTACATATAGTGTAAGCAAGGATGAGGCTCAGGCTCACAAACCACTCACCCCACCATGGATAAAACATTGAATCTGACGTGTGGCCTATAGGATATCCATACATTTGTGAGTAGGCCCCACTCACTTGATATATCCGCTAGAGAAACAAGTGAACTGATCATATGAGTGGGCTGACACAAGTACAAATATTCATTTGAGGGCTGCCTTGTCCCAGCAGGGCTAGTTTTAGAGTTTTAGCCTATTTTTCAAATGGGAAAATGCACATTTTCAAAGATGTGCGCCCAAAATGTGCACTTCCCCCCCCCCATAGAGTAAAGCATAGAAATGTGCATTTTTTTTAGCACTAATGCAAGCTTTGGGCATTTGCAAGCATTCTCGGAGAACATACTCTCCTGTTCATGTTCACTTTCAAGGGTGTGATCATGACATGTTCGAATGATTTGTGAACATTAATGAAATTCTTATACACCTTGGTTATTAGGGTTAACGACTGCAGGAGCTGTGTAAGTGTGATCAGTCGAATACACTTACAAGCCCCTATACTCAATGAGCTCAATGCATCATGCTCAATAAGCATGTGGCCAGGGCCATAGGGGTGGGGCCTGCATGCTCACACACATCCTATCCCCACTTTAGCCCTGTGCATTTTGCAGGCTAATGCCTGTGCATACGTCTCAGTTCAACTTCACTTGCAAAGCTAGTAACATTGGCCTGTGTGGCCAACACTGTGTTACTGTTCTTTATATATTTCTAATGGGGAAATGTACAACATTTGTGTCCATTCAACAAAAAAGTAGGCATATGAGTGATTGTGATCAGATTCATGTGTCCAAATTTATCATATTATATGAGAGGGCTAAATCATGCAAAGAAATTGTTACCCTTCTCTCTACATGCTGTGGTACAAATCCTGACCCACCCACTCCAAATATGGCTGCTATTTAAAGGGTGTTTTTTACACACACACACACACACACACACACACACACTACACATAATATGCAAGCTGCACATTTAATGTGTATAGTTTGGCTCTTAATTAATTAATTAATTAAAAGATTTCTAAACTGACTTTCAGGGCTGATTGGCCACACAAGGTGGTGTACAAAATTTCATAACAAAGACATAATACAACATAAAACCGTCGCATTAAAACCACATTACACGGCACCCCCTTAAAAATAAGCAGTAGCAATTAATCTATATTGCAGCAAGTAATACAATACAGACTAAATTACAACGTCTAAAGAGTTCTCTTAGAAACCAACAATGTTGGGGTCATACCTATTTCTTGGGGGAGAGAATGCCACAAACACTGGGCAGATTCCCTTAAAATGTCTTCTTCACTTTAATCAAAACTTCTTGACTGATTAGAAAATCTGCTAAAATCAAAACTGCATTTTTCTGCTACAGAACCCCTGTTCTCTGAATCTCAAGTGGCCCCGAAAACATATATTCATACACAGAATATAGGTTGCTATTTTGCACCGGAGGGAAGTCACAAATTGCATACCATACCAAATAGCAACCTTTGTGGGGCAGGGGTGTTCGAACTGTGTCCCGGTGGGTTTTTAAAAAAAGAAAGAAAAGAAATCTCTCCACGCACTGCAGTCCCAAACCTGATCCCCATACCCCAGCCCACTAACATGGCTATTTATTTTATTTTATTTATTTATTTATTATATTTATACCCCGCCTTTTTTCCTGCAAGGAACCCAAGGCGGCTTACATAATCCTCCTCCTCCTCTCCATTTTATCCCCACAACAACCCTGTGAGGTAGGTTAGGCGGAGAGACCGTGACTGGCCCAAAGTCACCCAGGGAGCTTCGTGGCCGAGCGGGGACTAGAACCCGGATCTCCCGAGTCCCCAGTCCGACACTCTCACCACTATCATGCATCAAATTATGCTTTTTAACATAACATGTAGTTTGGCTGGCCCTAGCATCATCTTTGCTTGATTTCATAATGAATGTTCATTAAAACTGTTCTCTCCCATTTTCACTAGAGATCTCTTAAATCCCATGTCTTAAATGCGGAGCATTTTAGTGCTCGGTTATTCAATGTTAGTTCATCAGAATAAATTATTTTTACAGTTACAAAATATAACATTGCCTTGTAGATGTTATATTTTCTTCTCACACATATTTTCATATTTTCATCCAACCAGGAATACTTGTTCCTTAGAAGAAATATCAATTTAGGTTTTAATTCTGCTTTCCTTACTACTGAACATGGAAAGAGACATTTAATTCACATTTTCATTTCAAAAGGCTACATATAGTTAAGATCAAATATTCTATTCAGGTAAAGCATTTGTAACCAGTTTTATTGAGCTGATGTTTAAAATGGCTGAGTAAATAGAAAATATTTCATGTTTCCCACCAAGACAGAATTTTAATGTAATCTTTGCAAACTGAGGTAGTGCACATTAGATAAGAAAGAGTTGAACTGGCTATATCTGGTTAATTAGTATAAAATTCTGATATTTACATATTCATGGACAAAAAGAAGCCAATCTTATCTGATGTTTCAGAAGTTCTCCTTGAAGCTTTACTGAAATATGTTCCTTTAACAGGCTATTAGTGCTTACATGAAACTATGTCATAATTACACAGCAAAGGGTTTGGCTCTGTTTCTCAGTTGTGAATTCACAGAGGAAGGAGATTTGGGCTGAAATCTTCACTTACCTGGGAGTGAGTCCCATTGAACTCAATGGGACTTACATCTGAGTAGACATATATAGGATGGCACTGTTGAAGGCACTTTGTCCTTCAGTTCATTTCTCAAGAACAACATTTCATTCACTTCACCAAGAAGCTGCTAGCATTATTTATTTATTTATTTATTTATTATATTTATGAATCACCCATCTGGCCAGACATCCGGCCACTCTGAGCGATATACAATCCAATAAACTACAAGGGACACACACACACACACACACACACACAGTATAAAACACTATTAAAAACAGTACAAAACTTAAAAATCTTAACCCACCCCATATTCCCGCCTGAAAAGCCACATTTTTAATGCACGGCGGAAGCTAATCAAGGAAGGGGCATGGCGGAGGTCACTGGGGAGAGAGTTCCATAAATTGGGGGCTGCCACAGAAAAGGCCCTCCTCCTAGTCCCCACCAGCCTGGTTTCTCTGGCAGATCCGTGGCAGATCTTGTTGAGCAGCCTACTTGACGTTGTTTGGATACCCTTAGCAGCTATGGCTATGGGGATAAACCTCTGTAGTTCCAAATTCACCATTACCCCACTGATTGTCATTGTGTTGGCCATTTCAACAACCTCATGATGTAAGTCATGGTGCTTACTCCTTTTTCAGATGAAAAGGAGCAGATGCTCCTATTTCAGATGAAGAACTCAGCCTAAGAGTTCATACATTGACAAAGGCCATACAACAAGCCTGTGGCAGAGGCGGATTTTACTCCATGCCCCTAAATGGATTCTTGACTGTTTCCATTGCTATCTATATCTGCTACAGCTATTGATCCCGCTCACACTTTTTTTGCCTGATTCTTGGTTCTGCTTTCAGATTAGCAAGCTGTCACTCATACACTTTCCTCTCTCCTCTATACTGTTCAGCTAGCCAACAGGTTTCCAAAACAAACAAAGAAAGGCAAAATAGAATTCATCTTCTGTAAGTCACAGTCTTTCAAATGCTTACTAATAGCACCATCCTGTACAGTTACTTGTAAGCAGGGCTTTTTTTCTGGTGGAACTCACCGGAACTGAGTTCCAGCACCTTTTCTTCTATTAATTGCATTACAATTTAATCGCCATCTACTCCCGAGGAAATGTAATCCAAGAGTTCCGGTACCCTTTTCTCCAGAAAAAAAGCACTGCTTGTAAGTAAGAACTTCTTTCTTCAGTGATGCATGCTTTCTAATAAGTGCATTTAGGATTGTAGCTGAAAACTTTCCCCATTTCCATTTTGTGCTCAGATACGATAATGCTGTTTCCATTCTAGATAAAATGTAATGATAACTAAAAAGACAGCATCTTGTGGGCACTTTAATGGCTGCAAAAGACCTGACATCTCCTTTTTTGGAATTTGTCACTAATAAAGGTAACTGTAGATTTGACAACAATTACTGAAAGAAAGCCATTCAACATGAGGTGGAGAGAAGTTTTTGAGTGGAAAAAACAAAGGCCATGTTATATTGTTGTCATTTCATAAAATTCATTAGTACTACAAGGATAGTAAGGGGAAGAAAATATCCAGTGCATTGCTGAATCATGAAAGAAGGCAGAAGATCAAGGTCTTTCATCTATGAAACCTCTTGCAAGGAAAAAAAGAGAGCATCATTCTGATATTATTTCCAATTATTTCTCAAATTGGAACAAAGAAAGGAAAATAAAACACACACACATACACACACTGACTGACTTGGTGTTGCTAGAGTTTGTAGCTGGAAGGAAAGTCCTTGCTTATATTGAAGTAAAGTTCTGAAAATAAGCAAAGAACAGATTTATTGATTTTTTCGTGAAGTCTGGGTGTAAAAAAGAGAAAGAATAAAGAAGTGCTCTTTGCCCGCTATGTCCAAATGACATCCCAAGTGGCCTTCTTAATGGTGGGGGAGGGGAGGGGGCAGGTGTCTACCCCAGCACATGGATAGAACTGCCCTAAGGCTAGGGCTAATGGTATTGGCTGAGCCTGCTGTAAGCCTCTCTTTTCTAATAGCCAACTTTCTCTGTGCAAGAAGACAGACAGGTATTGATTGGTCCAAATGCCCTTGAGTTGACAACATCTGAAATGAAAATCCACAAGGCTAGCACAAACTTTCTGCAAGTTCAATTTCTGGAATCTGATTATGAGACTGGACTGTGAAACCACTCAGACATGTAAAAGGGTCTCCTCTTTGTATTATTATTTTCTTTTGCACTGTAATTATTAGGAGATAAGTACCTCCCTAAGATTTGTTAGACAAACAGCAATTTTAAGCGGCAATCTAGGGATAATAGTGTTTTGATTAAAAGGAGACAGAGAGAGAGAGAGAAGCACCATCTCCACTGAAAGATTTAATGACAAAAGGATGTAATTCTCAAAGACACCAGTCACATTTTCTGGCTTTAAGCAGTAATTAGGTAGATATAAATACAATATCCATTCTCTTTTCAGGTTTTGTTGTTTTTAATAAGGAGTGCTTTTTGGAGTCATGTGATGATCATGGAGATGGTCAGGTGGAGAACACTATACCAATTTAAGAGTTCATCTTTCAGAAGAGTGGTTTAACCCAGAGCAAGTGTATGCTTTTAAAACTGACCATTTTCTAATGACTTTCTGTGAATTAAAATGCTGAAGTTACAATTCACAAATGCTGTGGATTGGGAATTGCAAACGCTGTGGGAGTTTATTTGTATCTTATTAAACATTCTCCTGTATTCTACAAAATTCCTCCCCAATCAATACATTGACTACAGTATAAACCTTAAATAAAGCATTATTAAACTGGATGCAGTGTTCATGTCTTGGTGGGTTATTTAGAAGCATAAAAGATACACTCTTAAGAAACAAACCCACACCGTGCATTCTGCAGATGGGATACACGTTAAATTTATTCAGGCATTGATTTGTAATGTTGATCCTCTATGGCTTCATGTTTCTTTCCTCATTAATCTTAGTTAACCCTCTAAAAACAATGCCAGAGCTGTCATTTGATGTGCTGATGATTCAGCGGGCAAAGGATGTTGCTTTTCAGGACTGCAGATCATGACAATATAGGCTGGTCTCAAGCCACACTCCTGGACAACCTTGCTTTTGCTTTGATGCTTGCAATGGTTTTCTTCTAGAAAACCAAAACATTTGTTCCAAAGAACTGCATAGATTTGAAATGTCTTAGATGTGAAAAACTATGACATGTACAGAGTCAGAAAGAGCATCTCTTATGAGCGGAAATGCTTTTTGCCTCCCCCCCCCCCCAGGAATGAAGGCACCACACAAGCATTGGAATAAAATGGGCACTGCTTTATTAACCAGACAGAATCTGCAATAGAAAGACTAGTTAGCAACTAGCTAACAACCTTCTAGTGCAGGCCCACTATGCTATAGGCAAGAGCAGGGAGAAGCAACCCCCTTTCTGTCAGCCTGATACGAGTTAGGATGGACTAACCCATTTTTTGCTTTCAGTTTTGCTTTCTCTTGCATTCAAATTTTTTTTAATGTCAAGTTCTTTGTCTCCCAAATATGAAGAACTTTGCAAATTTTGGTATGTTCTTATAAAAAATGAACTGAAATGAAATTCTCACCCATCTGCATCAGGCAAATGTAATAAGTTTAGCTATCCCCAGCATGGAGAGGATCATGTTGTACCTGCCTGCCATATAGCTGTTAAAAATGAGGAGCCTGTCAGAAAAAAAGAGGTGGCAAATGGCAACCCTAATTCAGCACCACAAACATAGTTGAATGTACAGGGATTCAAACCCAGACATTTAAGAGCAAAGAATTCAAAGCCCTGATCCTGGATGGACTGAATCTGTCCATTTTGGTCACAATAATCTCAAATTCTTTTTATGCCAAATATGGAGACCTTCGTGAATTTTGGTGAATTCGTATCACAACTGAATTGAAACTAAATCCCCCCCCCCCACCCGATATGAGCAATTCTACCCTGGCTTCAAGTACCAGATCAGTCTGATGCCTGAACTGTGATTGTCATTGCTTGCTTCCCATGAGGAGGGCCAAGCAAGGAGGGCCAGACGGAGCCCTCAGATGTGATGAGACTGTCCAATCCCAAGGGTCTCTCTCTTTCTATTTCCCCTTTCTCTGGCCAGCTGTAGGGGTCAATTGGATAAGCCCCCTTCACTCTGGAGGTGCCTCAGGGTAGCCTCCGCTTTTTATCCACTCAGTTTGCACTGTACCTACCAGCAGTGCTGACAAAGCCCAATTAGCCACATTAATGTACACCCCACCTTCATGCATAGCAAGACATGGGGGGGGGGGGATGCTCTTCATTCAGATGGCACCACACAAATTCCTGTTTAGCCACATTAACCGGCAACTGCCTAGTCTCTTACTGAGTACCATAAAGAAGGGACAGGTGGGTTGCCACTCAGAGAATGCACTGAAGCCTTCATAGGCAGAGCCAGCTTTTAAAGGCTAGTCTGCTCTGATTAGCTCCACTTTCCCACTCTGTGGAAATGGCTCTTTCACCGTGTCTTCTTTCACCCTAATTCACCACCCAACTTAAGATCTATCGGGCAGGGCACCACGACAACCTCCACAGCAGAACAACAATTGATACAGCAGAAGGAACCCATAAAGTTTCATATGTAATACAAAAGTGTCGCTCTGTAAAAGCTATTTCATTTGCTTCCTAAAAAGATAATTGATTTGTGTAGCTAGAGCTGTCCACATTAGCATGAAGTTAACTAGAATCAGGCTTCTGAGGATCTAGAGACAGCTCCTTAAATACAAATAGTGTGGTGAATAAATACACATGAACTGGCCTCACTCCTATTCATGTACTACATCGCTGCATTCAGTACCAGAGGGGGGAAATAAGGGCTGAACCTCAAGGATGTCAGAAGCACATTGACAGTGGTGTTTGCCATGAAATGAGAAGGTTTTAACCCCAATCCAACAGTGTTCAGGGGAAATGTGTGCTTATTTCTCTGGGGCTCCATACAGTCCCAGGACAAATTAAAGTGCTGAGCTTGGGGATACTGTTAGAGCAGGGTCAAAACCTGTCATCTACCTAAAACTGAGGGTGACAGTATCTGGGTCAAATGGCAGGCGCGACTACCATCCCAACTGTGCCCCAAATACCAGTGGTATAATCACACACACACACACACACACACAGAGAGAGAGAGAGAGAGAGAGAGAGAGAGGGAACCACATGAGGCCATGCAGTTCTGTGACACGTGTTAAAGGAAAATATCCCCCTTCAAAGGAAGGATCTTTCTTGTGGTGAAATTGTTTCTTTATGCGGGAAGGCCCTGGAAGCAACAGCGCCCCCCATCCCCACCCCACAGCTCTTCCATACTTGTCATTCAACATCACCAAGAGAATTAGCTTCAACGTGGAGAATTAGCTATCTTAAGTAGAGTCAAGTGTGGTGGGTGAGAGAGGGGAATGGCCAGAGTTTCCATACCCCAGGCCTACTCCCTATTCTCCTATCCTTCATTAAGGCAAACTGCATTAATCCAAGCAAGGGCCGGGTGCCAATCCTGCATTTCCAAATGCTGCCTTCTGTTTTATCTAGACCGAACTTAGCTGCAACAAGCAAGCCCCTGACAAGGAGGTAAAGAAACAGGCTCCTGGCTAACCAGAGCTCAGGGCAAACCTCCTGGGAGGAGGATTGGGATTCCATAGTAAACCTCACTCCCACAGAAGACACAGGGCAGCCTGAGGAGTCCCGTCGTAGGGATGCCTGCCTCACCTGGGGTCCCAAAGAACATCTTTGACTTCAGCCCTGCCTTGGTTCCTGACTCTCCTCCCTCATCCTGCAGCTCTCCAGAGCACAAGCGGCCAACCAGGTGGGAGACTCAGGGTCATCGTCAGAGTGCCTGTCTGGCTACCAAAGACACTTTCAACCAGGTTCTACTCAGGAGCAAGGATCCACTCAGGAAAATGGCAAAGTCCCAGCTGCTGGCAAGTCCTAGCTGCCGACAATGAGGACCCAGTTGTAACTTCTTCTTCTTTTTCTTCTTCTTCTTCTTTGGGGAATTAATGGTGGATCAAGTAGAAAAAGTCCCCATGACCGCCACCTACTGGAAACCGGAAAGCCCCACAACTACAGTATTTTTCCATGTATAAGACTATACTTTTTCCTAAAATTGTTAGACTAAAAATTGAGGGTCGTCTTATACACGGAAGTAAGCCGAGGAGCAGTGGCGTAGCGTGGGTTGTCAGCACCCGGGGCAAGGCAAGTAATTTGCGCCCCCTAACCCGTGGATTTTAGCACTCGAGTCTCTTCCACTAGATTAGTTAAAGAAACCCTCTGTGTACCCACTACCCACTTGTTTGTTCTTTTGTTTCTTGCACACAGACAATTGTGCCTAGAGCAGTGTTCTCCAACCTTGGGTCCCCAGATGTTTTTGGCCTACAACTCCCAGCATGCCCCAGCCAGCGTAGCTGGCTGGGGCCTGCTGGGAGTTGTAGGCCAAAAACATCTGGGGGGCCCAAGGTTGGAGAACACTGACCTAGAGAAATGTGCCCAAAATATGACAGAAATGGCATAAAATTAAGGGAGGATACTTGAGACCCACAATAATGCAAAATAGCTGGAGGTTTTGCAAAGCCAGGGATGAGGGGAGAAAAGTAGAAACAAGTTGTTTTGGAGCAGTTTGATGAACTCTCCTCAAAAGTCACCTCAAATAGTCACAACACTATATTGTAATTTAATACAATATAGAGCCAGTGTGGCGTAGTGGTTAGAGTGTTGGACTGGGACTCGGGAGATCCAGGTTCTAGTCCCCGCTCGGCCATGAAACTCACTGGGTGACTTTGGGCCAGTCACTGACTCTCAGCTTAACCTACCTCATGGGGGTTGGAGGGTAAAATGGAGAGGAGGAGGAGGAGGAGGAGGAGGAGGAGGATTATGTAAGCCGCCTTGGGTTCCTTGCAGGAAAAAAGGTGGGGTATAAATATAATAAATAAAATAAAATTAATTAATCAAAATATGTGTGTAACTTAAATAATAGCATATTTCCCCCCTGCTAACCTTGCCTCCATTTCCTGCCCATTGCGCTGTTGTTTTCCCTGTGTCTGTTTTGTGATTGTAAGCCCTTTGGGAGTAAGGACCTGTCAAACATGTCTGTCATTTGCACATATATATGTAATGTTAATTTATAAAGAGGGAACATTCAGACTACATAGGCTACTACTTGTATTTCTCAATAGGGCGGGTTTCACTAGTGTGAAGCATAACCACACCATCCACCCTAATCTCATTGGCTGAAGCAGAGCATGTTACAGGGAGTGGCATGGAAACAGCTATGGGATGGCAGCAGCTGCATTGCTGCAGGTACTGTACAAAGAGGGCTGCTGGACTGAAAATTTCAGGAGGTGCATGGCCCCAAAACTACTGAGATGGCTTCATCTAGGGAGTTGTGACTGAGGTCCTAAATGAAGGGAGAGCCTATGGGTCCCATGGTGCTCAGGGCACTCGAAACAAGGTAGTGGTAGACATGTCATCACCTCTAAGCCAAGGCCAATATTTGGTTTCAAGAAACCCATTATCAGAACCAGTGTGTGTGCGCGTGATGAAGTGGTTAGAGTGCCTGCCTAGGACCATGTTCCAATCCCCATTAAGCCAGTCACTATCTCTCCCCCTAACCTACCCCGCAGGGTTATTGGGAGGATAAAACAGGGAGGTGGAGGCGGGAAAGAACCTTGGAGGAAAGGCGCAGTAAAAATGCAACTAACAACAAAAATAATAATTAAGCCGTGTCCCTGAAATCCCTCTGGGGTCTAGAGATGGGCTTCATGCCTTGAACCATCCTTCCCCAATCTGGTGCCCTCCAGACATTTTGGACTTCAACTCACATCAGCCCCAGCCCGCATAGTCAATGGTCAGGAACGTTGGGAGTTGTAGCGCAAGATATCTGGAAATGGAGGAAGGCTGCTTTAAACGTTCTTGTCTCACCTCCTTCCAGCGACTCCCGTTGACCCAGTTCTGCCATGAGGTGGCCTTTCCTTGCCCCCTCCCCACCATCGTCTCGCTCGTCCTCCGCCCATTCACACGTGCTCACTCCTGACCTCTCCCTCTCCTTCCCCTCGCCTCCCGTCTTGTCCTTCTATCTATTGGAAGAATCCAGTCGTGGCTGGGGCTGGCGGAAGCCGGCCAGCCAGAGAGCGAGTTGGGGAGGCTCCCTCGCAGGCTCAGCCCGGCCTCCCGTGTGCTTGCCGCTGCTCCGCTCAAATTGGAAGACGCAGCGCGGCAATTAGGGTGTGTGTGTGCGCGCGCGCTTGTGCGCGCGCGCTTGCGCGCGCAGCAGCAGCAGCAGCCGGCATTGCCAAGGGCACGAGCCCCAGAGGACGAGAGGGAGGACGCGGGGCGCTTTGGTCCGGCTCGCTTCCTTCCTCTTTCCCGCCAGGGGCAGAGCGCTGCGAGTGCCCTGAGCGCAGCCACCCCCCAGATGTTGCGCCCAGGTGCGGCCGGCCCCCCCTGCACCCCCCACGCTACGCCTCTGCCGAGGAGAGAACCGCGTGGTTGCGAAACTGCCCAGTGGGGGGCATCTTATACATGGGGGCGTCTTATACAAGGAAAAATACGGTAATCCGTACAAGCAAGCATAAATGCCAGTCATTTTAACAAAGTTCCATAACGTTTTGATGACCACACTTCTAAGATTCTTATCGCAGCTGCAAGTGGTGAACCAGGAAGGCAGGGAGCTGACAGCATGTTTATAAGCCTCCAGTGTCTTCCCAGGCCTTTGCTGGGTTAACAGCTCCCTTGGAGCCATTACCGTCCAGCTCCTTGCTTATGGACACCCAATCCCAACCTAGAATTTCTATTCAGAAGGGGGAGGGTTGTTAAATAGGCAATGATCTGCACTGCCCTTTCCTGTCTTGAATTCAGCTCCTGTTTTGGGGGAAGGGAAGCATGGGGGAGGTGGGGAGAGAATGGCTCCTCTTTGCAATGCTGCAGCTGTCTCAAGGAGTAGCAATGCTCCCTTCCCATGAAGTCCCAGGCACAGGGCCATGTTTTTTAGCCCCATGGCAATATTGTTCCCAAATGTAGTATTCCCCACCCAACATACTAATTTACTTATTTGTTTTTTTTTAATATTTATATTCTGTCCTTAAAGCCTATACAGCCCTGCCCAGGCTATTTACACAAAACACAATCAAATAATAAAAATGAATACAAACTCAGTATAATTTTTTTTTTTTTTTTTGAAAACCATACCATCTGAATTACAGTTATTCACTTAGATGGGAGAAAGCGAAGGCATGTACACAAGGACACCATAAAGGCGATTAAACCTGCTCCTGGTAATTCCAGTGTCCACAGTGAGAAGCACCCTCTCATCTGTATCTCATACTTTGCACGTACTTTGCCCACAGAACTTAGTGGAAGTTGTAATGTGATGGCGAAGAGACTGAGGCTGTGAGTCCTCCAGTTTGATTCTTGCCTCTGCCATGAAATCACTAGATGGCCTTAGACAAGCTACTCTCAGCCTCAGTTCCCCCTCGCCGCCACATCTGCATTACGGGGATAATAATACTGACTTGCTTTACAGGGTTGTTGTACTGACTACAACTAGATAATATATCTGAAGTTCTTTGTACACTTGAAAGCACTATACAAATCATTTAGTTAGTAAGTTAGTGGTGAGATCCTGTGTGGTGCAACGATTAGAAGCTTTGACTAAGAGCAGAGAGACAAAGGTTCAAATGAGTCACAGGCTCCCTGGGTGTTCTGGGGCCAGGCACTATCTCTCAGCCTAAACTACCTCAGAGGGTTATTGTGAGGATAAAGTGAGTGGTGAGAGAACCACATATGCCACTCTGAGCTCCAGTGTGAACAGCGCTGCTAGGTTAAATAGAAAATCATACAGGTATTTCTGTGCCACACACATCAACCATGAACCACAGTCTCTTTCTAGGAGCATTGAAATCTAGTGCTAATAGAGAATACACTGGGTTCACATAGGGTGGCCATGTGTCCTCTTTTATACAGGGCAGTCCTCAGTGTGAAGGGCTCTCCAGTCCAAATCTGGTTTAAAGATAAAGAACCATCCAAAGGAAGAGCTGGGCCTCGAAGTTGCTCATCGACTAGCCCCTGGACAACAGACAACAAATCATACAGGTCACCTGGTCATAGTCTTCCATAGCTTCTATTTCAATTATAATTATTATTTCTAAATTTGCATCTATACATATAAATCAGCATATGCAAATCTGTGTCCTTTTCTTTTCTTTTTGCAACTCGCAAGTTGCCACGCTAGGTTCACATGGTTTGTAACCTGTGGAGCAAATAGCTCCAGCTAGACAAAAATGCCACAGCACTTTAGAGCTGAAATAAGAATGTATTGTTTGAAAGGACAATTCTGAGAAAATGATGTGACCGAGGAAATTCCTTATTGCTTGCCAAAAACAAGTTAGACTTGCACTAGCTCTACATGATATTTTGTGCCATGCAATGATTGTTGGTTTGTTTCTTTTAAATGTTCTCTCTAAAGTGGGGTCATGTATAGTTTTTTGTTTTTAGTAGGGACAAGGAAAATGAGGCGCCACTGCCAGGGCCAAATCTGGTTCAGTTGGCCATCCAGTTGCCATGAGAAAGAGAGCTTGTGCAAAGGGGCTGGTGCCTGTGGTGAGGGTGGGCAGAAAAATGAGGCAAAGCCTCAAAACAGTGCTGGAAAATGCAGAAAACTTTGTTGTTAGGATATTACAACCACCACCTTCCTCAGGGGGGGAAAATAATAATTCATAGAGAAGAAGCTTTACACCAAGAACAATCCCTGATGCTTTTTTTTTGGAAGAATTCTAAGAATTTTATTTTTGCCCCAGAAGATGGTGTTGTCTAAAACACCATCTGGATGTAAACACTGGGCTTTTTGCATCCTACAATAATGTTTTCCATATAGTCCAGCACCGCTTTGAGGCTTTGCTCTTTTTTCTGCTCACCCATGTTTGACGACTCTCTCTTTTTCTTTCTGAGGTTGGAACTGCCACCCCACCCCCCACTACCTTTTCCTCGTCAAAATGTCCCTTATATAAAATGAATTGCTGACCAGGGCTTCATAGCATATGAAACCATACTTGCGATAACAGCTGACACAACCCAACGTCCTAGCTGAGAAACGTGAAAAGAGGAAGCATTTTAAGTTATTACCTTTTCTTATTTAAGTCTCTTATTTTGATCCCAGAATATCTTTCACAGCAGAAATGCTACAATGAATACTTTTCAAACATATTAAATACTCAGAGTTCAGATCCACACAAATTGCTAGGTATGCATCACCAGTCGCTGCTCTCACACTCACTCACTCACTCGCTCACTCACTCACTCGCTCTCTCTCTCTCTCACACACACACACACACACACACACCGCTTTAAATTCTCTCACATTAAATTATTTCAGTGAATGCTATCTTGTTTCTGTTCTTTATCTTTATTATTACTACAATAAGGCACTACTTCCCCGCCACTATAAAGGATGATCGGAGAGTCAGCCTGCAGTAGCTGCAGGGGATCCTATGCCTGTTGACTGCTAACGCTGCTTACTACTTAAGAACTGATCAACTGCCCCCCAAGGCAACAGCTTAACAAGCCCCAGTAGAAGAGGGCTCGAGATTTCTTCCTCAGCTAAGAAAATGAAACCATTTACCTGGTATAACCAATATCTAGAAATCAAGTGCAACATATTGGCTCCCTTAGTTCTTTAGCAGTAGTTGAGGTACAAGGGGGAGGAGTGGTGCTTAAAGCAAGAGTTTATAATACCGAAAGGCAATACACTAACTCCACAGCCAGTTCTGGCCATCAGTGGCTATATTGCAGCCAGTCACTCAATGGTAGGGGAGCGTTCATATAGGAGCCTAATTGGAGGGAGATCAGTTCATTGAATATGGGTGCCTATTTTGGACCCAGCGCCATTTTTCTTCAAATTTATTCTTTCATTTGCCTATTTTGCTTCATTCCTAAGCACACTTACCTGGGAGCAAGGAGTAAGTCCCTCTGAAGTTCTGAGTAGAGATGTTATAGGATTGTACTGTTTCTGTCTTAACACCAGTGAGCCAGTGTGGCGTAGTGCTGAGAGTGTTGGAGTGTCGGGAGATCCGAGTTCTAATCCCCGCTCGGCCATGAAACTCACTGGGTGACTTTGGGCCAGTCACTGACTCTCAGCCTAACCTGCCTCACAGGGTTGTTGTGAGGATAAAATGGAGAGGAGGAGGAGGAGGAGGCTTATGGGTTCCTTGCAGGAAAAAAGGCGGGGTATAAATATAATAAATAAATAAATAAATAAAACATAACATCCACACAGAGGCTGGAGGAATGGCTTGTTATTATACACTATATTCATCTGAGGGTATAATTAGCTGCCTCTCTCTCTTATTCACACAAACACACACACACACACACACACACACAGGCATATGTAGTCAGTACTGAAATGTAGTTCCTTTTGGGTGAAATATGGAAGCTGTTTAACAGCACAAGGCAATTCTAGACCACAGTTTAGGACAGGAAATGAAGAACACCATAGTGAGTTGAAACTACATAAGGGAAGGGAGGAATTTCGGAAGACAGAATTTAATTACCCAAAGTTGGGATTTGTCCAGACACCGCAGCTAACACCTTTGCTCATGAAAAAGTGTTAGGGGATCTTTAATGGCAACAAATGGTCAGGACCTTGATTTTAAGCACCATCTGTAAGATAACACCTCCTAGAGCTATTCATCTCACAAACCAAATTGCTTTTGTCCATGACAGGGAAACCTCGTAGTGAGTGGGTTCTCTTATGAGACTTTCAGACTGATCCTGTTTACTCTGAAGTAAGTCCCACTTTCAATGGAGTTTACTCCTAGGAACACGTGTACAGAATTGCAGCCTTAGACCAGACTACGTTGAAATTATAATTCAGAAGAGACTGCATGGTTGGTTGGTTTTGCTTTTTATTTGCAAATAATTTAAAAGAATTTTTTTCACATAACATTTTTCCAAAACAACAACCCACAAAGTGGCATAAATATGGACAGCAACAAAAATGAAATAATTAGAGCCTCTAAATAAAATAAGCGGGAAACCAAACCTGTAGAGCAGACAATACAAATAGAACACACTCCAAGAACACGCCTTTTCATAGAAATACAAGGTGTTTTTGAAAGTAAGCAAAAGCAGCTGAACGTTTTCAGCATCCTTCTGCTGATTAAAATGGAAACACACTGAATGTTAAAATGAAGGCATACTGATGTAACTAGGAATACTTGAGCATCCGAAAAATTAACCCCAAAATAAGTTGAGCTTTTGAAAAACTCCAGTTTGGGCATTCGCAAAAGCTCGAGCAAATGCCAGATTTGAGTGCCCCCGTCTGCTGCCTCCACCATTCTCCTCATCTACCCTGCATCCCAAGGGGTCAACAACTTACCTGCAGTGGCAGGGGATGCAGCAGAAGCAGAAGAGGAGGTGAGTGCTCCCAGAATCCCAGTGGAGCATCTGCTCATGTCAGGGATGGGCCTGGGATTACCAGTCCCAGAATCCCCAGTGGGGAAATGATGTTATTTGTGTCATGTCTCCCGGAGCGAAGGCTCTCAGAGGGCAAACAGATTATTTTCGCACCATGGATGTCCCAGATTGATACCCTCAACTGGGGCTCTGGGAGCAACCGATGCCTCTGCTGCCTTCATCGCTACAGTAAGTATGTTGCTAGGCTCTTGGAGAAAGGGAAAGAGGGTGGCAGGGAGCAGCAGGACTCGGGCCCTGTTCGCCTCATCACTGCTCATCGCATCCCTTCCCTTAACTCATTAGCCGCCATGTAATGTAATGTGAACCATGCTATCTTGTTATACAGAATGTCACATCCCCTTTTGACATTGGCACAGGCTGATTGTTAATGGAAGATAAAGGACCCCACCAGGAAAGGATGACTCTAGCAGGTATCAAGAGGTAAGTGGGCACTCGTCCAGTCATATTTCCTACCCTGCATATCTGACCCAAACAGTAGCACACCTTCATGGGTCACAGCAAATTAACAGTCAAACACTCACCATAGAATGTCTGCATTTAAATTAGAAAATATAAAAGCCTACAGGTGTCTTTACAAAAATCCCTCTCCCTTCCTCTCTTCTCTCTCCCCTGTTCTCTCTCTCTTAAACCCAGTAAGCAGGAGGCAGTGATGCTAACTAGGAGTGCTGAGGTCAGAACACACAAACACATCCTCAGATGACTGTCCAAGGCCCTAGACCAGCCAATCGGGTGCCCTCCAGATGTGTTGGACTACGACTCCCAGCATCCCCCAGCCAGCTAAGTTGGGGGAGGCTGGCCTGGGATGTCAAGGCATTGATGGTCTTATTGAACCCTCTGAATTCTAGACACTTGCACAGTGAGGCAGTAGGCCTCACTGCTTGTGCACGCAAAGACCATGGCAGAATACCCAGATTCTACAACACCCTCTGGCATTTAGGAGTAAACAAAACCCACTTGTTCCATGGTCTGTCAAACCTTTGTGGTGTGAAACCCAATAATTCTGCCCCTGCAGCTCTCTGTTCTACATCTCTAACCACTTGTGAAACCACGCTGCACCTCAAAAGCAGTTTGTCAAACATTAAGGGAAGGGCAGCCCAAAGCACCATTTTTTGCTCAATGAAGTAGCCATGTAGCTCTCAGGACAGAGGCCACAATCCACAAAAGCATCTGTACTACAGCCTGAGTGACTCATTTATAACTAATTTGTATCTATGCCGTTTTATTGTCGTGTACTGATTGTACCAGATGTTCAATTCAATCCAAAAAGGAACAAATAAATGAAGGCTGCAATTCTATGCACACTTACTTGGGAGTAAACCCATTGGACTCCACAGAACTCACTTCTAAGTAAACCTGCATAGGACTGCACAGCACATACCCATAACTTTTAAGTGCCAAGAAGATGCCCAACTCCCAGCTCCATCTTGATAGTTAATGGTCTGAAGGAAAATGGTGCAGTTCTACTTCTGAACCTAAACTGAAAGCCACCTGACAGTGACAGGAGCCTGGGAACTACATGTAAGCTACTCTGAGCATTTTAGAGGAAGAGAAAGTGGAATTAAATGTATGCGTAAGTGTAATGAAATAAATGTTGGTATTGAAACCACAGCCAAGAATGCCACCGGGGGAGAAATTACACACATTCATATCTATGTAGTCCATGAATGTAAAGGTTTGGAGATATCAAGGGGCACGTGTTTAGTCGCCCTAACCTAAACTGCTTTAACATGAAATTCTAGGCTTGGGAGCTGTCTAGCTGCTGTGACAGTAAATGAAATGTGAACTCTGTGTCTGCTTGGACCAGGAGGAATTCCTTATCACAAGCCCTAATGATTTCTATTGCTTCATTGCAGGAACCTCTGTAAGAAGACACAACAATGGATCAATGTAGTCATTGACTAACTCACTCTGTGGATAAAGGAAGGGTTGTGCATTAATACAGTTTAAACCTACATGGAGTGTTCCTAATAGCATAACAATCTGACCTCCAAATTTAACCTTTAGCAACAGCTGTGTTAACTTTTCGGCTAAGAAATAAGGAAGAAGTATGGATCTTCCTGGCCCTGCATTCATTCCTTGTCCCACATGAACCATCAATCACATGGAGAAAAGCTTCAACCTTGCAGGTTTAGAGATGGGCAGAAATTGATATAAGCACTCAAGCCATGCCTGTTTCAATTATAAGGAAGTTGCTGTTCACACAGAGGACCTCTCCAAATAATCCCATGTACAAGGTTACTGATCTGGACTAATGATAATATAGAGCTTTGTGGTCAAAAGGGCGGTAATCTCTTTGGTCTTGCTTTTAACAGATTAATTAAGCATTCAAGCAAAAATACACTCTACAATATCTCAGTATGAAAGGGTATTTAATGAAGATCATACGCACTCTCAACTAAGGCTTTAGTCCTGTGCACACTTGCTTTGGAGTAAACCTCACTGAATTCACTGAGATTTATTTGTGAGTAAATATGCATGGCAACAGGCTCTAAATATTGTTTGGGACACTTTCCTACATACATTACTGTGGCGTAACCCCACAATTCAGTTCCCTGGTGTATGTCTGCTTTAGTATATTTAATGAGTATAGAATGTTGAACTGAGTGGGTGTGGTTTGTGATGTCTTAGAAAGGGTGGGGGGAGGAGTATATAAGGAGTGTTTGAGTGATGTCAGAGTTAGTGTGTTATGGGAGAATGTTTGGAGTGTGGGGAGAGTTGGGAGTTAGGTTAGTTGGATTATTCATGTCTTCTCAGGGGTTTTAAGAGAAGTCAGTGCTTGTATGAGGAGTGGAGGTATTTAGAGTTATAGGGACTTAGGTTAATTATAAAGTGTTTGGTGTAAGCAGGTTTAAAGTTATTTTCTGGAACTAAGATTTTGAGAATTAAAATAAACTTATTTTTATTTTGTTTGCTACCCAAATCCTATGTGTCAGCTTGGCGTTATTAACCTGCATTACTTTCAAATCTACATACACCTTTGTACCCTCAGTATCATAAATTTAAAAATAGATCCTTCATAACCAGTATTAATCTTTTCCCTCATTAGTAGGGGAAAGGTTTTATTTGACCCTCCCCTCAGGTTTTTGTGTTGATGCTTAGCCTGAGAAGGGTTTATGCGCCTGGTCCTAACGTGTAAAGGGCCGTGTCATCGCAATTACCCATATGCAAAGATGCACAGAAATGTTCACATTAATGTAATAAATTGAGAACATCTCAGTTGTAATCTGATTTAAATCCACTGATTTAAATGATGAATTACCCTGATTAATTCATTGAGCCTAATTAGCAAGTAAAATATCAAATTTCTACAAGAGTCAAATTTGGGGAGGTGGCCAACCTCTTCTTGAGATCTGGAAAATCTTGCATATGAACACATCTGCATCAAGGCAAATATTTATAATAATACAAGGTTGTAAAATATTAGGGTAAGAATGGGTAAGAGTTAGTACTGTGGTAGATCTTCCAGCTGCTTGGCCTGGATGGCAAAGACTCACTGACCTGGTTCGCATGTAACAAGAAGCCATTATGAGTGAATTTTGCCACGGGGCTTCTCATTGTGGCGGTTGTCATTTTGAATAATCGAGCCATGGCAGGGCCCCCTGTAGTTTGTCGTTACATGCAAACCTGGTGAGGGTGAATTGTTGGAATAGTTGACAAGCAACCTAGAACCCAGGGGCTGTTTTAGGGTTACGGGTGGCTTGTTAACCACCCCAGCAACCCACCCTCACATGTAATGACAAATTACAGTGTGCCCCATTGTGGTTCAAATATTCAAAATGGTGGCAATGTGATGAGAAGTCCAGTGGAAAATTTCACCCACAGTGGCTTCTCCTAATGTGCGGACTGGGCCACTATTATCCTGGGCTGTTGAAAGTCCTTGAACACCTTCCTAGATCCTTATTTCAGGTATGGGCCACTTGTGGCCCTCCAGATGTTGTTGTACTGCGACGTTCTATGTGTTACCAAAATCTGTCCTCTGTTCAAAGCTATCTTAGGCAAAATTGATTAAGCCAGTCAGGCTTAAAGTCAAGAAACTTTAGCCCTGCTTACATCACCTAAATGGCTGGAAGACTTGTGTTTCCTTGCTGTCTCCCTGCTGAGCTCTTTATGTATGGAACCCCCCCCCCCATGGCTGATCTATCTGGATACAATTGTGATTGTCAGGACTTGTTTATGCCAGTTAACTCGCCTCCAAACCATGTCCAAGAGCTTAAACTGAAGTTGTCCTGCTTCCCAGATATCTGCCTCACTGCCATATGCCAATATCTAAGAGCTCCAGGTTTTAACTCAACTTTTCATTAAGCCCTAAATGCAAGCTCTCAGTCATCTGTCCTGTGGAGAACAGGGGGTGTCTCCCATTCACCAACACAGCTAATCTACAGCTGCTCAAATGTCTGTATTGGATGGGCTCTACCGGAAGAAAGGCGAGGGGGTTATTAAAGTTCAACAGGTAGTGTAGTGAACTTTTCCAGATCCAAAATCAGTCCCACTCACAACTGTACCCCACCAATGACTTTAAGTGAGAATTTACAGTTGCATAGCTACTTTCAGAATTCCATTCCTTCTGCCACTCTCTCTCCCCCTCAAAACATTCAGTTTCACTCTGGCACAGTCCTCAAAACATTCAGTTTGACTTGCATCTTTTATTCTGGCACAGTCCTTACTGATAAACATAAAAGGTTAACCTTAAACTATAACTCTAGCCCCATATGCAGGCCATTCTAACTCATGTTAAAATACATTTGCCAATACATAATAATACACTGTCACACAACTTTCTTAATGCTTTATTCTACATTATTCCTTTATTTTGGTTGGTGAAATGTCTTCTACATTTTTTGTTTCACATAATTTTACTAACATAACCTTCATTGCAAGGGGAGTAGCTAAAAGTCCAGTCCTTCCTTCTAGTAAGTGTCCATGTATTGTTGCTCACTTTGTAACATGAACCCTGTGGAGCATGAGTGCATTTTGTCCAGGTAGTCATCAACTTCATGTGTTCTTTATAGGAATGCTTGCTAATGTACAAAAAAACAGAGAGAGAATGAGGCCCTGTTCCACTGTATGGAAGGGTTTCCAAACAGGAATTCCCTGTGCACACATATCCAATCAATATCACTATCCAAATGATACCCAGTGGGCAGCCATACATTTCAGATTTTCTTTGGGCAAAATACCAGCCAACCAATAAACTCATCATGCAATCATTGCAATGAAAACAGAAATGATTCACAATTGTAAGCTTGGAAAGCTAGACTTCCAACCTTAAACCCTTTTCTTTCATAATGTTTCTCTTAAATATTGGTTGTATTGCTGTATATATCCATGTCTGTACACCCACATGCACAAACACACACAAATAGAAGAGCTAATTGCTCTGGAGTGCAGAGAATACTTTAAAAAACAAAACAAAAAGAGAAATAAGATTGCATTTACTGGAAGAAGTTTAACCTTTCAGCAGCCAGAATCAGTAAACAAGATTGCACGTTATTGGTGTCTTAAAACAATTATTGAATTCTTCTAACTAATGAGTAGTGGGAGTAAATTACATGGATGATATGTAACTTGAGCAGAGGTAATTGAAAAGTATTGCTATGGAAGATTTCTCTCTCTCTCTCCATTTATTAAAATATACAGTTCTGTACTGAATTACTATATAATTTGGCAGGCAATTGATTCTGGCGTAGAAGTGGCTAAATCATGCCAAATCCCTAATATAAAAATATACATTATGTGTTAGAGAGAAACACAATTCTGTGCTCTCTTTTAGTACTAAAAATCATACCATTTCTTATGAATAAACAGAAAAATGCACACGGAAATATTGTCACAAGGTTTATTTATCATACAGTACATTCCTCCTTAACTGATAACTAAGGAAAGCCACAAACTCTTATTCAGTACAAAGGCTATCAAACTTTAACAAAGAGTGTAAATCATAAAGCAGACCTCCCCTGAATTAAATCTGAAACTTCTTGCTGTAATTAATTTGGCATGCAGTCTTTGAATATTTGGAGGGAATCACATTTTCATGTAGGTTATTTTAACCAGGGATTAGTATACATAGTACAAATATCAGATCTGTTATCTAAACTACTTGCATCTGAAGAAACGAAAGGAAATTCTTTAGTATAAAAGCAGTCGCAAATTCTCTCACCTAAACAAAAACCCTCCTCTCAACTTCAAATACCTATCATTGATCAAGTACATCTTTTCAGTCGTAAATAGTTTCAGTTAACTATTTTGGGTACACTGCAGCAAAAGTTAGGTGCACTTTAGTACCACTGATTTCGATGATACATCAGGGTACTGCTCAGTGGTGAACAGCCCCCAATCTGACCATGTTTATCTGGAAGTAAGGCCAAATTTATGCATTACTACAACAAGGGGAGGGGGCCACTTTCCCAGGGCCCAATCCTACTCTGCTCTGGTAACATCTTGATGGAGAAACCACATGGGTGGGGAGAATGATGTGATTCCTTCCCACACCAGCATTAGCCTCCTAATTTTTCAGTAGGTGCAATTTAGCTACCATTATCTCCCATGCACTTTGACTGTAATTATAACTAAGATTAGATATAAGAGTCTAATAGTTCTTGTAGATTTCATACATTACTGATTAAAGGCTAACACACACACACCCTCCAGAGTATGGGAAGGATCATAAGCTTTTGAGGGAAGGGTTGGGGACAAGATGAGGGAAGTGTTTATTGTTTGTATTGTATTGAAAAATGAAAAAAAATCTAATAAACTATTAACCAGAAATAGTAAATTATAAATAATAAAATAATTATTAATAATAAAACAAGTCGAACCTGCAATAAAATGTTGCTGTCTCTGGAATGCTCCCATGCAGGTTTCCAGCCAGCAAACCATGCCTTCTTCCAAGACATTCTGCTCCCATTCCGTCCTGCTTTTTAGCGTCCCCCACCCCCAGTCAACCAGCATCCCATTGCCAAGCCACTAAGCATGATCAGTCCTCACTTGGATGTTTTGGGGGTTTCCCCTCAGGGTTTATTTCCTAATAATCTCTCTCTCTCTCTCTCTCTCTGTGTGTGTGTGTGTGTACTTCTGCAAACCGTAGTGTTTCCCCCAAACATACTGATACCTCCTTCTTGGGCATGGATGGTACCTTTTAGGCTACATAAGGATCTACACTTGAATTTGCTATATATATATATAGAATATAAATAAATAGAGGGGGCAAAGTGACAGCCAAGTCAGGTTTGCTGTTCTGCAGCTTAGATTTTAGATTGGTAGCCTCTTAATGTGTAGTTTTGCAACTTGGTGTTTGAACCGATAGATGTTTGGATAGATGTAGAGATTAAAAATGATGTCTGTTATCTTATTACTAGTACATACAACTTGCATTCCACTAGCATGGATATGTACCCGCCTGCCACAGGAAATCCTCTTCTCGTCCAATCCAGAGTTCCCCATTCACATTGGGGAGGGTCTGTGGCTCAATAGTAGAGCCCAGTTTCAATCCTTGGCATCTCCATGTTGGACTGGAAAAAGTCCTGCCTGAAACCCTGGAGTGCTACAGCAGCATGTTTTGTTAACCACCCAGCAGCATGGTTTGTTAACCACGCACAAGTCACTCTGGCCGGGGGGTTCAGACAACACGACCAGCCACTCTGAAACAAATATGGCTTATAAGCCACCATGGCTTATCATGTTGTGTGAACCCAGTCAGTGTTAAGAATACTGGACTAGATGGACCAATTGCCTGACTCAGTATAATGCAGCTTCCACCACTTCAAGACACCCAATATCACTGCAGTAGAAACAACAAACCCTTCCATTCTGTTCAGTGAAGACTTGCCTCTTTTTAAGATTTCTTTAGCAGTCAGTATATTTGAGCTTTCTGTCTGTTGAAGAAGTATCCAAACAATTTTGTTATGCATGCCATATATTCCTCAAGACCCATTTGCCCTTAAAAACAAATATTACGTTTTTAAGAGGCACACACACAATCACACATCAGATGCAACTACCATTCCTCTCATTTGAAACCTACAAATAAATATCCGTAGGCCTACTCTCAACATTTTGAGTGCCCCCAAATGCAATGATGATGTCACTATGAATCCAGGCAAAACATCTGGGAGAACCCTTTAATTCTATCATCTGGCTCTTGTTCCTTTATTAGAAATCCCATAAATATGCACGCAGCTTTACGGGTACCAAAATAATAAAAAGACTGCTGAGACAAGTACATTTAAAAACCTTTGTAGCTGAAAGGGTTTGGGAAGAATTGAACAGCTGCACTGGTAATTTTTCTTCCAGAGCAAGCATACTACAAGAGACTTAATTGTACAACCTTTTCTTTTTAAGTAAAAGTATCCACTGGTCTGAATTGAGCCTCATAAACCTGGACAGTTTGTTTAGCTTTCAGAGGGTCTTGCTGAGCTTATTATCAGTGCAGGTGATCCCAAGAGCCTGCAGTTTTTATAATCAATTCCACTTGTACTACCTTTTTCATATAGAGATGACTGCCTGTTACATGATAATAGCCCTTTTCAGACATCATATGTAGACGTAATGCGCATCATGGATGAGGGTCAAATTTTGGTGTTCCTCCTCTCCCCACACTACACCTCACCCCATTCAGCAGGGTCTTCTGATTCTCTGTGTAGCATTTTCAGGAGGCTGGAGGGGTGGCTTTGTGAAGAAGGGGGTGAGGAGTCCATTTTTGTCAGCACAGGCAATCCAACGTAAATCTGGATCCAACCTGTGCAGTCCACTTCTGAACAGTCCATATGCACATACAGGCTGTATGTGCATGAGGGTCTGCTCAGACAGTCAACTGAATATGTGTATGTCTGGGGCAGGGCCAGTGGGAGTTTTCTTGACCCCTTCCTCTGTTACAGGGGTGTTGAACCTCTTCCAGCCTGAGGGTCAAAATCAATTTCTTGGGGAAGCCCAGTTCAGTGGTTGGTGGAGTCAAAGGCAAAAGGGGCAAGCCCTTAGTGCAAGTAACAAAGCCTTAGGAGAGGCATTTCAACCTTTTAGGTTGATTGGCAGTTGGGGGGAGGGGAGTGGAAACCACCTGGTGACATGGGGAAGGGGGAACATCAGCCTTGAGACTTGGATACTTAGTTTTACTCAGTGGGATTGGTGTCTACTGGTTTATCACTTAAATACACTCCAACATTCTCTTTGATGATATATTGTGAGCCCCACTTTCTGCATCATTCAGAAAATGTCTAGCAGTACGGGAAGTGGCCCTACACTGAACCCAATGGAAACATTTGAACCAAGATCCAAAGGGCTACATAGACAATGAGGTGTCTGGATCAGTGGTATAATGGTAATTTTTGAAGGGCGAGCACTCATCATGACCGTCCCCATAGCCATGCCCCCAAGGAGAGTCCAAAAATGCAGGCAGCTGTGTTGATCCATATCAACAATTTCCATCTCCACCAGGAGTAGGTGTATTGAAAAGTGAATGGGTCTTAATTGTTCATTCAAGACCAAGCCACCCCAAAATATTTTGCATTATAACAGGGATAGCTCATGACAATATATTTTTTGTTGGGGAAATCCATTTCCCCCTCAGCTACAGCGAGGATTGAGGCTAAAAGGGAACAAGGAAGCATGAGGGGGCAGCAGATGATGTCACCATCCCAGCTGATCAAAAGGTCCCAGTGCTTCGACCTTGTGAGCCCTGGCTCCCCTGCACCACTCTTCTGGACATTCCCTTCTTCAACAGTGGCTGGGGAAAAAAACAAAATGGAGAAGGCCCCAGTGTACATGTGAAAGTGCTTGCATCTAGACAGCCATAGGATTTTTCGATTCCCAGCTACAAAGTCGGAAAATCGCTCCAACCTTGTAGCAGGGGATCCACGCTTGGATCCGCCTCCCCCACCTTGCAACTGGCGTGGAAAGAACCATGCTGGCTGCTACTCTGAGGCCGGCTGCTTCTCTGAGGGCTTTTGGGAGCATTTCGGGGGGCTGGGAGGAGGAGACCGGTGCCACCAAGATATGATGTATCCTGGTGGTGCCTCGGCCTCCTTCCCTCCTGTTCTAAAGCGCTGCATTTTAGACGGCCAAGATCAGCAGTCTAAGTGCTTTGCAGAGCAAGAGGAGCACAGAGGTGACCTTCACCTCTACACTCCCTCTGCCCTCCATAGGATACCCACAATTCCCCAAGTTTGGATTGTTACGGCATCCCCCTAGGATTCCACCCTAAGATGCACTTCAGCTCTAAGTTTTCTGTGAAGGACTGCCAACCAGTCCTTTATCTCTAGACGAGAGATCAAAGGTGCAAAACTGCCAGCCTTGGCTCTGCCGTCTTGACACTGATTCTCTCAGGGCTCTGCCCTTGGTCTATATACACTGGATTTAGCACTGAACCACAGAGGAACCACACACACTGTAGAACCAGGAAAGTTTATTTAAGGTAAACTGATTACACTAAAAGGTGGGAAATGAGGGAAGGGGGAAAAGGTGGGGAGACACTTTGGTATATACAAGTAGAGCTACAAAACAACAAAACTAGTTCCTTTACTATATAAACACCCAGGCACTTACTCTTTGGCTGGGGGGGTTGGTCTTCTTAGGGCCAACATACCACCTCCCAATTCATCAGCCCTGAAATACTGATGTGATGTCACATTTGGAGGCATTTCCTCCATTGCAGAGCTTCACTAGTGTTCTGGTTGCACAACTGGAACATGGGAGTAGGCTTCTCCATTCACTTTGATGGAAAGAAGAATGCATGCATGCACAGTGTGGTTTTTGTTCTGAAGTGAACAAGAAAATCTTTGCATGTGTGGGATGCATAGGTGCGCATTGCAGCTGCTGAGCATGCAAGGAACAGCTGGATGAAATACTGCATCAGTGCATCCCCTCTTAGTATAGTACCTACTTAGTATAATATCTATAGCATCTTCCATAGTATCTAGAACACCTTAGGGCCAAACTAGATGAAATGCCACTAATGCAATTGGCAATTGTATGAATGGCTTTTAAAAAGTAAACAGCAGGTGTGTGGAGTCAGGACTCTGGCAGGGGTGAGAGGGCTTTAACCCTTTGCTCCCTGCTATGGTCCCAAGTTGGACCGGAGCCTCTGCACTATGCAAATGGTAGGCCAGAGGAGTGGGACCAAGATTGGGATCACAGCAGGGAACAACAGCAGGGAACCGCCCCCCCCCCCCCCGCACATCCATTAGGGAACCAATCCAGCCCTGGCTATTTACTTTTTAAAAAGCCACTAATTCAGCTGCAAATTGCATGAATGGTGGCTGGCTCGTTGAATTTGGCCCTTACCCATGTCTCAATGTCATATGTGTGGATATTTGAGAGAGCTCCTTCTTTCTTATCAACCTGCCCCAGCACTGAGGTCATCAGATGAGGCACTCCTGGTGGTTCCACATGGACCTGTCCTGTGGTCCATTTGGAGTCCACTCAGACTAGAGCTTTTAGTGTACTGGCTCCCTCTCTGTGGAATTTCCTGCCAGCTGATGTCAGGCAGGTGCCAATATTGCTTTGTTCTCAGTGCCTGCTAAAGATATCTTTATTTAAACAAGCTTTTCCTGAATAACTAGCCATAGTTTTATTAGCAAAACTTGGTTGTTCGTTTTTTTAAAAATGTATTCTGTATTTGGATTGTTTTTGTTTTGCTTTTGTTCACTGCTCAGGAATCTTGCTAGATATAGAACAGTCTATATATTTTGAAAATAAATAAAATATTCAGGATGATTTGTCAGCCTCACTTCAAATCCTTGGCTGTGCTTCTAGGAATACATTGCAGGGATATTTATATCAGGATCATGGGTAAGTTGGACTAGACATTATGGAGGAGAAAACAGACAGAGCTGCCATTTTTGACAGCAGAATTTTTCCTGTAACATCCCATCCTTATCTTCTACATTGGTATCCTCCTCATCATTAACACTTATTTGCTAGCACAATTCAAACATTTTGGTCATATAACAATCAAGTGCCCACAATTCCTATCAACACTTGATTTAATTAAATGCACTTGAATGTAAAAGTTATATCTTACTCCTGTAGCTTTGGGAAGATGAAAGTGTTCTTTTGATGATGATGATGATGATGATGATGATGATGATGATGATGATGATGATGATGATATAGTCTTTAGGATTTAAACAAGAATATTGTTTTCCCTCCTCCTTGGTCTCAGGGAATATACTCTGGCTGCCCCTAAAATATATGTATTTTTTAGGAATCTAACCGATGCATTATTGCCCACTGCAAGTCATCTTTAAAGTAGTCAACTCAGTTTGGTCTAATCAACAAGCAGCATGAACTGGATCACCAAGGAATTGACAAGAGTCAGGAACAGCATTTAGCACTTTACTGACCTTGAGTCCACCTTTTCAAAACTCCTCCTGGAACCACGATTTTTTTCCAGCCATTTTCAAGTGATTTTTCCACCTCCTCCTGAGAATAGAACACTTGATTGACCACTAATGTTAAAGCCAAATTCTCTCAGTGGGGAAAAAAGAGATTGTTCATAATCCAAGGTAAAGAAATATTCATAAAACGATATTTGGAAAGTAACAAATAAACATTTTAGCACATTCTTTAATATACAGTATATTATTATCAATAATATTTGGATAGGATATTTTCCCTTAACTGAAAACCAGATCCTGGGACAAGGTACAAACAAAAATATAGAAAGTGGAGGGGGGAGAATGTAGAACTCCTTTTCAGAAGCCATAGCTATGAGAATTATATGTTCTATATTCATTTCAATGCCAAAATATAACATTTACTAATAATATCTTATGGATTAAAGTTTTACAATTAGCAATAACAAAGGAGAATTATGTCCAAAAGGTCACTTTTCTTTTATATTTTCTTATCTACTTGAGAGTGTGATGATATCAATTGGAGATAAGATTAACTGTTGTAAATCTGCAAAATGTAAAGGGAGTCAGCAGTTTTGGAATTGTGATTCCAGCCTTGCAACACTGTAAGTAGCATTACATATGTGGATATTTAGAAAGTGCCATTTCTCTGACTTCCAATTCAGCAGTGTCCCATTCATTTAGCAATGATTTTGACCTAAAGACTCTCCATATAATTAATGGATCCTCTGTAGTCCCCTTTGGCTGACTTCACCAGCATAAAGAGACATAAACTAGCTAAATCTGGACACAAGAGAATGAATACCTGGTCCATAAAGAGTTCTTCTGGTGGGAGAAAGCTGGTATAATACTAAATTCCGTTGTGCTACACAATAGGGTGAATTCCAAGGTTATGATTCCACCACCACCCCAAAAAAAGAGTAGTGGTCATAGAAAAACTGTTTTGATTGTCATTCATTAGTACAAAGGAAGTTGGAAGTTATGCCAACTTCCAGTGTTCAAGAGAAAACTGAAATTGGTTTAAATTAATTTTTATATTTTTGCTCCAGTCAAGTACACAGGGATTTCCAATAATATTAATGTAGACTCAAAAGATGTGTTTATATGTGTGTTGTGGTGTGTGTGTGTGTGTGTGTGTGTGTGTGTGTGTGTGTGTGTGTGTTAATGAATACCCATACTTGGGTATTATTATTTACTGCAATATTGTTTGAAGGTTGCAGCTAGTGCAGAATATGGTACATTGAAAGTGTATTACATAATGTCAGATATCTTCACTGACTTCCTATAGGGTTCTTCTGGGCACTTATGTGACCTTCCAAACCCATTCTGCTGGATGAATCTGCAAACATTTCCACAACAAAGTATTGCCATGCTGCAAGCAAAAACAAAAAGTGAAAGTTTAGGGGGTGAGGCCAAAATCTAGGAAACAGTGCAAAACAACAGCATATATTGGTAATAATATGTTTCCTTTAAAAAGTGTTGCCCTAGGATTCACCGACAATACTGTGGTAGTAAGCTTGATGGGTTAACTGATTGCAATAGCTTATACAATAAATGTTCCATCTTATTTTTTTAAACCTCTTTCAATCCCAGCTACTCCAGCCTTGCAAAACCTCAGACACCATCTTGAAATTCTTGTGCATATATTGACAAAACCATTGCATCGTCCTTATTGACTCAACATAGTGGAACTATGTATATGAATGATTTTTAACAACTAGCCTCAAGTTTAAAACTTAAGAAGTTAAATCATATAGAAACCTATACTAGCATCTTTTTTCTTTTTAAATATTTATTTTTCTACACTCCACAGGGGGAAACATACAGACACCCTAAAGTGCTGCTTAATATCCCAGTGCAACTTAGCTAGAGGGAGGAACAAAAAAAAATCCGCAAAGAGTATAGTTCTTACCTTTGCTGCTTCTTAAAGCAGTGGCCCAAAGGGATCAACCCCTTTGAGGTTGCTCCTTAGGTGATGACCAGCTACTGGTGGCAAGCCCAATGTAGAACAGCACATCCAGAAGTCATGTGTTACAATCCCCAAGAGACAAGGCGTTCTCTCGCTGCGCTGCTGATGTATGGACAGCTGCCAACTCTCTCAGTGGCAGTGGTTACAGCAAATAACCAATCCTTGCCCCAGCCCTTATGTCCCAATTGCCCTGTTGATTCATCTCCAGGACCTGAGCCAACCCCAGTGAAAAGCAGCACCTTTGGAAGTCAGTTGCTTGCTGCAGTGCCCCAAAAGATGGACCTTCCACCTCCAAGTGGCAGGAATTGTTTGAGTGGCCAGCATCACGTTGCACCTAGGTTTATTTATTTATTAATTATATTTATATCCCGTCTTTTTTCCTGCAAGGAACTCAAGGCGGCTTACATAATCCTCCTCCCTCTCTCCATTTTATCCGCACAACAACCCTGTGAGGTAGGTTAGACTGAGAGTGAGTGACTGGCCCAAAGTCACCCATTGAGCTTCATGGTTGAGTGGGGACTACAATCTGGATCTCCTAAGTCCCAGTCCAACACTCTAACCACTATGCCACACTGGCTCCTTAGTGCAGGGCCTAGCACAATATTGTTTTGAAGGGCAATCTACATCTTCAGAGAAAGTATCTGGTATAGCTTCATTGGAAGTGTACCACTTTGTTGGAGAATGCCACATGGGAATGCTCTCCCATGTGAAAAAGCTCTTTCATATAGAAAGTTAGCACGTGGGGGAGTAGAATCTCAGCCTGATGTGTTAGTTCTCTATGTGCAGGGAGCTCTTGATGTGGGAGCACATTCAACATGTAGTCCCCTGCTTGCATTCCTAAGTGATCCAGTCCCAGAAAAGTGGTACCACTTGCTTTTTCTGAATACCGGTATATAAATTAGCTCCAAATAAACATCAAATAAGAAGACGAAGGGGTTCCAGCTACAAGAGCATTAGAGAAGAGTTTGCCTTCTCTTCTCAAACTGTGTTGTAGGAATCCTGTGGTGTTGATTTTTTTTTTTTAAAATGTATAATATACTACCATGAGATCTTCAATTATAATTGTTTATAGTACTACTATTTCAGGAATACCATATGCTCAAGTAATTAGAAGCTGCATTGTAGAAAAGGTCAAAATTAATGTTGCAGTTCTTCATAGTAAAATCTGTAGCTCATAGAAGAGGAGACACTTCAAACTGAGGAGTTGTGTGTGTGTTTTTTCATTAACCATATTTTTTTCTCTCTCTCCCTTGAATAAAAGCAAAGCCTTCTCATACTCTCCAGCTGTGCTAATATAAGGCTGCTTTACTAGATCATTGCCCACATGACATGTAGCCACAAGAGAAGCATGTGAAAGCCAGTGTGGCGTAGTGGTGAGAGTGTTGGATTAGGACTCCGGAGATCCGTGTTCTAGTCCCCGCTCGGCCATGAAGCTCACTGGCTGACTTTGGGCCAATCACTATCTCTCAGCCTAACCTACCTCACAGGGTTGTTGTGAGGATAAAATGGAGAGGAGGTGGATTATGTAAGCCACCTTGGGTTCCTTGCAGGAAAAAAGACGGGATATAAATATAATAAATAAAATAAATAAAAGCTGACAATCTCGTGTCTGCTGCCTTACTACTTGTGTGGTCAGACAGCATTTCTCTGCCAAAAGCTGGATCCTGCATATGGTGCGGTGGGTATACCTGACCAGTTGGTCACAGGCAAGGAGTCAGCACATATCGGATTTCCAAGTGGTCACCGTGCATTTGATAGTCAAGCAAAGAGGTGTTCAATCAATGCAGGATGCTTAAGCCTTCTAGAACCATACTAGATTGCTTTGATTAAAAAAAAGAAGAAGACACTCACATTTGTACCAAATGTTCACATTGGTTGCAGTAGCCCGGTGGGAAAAGTTGGAAGAAAGAATAATAATCCCTGCTTTCATTGGCAAGAGCATGAAGTGGGGATGAGTCTTCATCCAAAGCTTTTATCCCTGTCATGACTTCCTTCAGGGAACCCCAAGAGTTATCATTTTATGACAGTGCACTCTGTTTAAGAGACCAATAGCCCTTCACAGAACTACAATATCCAAAAACTGGCAGATTCTGCATGTCTTCACTACAGTCAGTGGTGCAGCTAGGACTCTGGGTTAGGATAAAATCCTTTGCATAAGGGACATCCCTTTTAATATAAGGATATATAAAGTGCTTCATTTGAACCAGGGCTCAGAGGGGAACATGTGGAGTCAGCGCTGAAACTTCCTCCATCAGTGCAAGTCCTGTATTTCTGCACATGTGCAGAATATATTTCCCTCAACTCTGAACAAACACAGCCCAATCCACATATATAGTATTAAGAGACAGGGTTTCCATGTCAGAAGGTGCAAGAAAGATCCATGCAGGCATACACTCACAAAACCGCTCTTTTAAAATCTTAATTACTTGTACATTTCTGTAATATCACCATCCATTCCACCTAGTTTTGACTCTAGATTTTGGAACAAGATCACACACACCCTTCAAAACAGTCAGTTAAAAAACCACAAATCAGGTCCATAAAACATCTAGGTGACAACCTAGAGCAGCCTTCTCCAGTCTGGTGCCCTCCATATGCTTTGGACTACAACTCCCAGCATTCCTGACCATTGGCTATGCTGACTGAGGCATCTGGAGGGCACCAGGTTGGGGAAGGCTGACGTAGAGTGTTGGGTGTCATAGCTTAATCCCCAGAAACAGCTCATTCGTGTCCACTTAGGGCTAAAAGAAAATTACTTTAAATCCATATCTAGCAGCTATGTCACTTCCTTCCTTCCTTCTCATTTTTACTCTAGACTAGGTGCAGGGCCCCCAGTCCAGATTGAGACCCTAATCTTGTAAAATATAGTGTAACTAACTTCGCATGCTAACTTCCCAGGAGGGAAGGGTTAAAACCACATAGCTGAAAATGGGAATTCTGATGTTTCTTCCTGCCTTTTGTCCCTCCTGCCATGTGCTCTCTGTCTCCTCCTGCCTTCGAACCAGCATGAGCTCCAGCGTTTTGCAACCTAAGATGAACCTACATACATAGGTATGCTGCAATTTGTGAGTAAACTTTCTTTGCTGATCTAACCAAAAACAGATTAAGACTGTTTATTTCCTTTGGGTTTTAACCAGCCCACGTGGGGGGCTAGCTGCTGCTGTTTTTGCGTTTCCAGTTAACTCTGCTTATGTATTCCAGTATTTACCCAACAAATCTGGGGGTAGGGGCTCTTTTAAGATCCCAATTTCTCACCAGTTCCTCACTTCAAACTTGACTCTACAATCAGATGGATGCCATTACAATAGAATCCATTTGATGCAATTATTAAAATGAGTTAGCTATCAGTAAAGGAATGATAATAAAGGAGCAGGATCACTATCTGTTCTCATTTTGTTAGGGACAAACCTTAGTATTCAGGCCAGTGGCAGAAAGCTCAATCCCTGTGATCCAAGAAGGGTTCCTAAGCCTACCGGCAAACAATTTAATGACTTCAGCTACCCTTTAAACTAAGTGACCAATCACCGCCGATTCCTTTGTTATTCATTGTAATAACATTGATCATGATGAACACTGTTGGTATTAATATGGATGTAATATATACCCTTTTAATTATAGAACAAGAAAATCCAATTAGCCCTTTGCCTCATCAAAGTTCTTTGCTAACCATTACTATTTAAACGCACAGTATGAAACATTTAAACAAAAGACTTATGTGGAAGCTAAGGAGTTATATCCCTCACGGTGCTCACCTGTCTTTTTCTTCAATAGGATCAGAAAAATTCTGAAGGCCAGGAATATCAGATCTGATATCACAGAGGATGCCACATAAACTAATTTATCACCATGACCAAAAAAACAAAACAAAAAATACTAGCTTAAAAGGCTGAAAGTATATGTTTATATGTGATGAACTGAGGAAGGCAACTCTGGGGATATCGGAGGAAGCTAAGAGAAGAAAGAGAAATTAGAAATGTTATGAGGCGTAAGAAGAAAGAGAAATCAGAGGCACATCATCATGAGGAAGAGCAAACATTCTCAGGAAAAATCTAAAGAAAGTGATGGCAAACTCAGGGCAGAAGTGTGGGGCATAAGAGGCAAATAAGACACAGGCTGGTGACAGCAGATTATTTTAGAGAGAGTTGCATGCAGTTTGAGGGATTGTTGTCCATGTGTACACTGGGGCAAAGTGGGGCAAACCATTCTAACCACACATGCGGTGATGGGATCTACCCAGGAAAGAGATCTTGAGGTCATGGTGGTTTAAAGCACCACAAGCCTCAAACCAGCGATTTGGGCCTCAAGTGCTTTCCTCCCAGAGCTTCTGAGGCAATTTGCAAGTGGAGAAAACAGTTTACCTGGTTTCATCTGTGCTGCAGCACCACTGCAAGATGGCAGGGAGTTGCAAACCTGATCCTTTGTGGGTGGAAATTAGGATATAAAGCCAAAACTAGCCATACAAAAGATCAATCCCAGCTTGAATGGCTGGAATCTCCCTGAAAAACATTTGACTTACATTTTCAAGTCATGTAAGTGTGAAATAATTCCTGACGATTAATACTGTTAGAACCTTTAAGTGAAACATTTAACATTGGTATTGAAATACATTGAACTATCACAAGCTTTCCACAAGTGGGACATCACTTGTTCTAGAAGCATATGGGTTCCTCATTAGGTAATAGACTTTGGTTTCTTGAAAATAAAAAGAAAAGAACCACAGCCATTTCCACTGGAAAATCAGATTATATAAATGTCACCAGAAATTCCCATTTTTTTCTCCAATATTTTCTTTTGGTATGATGGTCCACCATTGCTAAAATGAAATCCTCCTCAGTTCCTCTACCACTCTGATAAATCCCTGATCTAAAACATACCTCACAATCCTGGTCATGGTGTGTAATTAAAGACAATGAAAACACATTCCAAAATACTTTCCATCCCAATATACCGTAATTATCCTTCCTTCACTGAATAAAGCATTTTTAAATATATATATATATATATATATATATATACATATATATATAAATCACAATTTATGTGTCACATATTATTGGCAATGGCTGAAGAAGTCTGCAAGAATCAGAAGTCCAAAGACATTGGCTTGGATTCTAAGAACTGCAAGAAGTCTTCTGCTAATGGAATGGGGCTTTCCCACCTCTTCCTCCCTGCTGCAGCCCTCTGGAAAACCACTCCTCCGGCACAAGGGACCATCAGGATAGCATGGAAAGAGGTAGTGGGCGGTTGCAGCTGGAGGAAGAAATACAAAGGAATTGCAGAACTTCTTTCTGGGAACTGAAGTGCCTTCTGCTCACAGAAGCATCTCTAAGGATCCAGCCCATTTTGCTTTTCTTCGATGAGATTTTGACAGCTAATCACTAAATTTTAGGGATGATTGATAACTCTTGCTAGCAACATATCTATTTCAGGTGTCTACTTATTAGTTATATTATTTCATGTTAAGATTTCCTCTATTCATTTCTAGATAGATAGATAGATAGATAGATAGATAGATCTTTCAAGTGGATTGGTTTCCTATTTTTGTCATTTATTTATTTATTTATTTATTTGTTTATTTTCTAGCATAAATTCTCCATAGAATTACAGTAAGTACATTGGTGATATTTTAAGCAGGTTCTTGTATGGATATCCTTGATGGGAAAAGTTACAATGAAGGCATCATACCTTCATACGCCTCTGTAGATAATACATGAGAGAATATGAAATGAATTGCATATCCCCATATATATTATGAACTACAATTCGGCACTGTCTCCCAAGTATAGGAAAAAATTATATGCAGCAATACATAACATCAATGAAACTTTATGAACTAATTATAATGTTTTCCTTATCTATTGAGTTCCGTTTTGGAAATAACAAGCAATGCACCAGTGTCAAATTTTGACCAACCAACCCACCCACCCCCTCTTATTTTATCTCTACATGAGGAGGTATAGAATAAAGCTGTTTTAAATGTATTAAACATTGGTCGTTCTTTAAAAATTACATGACAAAACCTATTCTAAAGCATTATTTCAATAAAGCCTCATTACTCACAGTCCACGGAAGTTCATTAGGAGAAGATCACTTTGGAAAGAATTCAACTAACTAGCCTTTCTTCTCAGCAGTGAATTAGATTAGCTACTTCCTAGTTATTTAAATCTTAAAATAAAAGATGTAAACGCTACAGTGACATCTTAAGATCATTGGCAAGGCAGGTCTTGCCTGCATGGAGGGAAAAAAATGCCCAGCTGGTCTGGAGATAAAACAGATTGATAATTAGTTGCAAAATGTAACATTTCATCAGGAATATTTTGAATAATCCAATTTATCTTTGTCAGATATGCAGCACATTTTTTTTCTCCTTTGGAGACTCTTTGTTCTTTAACATAATATTATAATTTCAGCCTCCTAATTAACGCGCCAGTCGGTCGGACCTGCCTTGATGTCATTCTGCAGATCGGAGGCTGATGTTACTGCACGGAGATAAGGTGCATGCCCTAAGCCACATGCCACCACTAACTACTGTGGTGCCTGCTGCCTGCTTACCATCCTACTGAGGCTTTAGCTAGTTTGATATTGATGAGATCAAAGATAGGCAGTTTGGAGGGAGGAGGGCTTCACTCTGCTGGCTAGTTGGAGTGACTGGGGCCAGTGTACAGCAGCTGGGACCATGCTTTCTTTGCACTCTCCAAAGCAGAAAGCAGTTCGCCTGCATGAGCTCCTACTGGCTCAGGTTTCTAATTAACTGATAAAAATGCATTGTCCCTCCTTAATGTCTGAACCCAGTCAGGAAGGTAGAGGTATCAGACTGAATGTCCCTTCGCTGAACCGCCAACTCCCCGAGTGAACAAATGTACAGGCTTTTGATGTTCCTGATCGTGCTCTGTTCGTTCCCCCTCAGCGGCAGCCGAAAGGGTGGAGGAGTACATGGTTTTTTACACAGGGAAGAGTAGCAAACTTGCTAGAAAGAAAGAGGGGCGGTGGGGGAGAATTTGAAGAAAGCAGCAGCTGTTTGAATGACACAGGAGTGGCTGTAAATACATCTTAGAGAGTGGCCAGTGCCATCTCCATAGATACCCCATTGTCTCACACGCTGATATTTCTTTTCTTGTTATAACACAACACTTTACATTATGGCTGTTTGAGGGGGGAGGGTTCGATGCATTTATATTGACAAATAAAGCGCTGTTTAACATTTGTTGTGGGACTTGGAATACCCTGTCCCAGGGTTGGATTTTCCACTTATACACAAGTTTATTATATGATTTTTGGATCAATAGAAGTCCATTAGGGAAGGCATCTCTAAACAGCATCAGAGAGCTTTTTTTACTATCATGGTCTCCCCCAAAGAATCCTGGAAGTCATAATTTGAGGAAGTGCTGAGAATTTGTTAAAGATCCCTGGCAATCCTCCTCTCCTCTAACGATTTCATTCAGTCCATGCACCAACCTGATCCACGCCTCCTGGACTAAGGTATGGATAGAAACGCACTTATCCTTCAGATTTTGCACTTCTCTGAATTTTGTGATACAGTTGTCACCTTAAAAAACATAACAAAATGCATGTTTTGGTATTTGTATTTTAGGATAAAATACATTTATGGTGCAATCCTATGCATGTTTAGACAGAAAAAAAGTCATACAATTCCCAGAATCCCTCAGGCAGGGTGCATAGGATTACACCCTTAGAAACGTGTACTTTGAGCAAAAAATGTTTTACATGTGTATTAGTTTGAAATGGGAAATTAGTTGGGTTGAATGTAGCTAATTTCACATTTTCAAATCAATAGGTGAACCGAAATTCTTACCTTTCAAAATTTGCACATCTCTGAATTTTGAGATGGAGTTGTCCAGTCAAAAATGCAAACAAAAATGCAGAGATTGAGGAAAGTGCACACAAACATGCATATATTGGTAAAAATAATGTATAAAACACATGATATTAGGAAAATTGCTTGCAAAAAATTGTGTGTATTAGGCAAAATTGCATACAAAATACATACATTATGAGAATACATACATTATGAGAAATGCACACAAAAATCTGTACAAATTTTCATCCAATACTTTAAAAAACATTCTCAAAGTTCAGGATGAACCAGATTTAAGATTGAAAAAATGGGAAACTGAGCTAAACCAAAATTGACAGACTGTTTCATTCCTAGCAATTTGTGACAAAATACATTCAGAAATACATATTAAAATAACAACTTTTCACCAGATTTTTTTTTTAATTCCAAGACTAATGTGGAAATAGGACTGGACAGACTTATAAATGGCGACATGGAAAACTGACATGAACCAGAAATAGACTGATCCGTCCATTCCTACTCCCCTCACAAAACTACAATTTAACTTATGGTTAAACCAAGCCTGCTGCAATCCTTCGCACACAAACCTGGGAATGAACCTCACTGAACACAGTGAGACTTTCTTTCAAGTAAAAGTGCAAAGGACCGGCCTGCATATTCACAATATGCGAGACTTCCTAGCAAAGACACAAAGCTAGGGATGGAGCACCTATTTTGAGCATCAAACTTGTTTCATACCTGGTTTTGAAACTTGTTATTTCTTCAAGTCAAACTTTTTAGAGTATGGTGTATGTGTGTGGGGGGGGCAATGTTTTCCTCATTTGTGTATTGTTTCATATGGCAAAATGCAAAACGTGTGAAGCTTCAAGCTCACTGTTATGATCCAATCCAAAGAAGGTACAGTACTAATACCGTAAGTTCCATTGGTTTTAAAGCATGAATCACATGTTTGCACATGGAAAACAAAGAGACTGTGCTTAAATTTGGCAGGATCATGCTCTTCATTTATATCTAAAATGAAAGCCTTTAATCTGATGAATGAAGTCTGTAAAATCAATATTACAAACTGTAGCCAGACCACCAAAAAGGGAACACAGTCATTATTGCTGGGTTAAAGAGGCTTAATGTTAAGTCACCTGGGGTACATATGAATCCTGTTCAAATCCAGCAAGAGAGAATCTAAGGCTGTCTCAACATTCTGGAGTTTGTTTTCCATAAAGGATTACTGGATACAACAAAAGAACACTCTCCTTCTAGTGCAGAAAATGTCACTGTTCTACACAACTATTTTTAATGTAAGGTATTTCCATTCCATGTGCATACCCAAACATGTATATTAACTTAATGCTCATTGCAACATCGGAGTCACATCATAACTTTTTTTCCCAGTTAAAATATTAAATCATATTATGGTGGGTTGGGGTTCTGGTTTCAAGGGGAGCTTTGTTCCCAGTGGCAGGGAGAGGAGGCTCGACATATTCCTGGCACAGCCAGCTGGCAGCAGATAGTCCAGTCCAGCTGCCTTGCAGCACCTGCAACACACTGGGTACTTACCTTGGCCAATCTGCTTCTTTCCAGGTTACTTCAGAGACAGTGGGCCAAGGAGCGGACTATATATTGTCCCCTAGACTATATATTGCAGGCCTGAACTGAGAACCAGTCAGTGAGTCATGAGCATGGATGGGCTACTCACACATCCTCCAGTGGGAGGCTCTTAAGGATCCCAGGCCTGCTACCAGATCACTGCTTTACTGTCACTGTTAGCGGTGGTAAAGCAGCAATCCGAGTTGCATGGGAGGCACTGGAAGACATGTCCCCATGACCGTGCTTCCCAGAAAGTACTCAGTGCCACAGATGGTATTTCGGCTGCTGCATTTTCAGTGGTGGTTCTCTCAGCAACAGCAGCAGCTGGTGGTCTTGGGAGTCCACCCAGTAGGTATTGGAGGCCATGGGTTGTGCACCCCTGCTTTAAGTAATTCCAGGAAGTTCACCTCTAGGTCCAGTGGCATTTTGTAATATATCAAATGACCTCTGCTAAAAATAATCCTAGCCACCACTGAGTGATGTTCTGAAGCATGATGTTCGGGAAAAGCAAAAATTATTCTCCTCTTTCTTAATCTAAATGTCGAACCCTATTACTGAAGGCTCCTACCATAACTTTAGTGTTGCTCTTATATTCAAAGCAGCCTATCTCATGGTGGACTGTCCTGTCCTGCACCTCTTCAATTGCTTACTGTCACCACATGGAAGTATTATCTGGAAAAGCTCACCTTTAACCATCCTCTAGATGCCTTCCAAGTATCACTTCCAAAGCCTGATGTGTGAACTCATTGCCTGAGTTGGCCTGCTCTATTCTTCTGCACAGGATGATGATCTCCAAGGCTCAGTACACTAAGTCTATATAGACATCTTTCCATTTTTTCATTCCTTTGATAGTTTCCATCCTTCCTGGCTTCTAAGCCTTATGCCCTTACTAATTGTTTATACCAACAAATAATCATGGAAGAATTCTGCTAGACAGGGTGTAAGTACACCCCTGCCTACAGATATATTTTAGACTGGTGGTCCGGACAGGACCGGTGCAAGGCTGTTTGGCGCCCTAGGCCAAATTATATTTAGCGCGCCCCCTCTCGTGCCGTGGGGGGGGCTCCGGAGCAAAGCAGCCCTGCTCTGCAAACCCCCCCCCGCACCGGCGCCGCCACCACCACCACCTACCTTCCCCCCCCCTGCTGGCTGCTGGCTGCTGGCTGCTGCCGCCGCCGCCGCCGCCTCCGACGCGATGGGACCCCCGCGCTTTTTTTTTTGCTGGGGAAACCAGGGCAACAGGGCTGTTTAAGCCCTGTTGCCCTGGTTCCTCCCACCAAAACAACGCCGGCGGGGCTCCGGAAACGACACGAAGGTAGGTAGGTGGCTGGCAGGTGGGCGGGCGCGGGCACGCACGTGGGGGGGGAGGTGCGGCGGCAGCGGGCAGGCGGGGAGGCGCGGCGGAGGTGGCAGGCGGGGCAGGAGCGCGCCGGCGGCGAGGAAGGAGCGCAGCGTTTCTGCACCCTCTTCCGCCACGCGCCCTAGGCAGCGGGTCCAGACCATTCATTTGGTTACTGAAAAATGGGGAAAGTGTGATGGACAAAATGCTCCAAGTTTAAGTAAATATCTCGGTGGTATGCATAGGGTCAAGACTAAAAGTTCAGACAGGAACTTGCCATGGAGGGTAAGGCTATCAATGGCTACTAGTCATAGTGGCTATATATTACTGCCAGTATTGGGGGCAGTATGCCTCTGTGTATACCACCAGTTGCTGGGGGACACCAGCAGGAGGGTGCTATTGTGCTCATATGATATCCTGTTGCTGGGCCTCCAATAGGCATCTTGTTGGCTGCTGTGAACTAGATAGACCTTTGGTCTGATTCAGCATCACTCTTCTTATGTTCTTATGAAAAGGAAGGCCAAAAAAAAAAAACCCTGTCAGGCAAGAAGGGAGAAAATTTGTCACTTTGCCTTGACAAGAGAAATTGAACTAGGCAAGAACAAGGAAGATGGTCCTAAAGCACCAAGGGCCAGACCACACGTTATGCATCCCTGATCTGATCTCCCAACATTATTTTCTTCTTCTAATAAAACTGGATGATTTGGATCAGGCCCAAGCTGAGGCAAAGACTGTTCAATCCCTGCAACTATGTGTATACATTTTTGTACACATTTCTCTAAGTAGATATCCACTTTACCAACTAAGGAAAAGTTGATAAATTTGGGGAAGCTGAATATATTAACATCACCTCCCTCAAGAGGGGGTGGTGGTGTAACTTAACGGAAGCAACCTGCTAAGTGGCAATAGAGAGATCAACTCATAACTCAAAAGGAATGATTCCTGTTCATTCTTTTCAAGTCTTGCCTCACACATGAACTATCTCAACTGGTCAAAACAAGATGGGAAACGGAAAGATTTTTCATTAGCTTTTAAGACATGTCGGGCCTTATGTTCCATTGCCTCACACTTGAGCATCCATTTACACCTGTGAAGATGGCACTACAGAAGAACGACAGTGTATTACACCTACAAAGTAATAAACAACTTCTCAGAATCTAAGGGATTAGAAAGATCAAGACTATTTTATTGTCTCAGGCTGCAGTCCTATCACCACTTACCTGGGAGTAAGCTACATTGAACACAGTGGGACTTACTTCTGGGTAGACATGTATAGAACTGTGCTGTTAAAAATGATCAAAGTATTAGTCATGCATTATTATTTTTTATTATCATTATTATTCTTGTTATTATTATTATTATTTAAACTGAAAAAATATTAAATATGTGCCTAAAGCAGATTTAATGTATAGACCTAGATTACAGTTTCGTCACTGTCATTTTTCACATACTATCTTCCATAAAAGATGGAATTATCTCAGCTTGTCATTTGAGTCCAATACTTTTTTTTAAAAGCAACATCAGACTATCTTTAAAATTGCTAGTCCTGAACTTTCTGAGTAAGCAATTAACCACTATGTTGAATGTCTAGTTTCTGGGAGGTATGGCTATTTCAGTATCAGATTTACACATGTAATCCTCAAGCCTCAGGGTAGGGCAGAGGTGGTAATATAAAGGACTTTAATGGAAATACTTCGTTCCCTTGTTGGGTGAACATAAGGGACTGAAAACATGTGCCTAAAGCAGCCTCCCTCAACCTGGTGCCCTCCGAACATTTTGGACTACAACTCCCACCATACCCATTCCAGCTGGGGATGATGGGAGTTACAGTCCAACACATCTAGGAAGGCTGGCCTGAAGAATCATCCTGCTTAATGTGAGAACTTGAAGCCATTTCATGTCTTTCCAGGGCCATGTGCAAATGCGTTCCTAGTGAACTGTGACATCCTGGTGGATTTTACCCATGGTTGGCGGAGTTTTACATTCCACAATCCAAACTACATAGTAAACTACTTCAATTTCCAAACTTAGGGTTGCTTCACTACCTGCAGGTGGCATTGAGAGTACATAATGCAGGCCACATGCTGAAGCTAAGCAGGTATGAGCCGGGTCAGTGCTTAGATGGGTGACTGCCTGGGCTGCCCACATCTGGTCTCCTACATTGAGCAGGGGGTTGGACTTGATGTCCTTATAGGCCCCTTCCAACTCTATGATTCTGTTCTTTGGCACTGCTTTTGTACTTTTTAATAGCTGTCTGTCAGGCAGGGAGGGGGTAGCCATTGTTTCATTTTCATGCCTAGACAATTTTTATCTGCTAAGTTTCTGCATATCACGCTGCTGTTAAAGGCAGAGGAGCAGAGCCAGTTTAAAAAGGCAGCAGTCCTATTCATTGCTCATATCATGTCTATGATCTATGAACAATTCTCTAACACACTCACATTTAACTCACATTAAATAACTGTTAAATGATCACAATTATTGGTTCAATAAAGGCTTACGTGAAATCTTTTATGACTTCAAAATTTACTTTTCATATTTTAACCCCAAGTTTAGAAAGTATCACAATAGCTTTTCCCTGTTTGTTTTTTCCCTATTCCTTCAGCTTGACACAACTGCCTAGCTGGTTTTTCCCAGCTTCAAGAGACCATTCACATAATTAATTAGGATCAAATAGGGCCAAATAATTTCTTTCCATCATCACCTTGGTAATTCTGCCTCGCTACAAAAACACACTGTCCTCATCTACAACAGCCAATGCTGATCTTTCTGTGCTGTGCTTCTCAAACCATTTCCTTGTACATCCTTTCTATGCTTAAGAAATGTAGACAGTCATTTCTAATTATATCTCCTGATATTCCCTCTTGTTCATTACCTGCCTCGTTGCCCAATCTATTTCACTGCGCTTAAGAGGATGCAGTTATTTTGCTACATCCTTGTGATCGCAAACCACTTAGAATTCCCACCACTGGCCTTATGCTAACACTTTGAGCCCAGACACACATTCCGGACCACGTGAGGCAGTGTCTGGAGGATTCTCAAGTAGGTAACTGCAAGGTCTTAAAGTCTTTCGCAAAGCCTACAAAATTCCCTGCTAGGTGGTTTTGGATAAGCCACAGTAGAGACTGCACAATGATCTTTCAAGCTCTAACACTTGAACAACATTGGTCATGGTGGGTAGAATCTTGACTGCCTTGACGCTTGAATCCCCATCTGATAATGGACCAACAATTGCTTAAGAAAATGCTGTAGGTTGTTTACAAAGGCTGGAATCTAAAAGGCCACATGCATAGTTCTACGTGCACCCAGGGGCTTTTCAGAGTCCTATGACCGCTGCATCCTGTAGCACATGGGTGGGGACTCTCTTTCAACCGGAGGGCTGAATTCAATTTCTGAGAAGCTCTCGAGGCCCACATTCCAGTGGGGGGTGGGGGCAAAAGAGGCAGGGCCAAAATACCAAAAATAATAGCATGTTTTAGCTTAAAGCTCTTACGGCCAGCAAGTAAGACTTAGGAGAGGTATTTCAATGAACCTTTCTCTTCTCCTTCACCTCCACACACCACCATTCCATTCCATACTTTCGAATTGCTTCTGCATTCCTGATGTTAGAGCAAAACAAACAAACCCTGTTCGCTACCCTGTTTCATTTTTAAAAATACTCTATGTGTTGTTTTGCATTTTAAACTCACTTAAAATCGTGGTGCCACCATAACTACAAGGATAAAGTAGAATTTGTTTCTGCCATCCTGCTGCTAAAACACATGGACTTGGGAATAAGCACCATTTTGTTGTAAGAAAGGGTCACATATGTTTTTAAATTAAAAATAATAACATTGAGCACCTGTAATCATGTGTATACTCAGCTGCCTGCCTCCTGACTATAAAAGGTTAAAAAGAAAGAATGCTGCAGTTAGTCCCAGCGGGCCCTGATATGCCCATGTTGGCCCAGGTGTTGATGCCGGGCCTTTTTACTACTGCCCCATCACCTGTTGCTCTGTGGGTGGTCATCTGAGCCCCCGCTGGGCTGAGGGGCCCTGGACTTCAGTCCAGAGGTCTAGCCCTAGATGCACCAGTGCTGGTGAGTCAACTGACCCCCAGATAGAGATAGCCTGGTCATGGTTATCCAGGCCCTGCTAGCTTCCACACTGAGACTACCTGTAGTGCTTTGCATAAAGGGATACCGTTGAAGAGGGCCTTACACTACCGTTGATACAAAATGCAGTTGTCCTGGAACTGGTCATTGGGAACTTATTTTGCCTGTGCTGAAAGAGCTCTACTGTCTACCCGTCGACTACCTATTCAAAGGGCCGCCTTTAAAATGCTCCATTCATGTATAAGGAAATGCTTTCTCATAAGGAAGTACTTCTTCACACAGCCCATATTTAAGCTATGGCATTCACTTCCACACAATATGGTGATGGCCACCAACACAGACAGCTTTAACAGGGGCTTAGACAAATCCATGGAGATCATCATCATCATCAGGCGATCACTCGTGACCGAGTAAGATTGTCTTCCAGGATAAAAAAATTTACAAAAAGGAAATTTTAAAAGGAGGAAATTCTAAAGAAAAATTGTGTAGGCTCTAGCGATGGATGGGTCCATAAGTGACTGTGGAGGCCAATTCTAGATCCACACAGCTTCCCACAGTGAGGACACAGGTTACCAGATGGAAGATGGTCCTGTAAAGGATTCGTTTGACATGCTTTTCGCTTAGCACGTTTCTCCCTTTCACCTTGCACTCGGACTTCTTCAAAGTCCATAGAACCCTTGTGAAAGGTCAACCTCCAGTTAGATCGTTCATGGGCCAGAGCTTCCCAGTTTTTGATGTTTATATTGCATTTTTTTTAGATTAGCCTTAAGAACATCTTTAAACCTCTTTATTGACCACCGATATTCCGCTTTCCATCCTTGAGTTGGGAATAAAGTAACTGCTTTGGGAGACGGCAGTCAGGCATTCGAACAACATGACCGGTCCACTGAAGTTGGCGTTGAAGGATCATTTTTTCAACTGCTAGTGGTCTTTGCTTCTTCCAGTACACTGACATTTGTTCGCCTATCTTCCCAAGTAATTTGCAGGATTTTCCGGAGGCAACGTTGATGAAATCTTTCAAGGAGGTGGAAGTGACGTTTATAGATAGTCCATGTTTCGCAGGCATACAATAAAGTTGGCAATACAATGGCTTCATAAACCAGTGTTTTGGTCTTCTTACAGATATCCCGATCCTCGAACACTCTATGTTTCATTCGAGAAAACGTGGCACTTGCGGAGCTCAAACGATGCTGGATTTCACTGTCGATGCTATCAAGGCTATCAATGGCTAGTAGTCATGATGGCTATATGCCACCTACAGAATTAGAGGCAGCTTGCTTCTGAATACCGGCTGCTGAGGAAGGTACTATTTCTTGTGGGCTTGCCTTCAGCATCTGGTTATCCAGGATGAGAAACAGGATGCTGAACTATACAGGCCTTTAGTCTCAGCCAGCCGTGTTCTTCTTATGTTCATACACTGCTTCGGACCAGGGTGTTCTAAGTAAAGGGAATCTCCCTGTTATCTCTGATCTGTCATTGGAGATAAACAGTGTGGATTCCTCTGCATGCCACTTGCCCTCCCAATTGGGAGAGGGAGCAGCATGCAGGGGAATTCCTTCGGTTATCTCTGATCACAGATTGGAGATAACAGCAGGAATTCCTCTCCCCCACCTCCTTCCCAAGCCCTCTAGATAGCCTCCAGGGGGTAGCCTCCATTGGGTGGGGCTTGGGGAAGGAAAGGAGGGGCTTTCAGGAGTACCAGAGGTTCCCCATCCCTAGTTTATAGGATACGAAAAGAGGAGTACATTAAAGATAGCATAATGTATTTGGAAAAATCAGGAATCCTAATCAATTTTCAGATAACTGGCATTCTAATCTCAGGGGCATGTTTTTTTGTTTGTTTTTAGCATCTCATAGTGCATGTTTGTGTGTTTTTAAATAGTAGTTAAACAAAGCTACTACTGAAAGCCCGGTTCATCTAGACAGACACATCTGTAAATTAAAAGAAAAGTTTCTCTGTAGCAATTTGGTCAGCAGCTCTGACTGGAGCTAGGGGATAAATCAATTTGTAGCAGCAGGGTTAGCTATTTAAGTGCTAACCCTGAACAGCTTAATTGAGGAAGTGTGTTAAAAGCTGAAGGACAATGGCCACATTAAGTGCATGAAGACTGTGTTGTCAGCCTGTTGTTGTTTTAAGATGAAAATCTGTTGCACTCTGGAATCATCACACACATCTCTCTCTGCTAATCAATAAAATATCCCACTCCTGGTGGTTCCTGATTTGTATGTACAATCTGAACGTTAGAAAAGGTAAAGACTGGCTCATAAATAGTTAAGAAACAGTGCGGTGGGCATCACTGAGGTCAGTGGGACTTACTCCCAGGTAAGTGTGTACAGGATTGCGGCCTGAATCCATTAGCAGCATAGAATGCAAGTTCTGTTTATTATTCATTTATTCGTATTGTAAAAACAGTAAAAGAATAAATTGCTAAACTACAGTAGCAAAACAAAAAATTAATCCAATAAAATCAGGGATCACTATCCCCATCAGCATGTTTATCTATATACTTCATAAAGAAGACTATTTTTCAGTACCACACCTAGGGATGTCGGAGAAATCCGCAACAGACTCAGAGGAGTTCGAATTTCTAAGAATCCAACCCACAGATTTCACAGCGGCTTTTCCAAAGTCACGCAGATTTTGCAGACTTGTGGACCAGTTTTTTGTTTTTTTAAATTACTTTCTTTAATTTTATGCAAATTTAGTCATAGAAAAAATACAGAAAACAAACAAACAAACAAAAAACACTGACCAAAAATGCACATTTCCCCCATAGGCTAAAGTGTGAAAATACGAATTGATTTGTGCATTTTCAGGAGTGCGAATTTGCACAACAGTGAATTGGGGGAAATGTGTACTAATGTATTTGCACAAAATCGGATTCCGTCAATGAACGGATGACGGAACGAAAGGCACACGACAATCCGCAAAACGTAGACGGAACGGATTTTACAATGTCCATACATCGCTACGCACAGCTCATTAGATAATCTGATAAGCGGGATAAGCGGCAACGTGTGGCAACTTTCTTCTACGTGGCGGAGGCACCATGTCACATGGGGAGAGCAGACTGAATGTCCCTGGGGTGTAAATGCTAGATGTTACTGGCCTGCACCTCCACTAGGGGTGTTAGCCACACTCCAGGCACGGTGCCTTCATTGTGGATATGTAGCCTGGTCCTTACCTCCACCACTGCCAAAGGGTGTGCTGTGGAACTGGAGCCTTACCCTCACCACCACCGTTGCCACTCTGAGTCTGTGGCAGCAACTGAGAACAAGCTTGCTAAATTCAGCCTCTCCTCACATGTGCCACCACCAATCACAAGGCAGCAATCATGTAATTAATAGGAAATGTATTATTGGCTTTTTAAAAAGAAATGGCAGGCACTGCGGCTTGATCAGGATCCTGGCATGGGAGGGAGGGGGCTTTAACACATTGCCCCCACTGTGTTCTGGTTAACCTCCCCCACTCTCTCTGCACCTGCTATTTGCATTGAGATTTAATTTAAAAAGTTTTGAAAGTCTATTTCAAAACAGAAAGAAAGAAGACTCCAGGGGAGGTCCCTGGAGAGGGTATTCTAAATGTGCGATGCCACCACCAAAAAGGTCCTGTCCCTGATACGCACTAATCCAGAGGTGCAGGATTTTATTTTTTTAGCCTGAGAGCCAGATGGCCACCCAGGAAACATCTCGCTGGCTGCATGCCTGCAGTAGTTGTGGTCAGAGCTGAAAGTGGGCATGGATGTCCCACACCATTCACACAGATATGCATGCATGGACACCATCCATACTATTCACACATACACACACACACACTCCAGAAGATCCGATCACAGATCTTTAACATCACATCTATTTTAGCCCACAGCCCACCCAATGCGGGCTCCAGGTTTTTGAGGCCCCTTGAGCAAGACACCCTCAATGGGCTCCCTCTTTAGTGAGTTTACTGTCATTGTCACCAGCTACTATTGCTCCTCATCTTCATTCTCATCATTGCTACCAGTTGCTTGCTTGACAGGCAGAGAGCCAGTGAGCAAGCAGGCAGTGGTGTCTACTGCTCATCCTTCTTACCACTGCCATTGTCCAGGCCAGAGCAGGAGGCAGGTGAACAAGCAGGTTGCAATGGTGAAGAGAAAGAGCAAGTCCATGGGACTCTTGTAAGTGGTCCCCCCAATATGGTGTGGACTCTCCGCATATGCCCATCCATGCCTACCCTTGATGCTGGCCCTGAGTCCTCCACTCTGTCCACTACAGCACACTGGCTCCCATCAGTGAAAAGAGGAGACCACCTTTGTGGGGGTGGGGAAGGCACATTCTCACATGTTTTTTTAATCATTAACAGACATTACACTTGTGATCATGTCATATTTGCCTAAAACTGTTTGTGATTTTTGCTATGACAACTTTGGAGCACCTAAATGGGACTACTTGTGTCCAAATGCTGTCCAGAAAAATAAAGTAGAAAATACAACATACGGAAGACTGATAGCCTTATTTACACATCTCATATTATACTCTTAATTCATTTGGCTTAGCAAAGAGATTCTGGAAGATAGGACTTTTTTTCCTTAAAGGGAAGAAGCAACGGAGTGGTGATTTTATTCCCCCCACCCCAACTATGGAGGGAGCATCAGTAATATATCACACTTTATTCCTTGCCATAGAGGTATTTTTATAACTAAAGCAGGGTGGTTTTTATGGGTCAGATGTTGTTGCCCTAGCATACCACAGCTTGTATTCTCTTGATACAGTATATGTTTGTTCTCTACTTAATTTTTAATGTATGTATTTGTTTTTATATTAAAATTCAATAAAATTTTAATTATAAAACATAATATATCACCCTGAAATATATGTATCTGCAGAGAGATACAGCTGTGGTTTTACAACAGATGTGCTTTCCACAGCAGATATATATATATCTGCCTGGTGCAGATTTTAAACATCAGATACAATGTATGCAGCTTGACTCCCTGTGACTATTTCAGGAAGGCTCAGGTACAATGTCACTGGGATACAGCTCAACACACATCTGATTTCAATATGAAGAATATGAGAGGTGTTGTACAAGATCATCAGCAGGAAGTTTAAATAAAGATTTAAAAATAATAAAACATTTTTAAGATGCCAAAGCAAGTGAAAAAGTCAGAGGTAGCTCTTGGTCCTACATCAGTTGCTTTAGATCGCGGTGGGCAACTTGCGGCATTCCAGATGTTTCAGCCTGCAGCTCCCATGATCCCTCACCATTAGCTGTGCTGGCTAGGGTTGATGGGAGTTGTAGGCCAAAACATCTGGAGGACCACCAATTGCCCACCCCTGCTTTAGATGCAGCCAGTGGATGCTTGTGACATAGTTTGATGGTAGACTACCAGCTTCTGCCTCTCAGCACCCTTGAATGTGGAGTGTGAGGATAAACTTATCAAAGGCAGGGCTGCTTTCAGTGGTTAGGATCCCTGGGCAGCTGCCAAGGCCTAGCATCCCTGGAGCTGCTGAGAAGCAGGAGCATCACACCTGCCCTCTCACTGAGAGGCAGTAAGGATTAGCTCTGCCTGGAACAATTCAGTGGCCCCTTTTGGTGCCACGCCATGGTCAACTTCAACTTCTCCCAGCCCACTGCAGAGAGGCTGGAGAAAGGCAGTGGTTGGTGTCTGACATTGCTGCTCATTTGCCCTCCTGAGAGAGTGGCAAGGAACAGCTGCTGCCACACCTGCCCTCTGCTCCTAGTATTCCTAAGTGGTGGCATCTAGCAATGGAAGAACAGGACAGTCCCTTGTCATCGAAGGGCCCAACTGCTACCCTTGCTGGTTTACCCTCATTTTAATGCATTATTAATTTGCTGGTAATGGAAAGAGGAAACAAGATTCCTACAATGAACCTTATGGAAACACAGTTCACGTTATTATTATTATTCCCCTATAAAAATACCATTGTAATTTATTGGTCAGGTGCTGAAGTATAAAGTACCTTCTCCATAGCCCATGGAGGCTTTCTTACTGATTTCAAATCTCCCTTTTTGTTACCAAGCCAATTCTTTTTTAAAAAAATGCTGAGAACTCTAATTATAGCATCTTTGGCTGTACTTTCAGCAGTCCAGGTGCACTGAGGTTGAGCTATATTCCCCATTCCTAAAAAAAATAAAAAATAAAAGAAGAGTGCTGTCCAGTGCTGTTGATGGGCAACTTCAAGGCCCAGCTCTTCCTTCTGATGGTTCTTTGACTAACTCTAATAAGACTTGGACTGGACAGCTCATCAAACAGAGGACACCTTCAAACAGAGGACTGTCCTCTGGCAGTTCTTTAAGTAGAGGACTGCCCTTTGTAAAGTAGGACACCTAGCCACCCTACTGCAAAGGGAGATATGATGAATTATGAGATGTTTAAGCTTGCCACAGTCCACCCAAGAAGGTGGTTCTTGGCATGGTCTCAGCCTTCCATGTGTGCGCTAAACCATGAATCAGGGAGGTTCCCGTGCAGACACCACCAGAGAATAATTTCTTTGACCTTAAGTGGAATTGCTTGAAACAAAATTTATTCGAGAATATGAAAATCTAGGTGGAATGCAACCCTTCTATACATCATCAACATCACAACCAACTGCTGCAGAGTTTAATAGTAGAACCGAATTCACAATGCAGCAGAAGCTGTAATTTGAACACACACCAAGGATGGGGAAAGCCTCTTTTTTAACATCTTCAGCTAAACTATGTTATACTAAAGCTTTAATTTCTTTTTTAACTCTAAACTTTGAATTAGAGTCTGGAATGTTTAAATTCTCCACTGAATAATAAATAAAAATAAGTCCTCATAAATTATCCAGAAGAACATTCTGTAGCTCACTTGCTTTACATTACCTTGTGCACATATTAAATGCTTAAATTGCTATGTTAGATTTACTACATTAAACTTTTCCTGCATTTCTTCTATCCAGAGACAGAATTCAAGTTCAGAAATGTATCATTTTCTCATTTACTGGCCACATCATAAGGTCAACCCAAATTTATGTGAACAGACAAGCAAAAATCTTAATCAAGCTCTATGAAGTTCACATTGATGTTATTAGCTTAACTGTTTGCTAAACCTTCATTTGAAAAAAAATATTGCTAATTTTGCTGAAAGAAAATTAATATATACTCGTGTGCCACAGGAGAGTGTGAGAAGTTCTAGAAATATGCCATTAGGAATGTCACTAAAGGCAGAACAAATTATTTAGGTGAGTAGGGTCTACAGGTTGCCTACATATTTAAAATATTAATCTGACCCAGAGAACCAGTGTGGCGTGGTGGTTAGAGCATTGGACTGGGACTCAGGAGATCCGGGTTCTAGTCCTCACTTGACCATGAAGCTCATTGGGTGACTTTGGGCCAGTCACTGACTCCCAGCCTAACCTACCTCACGGCGTTATTGTGAGGATAAAATGGAGAGCAGGGGGATTATGTAAGCCACCTTGGGTTTCCACAGGAAAAAAGGTGGAACATAAATAAGAAGGAAGGAAAGAAGGAAGAAGGAAGGAAGAATCAGTTGGCAAGGTATCTGTGAAAATATTATATAGGAACATAACGGCTGAGCCGGTCAGACCAAAGGGCTGTCTGTCTAACAGATGCCTCTTGGGAAGATCACAAGCAAGACACGGGGGCAACAACCTCCACTTACTCTCATTCCTCAGCAACTGATATTCAGAGGTATGCTGCCTCTGATCCTGGAGGTAGCGTATAGCCATCATGACTAGCAGCCACTGATAGCCTTGTGCTCCATGATTTTGTCCCTTTTTAAAGCAATCTAAGTTGGTAGACATGACTACATCTTGTACTAGTGAATTCCATAATTTAGGACATGGCTGGCTGGGGCATGCTGGGAGTTGTAGGAATTTTCTTCTGTCTAAACATGCATAGGATTGCACCCTTATGTTTTGTGTTAAGTGCTTCCTTTTTCTGTCCCAAATCTCCCGCTATTCTGCTTCATTGGATCACATCAGGTTCTAGTATTATGAGAGAGGGAGAAAAACTCTCTCTCCACTTTCTTCACACCATGCATAATTTTATACACCTCTATCATGTTCCTTCCTACTCACCTATTTTTTCTAAACTGAAAAGCCCTAAGCACTTTAACCTTTCCTCATAGGAGAAGTGCCCCGACCACCTGATAATTTTGGTTGCCCTTTTCTGCACCTTTTCCAGCTCTACAATATCCTATGGTCAGTATTCCAAGTGTGGTCACACCACAGATTTGGCAGTTTTATTTTTGATTCTTTTCCTAATGAACCTCAACATGGAATTCACCTCTTTCACAGCTGTTGAACATTGGGTCGACATTCTCCGTGAGTTATTCACCACAACCCCAAGATTCCTTTCCTGGTCAGTCGATGCCAGCTCACACACTATAGTGAGCCAATAATACTCACACCTTGCAAACTGGTAAGTTGATCTCTTCCTTGGCAAAACCCAGTTTAATATCTGTTGAATCTCTTGAAAGCACGGTCTATTTGATTGATAATCATGAGGCTTCTGTCAAAATTGCACAATGTTGTCATCACTGAAATCTTGGTTTGGCCACACTCTTGGGGAATGCAGGAAAAGGCAGAACATACTTGACTGTAAATTCTGGCAGAGGACACCGATTTCTGTTCACTGCTACTAGCCTAGAGTTATGTGCAGCTTCTCTTCTAAGAAATGCCTAGATTTTTATTAACAATAATCTTGGCATTTACCATTCGATGATTAGCTTTTCAGATGATTGATGTAACCACTGTATTTTTGCAACATCTTGAACCATTATGTTTCAAGAACATAAAAAGCATTTATGGAGAACATTTCCCTTTAGCATATATATATATATATATATATGGCTTCACATATGGCATATGGTTCTATTGTGTGTACGTGTGTGTATCAATTTTCAGTAGCAGAAATAAACTCTGACATTCACATCAGTTATGCAGGAAAGGGGCTGCATTCTCCACTTCTAAAACTCCCCACCAAATCAATCACACACTACTCAGATAGCAAACACTGGAAGTATGGCATTAAAAAGGAAAGCAGATCAAGGCTGCAATCCTGCACACTTACTTGGAAATAAGTCCCCAAAAATAACTTCAGACTAAGCATGCATAAGGTCAGACTGCCCAATTTTTCTTCGAAAAGTGGATATGAGTATGTTCAATCAACCACAAAGCGGTAAAAATGCACACATATCAATTGTTTGTTTAAAATGGATGTTTTAGAATATTTGACTCTGAAAATGCTTCTTAGCCCCAGATCCTTTTTTCTTCTTAAAGTAAGTAAGAGGATACAATTCTCCCACAACTGCAAAAAGAGTTAGGTGATCTATATTTGTCCAGCAAGCACTCGGAAACCTATGGTTGAATTATATCAATATTCAAAATAAAATTATGTACATTGTTATTTATTATATATTTATTATTAACATTTATATACCAGCTTATCTGCTAAAAAGCCATCAAGGCAGTGTTGCTACATTTGCTTCCACTTGCCCCCAATGTTATTCCATTTTAGTAATACCAGGTCACATTTGGAAGGTCAGCATCTGTTTTAGTAAAGTTCTTTGCCTTGGAAATTGGTATCATATGTTGGTGGTAGATAGAGCTTGCAGAAATATGTAGTTGGGATATAGTTGGGCTACATACTGAGTGGGCTTTCATTCACACAGCCACTTTCCTGACCACCACACAGTGGCAACGCTGATCCACAAAGAAACTGATCTTCTCTGTTCACTGTGAAATGTTCACTGAGCTACCCAATCTTCACTCTCAAAAAGTCAGTTGCTTAGCCTTGCTAGACAGGGCAAAATGAATGCATATTGAATTGATTCACAAAGGTAGGTTCCTCAGGGCATCTTCAGTCAAGATGCACCTGAGGATAACCACAAAAGTCTGTTGGAGAAAAAATGCAGCCATGTAAATCTACCCTACAAGAAACAAGGGTGCAATGTATGCTCAATAGGGAGATCTTGCTATACACCGCACGGCAGTGTTCCACATTAAACAAGTGGATGAACATATCAGAAGTGTGGGGAAAGTATTGCAGTCATGTGGGTTGGGTTGGCTGGGTGGTCATGCTGAGAGCCAGTGTGGTCGAGTGGCTGAGAGCTACATTCATCTATGGGAATAGGGAAACGCTCTTTAAATTTAATGTATGCTTTGAAGGATTTCTTAGCTAAATCATTTGGGCTGTAACTGATGTGGGACCTTCTGCATCAGCCCCACCACTCTTCTAACTAAGCAGGAAATCAGCGAGTCTAAAAAACAACCCCATCCCACACCCACAAAATCAGGGTGTGAAGCATAAGGGGGAAGAGAGATTCATATTAATAATTCATTCCAAGCAACCCCCTGGAGCAGTTTTACTATGATATGCTATGCAGAATGCTTCAACACACTAATTAATATTTTCAAAGTGTTCCATGAGCTCCTTTTAAAAGCACTTTTGCCTTCCATTGAACATTCTGCATTGTAAATAAGATCAATCCTGTCCCCAAAACCTACTGATGAGTTACTCTCCTCAGCTAGCAATTTTGGAGTAGGGAAAGATTTCTCCCTGCATTGAAAAAGAACCCAAACAACTCTCTTTTTGCATCGTATTGGTAACCTGCACATCTTTTGTTCCAAAATTAACAGGGATAAATTATGCTCCCTTTGAGAGGCAAGCAACTGCAAAATTCAGGTGAGCCCAGGAGATATTCCGTAATTTGCACTTAATGATTGTATTGCAGAGTCCCCGTTGCATTGCTCTTTCAGCTAACAGCGAAATAAAGTCACTGTAAATAACTTAATATTTAAACAGAAGCAAATTCTTATTTTGTTTATAATAATGATTACAACGTTCAGTGATGAATTTGTTCTCGGATGCAGTGACTGAATCAACCTATGTACCCACCATAATAATTCTCATTACTAAAGCCCTGTTGGTGTTAAGATAGGTTAGGGCATATCATTGATTGATGAGTTTTAATCCCCAAAAGAATGGCCTGTAAGTATCTGAAAAGATTTCCCCCTTAGCTTTCGAAGGTTGTTTGTTTTTTCATCAAAAATGGTGGCTTCTAGAGGTGGGAATATCAGACAGGATATTCCAAAGTAGTTAATATTATTTTTCCCTGGGGAAGACAAGTGGTTTGGGCTTTTTTACTTAAAGGCTAAAGTATTGTCGCATCTTGGGTTCAGAAGGAGTTTACATCTCCTCAGGTCAGACTGGCTGATGATACAAGGAGTCCTGTTTGCTTGCTTTCTTTTCCGAAAATTGGGGAATTCAGAGACACACACCCCCAGGTGGGCCTGTAGCCCAGGGCTGGCCTGGGGGGGCTGGCCTGGGGGGGCTGGCCTGGGGGGGCTGGCCTGGGGGGGATGGCCTGGGGGGGCTGGCCTGGGGGGGCTGGCCTGGGGGGGCTGCCCCCACCTAAATTTTCTCTGCCCTCCCTAATTTTTGTTATAAACACATAATTAAAAAACAGTTTACAATTTTGTCTTTAAAAGGCCTGCAAACCAGATGAACTGCCCCCCTACTTTTGTGGCATTCCACCCCCAAACTTTAGGCTGGCTATGGGCCTGCCCCCAGGTAATATGCTATAAATGAGCAATCCTTCACTAACTTCACTACAGCCAAAATCTCCTGTAGACATGGAGCTCGTCTGAATGCCAGACATGTGGCATGATGCTAGTGCTCTCCATGGCTCCCAGATTCACAGTGTCCATGAAGGTTCACTCTGCTGTCATTAAAATGCTAGCCAGCAGAACGAAATGGATCTCTACACTCAGATTGGATCTTGGAGGAACCTGATCTCCTCAAGGGAAGAACCATAGCTCAGTGGTAGAGCACATGCTTTGCATGCAAAATCTGTGGCACCTTCTATCTGAAAAGCTGAAGAGCTGCTGCTAATCAGTTTACTCTAGTCTCCCCATTTGGCTGGTATAGACAACTGAGCTAGACTGACCAATGGTCTGACTCGGTGTAAGGCAGCTTCCTGAATTATGGTGCTTGACATGGCTTACTCCTTTCAGCCTCCTAAGTGTGCAATAAGTATATTATTTGCCTTACCTATACCTTTAACTATGTTGAGCTCTGTTCCCATCTCCTGCTGCTATTCTAATATTCAGAGCAGCCAAGTTCTTTCAATTACATGTAGAGAACATCAGAATATGGAGAAATCTTCCCATGATTTAGAAGTCTGAATGTTTAGAAACACAGATTTTTATGCTGGTCCAAGGTACTGTATCCCATGGAGAAAGGTAACATGTGAAGCAGCGGTGAACTGCGGTCACAAGAATAGATTGCTGTGGTTTCTGTGATGGTTTCCGCATGTTCTGCCATTGCTATATTCATAGAAATAATAGCAGAGCACAGTGCATCCTCATACTGATGCTTCACCAGCAGTTCATGTTACATTTTCCCATGTGATCCCATACCCAGGGACAGTCGGGATGGATTGCATGTAGACAAATAACTGCCAGTTTGCATGTGTGCATACCTATAAGACTTTTGAATTTTATCAGCAGTAGCTTGGGCTGTATTTTTTTTTGCATCTGTAGAACAATGTGTTTCCAACAGTACCTCTGCAGGGCTTTTATTCTATATCTGACTGTTGATTTGACTGAATACACTACAAGTTTTCACTGACAAGAGAAAGGACAGAGAATAACCAAACTAATACCAACAGTTATTATGCCTTCAGGATATAACAAAGGAATATCTCCAGTTAGAAATGGATATGTGCACCAATCTTTCTGAAAGCTAACACAAAAACATGTATTTCTCATTTTGTACAAGCATTCTGTCTCAATTAAGCCTATACAAGCAGCAGGTTTCCTGCTTTCCAGGTAACGTCTATCAAATTAAAAAAGAAAAGTTACAACGTGTAAGCCCTGAGAACAGCTAAAATAATGACATTTTACAAAACCTATATATGTTTTGAAGGCTGAGGTGTTAAAGCCACATCCTCCCATAACGTCTACGAAGCAGCTCTGGGGAAAGCTGTGTTAATGCTCCTTTTCCAACTATTGTGATTTACTTATGAATCTCCATTAAGCAAACTGAGACTCCTGAATTCCATTTACATTAACCAAACAATACGTCTAAAAAGAAAAGTTGGGGGGGGGGATTTATCATTAACAACCAAAAACATTGCACACATGCACACATATAAATACACATTCATTAAGGCTGCAATCTTATACACACTTACTTATTAGTAAAACCCACTGAACTTACTTACAGGACTTACTTCTGAGTAGACATGTATAGGATCGCACTCTTAGATATAAGCCAATTTCCTTTCCTTTCCTTTTTAAATCAAGTAGAATAATCTGCTTAAATATTTTAACATAAAATCATGGTATGCTTTATGTGTCTTTAAGGACAGTCCCACTGCAGTGATCTTCATTATTTTTCAAGCAGGAGGCACTTTGGCAGCGGGCACTGCCACTGAGGCCGCTGGGGGGCCTGCGCAGTACACCCCTGCAGCTAGCCAATCACATTGCTCTTTGCCTCTTGGCCTCATCCCCCACCATAACTAACTGGCTGATTGCTCCTGCGTTCTCCTCTTCCTCCTCCCCAGCCACCTTACAGCTGAGGAGAGGCAGGTCTCCTGGCTACCCACCCCCAAAGCCGTGTCTGGTAGCCCAGATCACAGCAGCTGGCCCCACCACTAAAGCAAACAACAAGGCAAAGCAAGAAAACCCTGCTGAGAGTGAGCAGCTACTGCAAAGAGAGAGAGAGAGAGAGAGAGAGAGAGAGAGAGACCAAGAGCCACACTTGAGTTGATCGGGAACCGCCAGAGGCCCTTAGGCCTTGCCGTGAAGAACACTGCCGTAGCAGGAGAGGTGTCTGTAGGGAGGTGGGCCCAGAGGCCAGAGAAAGTTCTGGAAGTAAGAAGGCCTATGCATGCATGCATGCATGCGTGCATGTGTAATTTTTGTGAGAGAAGAATGAGAGAGAGAGAGAGAGAGAGAGAGAGAGAGTCCTAGTAACTAGGAGAAGAACAAAGAAAGCATCTGGTGTGTTCCTAAACTGGATCACTGTCTTCTAGGGAGTAAGCCAGAAGACAGTTGCTGGGGTAGGCCAAAAAGCTACATAAGAATATGAATAGTTCTGCATCACTGGGCTATGGATCAAACTGTACATTCCACTATCTTGTAATCTATGAAGATGAGGGCAGGGCAGGAGCAGCACATCAGTCTGCTGGTGCTCCGAAGCCACAATCATGCAGCAGCAGCACACAGCTGCGTGGCCACATTTCAACACATACGGACCCCGTGTCTATCCCCTGCTCACAAACCTCATGCTGATTTGGGCTGCTCGCTTTAGAATGACCCTCTGAACCCAGAAAGAAAAGGAGCTTCTCCCCGATGTCATTCCAAATTTTTTCTTGAAGGTAATTGTCATTCCCGTGCAAGTACTCCGAGAGGAACAAAAGGATTGCCTTTCAGCTGGAGAGCACCCAGAAACACAGATGGAAATGACTTGCGCCAGCCAAGTCTGGAAAATCATTGGGCCATTAGTAACATGGAGAAGCTAACTGTGAAGGAATTAGGAGACAGGCTTTGCCTTGAACCAAGACTGTCATGCAAAACAACCGCTGTGACCTGCTTATTGGAAGTGCAGCGCAGAATATTTCCCCGTCATACTTCCTTTCCCCAGAAACTCTTTGAAAGTGTATCATTTAGAATATTTTTTTCACCAGCCTGATATATTCTGGCCCTATCTTCCATCAGTTTCTTGACAGAATGATGATACGTGAGGCAAAAGTACACACTCACCACAAGCACTAAAGGAACAGTTCTAACCCCCTGAGGTTGCTTGCTGGAGGGGTTAGGATTTGGTGAAAGTGGCCTGCCACTGGCTGCCACCAGTGGAAAGGAGCTCCACTGGTGGGGGGGGGGGGCGTCTGCTGCTGGGGAGGCCTCCGCTGCCCCTGTGAAGAGCCAGCTTTCAATTTGCTGCATCCGAAGCCACTCTTTCCCCCAAGAGGGCCCCTATTTGGGCCTCTCCACTATGCCATCCTGTAGCTGACGTAGCTAATTTTCCCCACATTGCTTTCAATGGGGCAGGGGGGGGATGTAAACTGAAGAAATTTGCTGAAACTTTCAGCCTGGCATAACTGCGACACACACACACACCTTCTGCCCCAGCCAATGTGAGCGGACAGGGCTTCAGATATAGTGGCAAATCCAACACAATGCTCCTCCCCTCCTCTGGCCTCCCTTGGGATCGCTTTGTTAGATGAGCTTCGGCATCACTTTCTAAAAGACAAAGCCGGAGCCGGTAGGGGCGGGGGGGAGTTCTGAGCACAGTATTCATTTTCCTTTTTTAAATCCTGTCAGCAATACCTTTTTTTAACACCCAAGGTCGGGAAAGCCATTTTAAAAATAAACTTTAAACAATCTTAAATGAAAAAAAGTTACAATCTAACAATTTCACTCTTGCTTTCCACAGACTGTAAATATTAGTTGAACATGTCTCATCCTGCACAATTAGGAAAGACCAGGAGCTCTACCACAAAAGCCTCAATGATAGAGCAGGGAACAGGCCTCAATTTCAGCTCACCCAGGGCTCCTCAGCAACATAATAATAGTCCAGCTGGATCAGACCGAAGGTGAGGTGAGGGGGAACGTCTTTCAGTCCAAGGGCCGAATTCAATTCCAGAGCAGCTCTCAGGAGCTGCATTCCTGTGGTACATGGGGCTGAAGGCCAAAGAGGATGGGCCAAAGGGCGTGGGGCCCAAAACACATACAATCCCCACCCCAAATACCAGCATATTTTAGCTTAAGCTCTTACTGCCTGGAGTTAAACCTTAGGAGAGACATTTCTGCCCTTTAGAATGGTGGGAAAGGGAGGCACAGCCGAAAACCCAGGAAAGTTGGGAGGAAAGGGTTAGGCCTGGGGGAAAGGGTTGGGCCCAGAAGGGGTATGGCCATCTAGGAAACCCCAGAAGCCCAGACTGAAATCTAGGAGGGCTGGATTTTGTGTCCATCTAGTCCCACATCCTGTTTCCCACAGTGGCCAGCAAGATGCTTTCGAAAAGGGCCTAAAGGTAATATAGCCTTCTTCAGCTACTGCTCCCCAGCAACCAGTATTCACTGGTATACTGGTACTGAACTTACCGATCATAGAGAAAGCCACTGACAGACCAATCCTCCATGAATGTTTCTAGTAGCCTTTTCAAGCCTTCTGAGCCAGACTTGCTTTCAGTTCTGAGGCCCAGTCCCAGAACAGGTGAACTAGTAATACCGTAGGGCTGAGCATGTATAGAGTGCAATTTCCTTCATTACTGAGTAACAAGAGCCAGCTCCCACACACATCTGGGACTGAGGGGCAGGGCCCCACATCTCTTTGTTTAGAAATCAAAAAGGAGAAACTGAAATCTGGAGTAGCCCCCCCAAAATAGAGTAGAAACTCCTGACGCCAGTGGTGTTGGATAGAAAAAGGGAAACATATGAGATGTAAAAGAAGGCAAATAGGGTAGATTGTGCCTGCTGGAATTGAAGGTATTTGCAGTAACTCGTTTTAAGATGTCACACTTAACTGCCTCTATTTGGTTTTGTAGCTACCATATGATGAAATTTAAAGCCTTAATATTTGGTGCTTGCCAGGACTGGAGAAGGGAAAAAAAGGCAATTTGTCACATCCCTAAAGACAGCTTGTACTCACTGTCGCATATGGGGGTAGAGGGTATGGAGAATTCCCACAGCTTTGCTGAATTACCCTCAGATGTGTTTTAATGGGAGAGGAAGGAATGTCAGAGGTCAGACCTGCCTTTCAGTAACAGGCATAGTGTTACATCGCTCCTGAGATGCAGCAGCAACCTGTTGCCATTACGAGTCTAATGTTTTAATTAGGACAACATTGACATTTATCTCCCATTTTGCAAAACCGGACCACAGGACGTGTATAACAATGCCAGTTACCGTCTGTGTTTCATTCAGTACCTGTTTGGCCTGGAATAAAATTAGCTTGGACCTTCCACTCAGTAAGATTCTCATATTTTTCTTCTTGATATATATACTCAACTGTTTTATCAGTCAGGATGCTAAGTTGCAGCAGGGCAGGGGTAGAAAAAAAGGGACAGGTGAGTTAGCCCGGCGTTGTCTAGTAGAAACATAGGCTATCGGCAGCATTCACACAAATCTAGTCTAAAATGTGCGCCTAGCTACTGGCTGAACAACAACCATATGTGCTGAGACTTCAGACCTGGAAAAAGGTCTCTGTAGCCATATCCACAACAACAAAAGCCACCTGGCAAGGACAGAGAAAGGAATGGAGAGATTGCTTCCATAGCCTTGCTGGTGTGCTGTGATTTGCTGACTTTTCAGACAGACGCCCTCCCCCCCCCATCTCTCTCACACACGCAGATAAAACCATTGTAATAACTGATGGTGGGGGTTGTATATGCATACACACACACACACACACACTTGGATTTCTCTTTTCCCACACCTTAATATAGAAGGAATATGACAGCAATAAAGTCCTGTGTTGAAGAAGGGCTCTGGTTACTAGCTAAAAAATTTTAAGCAAGTCATCTGTGCGTCTGTAAATAAGGCTCAGAAATGAATGTAACCTTATCATCAGCAAATGCCTAAGGAGGATAGCGGCATTTTTCCTTTCCCACTGTTTCTGGTTTGGTTTTTAAGGTCTGGGCAGATAATATATATGTTTCACTGCCCCTTTTTCCCTTACAGTTGGCCTGAACCCAAAAGGTTCCAAGCAAATTGTGCACGGTGCTGAGGAAGCCCTCAGCTCCCACAAAAGTCAAATGGGCAGCCCCTCGTGGAACGAGGCAGATTATAACAAGGCCCAAGAGGAGTCCAGCTTCGGTTCTGATCCACCAGATGTGGCTACTAAGATGCCTTAGCTTAGAGAGCAGCTCGAAGGACAGCAAAAGATTTTGAGCAAAAAGGCTTATGGGAAAGACACAATCTTCCATGGTTAGGAACAACCAGAGAAGTCTAGCTAGCTTTCATGAGGGATTCCAACTTTTGTTTCTTCACTCTATCTTCCCCCCTCCACTCCACTCTCCTACACACGCGCACACACACACACACACACACACACCATCTTTGCGTATACTCCACTTATCTTTGGCTTGCTGTGAAGATGAAATTGTTAGAAAGCTTAAGAGTGCCATCTTGTGCTTCAAAGTAGTAAGTGGGGAAAGGTTGTTTTTAAATTTTTATTTATTTATTTTAGGATGTCACTGAAATTTGGGCAGGATTTTTTGTTTTGTTTGCTTGTTTACTTAGCCTTGTTTAATTAGAGTGGTCATTAGTGATCATGCTCAGCTTGGGATTTTCCAAATGGTTTGGGCCCCATTATCTCTTTATGAAGCCAGACTTTGGAAACCATGAGTGCTGAGTAATACAGAAAATTCAGGCTTGAGGTATTTCAGTTTAAAATTGGCAATTTTTTTTGTTTGTTCTAATTGTGCCCTTGGATCGCCTTTTAAGTATATGCCTAAGTGGGGCAACTTCAAAAAAAGGACAATGAGCAGAAATTTGATAAGCTGACCAAAAAAACCACATACCCCATACTACACAGTACACTCCCAACAGAATCTATCAATCAACAACCTCCAGTAAACCTTGGTGTTCCTTCCAGTTACAGTGGAAGCATCTTTTACTCACTTCCTGATATGCCATAGCAAAATGCCTGTCTTTTTTTTTTCTTTTTGCTTCATTGTTATTGTGTCCTTTTTTTTTTTTTACTGTTTTACCTCTTTTCTTCTTTAATTTCTCTGTGAAAGCAGTTTGATCATGATCATGTAATTGAGATAATTTTTTAAAAAAAAATATTATGAGAAAACACATTTGCCAAATAGCACATCTAAAATTACTTTTCAAATCACATTATGGAAAAGCAAACATAGAGCTTTCAGTACTTAATTCCAGTATCTCTATTTATACCATTTTTAGAAGAGAAACGTGTCTCAGCTTGCTCTTTTAATCAAAAAGAAACCTTGGCTGTTTTTTGTCCCCTACCTATGAGACCTTCTCTATATAGCTTTTAAAAAATCAAATGGTATATGATAGCCAATAGGAAACTGCTAAGAGCTCAATTATGATAGAACACAGAAAACTGACAAGAGCTAGAACAGAACTTTATTTTCTCTTGCTTTCATTTATTAATAAATAGTGTATTCATTAGACAGAGGGGGGAGATATTTTATCATTGGATTGGGTTAGATAATCTCTCTAGCACTGCATCCACTAAAATCAATATTGTTTTTGTTTTTAAATCAGGCTACATTCTTTATTGTATGTTTTTAATTAATGTAGTATGTTGATGTTGCATTAAAAATGTAGGCCCATATTTTTTAGGTATATTGGAACTCATAGGATTTGTTGTGGAAATTGTATTTTGTCTATTAAATCATTTGGTGTGCTTTTTAAAGGGCAGGGGGATAAAAACATTCCAAGCATACATGCAGGAAGAGACAAAACAATATTGTGTAAACCCCACATAAAAGCAATCTTGTTACTCCCTCAATCAACCCTACCATTATCAAATCAATTCCATTGTGAAAGTATTGCCAATGTAAAGAAAAAAACAGATATAATAATTTTCTGTGTGCTCCATTTTTTTAAAATATATGTATTTTTTTCTAACAAAAAGCACCTTAAACAATTTCACAGAACTTTTAAAAATCCTTATAAGTGGGCTTGCTTGAAATTTTCCCCTCTCTCTCTCTGGTCTCTCTGTACATGGATGCTGAAAAGATGAGCAAAATTAAGAGTCCTCTTAACGTTCAGTTTGCTTGCACATGTCAAGAACTTTTCTTAGGACTCGGAATCTCACTGAGCAATTTTCAACATGCTCCTGAACATAAATCCCTGATAGGGATATGTGGGGAGAAATGTCAGAGACCATTCAGAATAAAAGCCATTCTGTCTTGGAAGGGGCTGCTTATTCTCTAGAGTTCACACAAGACTTGGGAGTTCTACTGTATTATCACTGCAGGTTAGATGCTTGAATTATGATAGAAAAATACCAAGCAAACTAGAAAGTGAGGATATTGTGATGGAAAATTGCTTCTAACTAGCTTAAAATCACAGTCTTCATCTATGGAGAGAGAGAAAGGTTGGGGGAGGTTAGTTTACATATTTGTTAATGTGAAATTCTATTCCTGTTAAATCTGCATCATATACAACTGAGTGCAGAGTGAGTTTCAGTTCCCTTCTTTTCTTTAGAAAAATAAGAACATTTGGGGGCGGAGTAATTATATATATATATATATATATATATATATATATAACCTACTTTCAAAGCACAATCGCAGGAGTCATCATAATAAATATTACAAATAACCCATGTCTATGCAGGCTCGTTCCTTTATAAAACATCTAAGCCTTTGGGGTGTTTTTTAACATACCGTTAAAATAGGGCAGCATGGAAAATGCCCTGTTTTAACATACCGTTAAAATAGGGCAGCATGCCAATCCTTTGCGTTTTATTCAGATCTTTTGTTGCAAACCATAAAGAGCTGTCAGGAGGAAGAAAGCAAATAGAATATTACACCAGGTCTATAAAACAGCGCCGGTGATCAACTTTATGTGTAGGAGCTGGTTGTATTTGGTATCACCATACCCACAATCCTGCCCCATGCACACGATTCTGGAGCATGTGTAGTTGAAACTGCAGACTGTGAATATGGGGAGTGGTGGGCTGAGTGGGAGAGAAAGCCTTTTTAAAAATGGCAGCAGGCAAAGATACAACACCAGCAGCAGTGGCTGCCAGAGAAGGGAAATATTACTGCATCAAACAGGTAAATATTGCTCATTTCTGACAAGACTCAAGGAGTGGCTTAAAGATCATCTGCCTGGATTTTTCAAGCTGACAGTCCAACGTGTAAGTCAATTCAGAGACATGTTTAAATTAGACTCTTCCCTAGCGGTGCTGAATCAGATGGTCAGCTCGGCACCCAAACCAGTTTAAAAAGACAGCCCTTGCAGGCTCTAGCCTCTAAAGCAATCGCAAACTAGCCTCTGATGTCCGTCACCCATCACTCAATAAAGATTTTGCTGCATCCGGCTGGCCCGCAATACAAAGCCATTTAGGGTCTGGAACAAGCCCTGGCTCATACACACGGCTTCTATTACTGCATTTGTCATCAGTCATATGATGGTAATAAAATTTGTAACTGTTTTGCCTACACTAGTGGTGCGATTTACCTGGCCTAATAGACAATGCAAATGCTAAGAGGCACATATACATCTTCATTATATAAGCTGGTGCCTGAGTCATGTCCCTCCAGAGACACTTTTATTCATTTTTATACAATTTGCCTACTGTACAGTGCAGATGGTTCCTATTAAGTAAAATATCTATTTGCTTCCAAAAAATTTAGTTTTCATGATTAAATTGCTTTAAAATGATGGTACATTGTGTTATCTTCTTTCATGACTTAATTTAGCTCCACGAGCACCAGTCAGGACTCAAAAACCCGGTTTTCATCCACTCAGAAAATAGATATGTTGACCACATGCTGAGCCTCCTTTTTTATACTTGCTGCAGCATTAACTAGGCAGCAATTAATTTCTCATAAGCCTTAACTATGTGGATTATTTTCTAAAGATGTACTTAAACATAAGATAAGAGAAATCATTGGTTATTAATATCAGAGAAAGACTGCTATATTATTTCTCTTGCTATTTTGCACTTGCATGTGGTGGAGACAGGGCAATACCTAGTCTAATATTGCAAGGGGGAAATTTAGAGAAACATGCAACTGTACTGCCACCAGGTGGCCTTCTTTGATATCTCCTACAGTGATGCTTCTATAGTTAGTTTATTCTTAAACTTTCACAGTTCTTTTCTGCTCTCACTTTTACCTGAAGCCAAAACATTACTGTCATCAGTGCAGGCTCCAGATTTTTGAGGGCCCTTGGGCATGACACCCTCAGCGGGGGGCCCCTCAGTGAGCCTGCCTTGTCACAAGCTGCTCTTGCTCCGCATCCTCTTTCTCATCATTGCTGCCACTTGCTTGCTTGGCAAGCAAGCCAGTGAGCAAGTAGGCAGTGGGGCATCTGCTTCTCTTCCCTCTCACCACTACCGTTATCTGGGCCAGAGCGAGAGGCAGGTGAACAAGCAGGCTGCACTGGTGAAGAAGAGAAGCAACTCCAGGGGGGGCTGTTGCCAGTGGGCCCCTTCTGCGATGTGGGCCCTTGGCAGGTGCCCAACCATGCCTACCTTTGACGCAGGCCCTGACTGTAATCATAGAAATATCAATATAAAAATAATAATAATCATAGAATCATATACAGTAATACCTTGGATAATAATTCATAACAATGAAGCATAAATCGTTCCGGAACCATGCTTGTAATCCAAAACACCCTTGTATCAAAGCGAGTCTCTGGCGGGCGTGAGCAGGGCCAATTTTGGCCTGCTTGAGGCGAGCGGTTACATACCTACACTATTTGTATTGCAAGACGTCGCTTGTTTATCAAGTCAAAATTTATTTTAAAAAAAATTGCTCGTCTTACAAAACGCTCTCCGACCAAGTTACTTGCAATCCAAGGTATTACTGTAGTTTGAAGGAACCTCAAAGATCATCTATGCCATCTTCTGCTGATGCAGGAAATCCACTACTAGAGAATCCTGGATAGGTGGCTGGCCAACCAACTTCTGCTTAATGAAGAAGATTGTCCTCCCAAAACAGTCGGTTCCACTGTCAAACAGCTTGTGCTGTCAAGAAGTTCTTCCTAATGTTTAGTCAAAATCTGTTTTCTTATACGGTGAACCAACTGGTTCAGGTCCTATCCTCTGGAGCAACTGAAAACAAATGTGCTCCATTAAGAAGGATATCTACAAACTGGAACATGTCCAGAGGAGGTGACAAAGATTTTGAGGGGCCTGGAGACAAAGTCCTATGAGGGAAGGTTGAAGGAGTTGGGTATGTTTAGCCTACAGAAGAGGTGATTAAGAGGCAATATGGTAGACATCTTCAAATAGTTGAAGGGCTGTTGCATATATAAAGTATGATGCCCAGAACTATAGTCAGTACTCCAGCTGAGGACAGACCAAAGCAAAATAGAACAGTACCACCATTGCTTCCCAATGATCTGGACATGATATTTTTCTGTTGATGCAGCCTAGAATCGCACCTTTTTACCCCCACCTTTGATGCTGCTTGTTATCAGTACTTCTTCGTATGGTACCATTTAACCTGCACTGCCATCACACAAACGTTACTCTTACAGATCTTCATTAGAGTGGTGAAAGCCTGAACCATTAATGTGATGCAGAGCGGGGGGTGGGGGAGTGTGTGTGTGTGTGTGTGTGTGTGTGTGTGTGAGAGAGAGAGAGAGAGAGAGAGAGAGAGAGAGAGAGAGAGAGAGGAGCTGCTAAGTTTGTCCCATGGCTCCTGGTTTTGTGCCAGAGCTCCTAACTCACCCCAGCCTGCTGCACTGGCCCAGCCCTGACAGTCTGGCTTGGTGATCATTTTATTTAAACTTATAGCCTGCCCTACACCATCCCAAAGGCTCAGGGTGGATAACGATCTACAAACCTAAGGAAATAAAATACAATCCTGTTAGATTTAAATACCATTAAGCATCTCCACCTCTCAAAATCCAGCCCCAAGAGATTATTACACTTCCACAAGATGCCAAATAGCTAACTAGAGAAAGTTCTTGAGTTGTGTATAATGTTACTGGTGGTTTATCCTGTGAGGATCTTAAAGGGCAATCTGAGACAGTGTGCACTGCAGCACTCCATCCTCCAGATGATGAATTCATGAATTATAGCCATGAGAAATGTATCCGATAGAAACGGGTACAACCATTTTACCAGGCGGCAAGCAAAAGTGATGTCACAATCACTTCATGTTTGCCAACACATTAAAATAAAATATCTGCATTGGTTATTCATTGTTTCTACTCAACATTTATTAGTATTTGAGGAAACACCTTATAGCAGTGGTGGACAACTGTGAGAAATTGAGCGGCCATTTTTGCCCCATGAACTGCACTCCATGGAATGCAGTGCAGTCCATGGGGTGCCTCCAAAAAGTTTTTAAGAGAGAGAGAAAATGCTGGTTTGCCACAAAATTTCAGTGGCAAACCACTCCATAGTGCTCAGAAAGCTACAAGGGTTAAATTTAGTTTGTTTCCAACTTCCAAGCTAAATTTAACCCTTTTGATGCTCCATAGCAGCTACAGAGTGACAAGAGGGCCAAATTTAGGTTGCAAACAAGCTAAATTTGGCCCTTTTGGAAGTCTGTGGCTGCTACAGATGCCTTTTTTTTTTTTAAACTGGGGGGTGGCAGAGGCCACACTGAGGGGGTGCTGCATGCAGTCCATGGGCTGCATCTTACCCACCCCAACTTACATGATACATTCTTGAAGTCACTTGTAATTCATTATGTAGGCTACACAACACAACAAACCGCCATTTTAAAGGGGAAATATTCAGCTGAGCTCTCTCTGGTGCTTCCAGATGGAGGGCTCCTCCTAGCACTATTTATCAGAAGACACTGTGCAGCAGTTCCGTCTTTTTCATAACGGATTTCCTGTGGCAAGAAAAATGACAGAAGTGGTGGGAAAACACAGGGCAGTTAATAAGTGGAAGATGAAATGTCTGGACCTCCCATAAAATTCTGTGAGTGAGGCAGGGTGATGGCACAGTAAAAGCCTCATCTAAAACCACCCCCCAATCTCTCACTTCCACTCCCCTCTATTTTGCTTTTAAGATGGTGAGATGCCAGTTCAGGTTTTTTTAGGCTGCAGCACTGGTGTGCCAGAGTAGTTCAAAAGTATTTTGCTCCCTGCATGGTGAAAGCCAGATGGTGTCTGCATGATTGTTCAATTGAGGAGTCTGGAGGTTTAGGTTGCAGAGGCAGGCTGGACTGCCCGAATAGACAGCAGCTGCCCATAAGTCTGGTAGTAACTTCTTTGTTTCCGAGGCCCAGCTGAAGACATGGGGATCAAGCTGCATTGAAGGAGAACGCTGGTCAGGCATAAGTGGGGTGAGAGGAAAATGGTGGGTTTCTTTGTGGGAACAGAGCAGAAATGAGTAGCTGAAGGGGAACTGATTTGGGGTATCTGATGAGAAATTAAATTGGGGGAGAATTAATTAAAGGGGAAATTGGAAGATTCAATGTGTGGTGCTCACACCCCACCTCTACCTTGTGCTCAGTTTATGATGTTGAGAAAGTCAGTTTTCCCCATCTAGTCCAGAACTCTGCTTCCAACCGTGACCAGACAAATCCCTCTGGAAAGCTTACTATCAGGGCATGAGGGTAAAGTGTTCCCTTGTTGTTTGTCCCCAGCATCTGATATTTCACCAGTGGCCTGTGCAGGCCTCCCACTTATTACTAGCAGGGCATGAGGGTAAGGTGTTCCCTTGTTGTTTGTACCCAGCATCTGATATTTAGTGGAAAGTTGCCTCTGAACAGAGAGATTCCATATATCTCGCATGACTGCCAAGAGGGACTTCCATTGCCATAGCTGGGGTAGAAAATATAAAGCAGGGCTGGGGAACCTGTGGCCTTCCAGAGGTTGCTGGAGTCCATCTCCCATCAGCCCCAGCCAGCATGGCCAATAGTCATGGATGATGGGAGTTGTAGTCCAACTTCTGGAGGGCCAGAAGTTGCCCCACCACTTATACAGAGGGACCTTTGGGTGAGTGGAGCCAGGAGAAGGTGTGGTAGAAATGTCTTGAAAGGACATAGTACCTCTAACTTTTGGTGGCACCAGCCACCCTTGCTTGCAGTTTAGCGGTTTTAGTAGAAAAGGCACATGCCTTGTCCTGGAACAATCACACAGAACAAAAACTACATAGCCTGCTCTATGGCAATTCAATAGTCACCCTGTCAGTCATATGAATACATGCCCCATCAGCACAAGATGAACTGAGGGAATGAACTGGGAATAAAACACATCCAAATAAAACCCATGTACAAATCCTCTTAGTGCCTAGAGCATTTATTAGAAGAAAGCCATGCTCACATTTGCGTATTTCAGGGATCAGCTAAAGCAGTGAATCTAAAGGGATAATTCATATCAACAAGTGGACTCTTGTAAACCTTGAGGTTACAGCACTAGGCTGCTGGTGTTGAATGATGTGGAAAAAGCAATTCTAGGAGTTCAAGTGGGAGACTTATTGCTGCTTAAGACTGACAGGGCAACCTCAAAGACAAAATTAATTTGGAGAGTCTCTTGGTTAAAAAAAAAAATTGAGAACCAAAAATAGGCTATGAACTATATACTGTAGGCTGTGTTTTTGTTTTTGAGTTTCTGTATGATTAGTGTACACAATTGGAAATGAAATTCCTCCTCCAGGTTTCACACAGTTATAATAACCATGTAGTCAGTCAGGGAAGAAGAGTTCATTCTTAGCCTTCCCTTAAACCTTGGAAGTTTCCAATGAACCTCCGCTCTCCTTGTAATAGAAAGGCAGACTTATGGAATATGATCCCATGATTGAGCTATAGTGAAGAAGAAATGAGAGATTTGGGGGTGGAAGATGATCAAAAGCAGGGGGAGAGGTTATGGGAACAAATCCAAAGGAAAGCAGTTATTTGGGGAGCAATTTCACAGGATTTATGCTCCAAGAAGTAAAATCTTGTGCTGACTAAAGAGTAAGCTCAGTAGGGACTCTGGGGATGGGCTGGAATGATGACTTTATGATTGCTACTATACACACAATAGTATATACTATTTGTTCTATGATATGTATATATCAGGATTTGCCATGTGTCTTGGCTTTCTTAGTACCCTCACCATTATCAGCTGTCACTGTTTATTCCCAGTAATGCAAATAATACACCCCTTTTGGACAAAAACATTTTGCTGTTGTAATGGGAGCCCTTTAACTTGGCCTGTTTTATGCTACTGATCAGCCAGACCAAGAAAACGTGCCTACTCGCAGCTGGAGTGGCCATGTATCCTACTTTATAGAGGTCCTCTATTTGAAGCTGTCTTCTGTTTGAAGGTCTGATATGGATAGGTGCAAATGGGTTAATAATTACTATAACCTAAATAGAAATACAATCTATTTCATGATAGTGGGGAAGACTGTGACCAAGTGACCTGTGTGTCTGCCTACTCAGTCTGCTATTCAGCTGCTAACTGTTGACAGAAACTTCAAGGCCCCTGCTCTCCTGGCTTCTTCTGATTCTTTAATTTTCAGTCAGACTTGGACTGGATAGCCCTCCAAGTAGGGGACACCTTCAAAGACTGTTAGACTGTCCTCTAACAACCCTTGAAATAGAGAACTTTCCTCTGTAAAGTAGGGCAGGTGGCCACCCTGAACAGGCCTTATGGTGAAGATGATGAAGAAGAAGATGGATGTCCAGTGTTTACGTAACAAAATATTATTTCCAAGTCAGCCAATACATTGAAAGAGGGGCTACATAAACAGGAACCTTAGAACATAATTAAGCACAGTTATAGAACTTATGCACATCAAAAATGTTTAGAAGAAGGAAAGGACAACAATAGGCCGCTGTTAACTGTAGTTCTAAAGGTGAGTGAGTTGATGTTTGTGCAGCAACACAAGACATATATTTGGGAGAAACATACTCCTTTCCACATGGTGAAACAAGTTTGTCTGTTGAAATTTGTGCAGTTAATAAAAAGTTAAAGAACATTAGCAATATTCTCCAAACTGGGTCAAATCAAATGAGGACAGTATGAAATTAAAAAATTAAAAACATATCGCAAACAGAGCCAGAAAGATGTTAAAAATTAGAACCGTCTGAACTGTGGTCAGTACTAAGAGTGGTTAATGATCCAATAGGGATGTAGTGAGTTTGTACAATTTTGCTATTTCACATATTACAGAAATTTACTAGTATATGTGGCTCTCTGCGCCTTGCTGGTCTCGGTGGGAAGGGTGGAATGAAAAGGGAGAACAGCTTTCCCACTAATATCCCAAAGACTTGGGGAAACTGCCCCATCCCTCCAGAAACAGATTTTCAACAGCAAAGGACATTTGTAAGGGGGTTTATTGGGATACGGATGTTGTTTTAGCAGTTACAGTGCAACCAGATGTTTTCATCACAAAACTATTTAAAACTTTGCAAACTTCTATATCCATGCTAAAAGGTGTTCTTCTTCCATTTCATTTTATTTATTAAATGTCTGCCAACTCTACAAGACTTGCGGTATCTTACAACAAAAATGTAAACTGTTCAATCATTTAAAAAAAATTAAACTATTCAATCACACTGACAGTGAGTGTGGTGTAGTGGTTAGAGTACTGAACTGGGACTCTGGAAATATGGGTTCTAGTCCACATTCAGCCATGAGGCTCACTGGGTGACTTTGAGCCCATTACTGACTCTCAGCCTAGCCTACCTTACAGGGTTGTTTTGCTTTTGAGGATAAAATGGAGAGAAGGAGGACCATGTAAGCCACCTTAGGTTCCTTGCAAGAGGAGAAAAGGCAAGATATAAATGTAATAATAAATAATAAATACATACCATAAAACAATACAAAACAAAAATTCAGCCACCCACACTTAAAAGCAGAGCCAACCAAAGCCGCACTTGTCAGACAAAGCACCACTAAAAGTCACAAGGGTAGGTGGGAAATCCCAATGGTTTCCCAATGGTTTCTATAGGTCAGTTAGCTTGAGATCAGTGAGGCTTCTCTAAGTAGTGGGCTTCACATTGTTTGGGCCACATGGTCTGAGGAACACCAGCATGGTTTGGCCATAATGTGGAAAGACGGTCGAGTCCTAGGGAAGGAGCCTCTGGCTTGCATGGTCCCATCCGTCTCCTCCTTGGCTGTGACCACAGGGCGACTGGAAGCACCAGCTTCCATTTTTAAACTAACTACGGTTTGTCATTACATCCAACAAGAACAGACTGTGGTTAGTTTAAACCAGGAATAAACAACAGGTAGGCTACATGAACACCCCGGCTTTATTTGCAGCCCCAGCCCCCCCCCCCCAAGTCACTGCTGCTGCTGCTGCTGAATTACCACTGAATTTCAGCAGCGCATTGATGGTTGCGGCAAAAAAGTTGCATTTTCTCTGTAAAGCAAAGTGTGTGGGGAGTGCATGCCTTCGTTTTATGCAAATTTGCACTCCCGGGGGGCTTCTGGGAGTACAATTATGCATTAAAACAAGGTGCACATTCCCCATGTACCTCATTTTAATGTGAAAATGTGGCCTTTTCTGCCACCACCAAATTGCTGCCGTATTTTGGCAGCAATTTGGTGGTGGCAATTTTGGCAGCAGGAGATCCCCCCCCCGGTGAGTTTTGGGGGTTAGAAATTGGCCCCTTGACCCTCTGAAGTTGTCCACCCCTGGTTTAAATGATGGTCTATTGAAACAGGCCAAACTTTGATTAGTTTAAAGCAGATTTAAACCTGATGTTTCCAATCTCTTCCTCACCGCTGGGCTAGAGGAGGAGAAGGAAGTGCGGAGCACATAAGCCCAATTTTTTTTAAAATTTATTATATTTATACCCCGCCTTTTTTCCTGCAAGGAACCCAAGGCAGCTTACATAATCCTCCTCCTCTCCATTTTATCCTCACAACAACCCTGTGAGGTAGATGAGGCTGAGAGTCAATGACTGGCCCAAAGTCACCCAGTGAGCTTCATGGCCGAGCGGGGACTAGAACCCGGATCTCCCGAGTCCCAGTCCAACACTCTCACCACTACGCCCAAGCCTTGCCCAGCATCATAACTAAAGCACTAAACCATGGTTTGGCATTGTGTCCAAACTGGGCATGTCCCTACAAAGGGAGATGGTGCCTCAGATATACAGGACCAAAACTGGTAAGGGCTTTAGAGGTCATCACCCAAATTATGAATTGGGCCAGAAGCCAACTAGGAGCCTGTTCATCTTATGCAGAATTGGCTAGATATGTTCTTGCCATGGTTTACAGAAAAGTGGGCTTTTTGACATGTGAAACAAGTACTGATATGATTCCTCTAAGCAACAGAATCGTGGACTATCGAAACGAGTCTACTTATCTGTATTGTAAGAAGTGCGTCAGATTTAATTGCTAGTCACAGTAGTACAAATTGTGGAATAGTCTAGCTTGCTCCTATGGAGTTATTTCATATTTACACAGCTTTTATAACCATATATATCCTTCGTGCCAGTGCCTAAATTGGACAGAACCTATTTTCCATCTTGAGTGGCTGCTGCATAGCTACCCAGTAATGGTCAAATACATTTAAAAATGAAGAACGTACCTTATTTGCTGCGTATCTAGAGTTCTAATTTTTTAAAAAATGGCTCTGTGTTGGCCCAAGGCAAACTGAGATATAGAAAGATTTATGAAAACTCTTCAAAAGCTGTTTCAAATAGCTGTAATAGAAAGGAAATACATGAAACATCTGAATCACAGAATTATCCTGCCACTCCATGCAATATTACTAGGGACCCTCCAGCAGCTTCGTTATTTAATAGACCATTTAATGGACTATTACAGGTCTAGTTGTCTTCATTATGGCAAACGAGCAAACACATAGATAATGGTGCTATGTTGTGAGTTGAACAACTGCTTGGAACAAAAAGATGAAATGACAGTGAGATCCCTTGATTGAACAACAGTGAGAAAGCTCCAAGCTAGATTCAATCAAACCATTTCAAGTTAACAAATGTTTCTTGGGTTTTCTTTGAGAGAAAACCAAACAAAACCAAGTCAATCAATATGTGATATAAAATAAACCAATAAATATATATATAACATGTGTTTCTACTTATCCAAAATAGATCACATTTTAACATGCTTTTGCAGATGTTGAACATTTTTCAAGATGAGTCAAGACACTGGGCTGTTTCTTCGGGAGAACCACAGCATCTGCAACTAATGAAGAGCAAGTTGAGGTTTTGTGTTTTACATCGCGCTTACAGATTATGTCAGCTTAAATATTTGTATGGTCATGATTGATTTCTAAATGGACAAAGAGACAATAAGCAAAATGGCCAGTCCCATGAGGAACTGAACACCTGCAAAGTACCATTTGCTTTAGGAAAAGGGGGAAAAATCCTGGCTTTTGCAAGTCACAAGGTGAATTCAATACTAAACAGGCGCAGGAATTAAAATTGTTAAGCAAATACTTCTGGGGGGGGGATTAATATATATAGCTCGGCAAGATCGGCAATCTTGCAATGACCTCATCAGTTAAACACAGGCAAATTGAATAAGTATTTACACAGGAACCTTCAAGTGGTTCATTTAGCATATAGGTTTTTGTTTTTTGTTTTTTTAAAGAATAAATACCAAATCCTTAATAGAATAACTGCTTGGCCTTATAAGCCACTGCATAAGTAAAGAAACTCATAGGATCAGGCATAAGAGTCTGACAGCAGTGTAAGGCCACAACTGATTATTTTGATCCCTGCAATGGGATTGAAGTCATCATAGATGGAACAACAGCCCTTGGTAATTGTTCCATTACAACATAGCTGTCAGCAGTCAAGTCACTTGTGCTGCACTGAGGTCAACAGAGATGGGTGAATGGGATCACAGGGAAGCTGGTGCATCTCAATAGAACAAAAGGTTCAGAATTTCTCTGGCATCTAGCCCTGCCCCCATATGTCATTTTAAAGCTACTGCTTTAGTGCCAACAGACTGTAGTCACTGTTTGGGCTTCTAAAGCTGAAGAAGGTCCCTCACATTGCCCCCAGCAGATTCATGTGTAAGAATTTCCCTGCAAGTTAACAACTAGCACATCGAGGAGAAAAGTTGTAGCTTGGCCAGCTTCTTACTGTGCTAGCTTTCTACTTGCAAAGAGGCTTTTACACAGGGATACATGTAAAAATGCAACCGCTCACATATAGCCTGAATTGCTGGTGTTCATTCTACCACTTCAGGACCTCATCCTGCTGCATGTGTAGACCAGGATGATAAGTATTTACACAAGTGTCTAAATAAACCTTTCCTGTATGCTTCTTTACTTTTTTTGCAATGGGCTCATATGAAAAGCACATGGTATAGACTCATGTAACCATCAGATAGATGGTTAGTTTATGGAAAGCCATAGATCTTCTTGAACCAGAACTGGAGAACTAAGTAAGCATTGCAAACTGCTCACACAGGCCACATAGAGAGCTGAGCAACCAGCAGAAGCCCAACTGGAAACCCATACTAAGCCTACTGTAATTCTGTGGATATCTACAACCTGAGCTTTCCTAGTTCAGATTAATGCCATTGGGGAACCTGTGACCACTAAAATAAATGGGAATTAATACATTTTCCATTTACACTCCATTCATCAGCCATATTTGGTGGATAGCACCATGATTTTATTATCTCTATTTTCTCCTCCTTACTGGAGGAGCCTATCAAAAAATTAAACCAGAGAAGACATATCCATTGGCTTTTCTAATAGCTGGAGACAGAAATCAATCCCGGTAAGAAGTATAGAGGCAAGTTCTCCCTTCAGTACTGGGGAAAGCAGAAGGGCCTCCCCAAACCAAACCTGGCCTGTTAGCAGGAGGTATTTACAACGCTGCTGGAGAAGAAAGATGCCACCCAAAGGATTCTCAGCCCATTCTTCTCATGCAAGAACTGCAACATCAGTGGCAGCAGCAAGCATGGCCATGGAAGAGATCAAAAGAAATTGGCAGATGGAAATCAAGATATGAAGCATACATCAGAGCTAGGCAAGAACAGAGTGCCCTTCAGTTCAGAGCCAAGGCAAGGGCAGCAAGTCACCAAGCTCAATTTGTACAGCCTCAGAAAGAACTAGTTGTTTGTTTTTCAGCCTCCCCATCTCTGAGAGTCTGGATTTGTGGACTGAGAGATACACAAATCTGGGTGTCAGCCACCTAGCAAGTATCAATCGGTTTGGTCAGGGGCATACTATGAGATGCCATGCTTACTGGATCTCTCAACACAAGAGCCACTGCCTCAGCTTCTGCTATTGTACCTGGAGGAAAGAGACCTAAGATATCCAGACTCCAGCTGGTGACCATAGTTATGCAGGAGTTAAAAAAAAGTATGGGGTGAAATGATCCCAAGGAAGGTTTGGACAGGGAGAAAGGCACCCTGCAGTCATAAATGCAGCAAGAAGACATGCAAAACATGCATCAATGGTAATTAGGGTTGGGTGGGTGGCAGGACAATCAGGCAGCCTGGTATATAAAGGGTTAAAGATCACCTGTTTTGAGGGGATGGTGTCTACCTTTCCCCTGAGGAATTTGATGTGTACATGCTCAACTTGGCCAATGGCATTGCAGGTTTTACAAAGGATCTTGTGAGGCTAGGGAGGGTGCCCTTACCATGGTGAGTAGAAAGAAATCGGGGGGGGGGATTAAGTCCTGGAGCAAATAGGGTGGCTACTTATGAATTGCAAAAACAAAAAAAAGAGGAAATGCGTCAGCAAAAAACAGGATGAGAGGACAGTGATTTGCATAGCATTTGCCTATGCTAATTTATGTGTATAGATGCAAATTTAGAAATTATTATAATTTAAATAGAAATACAGTACATCTCACGATACTGTGGAAGACTGTGACCAGGTGACCTGTGTGCCTGCCCGTTCAACCTGCTGTCCAGGTGCTGTTGATGGGCAACAGTCCTTAGGGTTTATTGTCTTTAAACTGGAATTTGACTGGGCAGCCCTTCAAACAGAGCACACTTTCAAATAGAGCAGGAGTGGGCAACATATGGCCCTCCAGATGTTTTGGCCTACAGTTCCCATCATGCCTCACTATTGGCTATGCTGGCTAGGGCTGATGGAAGTTGTAGGCCAAAAAACCTGGAGGGCCACAAGTTGCCCACCCCTGAAATAGAGGGCTGTCCTCTGTAAAAGCAGACACCCGAATAAGTCAGCCATGCAGAAACTGGAAGCACAGGAGACATGTGGAGACCACCCAGCAGATCTTGGGCAACTACTGGAAATGGGAACCACAATTCCAGTTTCCAGTAGTAATTAGAGTTGAGCCCCAATTGTAACTTAGGATAGAGTGTCACCAGCATGGAAGGCTCAAGCTTGAAATGACCATCCAAGGAAACAAGACAGGCCAGCTCCTCAGGCAAGATAAAGTGGAAAGCCTTTAGCCCTCTCCCCCTCTTTTACATGTTCATTAACTCACCCATGGCTATGCCTGTAAATACCTGCAGCCAAGTTGTAACCCCAAACCAGCATTCACATCTTTCTTCACGATTGCAAAAACCCTCATTCTGTTACTAGTTGGGTATGGTGGTAAATAGGCTAGTGAGATTAGAAAAGAAAGCATGCTAGTGGAAAGGACTGTGTGGTTTTGACTGACTGGAAGCCAGGGATGGATGGATGATAGAAGACTGAAGACAGAAGACAGAAGACAGAAAGATAGATGCTGTATGACCTGAGCAAATTGGAAGAAGAAATCCAACATACATAGGAGATGTAGCAGTGGTGTGCTGGAAGAGCTTGAAAATCTAGAACAAGTCCCAAATAAGAATGCTTCCATGATTTTAACAGTTATGCTGTGATTCAATTTATTCATTAGGCAGAAATGTTTATTGTGCCCATCTTATGTACCTACGTGTCCCATAATTTTTGTTGTTACGGATTAATCATCACGTGAGGAAAACTATCAATCCACTTGTTAAAGGAATTCTGTTATTCCTTTACAGTGCTTTTTTGGGGGAAAGGGAGACTTTACTATTATTCATATTAAATGTACTTAATAGGAACTGAAAAGTGAAGCACTAAGAAAAATAAATTCATATATGAAAATTTTACCACAGTCATCATTAATTCGCATAAGAATGTCTAATATAAAGTGTGAACTGCAGTGTCCTTAAATGCAAAGGAAAAAGTATGTCTTGGTAAATTAGTTCTCTGGAGGCCAAAGTTAAGAATGGAATGAAAGAGTATCTTCATTTTCAGCAAACATCAATTCTTTTTCATGGTAATACTATTAAGCAGTCCTGTCAGTGGAACATTTTGAGGGACTGTTCCAAGACAAAAGGACAATCTCCTTTGGGGGGTTTTTATGTTGCCAAGTAATCAATATTTTAGCAGTGCTTCACCCATTTAATGGAGCCTTTCCAGAGTATCAAAATAGTAATTTATTCATCCATGGCAAAGTTCAAGGTAATTGTTTCACTCATTTATTATTGTCTCCTGATGATGAGTCTGCTTTCAGATTTCCTAACTTTCATTTCAGTGTCACCAAGTATATGGCAACAATTGTATATGCAGCACTCAGATATCTTTAGGGTTTTGTTATTTTCTTCACACACACAAAGTTTCATAGAAACATTTCACGATGTACCCCATCTGAAGCGGGAAAAAGTTACTTTGAAAGTGACATTTAGAGCATGCCTGACATTCTTCTTTACTATCACAGGTTGACTTTAGGGCTTTTTAACATCTAGATTGTGTTGATGGTAGATGATTAGATTAGATCTGCACAACATGAAGTGGAGAAAGAGAAAATGAGGTAAGTAATGGAGTTGGGGATACAGAAAGACCAATGGCATTGCAGATAGAAAGGAGAGGATTATAGGGTGGAAAACAAAACAAAACAAAAAAAGAAGGTACAGAATGCAAAAAGGCCTGTGGGGTGAGAAATAGAGGTGAACAGAGAAATGGAAGTGGAGAGAGATCTGTGACTGTGGGCAGGGAAAGAGAAGAATTGGTGTAACAGACAGGGCTGGTGCAAGGCAGTTTGGTGCCCTAGGCAAGATCAGATATTTAGTGCCCCCCCTTGGTAAAATACGCATTTTAGCACTGTATTTTTTTTCCCAAGGCGTTTCTGGCGCCCCCTTTAGCCCTGCACCCTAGGCTAGCCTAGGCCCTCACTGGGCGGGATGAGCAGGAAGAGGGCCCCCAAACGTAGCAGGGCTGGCTTATCACATTTTAAAGCAAGTGAAGCAGCACACATTACGGGGGGGGGGCCAAGACCATTAGGTCTCCGCGAAACAAAATTAACCTGAGCCGTTGTGGGTGTCCCTAGCAGGGGAAAAAGCAAGCAAAATCTGAGGACGGTGACAAAAGCGGCGAATATTTCACGCCATACATAAACTGGGCCAAACTCATAGTGGGAGGGGACGAGGGGTGAGCAAAAAGGAAAGGGAAAAGGCGAAGCGTACGGCAGGGAAGAGGAGGAGGAGGCTCACCGAGGCAGGGAAGAAGAAAGGGGGATCCTCTTGCTCCATCCATGGCCTCAAGGGAAACACGCAAGGCTTGGCGTCTGGTTACGTCTCGCTTTTCGGTTCCACGGAGGACCCTCAAAGGAAGGCAGCGGGTAGTCCCACCCCCGCCCCTTGGTTGGGCACAGAGGCTGAAATTCCAGCGCCCCCTTCATTCCCAGGTATCCTGTGCTGATCCAAAGAGGAGAACTTGCCACGAGCTCCCTGGAACGAGCAGAGGGAGTTTCCGTAAGGGTGGGCGAAAAAGAGATTGGGCCCCTACCCTTTTCTCGCATGGGAGAGTGGAGTTACAGCGACCTGAGAGAAGTAGCAGAAGTCCAGGCTTTGGGGAGCTGCCTGACGGGTGGAGAAGGCAAAGGAAAGGGGTGGTTAGGGGAAGCCTCGAGCTCTTCCGTAACCGGCCTTTCTTCTCCCCCTCCTCCATGCCTCTCGGCTTGCAAATGTCTCGGGTCTTCTAAAGACGCTGTCTTGGGGGCGATCCCCACGAGATTTCTGCTGGGGAAAGGGGTGGGGGTGAGACTACCTGCCGCCTTCCTTCGAGGGTCCTCCGTGGAACCGAAAAGCGAGATGTAACCAGACGCCAAGCCTTGCATGTTTCCCTCAGCCGCCCTCACAAGCCCCAAAAAGTCCAAGGAAAAACCGGCGGATTTTACAAACCCCAAAAGTTGAAGGAAATTTGGGTGTGTGTGTGTGTGTGTGTGTGTGTGTGTGTGTGTGTGTGCTGGCTGGCTGGCTGGCTGGCTGGCTGGCTGGAGCGGAGCGTTTCTGCACCCCCTCTAGCCACGTGCCCTAGGCCCCCGCCTAGTTCACCTAGTGGTTGCACCGGCCCTGGTAACAGAAACGGGGAGTGCAAAAACCCTGTGGAGAAGGGAAGTTCCAATGGAGTAACTAAGCATCAAATTGCACAATACATTAAATACATAGCATGCAGCTGAGCCTTTATTTCTTACTTACTCTAAAGTAAGTGTGCAGGACCCCAACCTGGATTGGGACCACTGCGCAGGGATAGGGGCAGTTTAAACCTTTCCACCCAGCCTTGTTTTCTGAAACCACCACCATCCTGCTAGCACAAGAGATTAAAAAAAAAAAAAAGGAGAGAAAGAGAAAGCACCCACTTTTTACTTTTTACTTTTTTTGCCCCCGCATGGGGGCGGGATGTAGAATTTCAGAAAGCAAGTGGCTGTGGTGGGAAGGTTTAAACCACCCCAACCTGTCCATAGTAGTCCCAGTCCAGGTTGGGGTCCTGCACACTTACTTTAGAGTAAGTAAGAAATAAAGGCTCAGCTGCATGCTATGTGTTTAATGTCTCATGTAGTTTTACCCTAAGAGACTGGCATGCACAAATTTGTGATGGTGGAGAGAGAGAGAGAGAGAGAGAGAGAGAGAGAGAGAGCACTATGGAGCAGAAAGAGAAAAGGAGAGGAGTTAACAGAGAAAGGGTAAGTGCCCTACACATTATGGAGTGAAGATAGAAAGGTGGGGAGAATGGATTTTTTTTTAAGAAAAAAAAGTTAAAATTGTGACAACAATGCTCTCCCACAAATAACATCACTATGTGACCCTCTTCAGTCAGTGAAAATATCAAAGTGACCTGAGTGATTTGAGTTGTGCCCTATGGATTAGTACATTGCAGAAGTGGGTCACAGGACTGCCAGTGCCATCAAATTCCATAAAATCACAGCATTCAGCAGAGAATTTGCCCTCCCCACACACACACACCACCTGCAGGAGACAAAACGCAGAGGAAGCAAATTATGGCCAGTGCCTTCCTGAATTGCACCCAAAGGAGGGTAATACATACAGTACTGTACGGATCATCGATCATTAAGCTCCATATCTTTGCCTTCATTAATATCTTTCCAGATCACTTCTACAATGGCACAAGCAAAAACCAGAGTGACTTCTGTTTGCTTTCAAGACTGATAAAAAATGTCCCATCAGTTGTGTAGCTGCTACCAAAAAAAGAGAAAAGGCTCCAAGTGCACTGCTGGGGCATCCTGAGTCATTTTTGATACAGTATTTCCAGGTTAAAATATGTGTGATCCAACTGTATGTATAAAAGGGATAGTTACTGCAGCTTACATATGAAGGCATGACTGTGCCTGAAACATATCTTTATGTATATAATGTGCATATACTTTCCTTTTTAAAGACATGATAGGGCTCTCCAACCTTGGGTCCCCAGATGTTGCTGGACTACAGCTCCCAGAATCCCTTGCCATTAGCCATGCTGACTGGGTATGCTGGGAGCTGTAGGCCAGCAACATCTGGGGACCCAAGGTTGGAGAGCCCTGCTCTAGTGCAAGAGCAACCATCCCAACTCACATGCTTCCCACCCAGGGCTGGCCCAAGACATTTTGTTGCCTGAAGCAAAGGACAGAATGGCACCTCGTATTCTACATACAGAAGCTGACCTAGCAGTTGAAACTTAGTTCAACGCTGGTGATGGGACAACAGCCTCCACCACACCTGAGGATGGCATGCTAGTTTAGGGGAGGTGCAGTGCAGGCTGCGTAGCACATACAGTTCTGTCCTCCAACACCTCATCACCACTTGCTGTACCCCAGAAACTGCTGCCTGAGGTGGCTGCCTCACTCTGCCTACTGATAGGGCTGGCCCTTCCCCTGCCTTTCTAGCCCAAAACTTGCCATTTGTGATGCCTTACATGCTATTTGTTCCCATTGATTCCCATTAAATACATATTCACGGACTTTGCTCAGACTTCCAGAGTGCCTCTGGAGCCAAAGTTTTAAAACATTACATAGGTGACATCTCAATATAAATACTCAAAACATTTGTGACTAGTTTTTTTTCATTTGGCAGGAAAGTAGCTATGTGGACTGAGTTGACTGGGGCCCCATTAAACCAGTTAGCAAATCTGATCTTCCTTCCTTATCAGCCTTTCCAGAGTACTCCAACATGGAGAAGACCTTGCTCTCCATGAACCTGTATATTTATGGAGACAGAATATTTAATTGTTCTACTTTAGCCACTCTGGTATCTTAAATATTGCAAAAGTGTGGGGGCTTTATTAAAAAACTTCAATAAACAGTTGACTTTTTGGACAAAGTGGGTATTAAAGGGTAAACACTAAATGCTACCTCTTAGCAGGACAGTTGTTTAAATTGCAGTAGTAAATCATTAAACAGGCACTATGAAAAATATTCTCATAATTGTTTCCTTAATTTTCTCTCTTGGTGTTACTCTGTGAGGCCATTATTACATAGATCGTTTTCCAAGTGGTTTATCTGTTTTACAGCTAAAATAACTTTTTAAGCATGTACTAAAGCACACAACACCATTAGGTGAGAAAGTTACAGCAGCAACTGATGAGAATGATAGTGACAATGATGAAGGATATGCATTTATTTAGTACTGGGCTTGTATAGAGCACAAAAATAACAAATCACTGCCTAGTAGGTTTATATGGTAGCCATGAGTCCTACATTAGAGGACTCTAGTTGAAGGATACAGGCCTGTGGCTCACGCTGGCTCAGCTTGTCTGAGCGTGGAAAGCTAAGCAGGGTCAGGCCTGGTTATTACTTGGATGGGAGACCCCTCCTCTAGTTTCCTGCATTGAGCAGGGGGTTGGACTCGATAGCCTTGTAGTAGGCTCCTTCCAACTCTATTATGAAATGTATGATTGTCAGAGGATGGTCCTCTGTTTGAAGGTGTTCTGTATTTAAAGAGCTGTCCAAGGTTGTCTTAAAGATAGAAAAGGAGAGGTGGGACCTTGAAGCTGCCCATCCACACTCAACACTTGGACAGCAGCCTGGGCAGGCACACAGGTCACCTGGTCACAGACCTCTCCACTATGGTGAGACGTATGGTATTTGTATTTAAATTATATTAATTATTTCTTCAATAGCATCTATAAATTAGCAGATTCAAGTCTTCTGTAAATCTATGCCCTCTTTTGTCCTCTTTTTTGGTGATACATAAGTGGCCAGCCTATAGGTTTACCATCTAAGATCAAGGTTCTAAAAATTTATGCTGACAGCGATCTGCAATCCTAGCTTTATATCTGTTTTACATCTCTTAGGGTTATCAAATGCCGTCACCAAAATTTGAGATCAATCTAGCAAAATTCAGGACTCTATCTATCCGTCACTCATCTATTTATCGTGTGTGTGTGTGTGTGTGTGTGTGTGTGTGTGAGAGAGAGAGAGAGAGAGAGAGAGAGAGAGAGAGAGAGAGAGTTTTGCCTTTCCTCCAAGGACCTCAGTGCAGCATATATGGGCTATTCTCATTTCATCCCCACATCAGATTTACAAAGTTGATAAGAAGGGCTGCAGTCATACGCACACTTACCTGACAGTAAGACCCATTGGGTTGTATTCCAACTAAGTTAGTTGAACTTCACTTCCATTGAAATCAATGGGAGTTAAATCATTACTAACTTGCCCAACTGATTTCTGTGGGACCAAAATTCAGTTAACTTAGTTGGGACACAACCAGCTGAAAACAGTGGGACTTATTTCCAAATAAATATGCATATGATTGCATAGAAGATAACCGAGGACAATAACCAGCACAACTGGCAGTCGCCCTAATGAACATGAGGCATGGCTGACTGGGGTGAAGTGACTGGGCAAAATGAAAGGCACCCTGTGGCATCAACAGGTCAGACAGCTACTATTGGGTCCATCTCCAGTGAGCATGCATGCAACATATGTCTCTCTCCAGCCCTTTTCTATGTGTGACCATAGCCAGGGACTACATCCAGAACTTTTTTGTCTGCTGCACCTATGCATTTTTGCTGAGCTACAGCTCCATCTGCTGCAGGTGAGAGAACAAGACATGACAATAATGGGCTTGACCCCAGGAGATTACAAAGGCCTCTCATCATGGTCCTTCCTTGTGACTGTGTGGTTAGTGTGTTATTCTATAGAGCGGGATGAGTTCTGGTCCTGCTCTTTCATATGTTATTTCATATCATGGGAACATCGATGGAAAAGTCATCTGCATTAATGGGCAATAATCTCCTGAAGCAGCCCCCACCTACCCTTACATGCTCCAAAGTATGGTGCTTACTCTGTAGGCACTCAAAGGTACAGCACAAAGCACTTATAACCAGGGATGGGGACTCGGACTCGAGGACTCGACTCGTGAGTCGGACTGAGTCCCCCCTCTGACTCGACTCGGACTCGAGTCCCAATATTTTTAATGGGACTCGAGACTCGACTCGGGACTCGAGACCAAGGACTCTTCAACATCCCTGGGCTGTGCCAGAAGGAGTGGAGAGGAGCGTGATTGCCGGCGAAGAGCGCATGGAAGCGAGGTGTGCCGCTGCTCGGCCACTATGGACAGCTACCAGGAGTGCAGCCCCAACAGTGTGTCAAGATTTATTTTGATTGATGTGTTGCGTACTTGGGAGAGGCAGAAGAAGGACCTGAGATTACTCTGTGTGGCTGCTCTGAGTGTGTTTCTGGTTCCAGCAAGTTCATCACCAGTGGAGCAGGTGTTCAGTGAGGGTGGAATTGTGATGAGATCTCACCATTCCAGAATGGGGGCCAAACATTTAGAAAAAATCATGTTCCTCAAATGCAACATGGATAAGTTTTAGGAAGTACAGCAAGTTTATTTTTTTAAATCATTTTCCTAAAATGCAACCTTTCAGACATTTTGGGTTTGGCTGCCTCTGCCTGCCTGTTTGGGGTTCCCTGCCTCCTCTGCCTACCTGGTCTCTTCTTAACCAGTTCCAGAGTTTGAATTGTCCAAGACAAAGGCCTCTGCCTGCCTACTTTGGGGTTCCCTGCCTCCTCTGCCTGCCTGGTTATTTTGGGTTTGTCTGCCTGGTCTGTTCTTGCCAAAATCAGTTGCAGAGTTTTGAAATAAAAAGGCACACTTGTGCCTAGAATTTATTTAAACCACACATCTGAAGTAGCTTATTTTGTTGGGGGAAACCCCCATTGATTTTAATAGGGACTCGTGGAGTCAGCTTTGGGAGTGAGTCGTGACTCGTGAGTCACCATTTTGGACCAAGGACTCGGACTCGAGACTCGGGTCCAAAGACTCGTGACTCGACTCGTGACTCGAGACCAAGGACTCTTCAACATCCCTGCTTATAACTGTGAACCTCTCCATATGAGCAAAACATGTGTAGTTTACAGGGAGGTTTCTTTCTTTCACCATGATGGCCAGAGAATGTGTCTATGTATGTTAGCCATGTTCGTCTATTGCAGCAAAAGCAACAAAGAGTTGTGGCACCTTAAAGACACAGACACATTTATGAATAAATTCATTCATCTTTAAGATGCCACAAAATGCTTTGTGGGTGTGTGCGTGTATCTATATCTATATATGTTATATATATCAGTGTCACCCTCTTCTTTATAGCAAAATGAACTTGTTGTTTGGCTTTGTGGTGCCTAATAAACTTAAACCCTTTGGCTTTTATTTGTCCCAGTTGTAAACCATGGAGTGCTACCACGTTTCTTTAACATCTGGGACTCATCTCATCTTTTCTAATGACTCACTGGTCTGCAGAAAATCCTGCTGAGACACAGATGTATGGTGCCACACAGGCTCAATGGGATACAAAGGAAGTGAATAAAAAGGTATGTGTTGAAGAGGCTGAGGTTGGAGTGTTCAGTTCAAAGATGGAGAAGTACTTTGGGAGTGAATGGAAAGCCAATCAAGAGGAGCAATCAAGAGCAAACAATCCTATATACCCGCAACATGTAACAGAAGAGAACACTACAGAGATTCACTTGGTTTGCATTATTTGAGAATTTATAGTAGAGTAGCAAGCAAATCAAGCACCACTTCCAGGATGTCTTGTGGCACATCCCACCCGTGACATTTTGAAATATTAACTTCCTGGTATTGCCCTACAGCTGGGAAAACATATATGAATATATCATAAGTTAGCACATTTTTTGTTCTCCCCACAAACTCCCACTTTCGCAAAGCTAAAATAGAGACAATTCCAATGTGGGATGCATACATTGCCAACAAAATGGTTATATTTAGTTCTCAAACAAGGCAGAAAGCAAACATTGTGCCATTTAAAATAAGTACCAGTGGCTCATACACTATAGCTAGGACTTTGGGGCAGGGTGGGGGGAATTGATGCTAACTGTATGAAAAGGGAAAGGGGATAATTGAATGTTACAGCGAAGTTTCTGTACTTCATTACCATGTTGATTGTTCTCAGTTCTCAGACATCTTCTGTGTAATCACTTGCTACCAGCAGGATCTTGCACCTCATAAGGAAGGAAGCTAGGCCAGGCCAGGGATGGGGACTCGGACTCGAGGACTCGACTCGTGAGTCGGACTGAGTCCCCCCTCTGACTCGAGTCCCAATATTTTTAATGGGACTCGAGACTCGACTCGGGACTCGAGACCAAGGACTCTTCTTCAACATCCCTGGACTGTGCCAGAAGGAGTGGAGAGGAGCATGATTGCCGGCGAAGAGCGCATGGAAGCGAGGTGTGCCGCTGCTCGGCCACTATGGACGGCTACCAGGAGTGCAGTCCCAACAGTGTGTCAAGATTTATTTTGATTGATGTGTTGCGTACTTGGGAGAGGCAGAAGAAGGACCTGAGATTACTCTGTGTGGCTGCTCTGAGTGTGTTTCTGGTTCCAGCAAGTTCATCACCAGTGGAGCGGGTGTTCAGTGAGGGTGGAATTGTGATGAGATCTCACTGTTCCAGAATGGGGGCCAAACATTTAAAAAAAATCATGTTCCTCAAATGCAACATGGATAAGTTTTAGGAAGTACAGCAAGTTTATTTTTTAAACTCATTTTTCTAAAATGCAACCTTTCAGACATTTTGGGTTTGGCTGCCTCTGCCTGCCTGTCTGGGGTTCCCAGCCTCCTCTGCCTGCCTGGTCTCTTCTTGACCAGTTCAACAGTTGAATTGTCCAAGACAAAGGCCTCTGCCTGCCTACCTTGGGGTTCCCTGCCTCCTCTGCCTGCCTGGTTATTTTGGGTTTTTCTGCCTGGTCTGTTCTTGCCAAAATCAGTTGCAGAGTTTTGAAATAAAAAGGCACACTTGTGCCTAGAATTTATTTAAGCCACACATCTGAAGTAGCCTTATTTTGTTGGGAAAAAACCCCATTGATTTTAATAGGGACTCGTGGAGTCAGCTTTGGGAGTGACTCGTGAGTCACCATTTTGGACCAAGGACTCGGACTCGAGACTCGGGTCCAAAGACTCGTGACTCGACTCGTGACTCGAGACCAAGGACTCTTCAACATCCCTGGGCCAGGCAGGAGGGAGGATATCTAACAGAATACTGTCACAAAGTCTTATCCTGGCTACATAAGAACAGGGTCAAAATAGAGACATGGCACTTAGGGCCAGCTTAGACCTAAGCAGTTCCAACAAGTGGGCCAGGTGTCCTACTTTACAGCAGACAGTCCTCTATTTGAAAAGCTGTCAAAGGACAGTCCTCTATTTGAAGGTGTCCTATATTTGATGGGTCTGGCTTAAAGTCAAAGAACGAAAAGGAGGGAGAATGGCAGGGGCCTTGAATTTGCCCATCAACACTCCGCGCCTAGACAACAGACTGGGCCACCTAGTCACTCTTCCCCACTGTGGTGACATGTATTGTATTTCTATTTACATTATAGTAATTATTTCTACATTTGCATATATAGCATATGCAAATGTTATGCAAATTGGTGTCCTCGGTCCTCCTTTTTGGTGGTGCATGTCCTCTTTTTGACCATGCATAAGTGGCCACTGTACTTAGGCCACAAGTGTTTATTTTGGCCTGAGTACCCAGGCCGGGAAGCTCCTCCATAGCTTGAATTAAAATTTAAAATTATTATTTTACTAAATACAGAGTTCCCATTTCTTGCCTATGGTATGAAGGCAGTTTTTCATATTATTGGAGGTAAGCTATGTTGTTATGCAACTTGTGGAGGGTCGTCTTCTTTTTTAGCAAGCTTTCAAATTAGAGAATGTAATACTCTTGGGCAGGCATTCATAGAAGAATGTGTTAGCAAATTGCTAACTTTCAAATTGCTGAGAAAGTTAGCAATTTGCTAACTTTCTGAGTGCACAATGAGCACTTTTTTTCTCCCAGAGCCAATTGTGGTGATCCTCTGTAGCTTGTCTTTCTGGTTCACCACAAGTAAAACTGGGCAAGCTGCATGGCACAAAGAGGGGAAGTAGCCAATGCTGAGAAGTTTGGGCACTAGTCCTCCCTTACCAAACTTACACTCATGCTGCAAATCTGATTTTGCTTTGTCTCAGAATGATGACTATTCCATTCAAGCTAATGAAACTGATGCAGTCCACCTTCTCCCTCTATGGTTTGTTCTGCTTGCTTTTGCCTGAAGAAGAGTTTGTAATGACAGGCAAAATGTTGCTTGATGTTTTCCTTTCTACTAATATGTCAAAATCTTGTACTAAGGACCCCTTCACACATTACCCTCACTGTATGGGTCCCACCACAGCACAGTTCAATCCAGACCACACTGGATGGGGAGAGTCCAGGTCATAGCTCCTCTCCACACCAACACTGGCTTTCCTGGAAACTGGACTAACGCTACTACCATAGGGAGAGCATACAGTGTTGATTTGAATCCTCTCATCTGACTTGGGGCTTCTGACATTACCTTCATGGTTCAGGAAAGAGCTGCAAAGCAGCTGTTCCAACACTACAAAGATACTGTGAGAAGGGACCCTGAGGAACCATCAATTTTCCTACCATATGACTGGTTAGAACTTTCTTCATAGTCTAGTCCAAGGGTAAGCAACCTGTGGCCCTCCAAATGCTTTGGCCTACAACTCCCATCTGCCCTAGATAGGGCTGGCCCAGCATATGCTGCTGCCTGAGACAAAAGACAAGATGGTGCCCCCCTAACTCATCCCACATACAGAAGCCAGCTGGACTGGTAGTTAAAACATACTGCAACACTGGGGTGGGATAGTGTCTTTCACTACACCTGAGGCCGCAGGCTAGTTTAGGGGACCCAGTATAGGTTGTGTGGCCTACACAGCTCTGGCCTCCCAACAGAAGGGAACAGCCAGGAGGCTGCCACTGCTGCCTCCCAGCACCTGCTGCCTGAGATGATCGCCTCACTCTGCCTAATGACAGGGCCAGTCCTGACCCTAGACAGCATAGCCAATGGTGAGGGATGATGGGAGTTGTAGGCCAACCCATCTGGAGGGCCACACGTTTCCTGCCCCTGGTGTAGTCACTAGACTCTGGTGAGTCACTAAATTTGCCGGTGAGTCATTCTAGAACACAACACAGTGCAATCGACCAAGTGGCTTGATTTTTTTAGAAGAAGGATGCAACTTCTCGCCCTCTCCCCAATAACTCTTTGTAATAAGAGTACAGGGTAATGGTGTGGGAGATAATAGTCACATGTATGCTGCACTTGGCCCACCTCATGGCAGTTGCCAGTGACTACTATAGTCAATCCACTGCAATGTCTCCAACAGAGCACACTAGAATTCCAGTCCCCCAATTTGAAGACTCTCATGTCCCCCATTATGATTCTGTTTGTTAGTATGTTTTAAAATAATCTTACTTCAGCCAAATACCAATATGGCACCAGCAATGGTATCTTAATCTATTAGTGGAAAGGCACAGTAGAGTTGAGAAAAGTGAATAGATACACCTTTCGTGAAATCATATTCCTTTAAAAATGATGCTATTGCCAGGGAGAAGAAAAAACCCCCCAGCCATAATCAAAACACAAGGAGATTCAAAATTAGATAGGAAATTATATTTAAGGATAACTATGCACTAGGATTTTTATTACTAATTCATTTCATTCTTAATCATAAAAATCCTGAAGCGGCACAACTACTTTGGAATTATCATTAATAATTACTTTGATACTGAATTCCTTCGGATGAATAATACAGACGACTTAGAGATAGGACTCTTTCTAAACCTCCTGAGTGTTTGCATGAAGTTTAATTCATTTCCTGTCTCCTAGTTTGCAAATGAAGTGTGAAACAATTCTCTGTTTCTACAAGGTGTCACTATTCATGCACCATGCCTAGTGTATACCCAGCTCGGTTAATTTAACGGATTGGAGAGATGCTGTCATCCAGGGTAACCTGTGTCATTCAGTCACCCAATGAGGTCATCCAGACACTATTAATTATTACAATTTATTGAGTGATGACAGGGTGCTTGGCACTGTCATGACGGCCTGTATCAATTTACAGCAAGTCCTAGTTTTATAACAATTCAGCAACTCCATTGGGAAGGAAAGGACGTGTGCAGAGTCACACAGCAGTAAGAAGACAGGATCATTTAAGGCAGTCCTACAATGGAGGATTGGGTGAGAGCACATTCCCATCATTAGGAACTCATCAAGCTCCCCCCCCCCACCCGTTCACCCCAGGAGCTGATCATTCCCTAGGCACCTCCGCATCAAGATGGTTGGCTAATGAGATGCTGTGATCAGATTCTATGCAACATCTTTTTGGGGAAAGGAGCTTGTTAGCAAGTACTACAAAAGTCGTATAGTATCAGGAATTTGTTTTAATGCTAATTTTGGGAGCTGTTCTGGAAGACCCCATCTTTCGCAAGGTTTTCCATTAATGACTTTAGTTCCCTGAGAACTAGCTGTCTAGTAAATTTTTCAAGACCTATTATTAGGAATAATAGGAATGTTTTGTATATTTTATTTTCTTGTTTTCACCATCTATTGAGTTGTCATTTTTAATTCATTGCCCGATGGAATTTTATTTTTATTTTTTATACAAAACTTGCTCATGAGCTTTTCAGTGAATATGTAAGGCTACAGCTGATGAGTGGGACTGCACGGGTGAACTTCTCTGGCTCTTATACAAGCGCCTAGGGAAATAATCAACATGACCCAGACTCAATGCATAACACACAGTAGTTGGGAGCATAACCCACAGTCATTATGGAGATGATGTGTGTGTTTTGTTTCCTGTCACAGTAGTAACTGTGCCATCTGTTTGTTGAAAGTTCTCATTCTTATTTGGGTAGAACATTTGTATCTGCCTCTTTACTGCTTTTTAAATGTTAATTTTACTAACATCTTAGTTTGCACAATGTGATTAAAGATAATCCTAATTTGCATGTGGTGGGGATTTCATAGATTTCATAGATCATACAGTTGAAAGGAGCTTACAAGGCTATCGAGTCCAACCCCCTGCTCAATGCAGGAAACTAGAGGAGGGGTCTGGGTCTCCCATCCAAATAATAACCAGGCCTGACCCTGCTTAGCTTTCCACAATAATCTTCTTTCTTAAGAGCATGAAGTAAAATCAGATGACTAAATAAGATTAAATAAAACATACATGTTCAAACAATGTTCTGCCTGAAATTACAAGCGAAAACCCTATATTTCACTAAAATCTGGCACAACTACTGATTTTACCATTCATTTTAGAAGGTCTCTTAATATATAATGCAAGGCCAACAGAAATTAAAACTGATTTCTACATTAGAAACTGATGAGCAGACTCCTATTAATTTACATGAGTGAGTGAGCCATTAACAAAACTTATTGCTATTTCTTCATTGTGTTTCATATATAAGTTATATAAAGTCTGTAAAATATTATACAGACTTTAACAGTCTGTATTATATATGGTTTTCAGACTTCTTGCCTTCACATATTCCCTTTCCATATTGAGTCATCTGCCGAGGAGGAAGCCCTATACATCAAACCGAGAACCCCTGAACAGAGAATTTTGGAATGCATCCTGTCTTCATGTGGGATAGACAGAGGTTTGTCATTCCCATATGCGAAATAAGCGGATGCCCACATTTATTTATTTATTTATTATAGTTATACCCCGCCTTTTTTCCTGCAAGGAACCCAAGGCGGCTTACATAATCCTCCTCCTCCTCCTCTCCATTTTATCCTCACAACAACCCTGTGAGGTAGGTTAGGCTGAGAGTCAGTGACTGGCCCAAAGTCACCCAGTGAGTTTCATGGTCGAGCGGGGACTAGAACCCGGATCTCCAGAGTCCCAGTCCAACACTCTAACCACTACGTCACACATGCCCTAGAACACACACAAATGCCCAAGGTAAAGTAAGTAGTGGTGGGTAAGGAAGCTTGACCGTTGCTACTGATCTTCTCATTGAAGAGACCCTGATCCAGTGCAGTGGTCACTTCTCGACACCAGCCAGTCAGATCCCCCTGGGCCTTCACAAACAGGCCCGTGAAGATGATCACCATCCCTTGTTTGTATCCAGCAGGTGGTATGCGGAAGTATACTACCTCTGTACCTGCAGGTTCCATTTGGCTAAAATAGCTATTGAGTGGATGTATTTCTCTTTACAGTGTGGCCTGTTTGGAACCAGTGGAATGCCAAACCTAAATGCTCAGTATGCCACAATAATGGTTTCAGCACAAACAGCAAACCACATATTCTACCCCAAGCTTTCCCAACCTGTTGCCCTCCAGATGTGTTGGACTACAACACCCATCATCCCATGCTGGCAGGAAATGATTGTTCTACTTTAGGTTGGTCTTCCCTAACCTAGCCTGAAAGCTGGTACATCCGAAAGCCAAGAGTCAAGAATCCAGCACCTTACTTAAAGAGGATTGTGCTGCCAAATAAACCCTTTCTATTTCTAATCCGTTATTGACAGCCAATTTATATGAAGATCACACACACACACACACACACACACACCTCACCCACATGAGCTGTGCAGGCCATATGACCTGTGCAGTAGCTGTACAGTAGCCATATCAACACCGTAAACAATTTAACCTTGAAAGTGGATCTAGAAATACCAACTGATACAACAAGACAAATATTTTAAAACCGTGTACAGTAATCTTAAAAACACTTTACAGAACCATCCTAGACATGTCTACTCAGATGTAATTCCTGTTGTTTTCAGTGGGCTCACTCTCAGGTAAGTGGGTAAAGGGTTGTAGCCTGAATCAGTTTTTTAGGAATATCCTATATTCTGTTAACTTTTTGCTTAACATGGTATAGAACACACACAGTCTGATAGGAAAAGGTTAAATGTTAACCTATTCCAATAGCGGGAAATGCAAATCAATTTCTATTGTCCTGCATAACATCATATCTGTATGAGACTTTGACATTCCAGCACAAAATTAACCATGAAACCCTCAAAAAGGGTCCTTTCACAGATCAGCTCCTTTTGTAGTACTGCCCAGAGGTCAAGTGCTTTAAAAGTTTTTACTTTTAACTGTTGAGGCTGCAGTCCAATGCTCACTTACCTGGGAGTCTGCCCCACTGAACACAGCTGCTCTTACTTCTGAGTAAACATGCATTGGATTGCACTGTTAAACAACAATTTTAATAAATACATATAACACCGCACACTGTTGTGTCCAAAAAATGCAGTAATAATTTGAGAACCCACCCTAAGAATATGATTGAAGGTCGGTATTAAAAAGAAAAAAGAAAGAAGCCTAAAGTAAATAAATTAATAAAAATAAAAAATATATCTAGTTGTGTATGTTCTTCATAGGTATGCTTTTGGCTAAAAAGAAAATCAGACCATGGGGAACTATCGTGTAATCAAGTATTTCCTTGTACACATTTTAAATCAGAAATCTTCACACAAGAAGAATCATATATATATATATATATATATATATATATAAAATGAAATGATTCTACTTGAAGAAAATGATTGGGAGTTCAGGGGGTTGTGCTCATAATGTTAGAAATGGAGGTTTTTTGTCAGCGTCACTGATATGAAATTAAATTTGGTCAGTCTATAAAGGTGTTGCTTTCATGTTTTCTCTCATAAGATCATATGCTCCTCAGAGGTTTGGAATCACCTTGCTTCTCCTAGCTTGTCTTCTGTCTTCTATTCTTCATTACACAACAGATGACCTATCAGATATTCTTCTTCTCCGCCGGCAGATTTCCTGTTGCCAACCGTCAATGAGAATAAAGCCGGCAACCCTTTTTATCTTCATTCTGTTGCTGTTTCTTTCCTCCACCACCCTCCCTTCTCCACCACCTTTCTAAAGATCATTTGCCAGTATTGCTTCCTCGGTTTTTACCCAGTGGAACAAACAGTGTCTTCTGAACTGACAATTCTGACTTTTTGTTGCTTGTGATTTTTTCCAAGGCATGACAACTACTTGCATGAAGACATGCTAAACCTTTTCAGATAATGCGGCCTGTGGAAAACAAAACAAAACAAAAAAAAACTAGCTAGGTGAAGGGCCTTTCAAGGAAGAAAAGTCATTACCACAAAAGTTGAATGAAATAAGTCCCTTACGTGTTAATTTAATTTGGACATACTTTTTTTCATGGTAAATATAATCAGAATATTTTGTATCAAAACCACACAATTGCTTCATTTAACACAAAATATGTAGCACTCTATATTCGTATTTTAAGTATCCTGAATTGGATCTAGGGATCTGTCAAGCTGAGTTTCACCCACAGGGAGGCAATTTTCACTGATCCCTTCTTTCCCCAGCAGTCCCCAAAAATCTGCTCTGGAGGGTTAGAGTGGGCATGTGTCCTATTTTAGAGAGGACAGTCCTCTATTTGAAGGGCTATCAGAGGACTGTCCTCTGTTGGAAGGCATCATCTACTTGTCCTCTTTCTCAGTGATGCTCAAGTGGCCACCCTAGTTGAAGGACTCTTCAGAACAGCATGGGAAGTGGTGTGGGAGGCTGCAGATGAATGAAGAAACCAGCAAAAATCACCTCCCAACCTTCCATGAGTAAAGGCCTCCACAGGATTGCAACCCCTTCTGCAAACTGCAAGACTCCAGCCCTTTCTTTTTTTCTCCTTTTGCCATACTTCAATGTATTTACCCTTCACTCCTAACCATCTTGGGAGTCCCATTGAGTTCAATAGCTTTGTGTGTGCCTTCATTTTAATTTTTTTCTATTTAAATCAGCAGATTATTTATTCATATCAAACTTATATTTCAAGAATCTACTGGACCTTTTGTTATCTACATATCCACATACAAAAACCTAGTTTGCACAATCAAACAAACCATGGGTTGTTTGTGAGTATGTGGGAGCAAACTATGCTGGTTCCTGCCCGCTCGCCAGCTTCTGCTTTCCTAAACAACCCAGAACACCCCATTCTTGGGTTGTTATCATTACGTCCAAACCCAGAAACTCTGGGTTGTTTGGGAGTTAAACAACCCAGAGTTAACCCATGGCTTGCTGTTGGGTTAACTCCAACATATGACTAAATTTTCATGTTCCTGTCTACATGGGCTCTAAATATCTAGTCAATGGTCAGGTTTTTATGTGTATCTATATCCAAGGCTGAAAAAGTATGTGTGAACATGTGTGAATTTAGGAACATGACTATTGACTAGGTGATTAAAGCATATGCAGACATAAATATATATTTAGTCTTATGTTTAGATTGTGAGCCAGCACCCAGCTAATAACAAATGCAATTGAGTTGTTTCCAGAGAGTTGAACATGATATGGCTCTGGAACATCATTGCCTCTGGAATACATGCTAATTTCCTTTTTGTCTTACTATTATATCTGATTATACAGGTTCAGCAGGTTTTTGATGCACTACAAAACCCAGCAAAACCTGTTTAAGAAGATACAAGAATGGAATGGGGGGAGAGAAATGTATGTGTACTCCATAGACAATGATAGTTCTATCAGACACCTTCAACTCTCTTGTTACAGAACAGCTTCAGACATGCTGGCTCTCTGACAGGTGCATTGTGCACTATGGATTTAATTGGCATCACCCTGACACCTTGGCTCAAGAATCCTTTTTTGTTCCAGAAGGCCCAAAAAAGTCTGAAAAGCTGCCAAGAACAGTGTTGAGGCTGTGGAACCGCTACAGAGGCACAGGAGGAGCCATGAAATATGCTTGCTTCCTCCTGGAGTAGATTAAAGACTTTTATTCCCTGTGACCAGAGAAAACATGATTGCCATGCCACCACCCAGCCAACTAACCAACTCACCTTTGAATTGACCAATCAAAACCCCAGCAGAAAAATGGTTCAATCCTGAAATATCTCTACCTCTCAGATAGGTCAGCAAGGCCAATACGCTGAGCAGCCTTGATGGCACCTTTTGTTTTGAATATTGCACTATACTATCCTGTATTGACAGCTTGATGTAAATTAATCAAGAGGCAAAGAACCTCTCTCAGCCTTCTATTCATTTGCCAGAACCAAATTATTTTCCCTTTTCTTTCTTTTTTTACACACCCATTCTGGGTCCAGCCTCTGAGTCACTGAGCAAGATTTTCCCTTTTTATTTCAAACCCAATAACTGCTTTGCAGTTTGAGCAGATGATTTTCATTCTTTTAGCTTGAGCATCCCTCACGCTGATGTATCTCAGCCCTAAGAATAACACAGGGTCCACTTGGCATTCATATTGTTCCTTGTGGCTCTTTCCTAGCACAATTCTCTATTCTACTCTGGTACCAGTCCCACATTTCCAGAGCAAGAGTTTCCCCTTGTGCTTTCCAATTCAGCCATCTTATTGCTGTGTTTGCCCAGAAGGATCCATTACCTGTGGCTCACACTGGCTCAGCTTGTCTAAGTGTGGAAAGCTAAGCAGGGACAGGCCTGGTTATTACTTGAATGGGAGACCCCTCCTCTAGTTTCCTGCACTGAGCAGGGGGTTGGACTCGATAGCCTTGTAGGCTCCTTCCAACTCTATGATCTATGAAATCTATGAAAAAACCTTGTACACCCAGAGAGTGGGAGAGAGAGTTTTACCAACCCTAGTAAAGTGCCCATGGAGTCCTAAAGCTGGGTTCCATATGGGCCAGAACACAGTTTGACCTGCGACGCCACACAGATACTCACACCATGTGAATTGTCAGCTTTGAGTCCAAGGAAGGTGGTCAAGAAGTGAGACTGAGGTATTGGGAAGCAGCTGTTAGAACTAGTATACTGGTCCATGTGCTATAGGGTGGGTGGGTATCCTAACCAAGCCATTTTTCTCTTCTGTAACAAAGGGGCATGTGTGTGTTTTGAGAACTATTGCATGTGTATTGGTGAAAAAATGAAGAGTCAGACACAAGTATATATATGGGCCACATTTATTGAATTGTAGATCTGAGAAGGGCGAAGGGTGGTACTAATCTATCTCCGGCCAGTGGCCGGGGAAAGCCAAGATCTGAGCAAAGCCATCCTAACCGAATCGGAAGCAGGATGGCCCGCCACCATCCAGTTGCACTCCATGTGGAGCTGGGGGGCCCTACCAGTGTCGCCTCCCATTGGTGCCACGAGACAGCTAATGCAGGTGAGAAAAGGTAGTACCCCAAAGGTGGCCCAATCTCCCTCCTGCCAAGCCTCAAGACATTAGCGAGGGAAACTTTGGGTAACCGCCAGTCACCTTGAAAAGGTGCCACTGGATGATCACCATAACCCTAAGCCCCGCTGCCTAATTCCACACTTCCCGCCACAGGGAGAGACAAGCTATCGCTTAGTCGAATCTCCCCCACCTACTAGATAAAAATACAAGCAGGGCTCTTCGCAGATCCTCAATGAACAGATCATTACTGGGATCGGATAGGTGCACACCACCCGGCCGGTAAAGCTCCCTTCAAGTCACGGATATCGCGGGATGCGGGATGCAAAACCCAATCCCTCCTACGGCTCTACAAACCTCACCGTTCACTTTTCTACGTGCTTTGTTCATGGCCTTTGGGTCAACACCCCCATCCCAACACAAGTGTAGTAACATGAAAGACCAGAGTATCCGCATCCCTGGCCAGCGCTGCCAGATACATGCTATGTCATATGACACTTGCTAAAAGGCAAGGCCCTGATCTTGCAAGCCCAAATCACCCCCCCCCCAGATGAAGCACCAGCACGTGCGGGGGGGGGGGGGAAGAAACCTGGTCAAACTGGAATAGCGTGTGCAGGAGGTCCCGCCATCTCATGCCGCAGCAACCCAACCACTGGATGTCGACCGAAGGTGCGAGCCCCAAATGAGCCTGGAAGTTAGACGTGGAAGCCCGTCTTGCCGCCCAGTAAACCATACTGTACCCACAAATCAATACGCGGACCATCCTGCCTCCATTCCGGTGACCTGAAAGAGAAACAAAGTCTACAGTAGTACAATCACGGCAACTTGCGCACATATGACTTGTAAGACTGGGATCTCCAACGACCTATCGCCTGGACCCCTTCCCACGAAAAGCCGAGCACAGAGGCCGTTGAAGTGGCGCCGATACGAAAGGAATGGGTCCCAAAACGCAAGTGTGCCATGCCTAATGTTGCAAAAGCGGATTTAGTCACTGACCAAAACTGGAATTTGGTCAACGGAGACCAATCCTGATGACAAAACAAAACTCCTTTTGAGTGTCCCCAGACCGAAGCAAAGGCATGAAGAGCCCTGACAGGGCATAGCCCAGCTACAGACGCCGCATGTAGGATGACGGTCATGCGGGAAGACAGGGCTTTAAAAGCAGTTCCCATCTCCCCGCCCTGCTGCCGCCCATTGGCTCAGCCAACCTGGCCAGGTGTGTCTAATTCCCCATCCCTCCCCCACGCACAAACTTCTCCCTGCCCCCAGAAAGGCAGGGCTGGGGGAAGGCTAAAGTCAGGGGGGGGAGAAATAAAGCCTATGTTTTGGGATTTGAATGTGCATTTGAGCTGATTTCCCCAAATTGTTAATGTATTTAAAATATTTCTATACTGCCCTTCATTATCAAACCACAGGGGGTGTACAAAATGCATTGAAACAATTGAAATAAAATGCAACGATAAAAACAACCAAGAAAATCTACCAAGATTGGTATTAAAATCAGCAAATGCCTGGGTATACAGATAAGTTTTCAACAGGCACCTGCACACCAACAAGAATGGCACCTGTCCAGGACCGCTGCAGGGCAGTTTGGCGCCCTAGGCGAAATTATATTTGGCGCCCCCCCTCTTGTGCCGTGGGGGGGGGCTCCGGAGCAAAGCAGCCCTGCTCTGCAAACCCCCCCCGCCACCTACCTTCCCCCCACCCTGGCCGCCTCTTCCTCCTCCGAGGAAGTGACGCGACGGGGGCCCCGCGCTCTGTTTTTGGCTGGGGAAACCAGGGCAACAGGGCTGTTTAAGCCCTGTTGCCCTGTTACCTCCCGCCAAAACAGCGTGGGTGGGGCTCCGGAAGCGGCACGGAGAAGGTAGTTGGCGGGGGGGTCGGGGCAGCGGCGGGGGGTTTGGCCCGGTGGCGGCGGCAGCGGGCAGCGCAGCCCGGCGGCGGCGGCAGCGAAGAGGAGCACAGCGTTTCTGCGCCCTCTTCAGCCACGCGCCCTAGGCAACCGCCTAGTTTGCCTAACGGTAGCGCCAGCCCTGCACCTGTCACACTGCAGGGAGTCAGGGGAATTACAAAGACAGGGCTCCACAACAGGAAAGGCACTCTCTCTGGCTACCATCAGGTGTACCTGTGCAGGTAACGGAACAACCAGGAGGCCCTGCTTTGTGGATCTCAGTCACACAGTCCAGTCGTAGAAGTAGCTATTCTCCATTTCAGTAAGAGTATCATGCATAAAATCAGTGTGTGCACACCACACCTCTGGTTAAAGGCCCCCTTTGAACTGTGTTGGTTGTTATATCTGTATACATGGAATTTCATGTGTGAGTGGGAATGAGGACATACTGCAACACCCTGGAAGGGGGGGGGGAGAGAAAGAAAAACACTATTGCCTGTTACTAGACAACACTTTAAAAAGTGGAGCCTGAAATCATAAATTCCAGAAAATTAGAAGCACCACCACTTTGCTGCTAACTGAGCGCATCAATTTTAGCAAGGATCAGTTACAGCCCAGAGCCATGTCTTAAATTGCTTGACACAAAACATCTGTATTTTTTCCTTTCCCTCTCAAGATCATATTTTAACAGCATTCAGCACTGGACCATCCCCTTCACCCCGCAGCATATGACCAAGGTTTTCATACACAACAATGATCACCAAAGTATAAATAGTCAGATAAGATAGATAGATCTGATCAAATAACCAGTATATCACCCACTTGTTTATGGGACTCAGGTGCCAGATTTGCAGCACCACTGAGTACAACTGCAAATCATAGGTTATGGAAGGGAACTCTCATTGCCAGGAAAGAGGAGCTGAAAAGCCTTGAACACACCTCATAAAACAAAATATTCATTCACTTTACTTAGCATCCCAGTGGTCTATATTTGTTTATGGATGCATGCCCTGTACGCCTGTCAGAAATGGAACATTCCAACGAAAGTGACAGCAAACTCAGGAGAGAAGCATTTCAGTGTCTCCAACAGAAATCAATGAAAACAAGAGATGAATTTCCTTCAACAGGAGCTTGCAGAAGACAAACTAGAGTTTGGAAATTAATTCCTCCAGTCCTGACTATCTTAACACTTTTAAAGGACAATCTTTAACTTAGTTCTCTAAGCTCAGCTAGCAAATCCTACCTATTTTTTTTTCCACAAGCATTTCACACCCTATGCTCCCATCTCATTTCTAGGCGTAGGTTTGCTGCATCACACTTTGCTACGACAGTTTTTTAAACATAATGATTATTGACTTACACTGCCAGCGTCTGTCATGTGGAGAAGCTACAAGTTATTGTCCTCCTGCTACATCTCACACATGCCTTCTGGCAGTAGATGCTTTCAAGATCCCCAGAAGGCTTTCCCCCATTCTGTTAGAAAATATGTGAGCATCCTGCTTCTGTAAAGATGGTCTTTTTCTCACATTAAAAAAAAGAAGAAGGTCTGAATAAAATGCAGCACTTCAATCTTAAACATTTGTGACATCAGATCAACATGACATACCAATATAGCATCTCTGAAACCCAAGCATAACATCACTTACGATGCTACATGGGTATAACCAAAGACATGCACCTTATCCTCGGTGCAGTAGGACCTAGGGATAGACCAGGTATATCTTTAGATCTGTAAGGTCCAGGGCATGGGTGGCAAGGGTCTCTGGCTGGAATGCCAGGGAAGATAGAGGCAGAGACAGACAGTAGGCCCAAGGTTTGGCACAGGTTCAGGGCAACAGAGTCCAAACAGGAGCCAGAGGCAGGTCTGGGCAGCAGGCACAGGGTCCAGCATGGGTCAAGAGGCAACAGAGTCCAAACGGGCCAGAGGCAGAAGGCAAGTCGCACGAGCAAGCAGAGTCCAGGCAAGGGTCAGAGGCAGAAAGACAAGTCCAAAGAGCAAACAGAGCCCAAGCACATACCAGGCAGAGCAAGGGCCAGAGGCAGAAGCATAGGTCAAGAGCAGTCACGGGTCAAACACCGGGTCAGGCCAGGAACAAGGTTGGTTGCTGGAAGCAGGAACCAGCTGCAGACAACACAGAGGCTTGTGTTGCTGTGGCAAGGGTTGAAGGCAAACTGCAGCTCTTATATAGGTCCTTCTGGCTGCTCCCAGCTGGGCCGCATTAGCTGGCCTGAGAGCAGCCAGGAGCAGGAGGCTACACCAGTGCTTCTCAGTTATTTTCTGTCATGCCCCCCCTAGGAAGAAGAAAACATTTCGCGCCCCCCGCGCGACTGTAAATAGTATCATTTGTCTATAAAATTGTTATAAGTACACCTCTGCATAACACTGTATCCTTATTAACGTATAAGATAATAAAAAAAAGAAAGAAATGTGGATCAATTTACAACAAAGAATAGCTTTATTAACTGTAGCAGAAAAGATTTAAAGGGTCTAAAAGTCACACGGGCGGGTTTGGCCAATCAGGCGAGCCCCCCTTTACGGAGTCTCGCGCCCCCCCAGGGGGGCCCGCCCCACTATTTGAGAAGCACTGGGCTACACTCTGCGAGTAGCTAGAAACACTGGGCTCGCTCCTGCAAGGAGGTCTCTTCGCCACCAGGTGGAGCTGTGGCACAACCCTGGAGGAGTGGATCCTGACAAGATCAGAGATGTTCAACCTCTTTAGCCTGGGGGGCGAATTCCATTTCAGAGAAGCTCTCAACTGCCACATTCCAGTGGTGGGTGGGGCCAAAGGCAAAAGGGGGCATGCTCAGAATACCCAAATTTCAGCATATTTTAGCTTAAAAGCTCTCACTGCCAGTAATTAGACCTTAGGAGAGGCATTTCAACCGTTTAGAGTGGAGGGAAAAGACTGCACAAAGGCTGGGAAACCTGCAAAGGATCAGCGATTGGGAGGGAAATGGGGGCCAGGGGAAAGGAAGTGTGGTCATATTGGAAACCCCACAGGGCTAGGTTGGGACCCCAGGTGGGCTGGATTCAGCCCCCAGGAACTAGGCTTTACATCCCTGCCATAGATAAAGAAAAGAAATCACGCTAATATTTAATTAATCACTCACTCAATTCTATATTAGTTCCTAGATTAACCCAAAGGCATCTGAGAATGTTCAACAGGAAGTGTTGGCACTGGTATAAGAAATGGACTTGCAGAAAATACTGTTAAGGTTTGTTCTTGTTGTTTGCTTATTTTGATTATCCCTGGCTTTATATCTGATATATTTCTATTTTTTTAATTCTGTGATTTTTTAATGTATATATATATATTTTTAAAATCATATCTACTCTGGGAGAGGTACATGATGGCCGTGAGTGCTGTAAAGAACCTAGGCTGCAAGGCATTGGAAAGCTCTCCAACTGAAAACAAGTGCCCTAGCACAGCCACCATTCATTTCAACCCTTTTCATAAAGAAGACCTTCCTGCTGGATGCCTTCCCTCAGCATCAACTATCCAAAATAATACAGATGTGTCCTTTGTACAAGTCTCCATTCATTTCAATGAGGGCTTCATGCTACATTTTATGTATGGATTTTCAATGAACTTTTCTCTGTGGTTACTAGAATAATGTAGCAAATGAACTGCAGAGTCATAGCAGAGCGTTGGATGACAAAACATTATTCCTTGTCCATTCCCAAGGAAGCCCACTAAATAGCTGTTGCTATTGCAGCTGGAAGAGGTGGGAGGCTATCTGTCTGTCTCTCTGCTTCCAAAAAGCTGTCTGTGTAGATTTAGATATGGAACTTTCAGAAACATTCCCCATCAGTGGCATGGAAAAATATGCTTTGCAGAAGCAAATGGACGGTTAATATAGAGAAGTTGATAGTAACGAAGATTCTGCGGTCATGTAGTTCGATTAGTACATAGTACAATGTCACAGGATACCTGTTGTGAGGTGACAGTCTTGGAAATAGCTGTTTTAAGGAAGAAAATTTGGGGATGGATCCAGGATCTGCCTTCTACAAGAGAAAGGTCCCTCCACCTGATTTTAGGGGACCCCCCATTCCCCCCCCCATTCCCCCACTCACCATAGCTCATCCCAGTTAACAGTAACTCTTTTCAGGGGGTTAGAGAGGCTGCCATGGGGACGGGGGCCAGGGAAGTCCACTTCCATCAGCACAGTTCATCCAGCATAAATCTGTATCCAACCCAATAGATGGTGAGAAAATTAACAAGTGAAGAGAACATAATCAAGCCAAGAGTGCTGTGCCAAGAGGAGCAGTCTTAAGATGATATTGTCTGTCCAACCCCTAAGCAATGTTTTGGCTTTGTTTGTTTTATAAACTCTTATTCCTAGAATTACAAACTTTGATATGTGAAGAAAATAGTTTTCTTTGCTGAGTTCAAAGGAGCTATTTTTCCAGCATCCCAGGATTGCTTCTGCAGTTGTCCAAAAGAATATAAAATATATTTTTGTGGCTTGTCCAAAGTTCAGTGGTTGCAGAATTTATCTGTTCCTTGTGACAAGTAAGGACCATTTCATGGTTTACTTTTTTGTGTACAAATATTAATACGTGTTGAGCAAAGATGCAAAATGTACAGTCATGCCTTGGATTGAGAGCATAATTCGTTCCGGAAACGTGCTTGTAATCCAAAACACTCTTATATCAAAATGAAATTCCTCCAAAAAAATTTGTACAGAGATTTTTAATTTAAGCCGTACTACAGTACTTGTATTGCAAGACGTCGCTTGTATATCAAGTCAATTTTAAAAAAATAAATATTTAAAAATTTGCTTGTCTTACAAAACGCTCTCAAACCAAGTTACTTGCAATCCAAGGTATTACTGTAGTATGTGAAGGGAGGTGAGTATCTTTCACTCCTGATATGTGCATTGGAAAGCTGAGCACCTATACCCTATTCACACATTATTCACATATAGGGAACACATATGTAGAAGAAGTAGGGCCGTGCTGCAGACCTTGCCCCCAACAGCATATGGCTGGGCTAGCCCCACCCACAAAGTACATGAGTTGAGAGCTGACATCTGAAGAGGAACCCCTACACGTGACATCCACACTCAATGTACAGATGTCAGTGTGGGGCCAGCACCACTCTTTCTTCTACACATGAGTGCCCTACATACGAGTGACATTGAATAGGGCTCTACTGTCCAGTGTTTCATGTGTTTAAAGGAATGCTTGCTAGCCTTGTATCAACCTGTCCCTGAACTGAGGTCATCTGCTGATGCTCTTCTCTGGGTACCCAGACATGAGGCAGGTGGTGACCAGAGAGAGGACATTTTTGGCTGTGGTGCCCTGCCTGTGAGAATGTGTTTGACAGTACAGTGCTTTAAAATGTATCACATTTTCAAACATATTGTAGCGTGTATTGCATTGATTAGTTATAAGAAAGAACTTCCCAAGCATTAAAATATTCAAATATAAATGGCAACTGGAGGTGAAACCCACCATTTGCAAGTCATGTGTCAGTCCCCTTCATTATGATTGTACCAACATTGTAGCAGCAGCAGTAGATTTTAGTTTTTTGGGTATTAAAGTCCCTCCCAACCCAATCTCAACCCAAGAAACACATCTCCATTTTCTTCTCCATTATATCTCACCTTGATTCTAGACTGGGCAATTTTTCTTTTTCTTGGTATTTTAGATACTATGCCTTGTATAATAGGCAATGTTTGCAGAGGGGCATATTCTTTTCTTATTATTAGGAACCAACATGTAGTAAAATATCCGTGGTTCCCTGAACATATTAGTCAGGACCTCTTCTTCGAGAGTGCCCTTTGATTTGGTTTTCCAATATGCTAGCCAGAGCCAACTGTATCACTGACAGTCTAATTGAGATTTGGCAGTGTATTGCATATACAGATAAAGAGGAATTTGAGAGTAGACATGGGATCCTCGGCCCCAGGCCAGTGGGCACTTACTTAGCATGTCTCATAGGTGATTCATTCAGTCTTCCAGCAAGGATGCTGCCAATGTTGCTGTCTCAGCATTCCCACGAGCTAATCCATGGAGTTTTACTTTTCATCGTTTCCAAAAAGGAGTCACTTGTGTGTTGTTAAGGGCAGCAGTAAAGTATGTTGTTGACAGCTGTGATTCGGATAGGGAGAGATGGAAGAACCATTCCTGGATGTTGGCTGACTGAATGTTGAGTGTCTGACTCATGGCAAAAAAAGAGAGAGAGCAGAGCAAACCAGATCTAGGAAAAGGCCTACAGACAGAAAGACCTTTGCATGGAAATTAGAGTGAAAGCAAATGAAAACGCCGTGGAAACTACGGTATTATTCTGTTGGACAACCACAGACTAGAGGCAAAGGGGCTTAGCTGACTATGAATCAAAATAGTGGAACTGGGACATATTTGGGCACTGAAATCCTTGTCAACAAAAGCAACTCAGCAAGAAATCAGAATTAAGCCAAATTGCTCTGAAGCTGCTGAAAATTTCAACAATTAACATGATAAATACTCAAAATTTAACTTGGCTTTTCAGAACGCACTTGGCTCCATCAGGTGCTTCAAATTCCCAATATTTTGACATCATTTCTTTTTTCATTCCCCCTTCTCCAAACAGTGGAAAATCTAAGGTAGCCTTTGAAGGGTCACATTCAATTTGAAGGAGACAACACACAGGAGACTTACAATGTATTTATAATGGCCTGTTGATTTACAAGTATGCAGGCTGCTGAGCAGAATCAAGTGCACAGGCAATACCTGATTCGCAACAATACCAGACCAGTACCAAAGCAGCAGCAGCAAGGCCCAAACAACTACTTCCCCCCCCCCCAGAAATCTCTTAGCACTTTGCCAGCAAGCCCCAACACCAGTGCTCCAATTAAATCAGCTGCTTTACTGTGGGGAGAAAAAATGTGGGATATCCAGTCACAGGTCTCATGCGTAGTGCCCTTTCTGGTGCTTACACTCCACGATATCTTTTTAAACAAAGGGCAGCCTAATGGCCGATCGATTACCAAGCTCAGGAAGGCATCCATAATAAGAACACCATACTGCAAACTGATATATACATAGCTACATATACTATGTACTTGAAATGTGCACATGGACCATGTTCCTTGTTTTAATGCAAACCCATGCTCCCCCAGGGATTCCTGGTGGTGTGATTTTGCATTAGAACAGGGTGTGCACTCCCCACACAACTTGTTTCAAAGTGAAAATATGGCTGTTCTTGTGGCTGCCAAATGTTGGTGGTAACGCAGCCATGACTTCAGGGGCAGGGGGTGCAGCCTGCGATGGCTTCTTGGGGTAGCAAATTGGCCCCTGGGAGCTCAGAGGTTGCCCACCATTGGTCTTCAACAGATGTGCCAGAATCTACAAGTGGGTCTGGGCTCTGCTCCTGCTCTCCTTGGCAAATAGGCTCCACCCTTTCTTGCTGTGCTCTATCCACAAATGCATGGGCTCTTGGAAGTGACTCCCATGTTGCAGGTTGGGGTTCTAGGTGGGTCCGAGCTCTTGACAAGCTGAAGACCACTGTTCTTCTGGAGTATGTCTGCATTTGGGTTGTTGTTGTTTTGTCAAGGCTTAGATTTACATGCAGCATAATCTGAAGCATGGATACACAGAAATAATCCCCACTCCACTCAACTGGGCTTTACCCCTAGTAAATGTTTTTAGGATTGCAACCTGAATCACTGCCAGGTATATGGCACCTATGTTGATACTGTTGCTAGGTCCCACTGTCTATACAGCAAACTAAGGGAATTGCAGACCACATGGTTCACACTGGAGAATGTTAGACAAACATACACACACACACACACCATTAAACTTTCTTTTTCTGGATACTGCACCTTGCATTCTTGGTTTAATATTGTCACATAAGACATACAGCACTATGAAAATATGCCCATATAATTGTTCCACAAATCCTCAGGAGCTCTTTGGATCCTGGCCATAAGGTTCTCTTATGGAAGGAGTCTTTCTTCAATGGAAGACTCCTTCTATCAGTTCTCCAATTGAGGACTCCTTCCGTCGGAGGAAGGGAACCTTTGGATCCAACCCAATGTCTTTAAACAAAAAGTATCTGATATGGCACAATTGTTTAGGAATGTGAATTTAATTCTGCTTTCCTCTCCCCTCTTCTCTAATGGTCATATGATCTCTTCTTTTTTTAAACTTAACTCCCTCTTATCAGGATATCATGATGAGAAGGGGAGATGTTTTTAAACGACCTGCACTTTTAAAACAAACCACTTCCAGGAATGCCTGTTAAAAATGCAACTGTTTCAGAGAATCAGGCTCAAGGTTTAAAAAAAGAAAAGGCTTCAGAACTTTCCTAATATATATTCGTGAAGTGGTGTTTAATACTGCTCCTTTTGTTTGTTTCGACAATGGATCTTATCTTTTGGTAAGGGCTGTGTTCAGGACTATTATTGCCCTATATAAAAGCCTCATAGTCTTTCTTTCCACTTGTTCAGCACACCAGAGTGGCATAGCAAATTTAATCGAAGAACGCAGCTCCAGGGAGAGTCTTTTGAGACTCTCCCCTTTTTCATAATACTGTTATCTCCCCTTCCTTGTGTTGGGGATGCATAAAAATCACAAAAAAGTCATTCTGAGTATATTCTTCCTGATAATTATTGTCAGACTCCAAGATAAGTACCCTACGTGATGTAATGTGTGTCGGAACTGGCTCTGTGAATGCAAATCCAGCAACACTTATAGGCCAAACAATAGTAGCCCTGAACACCAGGGCCTGGTATTTTGCCACAGACAAGAGACAGCTTTGATTTTTTGTGTTTTGATAAGGCACAATCTGGGTGCCTTTATCTCAGCTGTTATATTTAAAGATGACATTCTAGCCTTGCAGGCTCCCTTTTGTTTTGACCCTGATTATCTCCAAATGTTGTTGTTTAGTCAAACTCACCAGCTTAATGAAAGGCCTGCTCCCAATTTAAGGAAAATTATTTAAATGCAGAGTATCCTATACACTGCGGTTTCCAACAGAACTAGGTGGTTAATCAAAAGTTAATTGTATAATTCTCATGCAGATTAGGGCCTCTTGCAAACGAATCCCAGGTTGTGATTATTAAAAAAAGGGAGAGTGCTCCACTAATGCACATGGGGTCTCCAGCCTGGTAAACAATCAGGGAAGGTTTAATTTGTGGTAAACAAAGTGATGATACACTGGGGGGCTCCAAAGGAGACAAAAAGGTGAAAATAAATTAAAAAACAACATACAGATATGATCTTTTTGTTTTTCAGCATCTTTCAAAAACATTAGCTAAATGAATAAAAAGTAATCCATTAATATTTACTGGCAGCATCCTAGCAATATGCAAATTCATAGCAATTCTATAATTACACTGCAAACACACACACACACACACACACACACACCATAACAGGGTGCTGCCAGCAACCTATGCTGTTACTCTCTTTACAATAATAAAGCAGCTATATAATGAGCGAGTTGATGAATGCACAGACTCCTTTGCTATAGGACACCAAGCCGCTGTAGCTACATGAAGCTTTATGAGCACATGTGATCTGAGCACGACAAACGTCAAACGCACACAAACAGAAAAAGAATTCTAATGTGTGCGCTGGGGGTGATGGGGAGGTTAAGCCAAAAGAAATCATTAGGTAGCAGGAGAGAAGAAGTTAGCCCTATTTCACAGCAGGCTTTCCCACCATGATTAAATTCACAACTGAATGGTTTCCGTTTAGCGGGATTTAATAATCAGAAACAAACAGATTTTTACATGATCATCTAGCAAGACAATGTTTGTTTTGGACTAAGGAGAACTGGGATTAGCTCGCTGCTCCACCATAGACCGCTTCTAAATGGCTTCAGCATCAGTACCAACCACATTTTGTCAGGGAATTATGGGTGTGTTTGCAAGTTATTTCACTTGTGGGGATGGGACAGGGAGGGAACCTTGTGGACCCAAGCCAGTCCAGGCTCAGTAATATTACTTTGCTACCACAAACTGAGTGACTTCTTAGCCCTAACCATGAACATTCACTCAAGTTCCAAAATGGGGGGGGGGGTATTTTTGCCTGCCCATTACAGGGCAGGGGTCAGGATTGTCAGGCACCTGCCAAGCCCCTTATCCCAATAGGGGCCCACTGACAAGCCCTGGAGCATTCTGGCCCCACTCTTCCTCCCCCTTGCTCTTGCTGCCTCTTCACTTGTCCTCTCCAAGTAAGTGAACAGCAAGATGAGCAACAGATGGAGCAGTCACATCTGCACATCTTGTCTTCTCCCTCCGAGAGGCGATGCTATTGGGCCCAGACAAAGAGAAAAGTGAATGGGCAACAGCTGCAGTAGGGAAGAGGAAAGGGGGCACATTAAGAATATTTTGCCTAAGCACCCACAGCCCAAATGTGCACTAAAGGCGCAGTCCTAAGCAAGTTGAGACCGGGGGGGGGGGGGGGAGGCCTAACAATTCCCAGCATGCCCCAGTCAGCTATGTAGGCCTTTTTCTGCCTAAACTGGCACAGGATTGTGCTCTAAAGGGACAAAACAGAGGAGACGTTGGAATAATAAGAGGACAATTGGCATAACATTTGCAGATGCTAATATATATATATGTATAACTGCATAATATGTATATGTATAACATTTAGAAACGATAGCTATAAAATAAATAGAGAACCAGTCCCTCTCATCTTAGAGGGGACGACTGACTGGGTGTCCTGGGTGCCTGCTCAGCCCACTGTCCAGGTGCTCACTGTGGATGGGCAGCTTCAGGGCCCTGCTGCTGCCGCTCTCCCTCCTTATGGTTCTATGCCTATAAGCCAGTGTTTCTCAACCTTGGGTCCCCAGATGTTTTTGGCCTACAACTCCCAGCATGCCCCAGCCAGCTATGCTGGCTGGGGCATGCTGGGAGTTGTAGGCCAAAAACATCTGGGGACCCAAGGTTGAGAAACACTGCTATAAGCCAAGGTTGGACTGAGCTGCTCTTCCAATAGATTTCACAGAGTGAAATCACTGTGGCGGGCGGGACCCCTCGCTCCAAACACCCTCAATGTGTACTTCGCTCTCACCAAGTGCCCCCTTGTATTGGTCACTTCAGACTTTAAACTGTCTTTTAAAGTTGCGTTTGCCGATTATGTGTCTTAGGTCTTATATGTAGCTGTTCACCCACGTTTGTTTGTCTTTATTAAGAGCAGTTTGTTTTATTTGATTACTTGAAGCAGGGTGCCCCCCTCCATTAATTCACTTCTTACTTTCCTGTCCACCAGTCAGACTCTGGAGAATGAGAACTTTGAATAAAAAGGTGGATTTATTGTTCTAACAAAGTCTCTAAACTGACATTCAACTCAGGCACAGGTAACTTGGAATTTTCAACAGTTACATTCAAACTTGTTCTTTGCTTAGATTCAGGTTAAAGGCAGGCAGATTTTATACAGTGCTCTTTGTATCAATTTGGCTTGGTTAGTTGAAAGTTACAGTATCAGACTAGGGAACTTAACTGTCCCTGTCACTAGTCCAGAGTTTCTCCTTCTTCCTCAGACAGACTCCCCTCTCTTTTCCCACCTGTCATTCATAGATTCATAGATTATAGAGTTGGAAGGGGCCTACAAGGCCATCGAGTCCAACCCCCTGCTCAATGCAGGAAACTAGAGGAGGGGTCTCCCATCCAAGTAACAACCAGGCCTGACCCTGCTTAGCTTTACACGCTCAGACAAGCCGAGCCAGCGTGAGCCACAGAGGACTGTCCTCTGGCAGCTCTTCCAATAGAGGACTGTCCTCTGTAATGTAGGTCCCCTGGCCACCCTGGGATTACGAACGTGCAGAGGATGAGCCAGTTTCCAAGTAATGGACGTATATACTCTCCTCGCTAAGCAACAAGCCAATAAAATTTTTCTAGTCTCTTCATGATCACATAGCTCAGTTCAAATAGTGTGAACACATAGCTATGGTGTGAACTAAATAACTAGTGAACAAAGATAGCCCATATAGATTCCTGGGCAGCAATTGCAGCCATTTGCCTGGAATATGGAGCTAGTAGTAACATCATGGTTAGAGTGCTGAACTAAGACCAGGGAGATTCAGGTTCAAATCATAAAACTCACTGGGTGACCTTGGGCCAGCCACTCTCTATCAGCCTAACCTACTTCACAGGGTTATTGTTAGGATAAAAAAAGTGGGGATCTTGTAAACCACCATGAACTCCTTGGAGGGAGGTTGTGGGGAAATATAATAAATCAATAAATATGAGATCCAGAAGTATGCAGGCATGGTTCACACACCAACTTTGATATTCAGTGAGACTGAATAAGACCTTTATTTTTTAGTATCCTGTCCTGGTCGTGCATAACTTCATCAGAAAGACTAACTTTAAGGAGGTTTTTAAAAACCCAACTTCAGGAATCACCAAGCTTCCAGTTCCCTCTGTATTCAAGTATTCTGCATTATCAGGTAAGGAATATTAATCAATTCCTTTTATTACATCGACCTTCTATTAGTGTAGGAGTATTTGTGCAACTCTACATGCTTGAAGAGTTCTAGATCACTCAAAATCTGCATATTTTGACAGCAGTAGAAGTTGATCCAGTAAGAGACAACACCTTGCCTACCTATAAATTAATTGTTTGGGTCACAATCATCTATTCATATGGAGGTAATAGCTACTATATATGCAATTTGTCTACAACTTCATCTTTCCCCCCCTGAATTAATTATTCATGTTGATTTTTAAAAAGAGAAACTGCTGGATTTTTTTTCTGACACGAAAGTTCACTCCATACTTCTTTGGTGGCAAACTAAGGTTACATTCTGCTGAATGAATTGAGCAGAATTCATCTGGGGCTTGCTATCTTTGTAAGAAGAATGAAGAATGAGTTACTTTTAAAGCTGTTTTATAAACATTGTCAAAGCACTTCACTATTTCTGTAAATTTTACCAGCAGAGGAAAAACTATGCAAATGTATGTACTGAATTCCCTCCCCAGAAATGCCTACATAATGCCACCTCTCTTCCTTCAAATCCTTCCACAAAACCTGCCTTTCTGCTTAATCCCCATACCCAACTGTGACCAAGTTAAAGAAAGGCTGTCAGGGTCAGTAGGCATGGTCGGGCCCATGCCAGGGGCCCATACTTCCTGCTCTTCACCACAGCAACAAGTTGCTTGTTCACCTGCCTCTCACTCTGACCCAGATAACGGTGGTGGCGAGGATGAGCAGTAGATTCCACTGCCTGCTTGCTCACTGGCTCTCTGCCTGTCAAGCAAGCAAGTGATACCAATGATGAGAAAGACGATGAGGAGCAAGAGCATCTGGTGACAGTGGTGGTGGTGAGAAGGTAGACTCACCGAAGGAGTGAGTGAGGATGTGTTGCCGAAGGGCCCTCCAAAACCTGGACCCAGCCCTGTTGACTGTAACTGTCCACAGTCATGCTTTTCGAGCCTCGGATTCAACGAGATTTCAGCACATGCTGAAGGAAATGGACTTCCCTGCGTCCCACCCACCAGGGTCTCTCCTCTCCACCCCCAGAGCTGCACAGAAGATGCCTCTGCCCAGTTTTCGGGCATTCGCCCCTTCACCCTCAGCTACCCGCACTGCAGCCTTCCCCATTCAGCAGGGTCCCCCGGTCCCCTGTGTGCCATTTGTGGAGGGGCGGCTGTAGGAGCTGCTGTGGGAAGGAAGGGAAGGGGGCAGGGAAGTCCATTCCCATTAGCATGTGCCGAAATCTGACCCAACCTGAGGCTTGCAAGGGATGACTATGAACAGCTACAGTTGCACATACCTAAATCTAGATGCAGCATTGGGTCCCCAGATGTTGCTGGCTAATAGGGATAGTAGGAGTTGTAGTCCAGCATCATCTGGAGACCCAAGGCTAGGAAAGGCTGCAATTGTCTTTGTTGTTCTTAATTCTAGATGGTAAGCTCCTTGGGACGCAAATTCGTCTATCGATTCCTAAAGCATGGAACAATGCTTTAGGCGGGGGGGGGAGGATGACGACGATGACGACGACGAGTTCTTAAAATAAAATATTAAAGGCATGGCACACTAAGTTTTCTCTTTCACTCTTGTACCTGCTCCATACAGCAACAGGGGCATCATACCTTTAGTAGGACTTTCTAAAAAGTTATAAAGTTATGAGCAAGCTGTCAAGTTCCCCGGATCTCTTCTTCGGGGGGCGGGGGTGCCAAGCAAAAGAAAAGATAACAGGAAATGTATGGAGGGAGTGGGGAGAGAAAAAGATGTTGCTGAGTAAAATGAAATCCCAGAAGACCTGCGTCATGTTTTCATTGGCACCAATATTACTGTCACTTGTCTCCCTCCCTCCCTTTCTGTTCCCAGGCACTTTCTTCCCCTTCTTCCCACATATTTGCTGCGTGCTTCCTCCCAATATTCCCTATAGGTGCTTCCTATAATCCTGTATATATGGTCTGTAATAGAAAATAATTTTTAAAAAAACCTGTCAGGTTTGGGGGCAATTGCCAGAAAGGCAAAAAAACCCCAAGGCCATTCCCTCCCAATCCCATTTCAGACAGGTTATTTTCCAGCTGTATACCTTTGGTCAGGGATGGGGAACTAGAATGGGGCAGGGGCTGGATGGTACCTTGGCTGGGAACTTGGCTTCAGTGCGTGTGGCTTTCTCCATTCGGGGAAAGTCCATGCACACTGAAGCCACCCCAACCAAGGCATAGGACGAGGGAGTGCTGCTGATTGGAGATACCAGTGGAAGACAATCTCCGCTACTGATTGAAGATAACAGCAGGGATTTATTTATTTATTTAAAAGATCTATAGGCCACCTTTCAGGGCAAGAGCAGCAATATTTACAGCAATAAAATGCATATAATAACATTCTTAATTTAAAAAACACACAATGTGGTAATAAAAGTAGCAAAAGTTCCACAAGACAACAAACATCAACAAAAGACAGAGCCTACAACACAACTGCAGCTATAACTCAGTCTGATAAAACATAAACAGGAGAAGGCCAGAGAAAAGAAGTAAGTCTTCAGGGCCTTTTAAAAGCCTGCAATGATGGGGCCTGTTGGACCGCTGATGGAAACTTATTCCAGACATGTGGGGCCACTGGAGAAAACTCACTGTGCGCAAGTACTCTTTTGTACTCGCCCACCTCGCTGCCCTTGCATACCCTCCAACATTTCACAGATGAAAATAGGGACACACATGTGAATTTTTTAAGAGGTATGGTTAAGCAACATGAAGGTGTGATCAAGAGGGTGTGGCCAGGCAACATGAGGGCGTGGCCAAGGGTATAGCCACCCACCCCAGGATGATCTAATCATTTAAGGGCTCTGACCACTCTGAAGCCACTTTGATCTTCAGACCCATGATGATGATGATGATGATGATGATGATGATGATGATGATGATTGCTGTTGTTGCCATTATTATTATTGTACCGTCAATGTGCATGGTGCTTTACCGAGTATTCCCTGCCCCAAAGAGCTTACAATCTAAAATGCAATATAGAGGTGACAACAAATGGTAGGAAGGGGTAAACCCGGGGAGGAATATGCAATTATTTCAGTCTAACATAACTTTCAGCCTACTTTCCTCACATTGTGCAGGAAACTCCTTGTTTTAAAGATCTCCCTCCCACTTTAAAAATGAATCCCTCCATGGTGGCTTTGTTCTCATTTGTAGTTTGCCAAAGAAATAATAATATTTAACATTTAGATATCTCTGAATGTGCAAAATGGTTCACAGGCCCACCCTGCAAGTTCCTATTTTCTCCACTCAGAAAAAAAAACATGTGGGCTCTATTGTACTTTATTACAAAAAACAAAAAACAAGAACAACAACACTGTGATTGAACAATAATGCCAAAATGGAATGAAGATGTTTGTTGCTGCTATTTGAGGAAGTTGGGATTTTTTCTTTCTTTCTCTTGAGGAGGGTGTGTTTTCTGCTAACTCCCTTCTAATTCATTTTTTTTTAAACAATCCAAAATCCCTGCAGAATAATCCTAATCATTACTGTAGAGAGCTTTCTCTATTGCACTTCAGCAGGTGTTAGAAAAAGACTTTCACATGGGGTACACAGGTAGAGCCGAGTAAAATTTACCACTGCTCTGAAAACAGAATAACAGTGCAATCTTATGCATGTGTACTCAGAAGTAAGTCCTATTACGTTCAATGGGACTTACTCACAGGAAAGTGTGTATAGGATTACATCCTAATGTACAGAAGTCCTTTCTGTAAAACTCAAACCGGAACAACACAACACAAACAAAGGAGTTACTGCCACTTAGTGTCAGTGTCACCAGGGAGCCTGTTTCATGTTTTATACCAAATGTTGCACTCTGCAACATTTAGAAACAAAAGTCAAAGTTACATAATGCATCAGTGGTGGATTTGGAAAGAGCAGGAAAAAGAAACCTCAAAACAAACTCGTACCTTTTATGGCAGGGGTGAAAATTGTGCAGCCCTCCAGATGTTGTTGGACTGCAACTCCCACCAGCTGCACTTGCCAGCAGAGCCAATGGTGAGGAATGCTGGGAGTTGCAGCCCAACAACCTCTAAAGGGCCACACAATTCCCACCCCTGTTTTATGTAAACCACATATTGACCACATTTGTCACAGAGAAAAGTGCATGGACAAACAGAACGGCTAAGAAACACACACCAGTCATTACAGGAAGCTTATACCCATCCTTTAGAGTGGAAATGCAAGGACAACATGATTTACTTTAAATGGTTCTGATATTGCTGCACTTCCGATGTAAGCAGCAGCATAGCAGCAATCAGTGGAAAGTGCTCAGACAGTAACAGAGCCAAGAAGGTAAGAAGAGGGGGGATACACACAGGAGGAGTCCTTCCCTATACTGGCCCATTCAAGGCTACTGTCTTACCTCCTCTGTTGCTGAGGACTGTGCATCGTTTGTCCTGACTCCTGCTGCTTCAGGTGTCTGCCTGCCAGAGCATTGCCTTACTGTCTGGCCCCTTCCACATATTTGCTGCTCTGCACACCTCACCTTTGGTGTGGAGAGAGTGGATAGAAGGTTTTCTCCCTCTCATTCTAGAACCTGGAGTTATCTACTAAAGCTAAATGGTGGCACATTTGGGACATACAAAATGAAGTATTTCTTTGCATAGTAGTGCATAGTTGAACTTTGGAACTCACTGCCACAAGATGTAGCGATGGCTGCCAACTTGGAGTAGAAAAATTCATGGAGGTTAGCGTAGCACCTCCAATCCTGGAGATGCTATGTAGCCATCATGACTAATCCATTGATATTCTTATCAGTAATATAATGCCTGAGAAGTACTTTTGCCCATGGCATGGCCCCTTTAAGAGCAGTTTAAAGTAGCTTGCAGTTTCATAGATCATAGAGTTGGAAGGAGCCTACAAGGCCATCGAGTCCAACCCTCTGCTAAGCGCAGGAAACTAGAGGAGGGGTCTCCCATCCAAGTAATAACCAGGCTTGACCCTGCTTAGCTTTCCACGCTCAGACAAGTTGAGCCAGCGTAAGCCACAGGCCTGTATTTGCAGGAGGCAGGGGAATTTGGGTCTCTGTATGACAACGTGAGAAGCCATGATGGCTTAAGGGTTTTCATGATGGTCCCGGCATTTCCGTGGCAATTGGAGACTATGCCCTTGAAGGTGGGCCAGTGAGAAGGGCCTCTCTTGCTGATCTTAAAGTGTGGGCAGGCTGATAAGGGTGAAGGTTGTCCTTCGAGTAATTTGGTCCCAAACTATTTAAGGCTTTAAAGGTCAAAACCAGCAGTTTAAATTGGGTTTGGCAACACACTGGTACCCAGTGCAGCTGGTGCAGTATAGGTGATATATGATCTAATCACCTCACCCCCACCAATGCTTGGTTGGCTGCATTCTGTACCATCTGAAGTTTCTGGACAGTCTTTAAAGGCAGCCCCACATACAGTATACTACAGTAGCCCAGCCTGGACATCACTAGCGCACAGATAACTGAGCCAAGCTCTGTCTTCTCCAGATAGGGCCTAAGCTGGTAAAATGCACTCCTGGACACCACAGTCACCTGGGCTTCCTCTGTTAGTGCAGAGTCACACTTGGTCTTTTAGGGGGAGTGCAACCCCATCTAAGACCAGTTGTAAACCTCCATCCCAAGTTGTTAGTTTCCCAACCCACAGTACCTCCATCTTGTCTGCATTCAGTTTCAGCTTGGTCACCCTCCATCCCAAAACAGCCTTCAGACACTGGTTCAAGAGTTCCACAGCCTCCCTGGGAAGTGCATATGGAAAAGAGAGGTAGAGCTGAGTATCATCCTCATACTGATGACACTTCAGCCCAAACCTCCTGATGACTTCCCCCAACAGTTTTATGTAGATGTTAAAAAGCACGGAAGACAAGATGAAACCTTGTAGCATCCCACAGGCTAACAGCCATGGGGTGGAGCAGAAGTCCCCCAGTACCACCTTCTGAGACCACTCCATCAGGGAGGACCACAACCACCTCAACACTGTGTCTCCTAAACAAACCCAGATAAACAATCCAGAAGGATACCATGGTCGATGGTATCAAAGGCCACTGAGAGGTCCAGAAGAACCAACACGTTTGAACTCCCCGCATCCATTCCCTGGCACAAGTCATCAACCAGATTCTCCATAGCATGCCGCTCACCCTCCCAAGCTGTTCTCTCTGATCACTTATCAGAGGTAAAAGTGGGGATTTCTCTCCCTGCTAGTCTCTTGGGGGGTGGGGGTGGGCGTGGGGCTTGGAGAGGAACCCAATTTCTGGATGGGGAAACTCAGCAAATTAAGCCCAGGGAGGAGGTCCCCCATACTTGTAAGGTGAATTGCTAGCTTCTGGAGTGGGCTTTGTACCTGAATCCACACAAAAAAAATTACTGGGCTCCTACCTGGGACAGCCAAAAACAACTGGGCTTCTCTACCCTTGAGCTTTGTCCCCTGATCTGAGGACTCTGCCCTCAGGTATGAGGATCTTTTTTTTTTTAATTTCAAGAACTGAATTGGCACCCAGACGTAAACAGCTGGACTACTCCCAAATATTCCGACCCCACTGCCTTTCTCACCTCCTTATCGAAAGATTGAGACTGGGTTGTTATTCTCAATGGAGACACTTGACTGATGTTTTTAACTATATATTTTATCACTTGAAAGCTCCAATGTGCACAGGTTTGCCATAGGTTTGACCTTGATGTTGCATTCTAGGACACATGTGAGATAATTAGTGCACATCGTCTTCCATCTAAATTCAAAGAAGAGGTCAGAAAAATTAAAGAAACTCTTAAGAATTACAGCTGTGTCATATCATACGTACAAATAGTGAATTCAGTTCTCCATGTGCCAATCTTCATGCATAGCCAAAATGGCACCATTCACACACAAGAGTATCAGCAGGTTTGGGGGTTTTTTTGTGTGATTTGCAGAAGTACAGTCATGCCTTGGATTGAGAGCATAATTCGTTCCGGAAACGTGCTTGTAATCCAAAACACTCTTATATCAAAACGAAATCCCCCCAAAAAAATTTGTACAGAGATTTTTAATTTAAGCCGTACTACAGTACTTGTATTGCAAGACGTCGCTTGTATATCAAGTAAAAAAAAATTAAATAAATATTTAAAAATTTGCTTGTCTTGCAAAATGCTCTCAAACCAAGTTACTTGCAATCCGAGGTATTACTGTACACAAAATTTTAGCGGGGGAACCCCCAAGACAGCCCAACAAGGACTGACCATGCTCAGTGGGCACAGAATGCTGACTGTTTGGTGGGGGGCAGGGGGGCATTGAGAACATAAAACCACTGGGGAGGGGAAATGGAAAGGAGTATCTTGAAAGAGGGCATGGCTGGCTGCTTAGCTGTTTCTACGCTGCGAGACATTGCTCTTCCACAATCAGTTGGATCAGCTGGTTAGCTGCTATGGGTTATCTTTGACAAGAATGGCAGGTTATACCTTTCTTAACTAGTAAATAAACTATCACTTTGGTTCCAATTAAAATTTAATACATCACTATAATTCCCAATTAAAATCCCCCAATGACCATCTATATTGCAAAGGCGGAACATTAGTGTCCCGGCCTTAGCAATCACATGCAAAAATGGTTGAATATTTGCTTCTTCTTTTTTTGTATTCATGCACACGCGCTGTTGTGTGAACAGTAACAAGAGTATTTTATTTTTAATGAAGAAAAGGGTTGACATGGGCTGTTGGGTAGTGAGGGGTGGTACCATATTACAGAACATGTAATGGCAGGAGTGCAATGCAGGCTACAATCCTGCCAATGCGCCATTTGGCAAGGAGAGGGGAGTCTCTGCTTTCTCTCCTAAATAGCTGACCTGCACAATTTTAACCCAGTGAGTAAAAATGGGCTGATGAGTAGTGATTACAGGGCAAGCACATGCAGAAATGTGGGGCTTCATCAACCACACCAGTGAGTTGATAGTGCTTTGTCAGTCAGAAAAATCACAAACAGCAGGTTCCAAAAAAAGATCGGAAGACCACTGGGAAAACACCGGAATGCAACTACCTGGCACTGACATTGTCTGGATGCCCCAGAATGCTTGAGTGTCCATTCTACAGAAACCAACTAGTATAGAAGCACCTGCTGATGTGGCTGGTGGGAACAGCCGCAGCAGCTCCTGGAACGGAACTGCAAGCTTATGATGCCCTGGCCTTCTGTACTGTGATTGTTCCCCATCCAGTTGCTGCAGCCCCAAGAGTGATTGTGTGGCTGTAAGGTAATGTAGAATCCCAGCTCCCAGGGATGCTCGGTGTCGTGTGTGTGTGTCTCTCTCTCCTACTCCCCTCTCTCCAGCCAGAACGTCAAGCACAGCTCACGGGTTTCTTTGTAAAGATTTATTGAGCAAAAGCAGAGCAACTCAGGTGGTTGCAGAAAAGTGTTACACAAAAGTAAAGAAAGTGATTCAAGACCCTTTATCCCCTCAATGGGAGGTCAGGAGTGTTAGACAGTTGATTCTGCACTGAGTGAGGTGTTTCGTGCGTACCCACCCTCAAACTAGAGAACTGACTCCGCCCCTAAGGCGGGTCAAAAGTCTTGTTAGCCAGCTGAGCCGAGCGATGAAGAGACATCAGATGTTCTTGCCGCTCTCGAGGATCAGTTACAGAGCCTGGCTTCCCACCCCCTTCCCTCAAGAGCTCTTCCACCCCTCACCCCAGCTTGGCCTTCCCTGTTCCCAGAGAGTCTTCTTCCCCCCTCCCCCCGCCTCTGGCTGCAACCTTGACGGCGCAGCTGGGTCCTGGTTATCTTCAGCGAGAGGCACCACTCCTGCCTCCTCTTTGCCCTCCCCCTCCCCTTCAGTTTCAGAGTCCATTCCCACGGGATCTGACCAGTGATGTTCTGGAGTCAGGGAATCAGAACTGGAGGGGCCAGGAGAGCTGGCCCCCTCACTCGGGGCTTGCCAGGGCTCAGATTCCAGCATGGACACCTGTGTGGGGTTGTGCCAGTGTTGCAGACTTGTGGGTTGCACCCCATGTTACTATTTAATCTACAATATCCCCTTGAATATTTCAGGCCAATGGGGGCTATATATGAACATGTATACCAAGCCAAACCATTGGTCCACAATGCTCAGCATTGTCTACAGCTACACTGGCTGGGGCATGCTGGGAGTTGTAGGCCAAAAACATCTGGGGACCCAAGGTTGGAGAACACTGGTCTACACTGACTGGCAATGGCTGTCCAGGGTTGTTGTTGTTGTTCTTCCAGCCCTGCTTGGTGATGTCGATCATTCGACCTGGGACCTTTTGCACACAAAGCAGGTGCACACTGAGCTACAGACCCTCCCCAAAGTTTGATTGACAAACTTTAAAAATACTTTCAAATCTGAAACCGCCACGTTGATCGCTGCTGCATTGACCTGGTGCCTGTGAAGTATAAAACAATGACTGCTTTTAGGTATGTTTCTCTCTCCCTCTCCCTCTCTCAGTTTAGTCTTCTTGAATATGCTCAAGAATATGTTGTTAACCACCCAGAGAGCTTTGGCTATTGTGCGGTATACAAATGAAATAAATAGTAATAAAGAATGGCTTTTGACTCATACTATGGATCTGTCCCTTATCTCTTTTGTTCCCACTGAAATTGAAAATAGCACCCCTGAAATATACACAGAGGGCAAGTTTGCACCTCATGCTAAGCCACCCTGAGAATAAGCCACCATGGGCTGGTTGTTCACCCACTAACCCAACAGACGATCGGATGTTCTTCTACTCTCCATGGCTTGTTTACCCCCCTCAGTCCTCCTGCCAGCTCCAGGCATGTATCCCAGGCCCCTTTGTAGCAGAACTCTTCATTTCCTCGGTTCCTACATCAGCACCTTTTCTGCAATTGGTCTGCTGGGGTTGCCAGCTACCAAGGGAAATCCCCGCCCCCAACATCAGATTGCCAAATGGAATTAATTTCTTGAGTCCTTATGAATGTGGTAACGCATTCACAAACCATTTTTTTCAGGTATTGCGCAAGAGCGCAAGACTGCATGTCCGCTATTTAGCCAAGCATACTGATATCCCCCTCTTGTCAATGTCCTTGTCAATTTTATCCTCCACTTTGGTGCTTGCCTTGTTAGCGAACACCTTTTTTAAAAAGGCTGCATCATGTACTACCAATCACACCCACCTGAGAAGCTCCTTCTCCTGCAGCTGCCAGCTGCTTTTGGCTCCTCCCACCCCTTTGTGCTTGTTGCTTCCCTCCACTGGTCTCCATTGTTAGCTGTCAGGTATACATATGGGTAAAAGAGCAGTGATGGGGATCGGTAAAGATATGCAAATTTAAAGGTAAAGATATGCACATTGAAAGGCAAAGATATGCAAATTGAAAGGCAGAGCAGTAAGCGGGATTGGTAAATATACACAAGTTTCATGGCAAAGCAGTAAGCAGAGGGGGAAATTATGCAAATTTCATAGCCACAGACTTTTGAATGTGCACACTTGTGCAAGACCGGGGGGGGGGGGATTTTAAGGTTGCGAACACGTTAGGGACATTTTCTGGTGTCCTTTCTTCTCAAATTTTAGGAGCACAGCGCAGAGGGCACTGAGAAGGAATGAAGGAAGATGGTGGCAGTGCTAGCAAGACTGTGAGGAGCGGCAGCAGTTTTCATCACTCTTGCCAGGCGGTTCTCTCGCCAATCCCGACAACCTACGATGAAGTCACTCTGCCGGGTTCAGATGTCACAACAAGCCACCCTAAAAACATACCACCCTGAACAACCCAACAACAAGCCATGAAAAATAAGCCACCCTGTAGAAACGGCACTGAGTTTGGACATCACGACAACCCACCATGGATGATCACCCATAGTGGGCTGTCATGTTGTGTGAACCAGCACATAGAAACCATCCTATGATGCAAGAGCACAGGCCCACTCTGACAGTCCTTAGATTACTTTACAAAGGCCTGTCAGGAGTTCCACCCCTAGGGTGGCCAGGTGGCCATTAGAGAACAGTCTTCTATTTGACATTCTACTCTGTTTGATGGCCTGCCCAGTCCAAGTCTGGTTAAAAGTCGAAAAACCATAAGGAGGGAGAAGCAGGGAAGGACCTTGAAGTTGCCCAACCACAGTCAGTACCAGGACAGCAGACTGAGTCCTGGTCAGTCTTCCTTAATATGGTGAAATGTATTGTATTTCTAGTTAAATTATAGATATTCATTCTAAATTTGCATTTATACAAATACTTTAGCAGATGCAAATGTGATGCAAATTGGTGTCCTCTTTTTTTGGCAATGTGTAAGTGCCCACTCAATCCACACCTCTGCATTCTTTTCCTACACTAATCAAAGTCCTTGCAAGGAACTGCTGCACTGTATAATGGACGACAATGGAACCAACCAACCAACCAACCATGACAATGGAATCTACTACCTTGGGAGGTAGTGGGCCATTCTGGAGGCATTCAAGGTGCAGCTGGACAGCCATCTATCAGGGACGCTTTAACTTGGATTCCTGCATTGAGCGGGGGGTTGGACTCGATGGCCTTATAGGCCCCTTCCAACTCTACTATTCTATGATTCTATGAGTCTATAAGAGTTTTTCCCTAACCAGTTGCTGCACCCTGGCTCAGCAGACCAGGCTGCACACATAGCTCCCAATGCCACAGCAATCGAACAAGGTGTCCCTTTGCATATATGCTAGAAGCCTACCATCCAGTTGGATGCTCTGAGAGGATAAAACTGTTAAAAGGCTAGGAAAACAAATTCAATGGCACAATCAAACAATAAAATTGTAAGAGTTGGCAGCCTGGCACTTGGAACAATTTAGATTTAATATTGTTGCATCTTTTAAAAACTCCACATTCCACACACACCCCACACATGCCCCATCCAATGTTTGCAGCTGCTGTTCCATACCATGTGAGAGAGCATTAGCCAGAAACTTTTGCTCACACAGGCCTCAGATTTCTCTGAACAAATGTCATTTGGACACAAAGCTCTCATTCTGAGTTTCAGCCTAATTGATGAAGAAACTTGCATCAACACCATTTGGCCTGATTTTCAAATATTCAGATATCAAATATGCATAATGAAAATCATTTTTGGAGTTCAGGCTAGCTAAAACATGCGTTTTCAGCTTGATGTTTTTCATAGATATAGTCCTCTGTGAATACAAGCACTGTTGATATTTCAAGAAATTTAGCTTGCAAGAGCCCTGCACACTTGAGAAAGCTGTCAAAGCTGGCTGTACAGTGTACTGCTGCTGCTTTTTTTTTTTTTAATGCCCCTGTTTTGGAATAAGCACCAAATGCAAGTCATTTATACACATATGTGCTTAGAGACAGTTCATAGACTACTGAATTAACCGTCAAGACAGGAGTAACTTTAGTCTATTATGTGAAAGCATATTATGGAGTTGCTTTAATCTGTGGAGACACTTCAGTGGTGTATAAACTATGCACATTAAACTCATTACATTTTTGATAATATAACTCCCTCCGCACCCCAGCCACAGAGTTGCGATTTGAACGTTCAAAAATATTTTTAGGAATACTCCAAGGACCTCTCCTGCATCACAGGCTGAAACTGTCTGCAACATTCCACTGTATAAAAGACATTCTCACATTACAAGCACCACGGAAAAGCCTTTGAAATAGGAAAACAAATCCCATTATTCTTCCTTTGAAAACCACAAAATGTGTATATTTTTTTATTTTCCTAATCAGCTTGTAAAATGTGACCTTTGACAACCATTTTCTGCTAAACGCAAGTTTCTTCTGCTAATATATGTTATGCTTTTCAAATCACCATAGTAGTTTGCAGTCTAGATCCAGGCAAGGTTTTTGTCAGTGATTACTGCTGGGACTCTCAAATTAACTATGTCTTAATCTTGATCATAACAAATGGCAAATACTATTATACTATCCACTTCTTGTTTACTTTTACAATTTTGAAACACCCCAGGCAAAGTCATTGCAAATGGAAGCCTTACAGAGAAAGTGTTTAACTTTGAATACTTTACCTCAGATGGTTTATGCTATATGTGGGGTTCCTTTATCTATACCTGGCAAATAATTTCAAAAACTTAGTGATTTGTTTCATAATTTTTCTCCCCACCATGAATATCCTTGAAAAGGATGAAACCTCCAATTAAAGGAGATGGGTTTGGCTTCCTGGATCTTGCTTTATATCATTGGGCCTACTTGTTGACCTACACTACATTTTGGTCTTTTCCACTTAGATCAGATTTTGCACCTTGGCCAGTTTTGGAATCTTCTTGTTTGCTCTCTAAATGGATGGCATTAGGTTCTCAGCACATTAAAACGGATAGGGTTCCTGTTCCTCCCACAGTTACAGCCGTAAGAGACGTGTGGTGTATAATGTCACATCAGTTACATTTTGATCAATTTCCTCATGCTCAATTGACTATATGGGGAAACCCAGATTTAAAAATGGGTCAGAAAGTGTTTTTGTGGCAGACTTGGACAGATAAGTTGACTTACCTTGGATCCAGTAGTGGGTGCTGATTATGAGTTTTTGTCATTCTCGGCTTTATGTGCCAATGCCAAATACAACTTGCCTGCTTCAGCTGAATGGCAATACAGTCATGCCTTGGATTGAGAGCATAATTCAATTCCGGAGCATTCGTTCCAGAAATGTGCTTGTAATCCAAAACACTCTTATATCAAAACGAAATCTCCCCCAAAAAATTTGTACAGAGATTTTTAATTTAAGCCATACTACAGTACTTGTATTGCAAGACGTCGCTTGTATATCAAGTAAAAAAATAAATAAAAAAAAATTAAAAAATTTGCTTGTCTTGCAAAACGCTCTCAAACCAAATTACTTGCAATCCAAGGTATTACTGTACTTGCAATTGCAACATTTGTTAGAATCTAGGTTTGTCCCTGCAACTTTTATAGCTTCAGAGTCTCCTTCACTATTGGAAGCACTTATTGAGACCGATCAGTTATATTGACCCACAATCCATGCTTATAAATACTTATTATTGGTGAATAACTATGATACACAGGGTCTTAAGCAGGAATGGTATAGGGAATTGGATTGTCCCATTTTTCCTAATCAATGGATCACCACTTTCACATCTGTATCTGAAGCATCTATGGATCTCAGCTTACACGCTTACACCTTATTCAGCAAAACCTCTTGTTCCGTGTCTACTGGATGCCACAACATCTCTTTAATAAGGGTTTGTCTAAGTCAGCTAATTGCTGGAAGTGTAACACAGTTAATACTTCTTTTAACTATATATTTTGGCAATGCCCATATGTACACACACACACACACCTTATATGCATGCATTGAAAATGATATATTCAAATTTATGTAGCTACATTTTTTCTTTTGCGCATGTATAGGTGAGATAAAGAAGAGTCAGACACAGAGTATATGGTTTCAAATCAGGGCCACATTTATTGAATTGAAGATCTGTGAAGGATGAAGTGCGGTACTAACCTAGCCCAGCCATTGGCCGGGAAAAATTCCCATATTTAGCGAATACATCCTAACAGAACCGGAGGCAGGATGGCCCACCACCGGCCAGTTGTCCTCCATGTGGACCTGGAGGGCCTTACCATCGTCGCCTTACTTTGGCGCCTCCAGGCACCCAATGTAGGCGAGAAAGGCAAAACCCCAAAGACGTCCCAATCTCCCTCCTGCCAAGCCTCAGGGCATTAGCGAGGGCAGCCTTGGGTAAACGTCAGTCACCTTGAAAGATGCCACTGGATGATCACCATAAACCTAAGCCCTACTGCCTAAACCCGCACTTCCCGCCACAGAGAGAGACAAGCTATCACTTAGTCGAATCTCCCCCCACTGGCTAAGCCATTGGCTCAGCCACAGTGACCAGACCTGTCCTGTTACCTGATTCCTCTCTCCTCCCCCACACGCAAATCTTCTCCCCGGTCCCCGGAAGTCTGTTGTTTGTTTTGTTGAAAATTCAGAATTCCGGGTGAACATGGAGCTTTGAAAGCCGCACAGAAATTCTGTGGGGCAGCCGGTACAGCGTTTCCTGGCCAGAGAATGTCTCAGGCTGGGGGATCTACTTCTCATTAGAGAAGCGAAGATCTGAGGTTACCCCCAAATTATCTCATAGGGTCATAAATTGCTTTTTGTCTGTCTTATGATGGATAAATGCGGCGGGTGACCTGAGGTGGGGGGAAACGGCGCTGTATTCGGAGACCAGTTTTACTGATCATCAGAAGTATGCATGTTCGCTTCCAAAATAAAGGAGTACATCTGGAGTGGCTAATTTGGAATCTTTCTGCAGCAGAGTGGGATTTATAATTAACTGTAAGTAGACTGTGTTTATCTGGGAAGTGAAAAAGATAAGAGAGGAAACCTGAAAGGAGGTTTATAAATCTTATATGTTTGGAAGCGTCTTGGAAATATCTATACGCAAGGCAAGATGTTTGCAGTTGCAGCATTCTTAAACCTGTGGAACGAAATGGAGAGAGAAATTCTAAACAGATTGGAAGTAAGAATCCAGACTTTGAACGTAAATCTTAAAATGGATCAATCAGAAGAACAACGTAAGACAGATTTCTTTACAGGACCGGCAGAGGAGAAGACAGAAGAAGTAAATAAGGACTTGGGAAACTTACCAGAAATTCACAGAGACTGTGAAGTTTTAATTGGATTGAATTGGCACGAGAAGACAGTTCAGCAAGAAGTTGTGACGCACTTTTTAAAATCTAAGATGGCGGAGCCGGAGACCGGTATGCAGGAGCCCACAAAACAACAGAACAAGCTGATTTCAAAACCTGGAACGTAATGATTATCCCTTTGACAGAGGAAAGCAATGAAAGAGACTATCTTCATGGTCTTTTATTGGCAAAAGATAACGGGTTGATGTATACTGTATTACGTGTCTAGTTGGAAATATAAATAATCTTTTGATTTTAAATATTAATGGCAAAGGTAAAGGGATTGCTTATATGACTTATTTGAATTTTAAATATTAATGGTGATATAAGAGAAATTATTATAATTAAGGTATAATTATATTTGGTCTTTTTGGAAATATTTACTTTTAAAAAATAATTCTTTTGTTGTTGTTGTTGTTGGGGGTGTTGTTTTGTGGAGGCTTTGAAGTATTAAAGGGGAAGGTCTTTATGGCTTATGTGCTTCTGCTGTTTTGTCAGATGTCACTTATTTCTTAATTTTTAGACTTATCTTTCTTGTCTTTTTTAAAAAAATATATCTTGGAGATTAAAAGTGAAGGAATTTCTGTTTAGATAGAAAGAAATAATGAGGAATTGCAATAATACAAATGTGTTGATTAGATGGTTAGGTACTAGAGAGTGCGGGGGGGGGGGAATACAAAATGCTTTTGTTATGTGGTCACTTGCTAATTAGCTTATAGTTACTTTTTACTTTTGGGATTCTTAATATACTGTATTTTGGAATTGAAAACACTATTTAATGAAACTATAGGTTTTCTTTTTTGGTGTATCCATAAATGTTGAATTTAATAGATTAAATAGTTGATGTATATTGGGGGAGGGTGGAGACCTCTGGTGTTTGTTCCTTTTAGGGTTCTTTTTTGCCATAACTGGAAGTGATTTTTTGTTAACAGAAAAGATTTTAAGAATAACTGTGGTTGATTAAGCTGTGGAGAAGATTGGAAGTCCATTATTGTGTTTGTGTTTGTTTGTTTGTTTTTTATGAATAAAAATTAAAAGTTTAAAACAATAATAATTCACAATTAAAAATAATTAAAACCAACAAAAAACAACAACTTTGTTTTATGATATTGCACCACTGAGAAGGCAGCTAGAAAGCTACATCTGATGGAAAAGTTTACTAACATACCGTATATGTGGGATTGTTTCCAGGACTATGCAGCTGCCATGTACTCCAGACTCCCAGCTTTACATCAATTGTATTTCAGGGAAAGCTACTAAAATTGTCTCAATGACCAGTTCACACAATACGACAGTCCGCCACAGCTTAATTTAACCGCAGGGGCTGTCATGTTGTGCCAGGCACCCATGGGCACCCTTTTTGCATGACACCTGTGGGTGCCCCTGCTTGCTGTGGTTTGCCGTGTTGCTCAAACCTGGCATCATGGGTTGTTTGAGCAGCTAGACAACCCTCAAATGTCCCTAAAACAAGCTATGAGTTATCTGAGGGTTTTCTACCCCCTCAAACAACCCATGACACTGGGTTCTCAAGCTACAAGTACTTCACCACCACTTGCATATTCAAGATGGTGGCCCGCACACTTCACTAAGCCCCACAGGGAAATTAACCCATGGTGGCTTAACGTTAAGTGAGAATAGTCCCAGTGACTATTGAAAGAAAAGTTTCAACTACATACTCTTAACACTGTGTCTGGAGATAGAGGCCCCATTCATACAAAATGCTAAGCCAGAATTCTTTTTTCAGAATCCTGTCTTATCTCTCACAAGCAAGAGAGCTAGTACATCTTGCCCAATTGCTCCCTCTTGGCTCCTCCTGCAAGCAGGAGTGATTAGACTAACTAAGATCTTAACAAGAAAGAAGAGCTTGCCATTACATCTGAACCCAGATAAAGCTCATCTTACAAGCCTGGATCTGAAAGCCAGCTTCAAACCCTGGCTTCAAATTCTGGCTTGTTAGAGAAGCGACAAGCCAGGAGACCCACTTTGAACATAATTATAAACTTTCCTGCCCTGTTATGTTCCTGGTTAGTTTAGCCTGCTTGTAGGAGGAGCAAAGTTTAGTGTTCTGCGTGAATGCAGCCAGACATAAGCGCTTGCTTTTCAGAGGCTGAAGGTAGTATGAAGATTACAACGAATATCTTCTAAAGACTTATCACGAAAATAATGTACACAAGCCTGTGTGATGTGGCTGTTGCCAGAAAGCAACTTGGCTATGACTGGCTTCTATGTCTTTGTTTATGAGATGCGCAGAGAACGTCTGTTATGACACAGCTATATAAATGAATCGATATTATGCCAGTGGGAATATAGGTTGTTTACATCACAAGGGTAGGCCAAATCACACGGGTATTTCCCATGCTAGCATGAGCAGTCACAATAGAAGGAGTGAGTGTAGTGAGTTCTCATGTGATTCAGGCTTAGCTGCATTATACAAACATTCAGATGTTAGCAGTGTGTTGTGAAAGCCAGCCAGGGAAGAGCAGCTTCGGTATGGTAACCACTATGGGTGGACGAATCTATCAATCAGTTTCTATCAGCTTTGCATTTTTCAACTCTTAAGCTCCTTCTGTTCCATTTCTGCTTCAGTTTATGATTTTTATGCACGCTTCTTCTAATATACATTTTTTTCCCGAACAAGTTTCTCTAATATTTTGTGTATGTTTGTACAAATGCAATACATTTTTGTAATATATTTTCACGGATGTATGCATTCTCCTGTGCACTATTTTATGCACTAATGTACTCATTTTGTATGCATTTCTTTTTAATCGGAGAACTGCATCACAACATTTTTGGAGAAGTGCAAGTATTGAAGGATAACTGCCTTTTGGTTTGTGTATTGGTCTGGGAAGTGCAAGTGAATTTCTCCCCCATCCCCCATCCCTAGTGACTGCACCACAAAGATAACTGATTCTACGTTATCCGGAAACCATTTTGACATGTTTTTGCTGTGTGAAGTAGCTGCATAATGAGCACTGCTGTTTGCTTAATAGAGATCTCAACTGGACATAGGGAAGGTGCTGTTCTCTCCAGGATGGATGTAAGGCTAAGCACCTCGTCAAGAAATCAGATAATCATCAGTTCAAACAGGAACTCAAAGACTACATTGGTTGTCTTTTTGTTTTCCTTTTAATTATTGGACTTATTAAACTGTATAGCTAAGCAAACTGTGGTGCTGCAATGAAAGCCCCAACATCGCCCAGTTTTGCTAATCTTCCTGCAGTCCTGTCTCACTGCATTTCTGCCTCTTGAGCTTCTGCCCTCTGGCAGTATCTGCTCAAGAATCATGCAAAATTGTGTTGTGGTTTAGGAAGTGAGCAAATGGAGACTCAAATGAGACCTGAAGTTCATTTTTAATTTTGATCTGAGCCACCATTTGAACTGACGTCGTTAGGAATTTCCATAAATAGGACAGGGCCATAGGGGCACAGCGCTCCGTGTACAGATGGGTCGAGGCAACAGGGGCAGGATTTCAGCTGAAATCGAGACAAGGGCACACCGAGAAAAGAGGTCAAATCTACACTGCAAATGTTGGTGGCACTCTTCAAACTCACAGCAAGCAGAGCACATATGTAAATGAATCAACAACATGTTGTTCACGTACCTAGCACATTTCAGTGTAATGTTCTGCTTCACGCATTACCACTGTCAAACATAGAAGTCTGACTACAACTGACTAATATGTCTTAAAACAGTTGCAGGGAGCTGTGTTGGTGCATTAAGAAAAGCAATAGCAGTAGCAACATAACGCCTTTAATTAGGACCAACTCAAAAGTCAGAGTAGTGAGCAACCTTTCAAGTTGACCTGAACTGTTCTTTAGGCTGAATGTGACACATGAGAAAGGGTGGTGGGAAAGAGAAGAAGATGTTGCTGAGAATGATGAAAATCCCAAGTTTGCAGTTCCTGATAGTTTTGAGATGGAGTGCAGGAGATGCTGTGCAGCAGACTGAATTAGAGCCTTCCAGCTGGAAGTAGAATGGAACTGATTGCTCCACATAGCACTTATTATAAAGCTAAATAATATGGCAATGTCTCCCCCATGGCCAAGATCTTTCCATAATGTTTACTCTGAAGGTTCGAGTTGCTATTACAACTCGAATGTCTGACTGCCGTCTCCCAAAGCAGTTACTTTATTCCCAACTCAAGGATGGAAAGCGGAATATCGGTGGTCAGTATAAGAGGTTTAAAGATGTTCTTATGGCTAATCTAAAAAAAAAAAAGCAATATAAACATCGAGAACTGGGAAGCTCTGGCCCATGAACGCTCTAACTGGAGGTTGGCCTTTCACAAAGGTTCTGTGGACTTTGGAGAAGCCCGAGTGCAAGGTGAAAGGGAGAAACGTGCTAAGCGAAAAGCACGTCAAACGAATCCTTTACAGCTGGTAACCTGTGTTCTCACTGTGGGAAGCTGTGTGGATCTAGAATTGGCCTCCACAGACACGGACCCATTGCTAGAGTCTACACAATTTTTTACAATTTCCTCTTTATATAATTTTCTTTTTGTAATTTTATCCTGGAAGACAATCTTAGTCAGTCACGAGTGATCACCTACTACTACTACTACTCCAAAGTAAGTTCCATTCAGCAAATGTCCCCTACAGTTTTAATTACAAGTTTCTTCCTTGTGACTTCTGCCTCTAATTTCTTCCTGTTCGGTGCAGCCCAGCATTATAGATGAATTGCCCCTTAATTGACCTACAGTTAGTCAGTCCCTGTTCACCACAAAGCGGGAGGGCTTTCTTACCCATTTCCTTTCTATTCTCTCTTTTATTGTGAAGTAGTGCTTTTCTGCATAGGGTCAAGAGCTGACTAATGACAGGGCAATTAAGGGGCAATTCATTCCTTATTTGGCAGTAATGCCAAGCCATAGTGAACAAGAAGCAATTAAAGGCAGAGGACTCTATTCCTTCCAGAGGAGGAAGATTCTACTTAAAGGCATGGTAGACCTGAAAAGCTGCAATAGCAGTTTGCCAGACAATCCACACTTTTCATTTTCTAAGTGAAAAAAATCACCACAAACCAGAGCTAAGAGAAAACACAGGAAAACACAGAAAATACTGAAATGGAATGGGTTCGCAATTACCTCATTTGAATTGTCCATAAAGAGTGAATAAATGAAGGAAATTTTAGACTAACAGCTAATGTGTAAAAAAAATATCTAGTTTACACTATGGTTCATGCAAAAATATCTCAGGCTGCACCAGTGCCTATCAGGGCAAAGCAACAATGTGTGCTCTCCCCTTGAAAATATAAAAGCTAGCAGTTACTTGGATCTGTTTCTAACTCTAATTCAATCTCTTGTAAAACAAAGAGCAAAAGTAAAGAAAAACATGATGGCCTTCATATTAGCAAAGTTGGATATGAATTTTAAGTGGTGAAATAAGTCTATAGAGGGATGGGTCCAGGCTAAATTAGTTGCAATTTGTTCCCATTGATATCAGTGGAACTTAAGTTAAATCATGACTAGATTTCAGTCTAACCTAAGTTCAGCTAGCTTAGTCTACCAATGTAAATTTTAGAATGTAACTCAGGTAATTTTAATCAAGCATAACTTTGTTTTTTTTATCTTTGTACATTTCATTTCGAATGCTAAGGCCTGTGGCCAATGCAAATAAAGGAATTTCATCCATCCATCCATCCATTCATAACTTAGTCTAGATTCAACTGATTGTCAACATAGGCCATATTGGGTGGTATTACCTAGGTCCTAATGGTTGGAGAGCATGTTTCCCCCATAGGCAAAGGTCCACCTGTAGCTGGTAGAATAACATCTTCTTCCAATTGCAGGACTCTTTTCCTGGATGTTACAGAGGTCTGTTTGTTTGTTTGTTTGTTTTACACAAGGCTCTTAATCTGCTGTATCTACGTTCAGTTTTGTCACAGAATTGAGATCCAAGTTTTACACAAAAAGCTTTCCGTTTCCTGCTACATAACCTCTAGGTGGCATTGTGCGATAGCAGAATAACACAATTACACAAGTAGGAAAAAAGGTTTTCTTTTGCTTTGAACTATAGCACTGCATTTCCCCTGCTCTAAAAAAATCCACAAAAGTGTTCTTTATAAACAAAAGCAAAACTGGAGGGTCGCAACATCACCTAAAGAGTCCGTAAACAACTGTAAGGAATGACGAGTGCATGATAAATGCCTTCTGTAGAAAATCTCACATTCTCCAAAGCAGACAAGAAGCACTGGTAGTTTTGTTACTACTTAGGGGAAAAACCAAAAGCACAATAGCATAAGTGTTCCTAGATTCAGCAACATCCCTTTTTGCTTATCTTATTTTTGCTTATCATCCAGCCTGAATTCTGCTGAACTTGAAAGCTTCTTTCTACTTTCTTAATTGATCCTAATAAAGGTATTGTTCTACTGTTGCTTTTGGAATATGTCTGAAATATTATTCAAGAGTGCTGAAAATATGTAGCAGGATTTGGAGAAAGTCAAGGGTTCAGCTGAGCTGTAGTTCAGAATCTTGTCTTAATTCAAAGTACAGGACCAGAAACCTGACAAAACTGCTGGGATTTCAAAGTGACAGGGAAATATTCCCAGGAGACATTCAGGATTCAAGGAATGCTAAGTAGGGGGGATAAAATCAATTCATTTTTCCCTTGCAGCAAAATCTTATGCATGTCTATTGAGAAATTAAGGCCCACTGAGTTCAATGGGCCTTACTCTCAAGTTAAGTGTTTATAGGATTACAGCTTGAGGGGCTTGGGAACTGAATGTTCATTTGAGGAAACAAGTTGACACTGCATCATGTGTCAATGTATTTCCTTCCCCTTGGGGATAAAAATCTCCTAATATGCATAATCTTAACCATCTATATGTTGTCTTGTCTGTTGAATTCAGGCTTCACAATTTAACTGATTTGTTTTAGTGCTGTGCTGAACATTCTCTAGCGAGAACTTTTAGCTCAAACTTTGGGAGGGGGGAGTGAAACCAAGGGCAAATTGTGGGGGTGATTTAAGGGAGGGCTAAGTCAAATTCGCCCAAAGGTTCAGGGTTGTTTATCTCCTTTTTTTTCTTTTCTTTTAAAATGTTTTCTGTGCTGCCACCACTATTGCTGCTATGCATAAACAACTCCAAACATTGAGGTGAATTTTACTTCTTCCTGTAATCATTTATAATCCCACCGGAAAATGGGATGGTGAATTGGGGGGGGGCATGTTTGTTCATCTCTGATTTATTTACAAGGTTATATAAGCTGGGACCTGCAACACACTGTTGCCATGGGTAGTGCTCCTTCCTTCCTTCCAGCCAGCCCGCCAGCCCAGCCTTCTTTCAGGATACTGCATTCCACCTGCACCCCCCATTTCCTGTTCCCCATCTCCTTTTTCCTAAAGATTTCTTCTACATCTGCAAACCTTTGGGTTCCCCCAAGCATGCTGATATCTCCTTCTTTTTTCTCAGTAGCCATTGTAACTAAGCATCTGAGTTCGATATTAGCATTTATACAAGTGGGAGCTGCAACAAAGTGTTGTAGTATGGAGTGTTCCTGTTCAGGATTCCAGCCAGCAATGCCATTTTCCAGGATTCTCCATTTCATCCCCCCTCCCCATTTTCCATCCCCACCCAGTCAGAGAATATTCCATGCACATTGAACATAACCAATCCTCAATAAGTTTGTCTCTCCACCCCCACCCCACCCCACCCACCCCACCCCACCCCCAGGATTTCTTCTATTTAAAAACCATTTTCTTCTGTAAACATTTGGGTTCCTCCAAGTCTACTGATACCTCCGTATGTGTGGATGGTGCTGTTATGGCTACATAAGGATCCACAGTTGGAGAAAGGATACGATGATGTGTATATATGATGATGAGAGGGTATATTTTCCTGGCAGAGCACTTAGTGCAGGCCTGCACAGGGTTTCTCTTTGTCTAAGGCAGTGTTCTCCAACCTTGGGTCCCCAGATGTTTTTGGCCTACAACTCCCAGCATGCCCCAGCCAGCATAGCTGTAACATGTAACATACAGCACTCCTTCTGCATATGGGGTCCTCTTTTCACATTTCAGGAACAAACACCTCAAATACAAAGTTACAGAATATGTTTATGTGTAATGAAAAGCTACACACAGGTTATTGTAAAAGTCATTGTATATTCTTTTTGCTACTTTTCTAGGCAGCATGTTTGCAGTGATTGAACATTTTATCTCTGGAGATATGGACTTGGAGGTGTGAATGGCCAACGAAGAGTATTTACCTCTTCCAGACTTGTGTCCAGTGACCACAAGAGAGGACTGTCCAATGCAGAAATAAACTTTACCACACCATCAGTCCTATTCTTAAATATAAACCCTCACCTGGCTCCCATCTCAGTTACTGATATATGTCCCAGATAAGGGACGAATGTGCACATACAGTTTACATCTTTATCTTGACATTGGTACGTAAAAGTACCATTCTTAACGTTTTTCATAGTTTTCTATGACTGTCCTGGCAAGATTGGAGGCCCAGTACAAGTGGCCTACAGCACGAGTACTCACAGATGGTTTTGTTTCATGTCAGGTAGAGTGGGGTCACATCAGGTAAAACAGGGTCACAACAATGCAAGATCAGGACTTGGGCAGCATACTGTGGGAGCAACTGGCTGGAACATTCCCTCACAAGGAATGTTGTTGTCCCAGCAAGAGACTGCAGGCAACTGAGGCCTTGAAAAGGCTAGCAGGACCAGGACTCTCAGAAGCTCTACCCCAGGTGGATGCAGTTTTTAAAGGATCCATGGTTATTTCTGTAGCCTCATGCACCTGTGTGGCCGAGGAACAGGAGAAACTCACAGGAAAAGATAGCAGTTACAACACCACTCACCATTAAATAGTGTCTAGTGCAGTGTAGTGGCTAAGAAGGACAGCTGAGAAGGCTGCAATCCTATACCCACCTACCTGGGAGTAAGCTCCATTGAAATCAATGGTATTTACTTCTAAGTAAACATGCATAGGATTGTACTTAGGCAACTTACTACAGTCATGCCTTGGATTGAGAGCATAATTTGTTCTGGAAACATGCTTGTAATCTAAAACACTCTTATATCAAAACGAAATCCCCCCCAAAAAAAATTGTACAGAGATTTTTAATTTAAGCCATACTACAGTACTTGTATTGCAAGACGTTGCTTGTATATCAAGTAAAAAAAAATTAAATAAATATTTTAAAATTTGCTCCTCTTGCAAAACGCTCTCAAACCAAGTTACTTGCAAACCAAGGTATTACTGTATTTTCTCAGGCTTAGCCCCACCCTTTTCAATATGAAGATAATAATACTGGCCATCCTTACAAGACTATTGTGAGAGTTCTTAAAACGTTGTATGAGATAAACTGCTTTGAATACCTGCAATTCTTACACTGAAAAAACACACACAACTGAATAAAAATCTTTAATGGGTACAATAGAATATTACAGAAAACAAGAATTATACCACCAAATCTAAGTCCCATTGCATTCCTAGAGACTTACTCCCTGGTAACTGTGCATATTATGATTTTAATGTTAGAGTGACAATATTTTATGCACAATATTGATCAAGCCAAAGTTAGATATGTACTAGAGTTTCACATTAAAATAGATGGGGACTGAAAAGTGCTTAATTGTGGGGGAATAGTCCCATGAATATATTGTAGAAAAATCAGACAGATGATAAGGGATCCCCAAAAAGGGCAGCAACAGATTCTTTAGGCATGTATTTATTTATTTTATTTATACCCCGCCTTTTTTCCTGCAAGGAACCCAAGGCGGCTTACATAATCCTCCTCTCCATTTTATCTCCTCTTTTATTTTATGTAAGAAGATAGTATGGAAAATCTTGTAATTGGAAAGAAGATTGCAGAGAAGGCAAAACTGATAATGTGTAGTTTTAAGACTGCAATCCTATATACAAGTACATGGGAGTAAGCCTCATTGAACTCAATGGGACTTACTTCTGAGTAGACATGCATAGGATTGCACTGTCAGTGTTATAACTGGGCAGATTGAGTTAATTTGTGATATGTCCAGATGTCTTTGACACACGTCTACAGAAGATACTGGGAAAGAAGAAAAACTTGTTTCATCTATTGATTATGAAAGATAACAAGATCTCAGTCTTTACATATCCCAGACACATGAAGCTTATTGACCTGATCAATTTTAGTCACTTTTCAAACATATTTATCTGCTCATCCTTTAAAATGAGCTAGCTTGAGGAGTGATAGTCTTCATGTCATTATGACAATCAATTCTGTACATAGCTGGATGTTGAGTTCACAAGGGAAAGAAGGGATTTTATCAGCTGTCATTTCATGTTGGGTTTATTTTCTTTAAGCAACACTAAGAAGTTCCCTTTTTTAACCGTCTTATATATTCTTAGGTTTTAAATGTCAGTTTCACAGTTTGTCAGTAAATAAAGTTTTGGGGTGTTTTGTGTGTGTGTGTTTGTGCGTTTTACAAATGTATCAATCAAGTGGTCTTGAATCCACAGTGAGCATGGAAATAGTTACCTGAAATAATATCACTGAAATAAAAGTTTACTGTAAATTTCTACTAGTGTTTTACTCTTATATAGTTTGCTGGGTATCTGATTTTAAAATGTGCATTTTAGGTCAAAACGGCCAGCCACATTTAAACTGAAAATTGTGTAATGGCTGGTAATCTATTGAACCTGTTTTTTTAGATGCAAATATATCAAAAGATTACTTCAAATAAATTGTTACAACAAGTACCTCTGTGTGTTTCTGAGTCAGCAGAATATAAAGGGTTTTTTAAAAAAAACATTAACAGTGCAATCCTATATATGACTACTCAGAAGTCTCATTGAGTTCAATGGGCTTACTCCCAGGTAAGTGTGTACAGGATTGTAGCCTTAGGCTGCAACTCTATACCTGTTTACTTGGGAGTAAATTCCACTGCGCTCAATAGGGCTTATTTCTGAGTAGGCATACATTGCATTGCATTGTAAAGGACCTTTTTTAGAAATGCCATTCTGAAGGATTTGTTCTGTGTCCTCTTCCTCTCTTTCCACAAGGGAACCAACCTTTTCAAAACAGAACAATTAACATGGGAAATGATGCTTCTTGCAGAGATATTGGAAAGTTTATACCATATGCAGGTTCTAATTACCACATTGTCAGGACTACAGGTGTTCCTTCTTTACATACAGGTAAAAGGGAAGTGGGGGGAGTTTAAGTGTGGTCAAGCATCCTTACACTTTATTATGAAGCCTGAACTTCAAGTAAGGGAAAATATAAGCAAAGTTAAAGTAAACAAAGCTATTTTGCCTTCACAATTGCAACATTTCATCTGATATTCCTCACTCCACAAATGATAACTTGAAAATATGGATTTACACACAAACGCACACACACACTCAACTACTGGCTTAAAATTTTAATAATAAAAAAACTAGCGAGCTCATTCAAAAAAGAAATTAGTGAAAAAACTTTGGTCGTCTCTCATCAGTGAAAACTGATTTAGTTATGCAAATTACTGCTATGAATATTAAACCACTGATGAAAGGTTTTTAATGAAGGGATCTTTTGTTTTGGAAATGCAAGGGTATATGCTTTAATTTCTTGCTAATTTACTGTTCTTTGATAATGTTCACATTTTCCCCAAAGTGACTTCACGGATGGGTTTAATACAGTGAATAGAACTACAGGCCAACAATACTGGTTTTGACAAGCCTTCCCCTGTGTAACAATAGATCATGATTTGCAGCCCCTTATGCACAATTCTATTAGGGTGAATTTTGTCTACAGGGCTTTCCCTGAAATGAATTCTCATTTTAATGCTAGCCTCCTGCAGTTTTTAATTTTTAATCTGTAATATGAAATTGCAAATTTTACAAACATCATTTGAAAAAGCCACTAGGACAGAACCGAATGCCAAAGTTTACATATTGCCTAATTAGACTGTTATGAGAAGCAGCTTATCAATGTCAAGCCAAAGATCATCAAAAAATCCAATTACTAATTTGAAAAACACATATATTTATAGGTTCATTTTGTTTAATTTGCATCTGATTAGCTTAATAATTGTTTAAAAACTGTATTAAGGTTAATAGTTTTGGTTCAGTTAGCAACACACCTGGGCTGTAAATGTGGTTTAGCAGCTTTGTCAGTTGCTGCACCATCTACAATAAAAATTTAGCTGTAATCTTCAGCATAAAGCACAGAGAAAATTCATTACTCAAATGGCACCGCAATTTTAAATATGAAAAGGTAGGTATTAAGCCTACATACCAATGTAATCGATATTATTTTTTCCGCCACTGCTGTCTTATTGGCCAGATAATTAGACACTAGTTTCATCTTGCCACACTTGATTAGAAACGTAAATAGAAGTTTGCATCCTGTTACCAGTGTGCTCTTAACAGTACCAATTTAAACATTCTAAAGGCTTTTATCTTGTCCTGAGCTCAAGCTGCCAAGTATTTTTTTTTTTAACACAGACATGAAAATAAAAAAAACATCATATATTATGCACATGGCATAATGGGATAATCCTAGAGTTTATTTACATGATCTGTTATCTTCTAGTAAAACAAAGATACCTAACTCATTTCAGTCTCTACTTATTAACATAATCAAGAGGTAAATTCCTAAGCTGGACAATCAGCCCCTCTTCCCATGCCTCTGCTTTCACCTTGGAGCTCAGTGCTTCTCAATTATTTTCTGTCATGCCCCCCCTAGGAAGAAGAAAACATTTCGCGCCCCCCGCGCGACTGTAAATAGTATCATTTGTCTATAAAATTGTTATAAGTACACCTCTGCATAACACTGTATCCTTATTAACGTATATTAACGTATTAACGCTGCCAAGAAAAAAACCTACGCTAGCGCAAAGGCTGAGGTCCAAAGAAGAACAAGAGAACTTAAGAACGCTTGGTGGAAAAAGAAAGCTGAGGAAATTCAACAACTTGCAGAATCTCATGATGCACGGGGCTTTTTCAAGGCCACAAGGGCCATTTATGGACCAAAAACCTATGGTACAAACCCTTTACAATCAAAAGATGGCACCAAACTCTTAAAAGACAAAGAGTCTATTGCACTGCGTTGGAAAGAGCATTATTATGACCTTTTAAATCGTAAATCTAAGGTGGATAATGAGATTTTTTCGCAAATCCCACAAAAACAAATTAAAGAGGAACTTGCAATACTCCCCACTTTGGATGAAGTTATAAAAGCCATTAATCAAATGAAGAATAACAAAGCTAGTGGACCAGATGGGATTCCTGCTGAAATCTTTAAAGAAGGGGGCCCCGAACTTGTACAACATCTTCATAAACTCATTGAAAAAATCTGGATAAGAGAAGAGATCCCAGAAGACTTCAGGGATGCCATAATTATCACCCTCTTTAAGAAGGGTGATAGAACAGACTGTGGAAACTATCGGGGCATTTCTCTCTTAGCAACCGCAGGTAAAATATTTGCTAGGATTCTCGCAAACCGTCTTCTATCTATTTCAGAAGAGATCCTCCCTGAAAATCAATATGGTTTCCGCCCCTCTAGAGGGACAGTAGACATGATTTTTACTGCACGTCAGCTCCAAGAAAAATGCCGGGAGCAAAATCAACCCCTTTATATGGCATTTATCGATTTGGCTAAGGCCTTTGATACTGTAGACCGTACAGCTCTCTGGACTATCCTTATGAAAATTGGATGCCCCAATAAATTTGTGAATATCTTGCGACTTCTCCATGACAACATGACGGCAACGGTTTTGGACAACAACGGCTCTCATGGTGCTCCATTTAAAGTGGGATCAGGTGTTAAACAGGGATGTGTTATCGCCCCAACATTATTTGCCATTTTCATCGCCATGGTTTTACATCTTGTCAAGGGGAAACTTCCCACTGGTGTGGGAATTATATATCGAACAGATGGAAAGCTTTTTAATCTCAGCAGGCTGAAAGCAAAAAGTAAGGTAATTACAACCTCCGTTGTGGAACTTCAGTATGCTGATGATAATGTGGTCTCCGCACATTCAGAGGATGATCTCCAAACTATCCTAAATGCTTTTGCAGAAGCATACGAAAAACTTGGTCTCTCACTTAACATCAAAAAGACCAAAGTGCTTCATCAGCAAGTGCAAGCTAACCCTTTGGTGATGCCATCTATCCAGCTTGGTGGGACAATACTGGAAAATGTCGATCATTTTCTCTATCTTGGCAGCTATCTTTCTGTTACAGCTAACATCGACAGTGAAATCCAGCATCGTTTGAGCTCCGCAAGTGCCGCATTTTCTCGAATGAAACATAGAGTGTTCGAGGATCGGGATATTTGTAAGAAGACCAAAACACTGGTTTATGAAGCCATTGTATTACCAACTTTATTGTATGCCTGCGAAACATGGACTATCTATAAACGTCACTTCCACCTCCTTGAAAGGTTTCATCAACGTTGCCTCCGGAAAATCCTGCGAATTACTTGGGAAGATAGACGAACAAATGTCAGTGTACTGGAAGAAGCAAAGACTACTAGCATTGAAAAAATGATCCTTCAACGCCAACTTCAGTGGACCGGTCATGTTGTTCGAATGCCTGACTACCGTCTCCCAAAGCAGTTACTTTACTCCCAACTCAAGAATGGAAAGCGGAATATCGGTGGTCAATATAAGAGGTTTAAAGATGTTCATAAGGCTAATCTAAAAAAATGCAATATAAACATCGAAAACTGGGAAGCTCTGGCCCATGAACGATCTAAATGGAGGTTGGCCTTTCACAAAGGTTCCATGGACTTTGAAGAAGCCCGAGTGCAAGGTGAAAGGGAGAAACGTGCTAAGCGAAAAGCACGTCAAATGAATCCTTTACAGGACCATCTTCTATCTGGTAACCTGTGTCCTCACTGTGGGAAGCTGTGTGGATCTAGAATTGGCCTCCACAGTCACTTACGGACCCATCGCTAGAGTCTACACAATCTTCTTTAGAATTTCCTCCTTTTTATCCCGGAAGACAATCTTACTCGGTCACGAGTGATCGCCTGATGATGATGATGATTAACGTATAAGAGAATAAAAAAAGAAAGAAATGTGGATCAATTTACAACAAAGAATAGCTTTATTAACTGTAGCAGAAAAGATTTAAAGGAGCACAGGATTTAAAGGAACACAATATTAAAAAAAACTTTTTAACTGAGGTCAAACGAGCCCCCCTTTACGGAGCCTCGCGCCCCCCCTGGGGGGCCCGCCCCACTATTTGAGAAGCACTGGAGTAACTGACCATGTAAAACAGATTTACTGTGGATAGCGTGACTTCACAGGAGGCTCTTAAAGGGCAGAACGAATGGGTGGCTACAGTGCCTAGGTTTATACATTTTAAGGTATGTGGCCCTCCAAAAGCTGACTGAATGGTGTCCTGGGGCACTGAACGACTTCGCATAAAACAGGGCTGTTAAGCCTCTTTCAGCCCAAGGGCTGAATTCCATTTCAGAGATGCTCTCGGAGGGGGAGGGGCATTTCAGCAGTGGCAGGAGCAAAGGCAAAGGGACAAAAATATCAGCCTATTGTAGGCCTAAGGGGACAATCCTATGCAACTAGGTTCCGAACTATGTGCAAGAGGAAAATCCAACTAAAGTTACATTTGTGCAAGCAGTTTCACAAACGGTTGTGCAAGCACTTGTGCATTACATTTGCATGACCCTTTGTGCAACCGGCTGCACATTACACTTGCACAACCTGATGTGCAAGCCATTGCGCATTATGCTTGAACAACTGGTTGCACAACAGAAAGATTTGGTAGAGCTCTGCTACCGCTAATTCAGTTTGCAAAATAACAGTATTGGATAATGCCCTCTGAATATGCCTTTATGGATCATGATGTTCTTTTAAAAAAAGAAAGGGGGGAATAATAATGAAAGACTGACATTAGCTTATTTTCAAAGTACACTAACATAATTAGTGAAAGCCTTGAATGCTTTATAATAGATTGCACATTTCTTAATCTTATGGGAGTGCAAGCCTGCTAAAATGCATAATTTGTGAACAATTTGCATAATTTGCGAACAATTATGGAAGTGCAAGCATGCTAAAATGCATAAAATGCGAACAATTTGCTCAGCACTTTGCAGACAAAGTTACTCGGATCCGCTCTGACTTGGACACTATAGTTTATACAGACCCAGTGGATGTAACTTCGGCTCCTGCTTATCCAGTGTTATTGGATACTTTTCAATATCACTTTTCAGTGTTATTGGAAACTTGTACAGCCTGAAGATGTGGACATGATCCTTGGAGAGTTGAGAGCCACCACGTTTGTTCTAGATCCTTGCCCTTCCTGGCTTATAAAAGAAGCCAGAGCCGGACTGGCCAAGTGGGTAAGTTGAGTGGTTAATGCCTATTTTTGTCAGGGTTCCAGCCTGCTTGAAGGATGCAGTGGTGAGACCCCTGTTGAAAAAGTCCTCCCTGAACCCGATATTGGATAATTACCAGCCAGTCTCCAATATTCCAATTCTGGGCTAGGTATTGGAGTGTGGGTAGCCTCCCAACTCCAGGGATTCCTGGATGAGATGGATTATCTCCATTTCAATCTGGGTTCAGACCTGGTTATGGAACAGAAACAGCTTTGGTCACCTTGGTAGATGAACTACACCGGGAACTTGACAGGGGGAGTGTGTCCCTGTTGGTTCTGCTGGACCTCTCAGCAGCTTTCAATACCATCAACCATGGTATCCTTCTGGGCCTCCTTGCTGGGATGGGACTCAGAGGCACTGTTTTACAATGGCTCCATCCCTTCCTGGAGAGTTCAGAGGGCAACAAAGATGATTAGAGGACTGGAAACAAAGCCCTATGAGGAGAGACTGAGGGGAGATATAATAGCACTCTTCCAGTACTTGAAGGGTTGTCACACAGAGGAGGGCCAGGATCTCCTCTCGATCATCCCAGTTTGCAGGACACGGAATAATGGGCTCAAGTTACAGGAAGCCAGATTCCACCTAAACATCAGGAAAAATTTCCTGACTGTTAGAGCAATAAGACAATGGAACCAACTATCTAGGGACTGTAGTGGGCTCTCCAACACTGGAGGCATTCAAGGTGCAGCTGGACAGCCATCTGTCAGGGACGCTTTAACTTGGATTCCTGCATTGAGTGGAGGGTTGGACTCGATGGCCTTATAGGCCCCTTCCAACTTTACTATTGTATGATCCTATGAACTAGAGAGGCAATGAAACCCTGTTGATTCTCCTGGACCTCTCAGGGGCTTTTGATACTATCCACCATGATATCCTTATGGACTGACTTGCCAGGACATAACTTAGAGGCATGGTGTTGCACTAGTTCTGTTTTTTCCCTGTTGGATCAGGGAAAATACCATGCTGGATCAGACCAAAGGCCTATTTAGCCCAGCATTCTGTCCACACACTGGCCAACCAGCTGCCTATGGGAAGCCCACAAAGGACATCAATACAATAACACCCTCCTGTTCATGCTCCCCAGCAACTAGTATACACAGGCATACAAAGTCATATCTTGCCATCATGACTAGTAACTGATAGCCTTATCCTCTATGATTTTTTTTTAAAGCTGTCCAAGTTGGCAGCCATCACTACATCCTGTGAATGTGAATTCCATAGTTTAACTATGTCTCCGTGAATAAGTACTTCCTCTTATTTGTCCTGTTTAAAATGTGTGTAGTGTTTTATAGTATTTTCTTATATATTTGTCTATTTGTATACTTTTGTATGGTTACTTATCCTGTATGCTGCATTGAGAGGGTTTTACCCCTTAAAGGGTTAACTTAACTTAAAGTTAACCCTTTGGTGATGCCATCTATCCAGCTTGGCGGGGCAATACTGAAAAATGTCGATCATTTTCTCTATCTTGGCAGCTATCTTTCTGTTACTGCTAACATTGACACTGAAATCCAGCATCGTTTGAGCTCCGCAAGTGCCGCATTTTCTGGAATGAAACGTAGAGTGTTCGAGGATCAGGATATCTGTAGGGAGACTAAAACGCTGGTTTATAAAGCCATTGTATTACCAACTTTATTGTATGCCTGCAAAACATGGACTATCTATAAACGTCATTTCCACCTCCTTGAAAGATTTCATCAATGTTGCCTCCGGAAAATCCTGCAAATTACTTGGGAAGGTAGGCGAACAAATGTCAGTGTACAGGAAGAAGCAGACTATTAGCGTTGAAAAAATGATCCTTCAACGCCAACTTCAATGGACTGGTCATGTTGTTCGAATGTCTGACTGCCGTCTCCCAAAGCAGTTACCGTACTTTATTCCCAACTCAAGGATGGAAACAGAATATCGGTGGTCAATATAAGAGGTTTAAAGATGTTCTTAAGGCTAATCTAAAAAAATGCAATATAAACTGGAAAGCTCTGGCCCATGAACAACCTAACTGGAGGTTGGCCTTTCACAAAGGTTCTATGGACTTTGAAGAAGCCTGGGTGCAAGGTGAAAGGGAGAAACGTGCTAAGCGAAAAGCACGTCAAACAAATCCTTTACAGCACCATCTTCTATCTGGTAACCTGTATCCTCACTGTGGGAAGCTGTGTGGATCTAGAATTGGCCTGCACAGTCACTTACTAGTCACTTATACATCGCTAGAGTATACACATTTTTTTTTACAATTTCCCCTTTTCATAATTTTCTTTTGTAATTTTTTATCCTGGAAGACAATCTTACTCGGCCTACTGACCCCTTAAAGTGGCCTTAAATCATTTTAAATACATTTAGGCAGTGGAGGCTTGCCATACAGGGCAAAGGGGGCAGAGCCCCACCTAACCTGTCCTGCCTAACCCGCTTCTCATTGCTTGTGTCCCAGACCTTGTTTCCCTCCAAGGAATGCAATATAAAGTGGCTGGCAGCAGCAGTGCAACAGTTTGTTCTCCTTTACTTCCTGCTTTGGCTAGGGGGAACACTGGGCACATGCTCAGAACATTCACCAAGGAACTACTTTTTTTTCTATGCAAATGTCTGTAGGGGAAGAATAGGCCTTTCCGGGAGGGGTCAGGGCTGCCCGTTCCTTCGCTGGCCAAAAGCCTAGATTATTAAAAAGTTCCCTCTGGCTGTGAGCAGGAGAATGAAAACTGATTGGTTGTTCTCTCCCCCCTTCATCTATCTCATGGCTATAGGGATGAAGGGGAGTCAGCTCTCAGCCAATCAGGCATCTGCAAAATCACCCCATCTCACTTACACCATACCACAGGACTGGAGCCTGTGCAAAGCAAGGGGGCAGGGAGTTAATAGACATTCATAGAGAGCAGCAGCAGCAGTTTCTCTCTGTTCCACTGTGTATATAAGGTGTCTGGACAGACTCACTGTTTGAGAAGAAGAAAAGGGTAAGAAATACACATTGTTGAAGAATATGTGTTTGGGGTGATTATTTATGCAGATTCTCAAATCCATGAATCTTATGTAGCTTAAAGCTTCATCCTGCATCTTGGCGTGCTTTCCTTATCCCAGTCTTACATTCTGTGGTGTAATTTATACATAGGTAGACCTACAATCCTGTCCTTTTAAGGCTTTGCCTAAAACAGTAGTAAAAATGTCCCCAAATTTGAGCCACCTGCCTTTTACAGTTTTCTTTCTATAAGCCAAACATGCCTGGGACATAAAATGTCCCAGAAATCTGCATAAGAATAGGATTTATGGGGCCTTCATATCCTAAACAATTATGGGGGTGTGAAGGATTGAGGCCTACACAGGCTTAAGTTTGTTGAAGCCTGAAGGCCCAAACACTTCCCTAGATTAGTTGAAGCCTGAAGGCCCAAACACTCCAGGATGGGAGGGGGAGTTGAGAGTTTTAGTTTACCCAATAGAAGTTAAGAATTATATCTCCTGTTCAAAGTCACATGATTATAACCTTCCATTCCTGGGAAGGCTATATATGTGTGGGGTGTGGTCAGCTAGCAGCAGAGAGAGGCTGATTAGAGAGAGAGAGACTGACTGCAGAGGAGAGAGGTAGTCTGAAGTTAATGCTAGAGAACCTTGGATTGTTTGTTTAATTTTATCCTACTTGCTTTTGAATTATAACCACTCTATTAAGTAAATACCCTAATATAATAAGTAAAGTGCTGTTGTTTACCCTGAGAGCTTGGAGTGACTTATTCACCACGTCTAAAGCCTACACCCATGCTACTGGAAACAGGCAAAGGATTTGATCTCCTGGAACGGGAGAGACTTTGAGAAGAGGCAGAGATCTTCCAAAGGCAGGTCAAGGGGTCCCTGCAGTAGCGGAAGCTTGACAGGGGGAACAATCAGTCAGTCAGGCGATCACTCGTGACCGAGTAAGATTGTCTTCCAGGATAAAATAATAATAATTAAAAAAAAAAATTACAAAAGAGATTTTAAAAGGAGGAAAATTCTAAAGAAAATTGTGTAGACTCTAGCGATGGGTCCATAAGTGACTGTGGAGGCCAATTCTAGATCCACACAGCTTCCCACAGTGAGGACACAGGTTACCAGATGGAAGACGGTCCTGTAAAGGATTCATTTGACGTGCTTTTCACTTAGCACGTTTCTCCCTTTCACCTTGCACCCGGGCTTCTTCAAAGTCCATAGAACCTTTGTGAAAGGCCAACCTCCAGTTAGATCGTTCATGGTCCACTGAAGTTGGCGTTGAAGGATCATTTTTTCAATGCTAGTAGTCTTTGCTTCTTCCAGTACACTGACATGTGTTTGCCTATCTTCCCAAGTAATTCGCAGGATTTTCCAGAGGCAACGTTCATGAAATCTTTCAAGGAGTTGGAGGTGACGTTTATAGATAGTCCATGTTTCGCAGGCATACAATAAAGTTGGTAATACAATGGCTTCATAAACCAGTGTTTTGGTCTTCTTACAAATATCCCAATCCTCGAACACTCTATGTTTCATTCGAGAAAACGCGGCACTTGCGGAGCTCAGACGATGCTGGATTTCACTGTCGATGTTAGCTGTAACAGAAAGATAGCTGCCAAGATAGAGAAAATGATCGACATTTTCCAGTATTGTCCCGCCAAGCTGGATAGATGGCATCACCAAAGGGTTAGCTTGCACTTGCTGATGAAGCACTTTGGGTTTTTTTATGTTAAGTGAGAGACCAAGTTTTCCGTATGCTTCTGCAAAAGCATTTAGGATAATTTGGAGATCATCCTCTGAATGTGCGGAGACCACATTATCATCAGCATACTGAAGTTCCACAACGGAGGTTGTAATTACCTTACTTTTTGCTTTCAGCCTGCTGAGATTAAAAAGCTTTCCATCTGTTCGATATATAATTCCCACACCAGTGGGAAGTTTCCCCTCGACAAGATGTAAAACCATGGCGATGAAAATAGCAAATAATGTTGGGGCAATAACACATCCCTGTTTAACACCTGATCCCACTTTAAATGGAGCACCATGAGAGCCGTTGTTGTCCAAGACTGTAGCCGTCATGTTGTCATGGAGAAGTTGCAAGATATTCACAAATTTATTGGGGCATCCAATTTTCATAAGGATAGTCCAGAGAGCTGTTCGGTCTACAGTATCAAAGGCCCTAGCAAGATCAATAAATGCCATATAAAGGGGTTGATTTTGCTCCCGACATTTTTCTTGGAGCTGACGTGCAGTAAAGATCATGTCTACTGTCCCTCTAGAGGGGCGGAAACCATATTGATTTTCAGGGACGATCTCTTCTGAAATAGATGGAAGACGGTTTGCGAGAATCCTGGCAAATATTTTACCTGTGGTAGCTAAGAGAGAGAAATGCCCTGATAGTTTCCAGTCTGTTCTATCACCTTTCTTAAATTACAATAGGAGGTAATCCACAGGTCATCTTAGTCTCTTTTGATATCCAAGAACAATAGCAAACACCTTCAAATAAAAAAGAAATCCATTGAGGGAAAGCTTTGTTATGCTGATTTAAAGTTGATAGGCCTCAAGCCTTTATCAGGTTTTTGTACTGCTAATTGACGGGCCATTAGGTCTGTTTTTGTTATGCAGATTTCCTGCATTTACAGTGCTGAAGGAAAGATTAAGTCCAACTTGGGCACCTCCTAAACAACATATGCAAAACTTTAAAGTTTAACCCAATTCCCATGGCTATTCAGGGGAACTCCTGTGACTGCTGCTTCCATTGGGCTCCTTACATGGCCCCAAACTTGCCCACCAGCCAATTCCAGATGATCATCTTCTTTTATTTTTAAATATTTATTCAAAACTATTTATTTATTTACTCGGTTTAGAGTATCTTTCTCCCACTCCTCAGACAAAAAGTCTCCTGGAGCAGCTTACAAATAATCAGTAAAAGAAGGCAGTCCCTACCCACATGCTTACATTCTAAAAAGACACGACACACAAGGAAAAGGGAATAGGGAGGGATAAAGAAAAAGTTATAGTTGCAATCCTAGGGTTTCTGTGTGCCACTGTGTCACAAACTAGGTATGGTTGGGTCTGGCCCTGTGACCCCCCTTGGCTCCACCTCTGCTGACCTACTGTCTGCCCCACCAGTAAGATTGTCCATGAGCCACCACTGCATTTAGGGAATGATCCTATGGCCCCTAGACATTGTCTGAGGGGGCCACAGGATAGTTTGGATTCTCAGCTCTGAGGCTGAAGACGGTGCTCCAACCTCAGAGCTGGGAAATGGAGCCCCAACCCTGCTCCCTTGCAGCCAGCGCAGAAAGAACTGGCTGCTCCCCAACATTGGGAAAGTTTGGGGGAGGGGAGAGATTGGAGCAGCCAAGATACAAAGTATCTTTCTCTCCCCGAGACACTGTCTAGCGAAAATGTAGAGTGGGAGGCCTGGAAGGCTAAGATCACCTCCACCACTCTTCCCACTCTGTATTGGATAAGCATGAGCCTCCAAATTTGGGAGCTTATGCTCATCTCCATAGGATTGCGCCCTTAGATCTCCTTAAATCCCGAATCTCTCACCATTTTACTTAACTGGATGACCTTGGGTTCTAGTATTATGAACTTTCTCCTCACCATGCATAATTTTATACACCTTTCTCATGTCTCACCTTACTCACTTTTTTCCTAAGCTAAACAGCTTCAAATGTTGTAACAGCTTTCTTCATAGGGCAGCTGCTCCAGTCCTTTGATCATTTTGGCTGCTGTTTTCTGCACCTTTTCCAGCCCTTTTTGAAGTGCGGTTCCAAGTGTGGCGTACCATAGATCTGTATAAGGGCATTAGGATACTGGCAGTTTTATTTTTAATTCCTTTTCTAATGATCCCTGTCATGGAATTTGCATTTTTCACAGCAGCTGCACACTGGATCAACATTTTCATCGAGCTATCCACCACAAACGCAAGATCGCTTTCTTGGTCCATCACCTCCAACTTAGACGCTGTCAGTGAATATAGTGTGGCGTAGTGGTTAGAGTGTTCGACTGTGACTCAGGAGATCTGGGTTCTAGTCCCCACTTGGCCGTGAAACTCACTGGGTGACTTTGGGCCAGTCACTGACTCTCAGCCTAACCTACCTCACAGAGTTGTTGTGAGGATAAAATGGAGAGGAGGAGGAGGATTATGTAAGCCGCCTTGGGTTCCTTGCAGGAAAAAAGGCAGGGTATTAATATAATAAATAAATAAAAATATATGAAGTTAGGGATTTTTGTCCCAATGTGCATCACTTTACATTTGCTTACTTTGTACTTCATTTGCCATGTTAATATCCATTCCTCCGATCTGGAGGGATCCTCTTAGACTTAGAGCATTTTAAAATATCTTTTTGTTTTAACTATCTTAAATAATTTGGTGTCATCAGCAAATTTGACCATCTCACTGCTCACCCCTAATTCCAGATCATTTATGAACAAGTTAAAAAGCACCTGTACCAATACAGATCCTCAGGGGACCCCACTGTTTACATCCCTCCACTGTGAAAACTGACCATTTATTCCTACTCTCTGCTTTCTTTTCTTTAAGCAGTTACTGATCCATAAGATGGCCTCTCCTCTTATCCCATGAGTGCCAGGTTTGCTCAGGAGTCTTTGGTGAGGGACTTTGTCAAAGACCTTTTGGAAGTCCAAGTAAACAGTGGGCAGGGACTGTCTTACTATTAATCTTTGTAAGCCACTCTGGGAGCCTTTTCTGGCTGAAGAGCAGGGTATAAATTCAATAAATAAATAAATAAATATAAATAGTGTCTACCCATATCCACATGCTTGTTGACACTCTCAAAGAACTCTTAGAAGTTAGTGAGACAGGTCTTATCTTTGCAGAAGCCATGCTGATTCTTTTTCAGCAGAACTTGTCCATTTATATGCATGACAATTTTTATCTTTAATAACACTTTCCACTAATTTACCTGGAACAGATGTTAAGCTAATAAGCATATAATATCCTGGATCCCTTTGTTTAAAAAAAATGGTATTATTACATTAGTTACTCTCTAGCCCTCTGCTACAGAGACCAATCTAAGGGACAGGTTACATATTTTTGTTAGATTAGATTTTGTTAGAAGTCTCTGGCTTGTGCATTTGCACCTTCATTCCCTATTCAACATGAACCGGAAGCTCCCCATCTCCTGCCAGCTTTCCACCAGGGTTTAGTTTAAAAGCTGCTCTGCCACCTTTTTGATGTTAATTACCAGTAATCTGGTGCCATTCTGAAATGGAGCCTGTCCCTTTTATACAAGACCAACTTGTCCCAAAACGTTCACCAGTGCCCAACAAATCTAAACCCCTCATCCCTGCACCATCACCTAATCTATACCTGCCTTGCTTGCCCTGTACATGGAACAGGTAGCATTTCAAAGAAAGCTAACTTGGAGGTCCTGGCTTTCAACCTCCTACCTAGCAACCTAAATTTGGTTTCCAGGGCCTCACTGGCGCTCATGTGCATCTTGACCCCTTCACATTTGGCTTGTAAAGAACTTGACCCACCTTGACCCGATTCCACCCCAGCACGTCTACTAAGCTATCTAGACAATGCACGATATCCACAACCTTCACACAAAGCAGGAAATACACCATGTGGCTTATACACCCATCAAAAACCCTATGTCTATATCTCTAATGATTTAATCCCCCACTACCATGAGCCCATCACTCCCAGGAGCAGATCCTTGGGACAATATATTAATCCCTCAAGGAATGGGTCCCTTCTAAAGGTTCATTTCCCTCTTCCTCTGTGACACCCTCCTTCCCTAAGACTCTCATTATCCATAACTGCAGAGGAGCTGTCACCCTGGGATTTGAACACCTCTTATCACATCCCTGAAGGGTCCAGAAACATGTATCCCTCAGTTTCTCCTGGTCAGCAATTTGGCTTGAAGAGAACAAATTTGTTCCCTGAGCCAGGAACTCATTGCATTGAGGACACACTCACTTCTGTCCAGCAGGTAGTCATACATGTGACACAGTACAATAACCTGGATATTTTAAATCGAGTTGGTTTATCTGGAAACGAAGTTCTTTACAAGCCAAAGGTGAAGGACTGACTGCCCTGGCCTCATCCTGTTGCTAAACTTGCACAGGTGCTTAACTTACATGTGTGCTTCACTTCCTTTTCACCTTGACACGTCACCTGGGGCTCCTCATTGTGCTTGTAGAGTTGGACTCCCTCACAAGCCTGTCCTACTTTTATAGCCTTGGCTATCCAAACTGATACTGCAGCTAATTAGAAAATGGGGCTCCTCATTGTGCTTGTAGAGTTGGACTCCCTCACAAGCCTGTCCTACTTTTATAGCCTTGGCTACCCAAACTGATACTGCAGCTAATTAGAAAGCTTCATTTAAGAAACAAGGAGGGGTTGCGCACTACTGGCCTGCATTAAACAGCAGTGAATGGAAAACCAGGTCAGTTGAACCCCCTGGTAATTTTTATCAGGGAAGCCATGCACAGAGTACAAGATTAAGCAGAGGATGTATTTTGAGCTCCTCTGGGAATGCAAGGAGCTGAGTCACTATGAGCTTGGCTGAATGTATACTTTCTAGACTTGCACTCATTTTTAAACCTGAACTCTTAATTTGAAATGAGATCTATACCTAAACTTTAGGTTATGGGGTGCACTTAAATGAGACCTAAAACTGAGCCTATGATGAAAGCTAAACCTAAACTTTTTGTTTATAAACAGGCTTGTCTACTAATAAAGGCTGCACTGCAGCTCTTGTCAATGTAGGGCTATGTATGAACTTATTTAGCCCTTTTCCAAACTTGGATTGAGTCTAAGTATCCAGTTGAGGTTTTCCACAACCACTCAGGCTTCTCTACTGGGCTGCAAGAACTGTAATTTTCTCCCCTGGGATTTAGCTTCTGAAAGTGTATCCTCCTGGGATTAGCTCCCTTTGCTGTGCCTTTGTTTTGGCTTCAGCTTCTGATGACCAACTGAATTGAAAAAATAAATGAGAAGCACTTACCTTCTCCTTGCACAAGTGTTTAACCCACCTATGTGCTTAATTTTTTTTACTCTGATGCTTTTTGTCATTGGTACTCTTCCTAGCACTTGGTGAATTCAATCTCCTAAGGACTTCCATTTTTCGCTTTGGCCATTAGCCTATGACAACAGTAGGGAATGTGTGGCCGTCCAGATGGATAGTAACTCCCATCAGCCTTAACCAGCATAGCTGATAGTAAGGGATAATGGGAGTTGTAGTCCAACATTTGGACATGTTCCCCATACATGGACTATAAGAGTCCCAAAAGGCTCCATCTTCACCCTCCTGTGTTTTAACATTTACATGAAACTGCTGGGAGACATAATCACCATTAGCAGTGGTTGTAGCACAGCTTTGTTTTTCCTTGGGTTTTGTTTTTTGTGCTGCCACTGCAAGTGGCAACATCAACAGATATGATGGCACCAGGTCACCATCCTTCACCGTATCCCATACCCAGCATCACTGAAGAGCTTGGTGTGATGAGTGGGGGAAGTTACCACAGAAATGGTGAGGAAAATTTGATGGTGGCCAAGAAGACAGAGTGTGCTTTTTCTATTCATCTCTCCATTGCATTGCAGCCTCCACACTCTGATCTAAAAAATCTTTATGGGAGGAATTACCTCTTGCCATGGGATTTAATTGTAGTGTGGAAAGCCGATATGATCGTATAGTGAAATATGGCATGCTCACACACATTCCTCAGCCAGCTCATAAGGTAAGCACAAGAACACTAAACCCAATCCATCAGAATTTCTCCAAAAAATTTCTTTTAATTTCTTTTCGAATGCAATTTCTCTTCTATAAAAGAAAGTACTCCACTTCCAAACACAACTCATAATCTGTGAGATTCTGGACCCTTCAACAGCTGAGACTGTTGTGGCAGCTACACCCATTCCTGGAGACTGCTGATCTAGCCTTGGTGACACATGCCTTAGCATATTTGGATTACTGTAATAGAGCTGCGAACCAAGAGTGCGCTGAAATGTCAATTTTTACGAAGTATTAATGTGATAAGAACAGGTTGCTTACCAGTAACTGCGGTTCAAGTGGTCATCTGTGCAGTCACACACATGGGCTCTGCGCCTATATGGAGACGATTCGGGAAACTTCTAAAGCTGAGGAAAATCGGGCGGGAACCCCTCCCGCATCGTCTCACTGCACGTATCTGTGAGGGTTCCCGCCCAGTCTGTTTCTTGAGACCCACCTATTGTGGCCTCAGAACCGAGAGATCTCTCGGTATGCAAACAGCGATACAATGGATCAGCGTCGATACCAAGAGCGAACCGCTTCTGGTCACCCCATCCATATTGATAGTGACATTGAAGTGGGGACGGTGGGTGGGTTGTGCGACTGCACAGATGACCACTCGAAGAACCACTTACAAGTAAGTAACCTGTTCTTTTTCTTCGTGGTCTCTGTGCATCACACATATGGGCGAATTACAAGCTGACTTACATGAGATGGGTCGGTGTCATCACAGTAAAATAGAAGAGCACAGGCCTGCCGAAGGTGCAGTCTGTTCAAGCGCGAACATCCAGTCGATAATGCTGGATTAAGGTAGACAGGGAAGACCATGCCGTAGCTCTGCACAGAACTGGCAGGGGCACCTCATGCCCAAACACCACCGAGGAGACTCCCCTCATAGAGTGGGCACACACTGGTCCTGATAGTTGAAGGCCAGCCAGATCATAAGCTAGCCTGATGGAATGAACAACCCAGGCTGCAAACCTTTGTGCCAAAACCAGTAGCCCAAGGCTTTTCTTCCCATTGGAAACTAACAGTTACTGGGATTGATGGATTCAGTTCGAGCCTTATAAAAGGCTAGTGTTCTCCTAACATCGAGAGTATGCATAGTCCATTCAAGTTGATTCGAAGGCAAGGGGGAAAAGGCAGGCAGAACAATGTCTTGGTTCAAATGGAAAGAGATGACCTTAGGCAAGAAAACAATTATCTGGCTGCAGCACAACCATGTCCCTGTGGAACGTTAGATATGGTGGGTTGACCCAGAGGGCACAATGCTCTCTCGATCGCTAAGCCAATGTAATCACTACCAGGAAGGCTGCCTTCCAGGTTACGAGCCGGAGATCCGCTGTCGCCATCGGTTCAAAGGGCTTGGTCGTAAGAGAGTGCAGAACAACAGTAAGACTCCAGCATGGTACGACAGAACGAACTGGGCGGATGAGGTTGTGGAGTCCTTTGAGGAACTGCTTGACCAGAGGATGAGAAAATAGAGTACTGCCCCCGATGGGTGGAAAGCACTGCCAGTTAGACCTTGTTCAAAGAGAGCTTCAGCCCCATAGCCATCAGGGTATGGAGGAACCGTAGGACATAATGGAGAGGGCAGGACACCAGATCCAAGTCAGAAGCAGTAGCAAATTCAGAGAAGACTGACCACTTCCTGGCATAAGACCGGCAGATAGCCGGCTTCTTCGCTGCATTCAATACAGCCTGGACTTTTCTCCGCCGTCATGAATAAGTTGACAGTGGGGGTACCCCAGTGATCAAAAAGGCAATTCTGGATTTGAGGGTGTAGTTGCCACTCATGTAAGCACGTTGTCCTTCCCAGCGATGTGTATGGCCATGAAAGACATCAGGTGAGGGATGGCCCAGTCAAAGATTTGGAGTGTCAAACGGGTAAGTCTGGTCGAGCGAGTGTCACCTTGTTTGCTTAAATATGCCACTACAGTTGTGTTGTCTGTTACGACCTGTATCTTGTATCCTTGCAGGTCAGGCTCAAGGGCCTATAAAGCGCACCAGACAGCCCAGAGTTACAGCAGGTTGATGTGTTGCAACTTCGGCTGAGACCAAAGGCCTTGAACTGTCTTGTTCCCACAGTGTGCCCCCCCAGCCGGGAACACTGTGCGATGAGTCTGTGGTTAGGGTTCTCATTGGTGCACTAGGGAGACAGGGGAGACCTCCTGTCAAGTTGTCCTCTAGCATCCACCACCAAAGGGAAAGGCGGATAGCAGGAGGAATGGTCAGGTAGGTTCGGCGGGCATTCCATTTGGGATCAAAGGAGCGCAGAAACCAATTTTGTAGCTGCTGCATTCGTAGACACATGAAGGCTACGACTGATACTGTGGATGCCATGAATCCTAGAAGACACTAGATAGAGTGAACAGTGTTTCGGCTGGCATGGTAAAGTCTCATTATTAAGGTAAGGATCGCCTGCACTCGGTCCCGAGGCAGGAAGTTTCGCCCCACAGAAGCTTTGATGGCAGCTCCGATAAAATGGATCCTTCTTGCTGGCACCAGGACAGATTTTTCCCAATTCACATAGAATCCCAGGTCGGCCAGGAGGGTGTGTCTTTATAAGAGCTTGTCACAGTGCACGCTCTGTTGAGTCTACCAGTAGCCAATCATTGAGGTAGGGGAAGATCTGTATGCCCTGGGATCAAAGGTGGGCACATACTACCACGATACATTTGGTGAAGACTCGAGGCGCAGTGAGAGGTCGAAGGGGAGCACTGTGAATTGGAAGGTGTCTTGAGTTGGCCAATGCTGAAGAGAAAACGCTGGCTGTCCTGCTGAATGACAACATGAAAGTAGGCATCTTTCAGATCGATTCATGCCAGCCAATTGTTCTTGCAAAGGGTGGTACTATTGACTGCAGTGTAGTTATCTGAAATTTCTTCAGAGATATAGCTGTTGATTCCCTGCAAGTCCACAATTGGTCGAAACCCTCCATCTCTCTTTGGCACCATGAAATACCTCGAGTATAGGCCTTCCTGCTGGTGGTGAGCGCAGACTAACCAGATTGTACCTTTTTGCAGCAAGGAAGTCACCTCGTCTCACAGCAGGGTGGACAGCTGCATGGTTCAGATGCCGAGAAAGGGAAGGAGAGCTTCAAATTCGATCCTGTACCTGTGCTGGACGAGGTTAAGCACCCAGCGGTTGGATGTTACCTGCTCCCAGGATGGTAGAAAGTGAGCCAGTCTGCAGCCGAATCTGAGAGTGGTTGGTGTAGACAAGCAGATGGGAAAGTGAAAGACGACATCTTGAGGCACAGTCACCTTTACGGGAGCCTCAGTAACTTGGCTGGTTGTAGGAGCGCCACGGTACTGCAGGCTGCTGTACCTGAGGCTGACAATCCTGCTGCTGGCAGGTGAATAGGAAGATGGTTGTCAGAACCACCGGCTCTGGCAGTATGGACATGCAGGAGGTGGTGGTCCAAGTCCCATCTTCTTAGTGGTCTTCGCTTTTTGGACTGCATCCAGGGACCTGAAGAGCCCTTTGCCATCAAATGAGAGGTCCTCTATCCTGCTCTTGGTCTCCTGGGTGAGAGCAGTGGAGTGGAGCCAGGCATGCCATCGTAGCACCACAGACCCAATCATGGCATGGCTGTGACAGTCAGCCTGGTCTCGAGTCGTATTGATTTGATGGGCAAGCTTGGAGGCCTCCTTCTGGAATACCCGTGCCTGCTCCTTCTTGTCTTCAGGCAGGTAATCGCATAAGTAACCAACTTTTTCCCACAGGAAAAGCTGGTACTGAGCCATTGTTGCCTGGTAGTTTGCAACCTGAAGTCCAATAGAAGTGGACAAGTATATCCTGCGTCCAAAGAGGTCAAGATGGCGGCCCTCATAGTCAACCAGTGCCAAGTGCTGTTTTCTGGATTTCGTTTAAGCTGATTCAACTATCACCAAGTTCGGTACGGGGTGTGAAAACAAAAACTTTGCATTTTCCTCCTGGATCTTGTACATCGCCTCAAGTCTTTTGGTGCTGGCAGGTGTGCAGGCTGGTGTAGACCAGGTCTGTTGGGTCATCTGCAGCAGGGTGGGAAGAAATGGAATTGAAGTTGGTGTCAAGGACTCCATAAAGACTGTGTTGAACACTGGGTCATGAATCTGTTTCTCCACATGCCTGGTCTCAATCCCAAGATTGCACCATTCGTTGGACTTGATCCGCGAAATGGCCCAGGTCCTCCGAAGGAGAGTCCATTTGCCTGGAATCAACACATGCATCAGGCGAAGGTTCTGCCAGTGGGTAGGAGATTGCAGACAACAAATCCGATTCATAGTCTTCCGGCGAGAACCTCGAAGTTGGGTCTGGTAATCTTCCTGCCCCTGGAGGTGGTTGAGTTGCTAAAGCCATAGGTTGTAATGCAGGCCGTAGTGGCAATGCAGACTGAAGAGTTTCATCGCGAGCCTGCTTCGTTGGAGAAGACAGCAAGTGGCTTGGAGGTCTTCCCAAGGAAGCCGATGGAGGCTGTTTTGGAGGACGAGGCTGCGGAAGGGTGGGGAGTCCCCCCACATCTGAGAGGGATGCTCTTGGAAGCGAGGGAAGCCCCCACGAACTCCGGGAGAGTAGTCTCTATAGGTATCCCAGCCATAAAATGGGCCATATGGGTGTCTGAAAGACCAGGCGTCCCAATAACCCCGTTTGGGGGGAGCCGACCACTCCAAGCGGCCTTCCCAATCCAACATTGAAGATCGGGAGTGATGTCGACAGCCAGAATGGCGGCTGCCTCTCGAGCCTGATCTTCAATCCCAAGGGTGGAAGTGCTGAGCTAGAGGTGGGCCCATGCCCCATGGGCTCAAGGAAGACTGAGCATCTCAAGACCGAGCCCTGCCTGAAGCTAAGATTTCCACTATCTCCCACTCAGAGACAGCTGGTGGTTGTGAAGACTGCCTTGGAATTGTCTCCTTCGGTAACAAGGGAGGAGACGGAACCAGGCTAGGAAATTTGTGGGACTGATGGGATCAGCTCAGCCAGAGATTTCATCTTCTCAGCCAAAGATTTTGCTTTCTTCATCTCTTTCTTATGCCTACAAGAGCTCAGCATCCTCCTTTCTGGAGTGAGCCTTTTTTGCCAGCTTCTTAGCAGAGAAAGATATATTGGGTCCCGGAGTCAACGGGGCCTCCACAACCTTGGGCCGCTGTGGCGGAGTGGCTGGCGAGTCAACTGGAGGTGGCATTGCAGTTGAGGTCTCCACCACCTCCAAGGCCTTATGCCACAGGATCGCTTTTAGACAATCCGCTCTATGCCTGTGGGCCTGTCTTGTAAAGGCGTGGCAGTGGGGGCACGTGACCACCATGTGTCCCTCACCTAGGTAAAGCAAGCAGAAAGAGTGGCTATCCGTTGGTGAAAGCTTGGTGCCACACTTCCCACATTTGTGGAAGGGGGCCTTTAGAGGCATTCACCTCAATAAGGCCTTGCAGCCAGTTAGACATACGAAATAAAAGTTTTAACACGTACAGTAATACCTTGGATTGCAAGCATAATTCGTTTCAGAACCGTGCTTGTAATCCAAAACACTCTTATATCAAAGCGAGTCTCTGGCGGGTGTGAGTGGGGCCGATTTCGGCCCGCTACGCCCGCTCGAGGTGAGCAGTTACATCCCTACACTACTTGTATTGCAAGACATCGCTTGTTTATCAAGTCAAAATTTATTTTAAAAAATTGCTTGTCTTGCAAAACGCTCTCAGACCAAGTTACTTGCAATCCAAGGTATTACTGTAAAGAAAGAAAAAATGATAGATTAGAAAGAAAAAAACCCAGAAAATAATGTTGCCTCAGCACAAAAAATGCTCAACAAGTCAAGAGAAGTTCCCTCCATCATCTGCTCACAATGGCAGTTAAAGTTCCTTCAGGAATTGCAAGATTTCTTTGAATAAATTATCTACATAGAGAAGTAGAGCCTCTTTCAGACAATAAACTGAATGCATGAGTAGGGGAAAACAATAGCACTATCACTGCTCCTAGTATTTGTGTTGTCCAATATCTCCATAGAGTTGATCTTGCTCCTCCAATCCCAATCCACTCATTCAATGTAACATATGAAAACAGATAAGATGCTTGGTAGAAGGAGGAATGGGATGGGACTCTGGGAATGCTGAGATAGATGAGTAAAATAGGTCCTGCCTAATTCTGTGTCAAGACTACTGTTCAATCTAGCCCATTGTGGCAGCTACACTGCTTGACAGCAACACTGTAACATCTGAAACAGATGTTTTTCCCACCCCGCCCCCTAAGATAGTGTAACTACAAGATACTTAAGAATTGAACTGTAAATATATTGATTTTTAATTTACAGCATCAACTGTGGGTAATCCTGGAACTAAAGGGTAGTAATTATGACCTCTTCAAAAGAATTCAAATTGTGTGCCCTGAGAAATAGAAGGACTAATGTCTTCAATCCAGGCAACCCTGGTGCAGAAAGGCAGGGAATGGGAAAATACCATCAGTTTTCTTTAACTAGTCTTTCCCTGTAGTGTGCTATAGGTGGGGAATTGGTAGGGGAGCTGTACAGTTGCTATGAGCTATAGTGTGGCTGTTGTTGTCTCTTCCTTATTCTCATTTAAATTTATTGAGTTGCTATTGACTGCAAATAGGAGAGCCTAACTTATGCTACTGTGGCAGCCATCTTACTCTTGGACAGGAATATCATAAAGAGATACTAAATAAATGTATGGTTTAATGTCAAAATGCAAATAGAGTAACACCAGTATTTAAAATTTCTTAAGACAATACAGATCAGAACAGCTAAAAATCACAATTCCCAAGCCCCTGCATCTTTAAACAAAAAGCCCTACAAAATATTTGAAAAAGATATTTACAAAACTTTGCATAAGAAAGGGTATCTATGTAATGATTAAGGTGAAGGAAGTTACACAAACAAAAAATGTTTCTAAATGCAGAGCATACTTTACAACCCTGGATTTCAAAATCTTAACCCATACCTATTTACTCTGCAGGGGGGGGGGGAATACACAATCCAGTACCATAGATTACAATACTTATTTTCTGTTTCTTCTGCTTGCTCTTGTCTTGCCTTCTGTTTCTGCAGCAGGCTCAACCATAGCTGTGGTACGCTCTTCTTTCATGTTCTTTCTTTTTCTTTTTTGCAATGTTGTACTTTCTGTGTTTTCTATTTGTGAACAAAACAATTAATATTACATAAAGCCACTTTTTAAATATTTTTTTCTGGAGTAACAAGGTTAGACAATAGAACTTTGTCATATCACTCTCTCTTGTTCAAAATGGTTCATTCCAGGCTTGCTACCTATACAGGGTTGAAACTAAAATTTCATTTTCAATTTCCCTGACCAACTTTTGTCAATTTCCCTGACCACCATTCAAAAATAACCCCAAGTTATTTCCGCATGATCCTTGGAATTTTTTTTGGGGGGGGGGACCTAATCTGCCCCTGGGTTATCCACAATTGGAAAAGTGAGGGCAGCCTAAGGGAAAATGAGCAGCCCCCAAAAAACCAGAAGATTCTGTGGCTATCGGTCCTTCCTACACCCCTACACCCTTCCCCCCCCCCCCCCAGCACTTGCAAAGTGGGTTTTGCAATGTGCAAGAATTTTTCATTTTTGGCAGGTACACTTGCTGGGAGACAAACTGTGGCAGGACTGGACTTTACCACTGGCTAGAAAAAATAATGGCTGGCTACTAAGTCCAGCCAGCCACAATTTACTGATCCCTGTCAAAATATTCACATCTTCAAACCTACTGAAACGGATTCCAGTTTATTTGAATGTAGAAATTACCGTTGCAAGAAGCCAGTCAGCTTCTCCATAATAAAATAATTATATCTCATGCAGGTTCATTTTATTGTTTTACTGTTAATAACCATCAGCCAATAAACATTTTCTAAATCATATAATATTATGGAATATGAGTGCATCATCACATTACGCTTGTATTCTGTCGCTTCTCTACTCCAACTTCCTCAAGTGCAGACTGTCCTCTTGCAGTGGGATTTTTTTTTTTTTAAATCCATTATAAGAGTATATCTTAATCAAAATTTTGCTAACTTTCGACCAATATCCCTGACCAATTTCCATTTCCCTGACTTTCCAGAAAGTGGCAATCCTGTCATACCTTCCCAGACATTTATTGAACTTCCAAAAACATTCCAACGGGGGAAAAAATCAATCAGGATTTCTTGATGTAAACATCTGTACTAAGCCTAACCTACCTCACAGGGTTGTTGTGAGGATAAAATGGAGAGGAGGAGGTTTATGTAAGCCGCCTTGGGTTCCTTGCAGGAAAAAAGGTGGGGTATAAATATAATAAATAAATAAATAAAATCAATAAAATCACTGTGGAAGAAGTATGAGGTGCTACTTCCCCCCCATCTCAGTGAAAGAAAAAGGAAAACTACTAACTTGAAATTATATAGTTCAATAATGGCTAGGAAAGCTCAGGAAAAAAAGAAACAGTAGCTTTTTCAGAATGTCCCCCCCCCCCTATTTATGAATATGAAAACTCAAATCTACATATAAAATCTGTAAACCCTGTGGTATATCCTTAATATATCCTATAAACAATGGAAAAGGTCCCAAACTAGAACCTCCCTGCATGTTAATCATAAACTTCATCAAACTACAGTACATATTGTTTATCAGTGACATCTCTAAAAGAAATTTTGAAATTAAATTGGCAGGGTTTAAATTTCAAGTGTATTACCATAATCTCTCATCAAAACATTACATTTTTTAATTAATTCTTAAGAAAAGAACCTGAAACATTCTTTAAGAATAAAACTATCTAAAACAGGAGGAGGAGGGAGCCATTGCCATACCTGCTTTAGGTTTTGTTGATTTATTTTCTGGAAAGAAACTTTTTATGTCAGAAGTGGTGGCATTCATTTCTGAGTCACTGTTAACCTGTTTCCTTCTTCCCCGTTTGGATGAATTCTTTTGCTCCAGCAGATTTGAGAGTTCCAAGTCAGTATTTTGGTCATTGTTAGAAGTGTTACTTTGATCAGTGTTTTTTAGCAAGTATTTTCCTTTATATTTCTGTCCCCTGCTCTTTGAAGCACCTTTCTTATCAGAAACAGTATCATCCAGAATCACCAGTTGATCTTTAGGAGCAGTATCGCTGCTTGCAGTCAACCCACATTTTTCTTTCAGAGAAGCAGAAATAGTTGCTTCACCTGCATCAACTTTTCTTCTACCGCTTCTGCACTGTTTCTCATTTGTCATAGTTGCCTTTTCCAAATCTACATTTTGTTTTCTCTGAAAAACCTCCTCTTCAGGAAGCTTACGTTTTCTGATAGATGTGGCATGTGTCACTATTTGATTATTTTTTCTGCCACGTTTTCCTAGTCTCCCTTTTCCAATAGCCTCATTTTCAGTAAGCACACTTTCATTTTCACTAACAATTTCACCTTTGTCTGAATGCAATGGTGGTAGAGTGATGCTTACTTTGAGAGAAGGTACTTGAGATGAAAGTACAATCTTTTCCCCTCTCTTTCTCTTTGAATTGTTCTCTTTTCCAAAACTATTTCCCAAAGACACTGTTTTATCTTTTACAGGTATAGCCTTTTTACTGTCACTTCCTAGTTGGCAATCACATTCTGTTGAGGTTTCATAAGGAATTAACTGTTTTCTTCTACCTCTTTTGGATACATTCTCTTGTGTCACACCTTGAACATCTTTAGGCATTTTTCCTTGGTTGCCGTTATCAAGCAATCTAGGTCTTTTACTGGCAGAAACTGAGCTTGTTGCAATTATATCATCTGTTTTTCTTCTTCTGCCTCTACGTGACAGATTCTCATTTGCAGTAGTTGTCATTTCCAAAGCTTTACTTGGCTGTTCTACTGCACTTTTGCCTTTGGTTGATGGAGGCAAAGATAAAATATTTTTGAGGGGAGAAAGAACTGTGTGGGATACAGGGGCAATCTTTCTTCCTCTGCCCCTTTTTGATTGGCTCTCCCTTTCAGAGCAGGCAATTTTGAGAACCATATTTTGGTCTTTTAGATCAACTGCCTGTTTACTGTCATATTCTGTAGGTGTTTCATGAGAAATGGTGTGTTTGCTTCTGCCTCTCCTAGGTGGATTCTCTTTTGCTACTTTTTGTCTATTTGGTGGACTGTGCTCTGTAGGATCTTGCTGACTTTCCAGGAGCACCTTTTGAGTTTCATTAGGATTCTCTTCATTTTGAATTTGTTGCAAAGAACATTTTCTTTGGACAGAACTGAAGCTGTCCATTGTTGGTTCGTCTTTTGCAAGAGCAATGTTTTCCAGAGGCAAAGGTATTTGGGATACAGTGACAATGTTTTTCCCTCTCTCCCTTTTTGGTCGATTCTCTTTTACAGTGATAACCATATTTTGGGCTTTTATATCAGCTTTTTTATTGTCATGCTCTGTGGATGTTTCATGAGATATGACTTGTTTCCTTCTGCCTCTCCTGGGTGGATTTTCATTCACTACCGTTTGTCTTCTTGGTGAAACGTGCTCTGCAGGGGTTTGCACACTTTCTAATAGCAGCTTTTGAGTTTCGTTAGAATTCTCTTCATTTTGAATCTGTTGCAAAGTACATTTTCCTTCGGCAGAACCAAAACTGTCCATTGTTGGCTCATCTTTTGGAAGAGCAATGTTTTCTAAAGGCAAAGGTATTTGGGATACAGGGGCAATGCTTCTCCCTCTCCCCTTTCTTGGTCGATTCTCTTTTACAGTGACAACCATATTTTGGTCTTTTATATTGGCTGCCTGTTTACTGTCATGCTCTGTGGATGTTTCATGAGATATGACTTGTTTCCTTCTGCCTCTCCTGGGTGGATTCTCATTTGCTACCTTCTGTCTACTTGATGGACTGTGCTCTGCAGGGATTTGCACACTTTGTAATAGCACCTTTTGAGTTTCATTAGGACTCTCTTCAATTTTAATTTCTTGCACACATTTTTCTTGATGTTCAAAAGACAAATGTATGCCTTCACAAATCTCTAATGCGTGCTTCCCTTTAGAAAGAGAGATGCAAACTGGTTGTGATGCAACAGAAGCTGCTTTCCTCTTCTTCCGTGATGTGTTTTCTTTTGTAGAGGAAGTAGAACTTTCAAAAAATGCACTCCTTTCTTCTTCATGAGCACCATCCTTATCTCCAAGCCCACATTTTTCTTCAAAAGATACAGACTTATTTTCCTCAAGTAGAAAATGAACTTTTTTCCCTTTTCCCCTCTTCACTGCATTTTCCTTTACTTCAGTTGGATTGTTTCCCAAAGTTTCCATTGTACATGTTTTAGATGCTGTGCATTCTTGACTTCCATTTTTATTCTCATTAACAGCTGTATTTAATATTTCAATTTCTCTTTGTGTTAGGGTAGCCTTTCCTCTTCTAGTTCTTTTAAGTAGGCTATTTCCAATACTTTCTACCCCTGAAGTTTCAAAATCTTGGTTTTGAATTTTGTCTTGACTATTTATTTTTTTGTGCTCAGATTTCAGGTCATTTTTATCTTCTCCATTTCTAGACCTTAGACTTGTTTTTGCAATTAACTGACTGCCATTTTCTTGTGTTGCTGCACTTACTTCCAAATGCAAACTTTTCCCAGCTTGTCCATTTCTTCTAGCTGCCACCCTTCTCCTATTTATACATGGCTGTAATTTGGCTGATGTTTCCTTTGAAGGTTTCAGCAGTTCCCGAGTATGTATTACGTTATCAGACTGCATGTTCCCATTTGTTTCATCAGAATGTTTTCTACATTTTCCTCTTGAAGATCTTTTTTCTTCAATTTTAACTGCTATGTTACTTTCAGATTTTTGCACTGGACTTAGTTCATTTATGTTCTGGTCAAAATTTTCATTGGTTTGCACAAAATCAACTGATTTTGCTCTACGGGTGTTCCTTTTATGTGTTTTGTTTGCATCATGTTCTTCTGTAAAACTGGATTCATCAGTTTTCCCTCTCCTAGTTCTTCTACGTGAAGTCAGTTGTTCAAGCATTTCTAAATCTACTGCACCAGGATTTGCAGCTGGTTCTTTCACAAAATCAACTTTGGCTCCATTTTGGGGCTCCATTCCATCTGACTGGTAGCTTTCAGGCACACACATCATTTCAATAGTTTCTGTATCAGCCCGTGTTTTTAATTCACTAAATGAGTAACATGCAACATGTTCCAAGCTGTCTTCTATCTTTGGATCATTTTTACTATTATCTCTTGGTAGTGGAGAAGGAGATTTTCTTGCAAGTGAAACTTCCAGTTTTACTTCTTTTCCTTCAGACACATTTTCCATGCACTCTAAAGTAAATAAAACATGTTCATGGTTATTTTTGAGAATAGGGTAATTAGAAAGGGTAAATGATAAAAACAAGTTCATGAGGATGTTCTAGGTGGTTTCATAATTTTGCTTTGGGGAAACATTTGTATTATATGATGTGAAATTACCATTCCTAATGATCAGAATAGGCTACAACATCCACTACAGTAATACCTTGGATTGCAAGTAACTTGGTTTGAGAGCGTTTTGCAAGACAAGCAAATTTTTAAATATTTATTTATTTTTTAAAAATTGATATGCAAGCGACGTCTTGCAATACAAGTACTGTAGTATGGCTTAAATTAAAAATCTCTGTACAAATTTTTTGGGGGGGATTTCGTTTTGATATAAGAGTGTTTTGGATTACAAGCACGTTTCCGGAATGAATTATGCTCTCAATCCAAGGCATGACTGTAATTGCAAATAATTCCATTTTATATGCTTTCCCAAAGCTTCATGTTCCAGAATCTTCTAAATATAAGTAGAGTTGTGTTGCAATTATTTATTGATTTTATTAAAACTATTTTTAAGTTGTCCTTCATTCCCACAAATATCAGGGTGGTATACAATGGGGTTGACTAAAACTAATCATACCCAAATTAAAACAAACAATAAAACAAATCTACAAAAGTCTTCTAAATGAAGAAAATATAGAACAATTACTTCATTTAGTCATGGCTTATAATCTAGCCAAGCACTTTTAGTTCCACTGAGATAAATGGGACTTAGAAATACTTAATTATGGCTATATTGTTCCCACTCTTTGTTCCTAGATATTATTCCATAGTGGAACACATTGTTGTCTTCCTCATGAGACAAATTCAAACCACACTAAGCTGATTCCTAGACAACTGAAGTGAGGGATTCTTGAAGTCTTATGCTAACATTCACACCTTACAAAGGCTGATAGATCAGCTCTGCCCTGTGTATTCATGTTAACTTTTGCACAGAGGCCTCACACTTACAACCCAATATACATAATCCCTACACCGCACAAATCAAGGTGTACAAATCATACAAGTCAGCCACATGCATTACCCTATGCAAACATTAGATCCTATGTGAGCTTCAAACATCAAGCAATTGGCACCAGTATTATCAGGATTCCCCACTTTGATCATCATAAGGCACAGATACATTAAAAGTAGTACAAGGGACATGGAGTTTTGTGCCCACATCACTTTCATGATTTTGCAGCCCATAATCTCTGCATCTGTTACATGGACAAGTAGAGTATCCAGTCAAACAGTATACAGTAATACCTTGGGGATTGCAAGTAACTTGGTTTGAGAGCGTTTTGCAAGACAAGCAAATTTTTAAATATTTATTTTAAAAAATTTGACTTGATATACAAGCGACGTCTTGCAATACAAGTACTGTAGTACGGTTTAAATTAAAAATCCCCACAAATATTTTTTGGGGAATTTCGTTTTGATATAAGAGTGTTTTGGATTACAAGCACGTTTCCGGAACGAATTATGCTCTCAATCCAAGGCATGACTGTATACATGTCTGTGGCTAATAGGTCTTTAGGTCTATTAAAGGAGAACCAGAAGTCACAGCTTTATTTTTTTCACTTAGCTGTATTCTGGTCTTCTAAATAACACTCGTTTTTAAGCCAAAATGTCCAAAGCTGCTATGAAAATTGCCACCTACAATTTTAGTTTCTTAGGGTACAATCATTTGGGGATGCCCATAAGCTGCTGAATTTTGAGGCTTACAGGCATCCAACACAGAGCAGGAGGAGCAGCAGAGGCGGTCTTCACCTCCCTGCTCCACATTTACGCTAGATTGCCATTATCAGCTGTCTAGCGATGGCATTTTAGAAGGGGAGGGAAGGAGGCTGGAGCAGCTTCAGGATACCTTGTATCCTGGCTTTCCCAGTTTCTTTCCTCCCTTTAAAAGGTAGCTTTTCTGACCTTGGAGAGCAGCTGGCATGATTCTTTCCATGCCAGTTGCGAGGGGCGGGGGAAGGGAATCGAAGCTGGGAATCTGAACTATCCTATGGACCCTCAGACAATGGGTGGGTTTGCATGACACAACAAGCCACACTGCATAAGAAGCCACGCAGTGTGGCTTGTTTGCCCCATGGCCCATGATGTGCCCAACAGATGATCAGGCACACTGCAGCTCCAGAGCCAGCTCCTCCCCTCCTCCCACCTCGGTCCTCCTGCAGGTATCCCAGGGGACACTGGGGGAACACCGAGGTTTCCTCCCCATCCCCGCAGCAGCTGCAAGCTGTTTCGGGCTTGCTGTGGCTTGACTCCTCCTTTTTTTAACCTATTTTTTTTATATCAAGAAAGCAGGTTATCAAGCCATCTTTCACAATCCCAATGGCAGCATCCATGAGGTGCCCCTCCAAGGACACCCAATGGTACCTTGGAGGTTGCCCATGGTTCCCCCCCTTAAAAAAAATGTTTTTACACCGTTTGTGTGCAAATAACTGCACTCAATTTTTTTTAAACTGAACTTCTCCTTTTGCGCAAATAGAGCAGGTAGGATTAAAAATGGGGGACCCTGGGGTAGGTACTGGCCAGGGGGGTGCCTGCCAGCAGGCACCCCTCTGTACAGTGCCTAGCACAGGCTGCAGGTAAGTATTTCTCCCCCTCCCCGTCCTTTGCAAGGAGCTGTCAGATTTGACAGGTTGGGACTGGGAAGCTCCTTGCAAAGAGAGATCGCACTTTGCAGAAAGGGGCTCTTTTCACCCTTTTTTGCAGTGTGATCTCCTGCTATTTATTTATTTATTTCATTTAATAAATTTTTATGCCACCCAATAGCCGAAGCTCTCTGGGCGGTTTACAACAGTTAAAACCATAAAATACAGTATAACTATAAAATTTTAAACCACAGATTAAAAACAAACAGCAAAGCTAGTAGCAGTTTAAATTACAGTAACAGAGTTAAAAACTACAAGATAAAAATGATGAAGATGATTTAAATGGTTAAAATGCCTGGGAGAATAAAAAGGTCTTCACCTGGCGCCGGAAAGAGTACAATGTGGGCGCCAGGCGAGCCTATTGGGGAGCTCATTTCACAACCGGGGTGCCACAGCAGAAAAGGTCCTCCTCCTGGTAGCCACCTGCCTCAATTCCTTTGGCAGGGGTTCTCGGAGAAGAGCCGCTGATGAAGATATTAGTGTCCAGGCAGATACATATGGGAGGAGATGATCCTTCAGATACCCTGGCCCCAAGCCGTTTAGGGCTTTGAATGTAAGTATCAGCACTTTGAATTGGGCCCGGAAACAGACTGGCAGCCAGTGCAGATGAGAAAGCACTGGCATAGTATGTTCACATCAGCCAGTCCCCGTTAATAATCTGGCTGCCCTATTTTGGACGTATAACGCATTGCAGTAATCCAAACGAGAGATTACCAGAGCATGGATAACTGTAGCTAGGCTATCTCTGTCCAGACAAGGACATAGTTGGTGTATCAGTCCTAAACTGATAAAAGGTGCTCCGTGCCACCGAGTTCACCTGTGCCTCGAGTGACAGTTGTGGATCCAAGAGCACCCCCAAACTACAAACCTGATCCTTCATGCTTTTTCGGGGGAGATTAGGTGTCCCTAGTTGCCTCCCAGTTTTGCAAGTGTCCCCCTGCTCTTAGCATGGGGCAAACCCGGAAAACTAGAGGGGATACCCAGAGACAGGAGGGAGGACTGGTCTGACAGGTGCCAAAGGCACTTCAAACACACCTACCCCCGACACTGGGAATCCCCCTAAGTTTTGCTGCAACTTGGGGTCAATGACAAAACGGAGGGGACACTCAGGACTTGTGATCACCCTCCCAAAACCTCAGAGATCCTGCTGGAAAGGGGGGAATTATGGGGGTGACCCCAAAAGACCCTTTTTGGCTTGATCTTTGGGTATTTGTGGGGGGCCTTGTGCCACTGGGTTATCCACACTTGGAAAAGTGAGGGCAGCCCAGTTCCACGAGCACCTCCAACCCCCCCTGAAGATTCTGCTGCTAAGGGTGCTTCCTACACCCCCACTTTTTTCAAGCGCCTTCAAAGTGAGTTTTGCAAAGTGCTAGAATGTTGCTTTTTGGAATGTACACCTGTTGGGAGAGGGGCCATAGGATCGTTCCCTTATTCTCTTCCTGAAAGCATACTGTAAAGCAATATTTTACTAAAACAGTATTTACACATACCAAGTTCATTTCTGGAATTCCTCCAAGATCCATTATCATCTTCCATGAGATTCACAAATTTTGGTAATTCATCCTAGAAATATTGCATAGTTATTACAGTAGCTGACATGAAAAGACTTTAAGCTTATAATAATCTTCTAGGTCAGTATACAAGTCCAGACAGCATTGGTAGATGGGTGTGGAATTTCCTTGAAAACGTAAGTTCTCCTTCTAACATCATAGTGATTAGTAAGTGATTTGTAAAATCTATATCCCATAATACTTAATGTGCCAAATAATAAAGTGCAAAAATTTTTTTCGTGTAATAGCAGGGATGAAAAATAGATAGCAATGCTACTTTAACAACTACATGTATATCTGGTCACTATCTTAATGACACATGTGAAAGCATAAAAATGATATGAATATGGTAAGGAAAAGGGCACCCATCCAAATTAAGTTCCTTTAATTTGTCAAATGAAAAAGTGATGATTTTATCTTCACACATACAGAACTGAGTAGGCAATGGCATTAAATATGCTGTAGAAATCTCCAAAGATAAAACACTACTGGTGGAAGTAGCAGTGATCAATGACACTAGGCCCACTTTATTCCTGCAAACAAAAACAAACTATTTCATTTATGTTCGTGCCCAGCATTTTAAAATGCCAAGATGAGCAACTAAGAATCCAAAATTATCCTAATTCCTACTAGGCAGGACTAGTCTAGCAGTTGAAGTGGCCTCTTCCACAAGGTCAGATCCTCAAAATGCTTGTTCCCATTTTCCAAGTTCAAAGGAAGGGACTGTCCACCATTATCTGCATTCTAAGATAGAATTGTGCGCTACAGAAAGATGTCTCAAAGTCTTATTTTATAAGGAAGTGTGGCGTAGCGGTGAGAGTGTCGGACTGGGACTCGGGAGATCCGGGTTCTAGTCCCCGCTCGGCCATGAAACTCACTGGGTGACTTTGGGCCAGTCACTGCCTCAGCCTAACCTACCTCACAGGGTTGTTGTGTAGATAAAATGGAGAGGAGGATTATGTAAGCCGCCTTGGGTTCCTTGCAGGAAAAAAGGCGGGGTATAAATATAATAAATAATTACTTAAATGATGGGTAGAATTCCAGATTTCTTTTCTTTAAAAATCTATCAAATAGATAGGAACTTACCTTATGTTCATTTGCAGTATCCAACATTTCTTTGACACCTGTATAATCTATTTCAGGACTTAAATAGTTCTGCTTAGGTTCAGTCATAAACTTCTGCAATCCCAAGTAGTCATCAACTGGCATAAACTTCTGCTTTGGTGTCTTCAGTAGCCGACTAATGCCAACCATATCTTCCACAGGTTTAAATTTTGGCTTAGGTGTCCTCAATAGCCTTTGAATTCCTTCCATATCTTCCACTGCCTTTGCTCTTTCCTTAGGTGCTTTGATATTATTAATATCAATATCTGCGATAGGTTGCATTCTTTGTTTCTCTTTTCTCTTAGTAGCACTTCCCATCAGTTCCTCTAACACTTCTTCTGGAGACTTCAAAAATTTGGAGCAGACAATGTCATCTGCAACAGACTCCAGTTTTTGCTTGGGTGTTCTCAAGAGTGTCTTTACTCCTGAAAGTGCCTCAACAGGCTGCTGTTTTTGCTTGGGCGTTCTCAAGAGCCTCTTTATGCCTGAAAGTGCCTCAACAGGCTCTGGTTTTTGCTTAGGTGTTCTCAGGAGCCTCTTTACCCCTGAAAGTGCCTCAACGGGCTCTGGTTTTTGCTTGGGTGTTCTCAAGAGCCTTTTGATGCCCGAAAGTGCCTCAACAGGCTCTGGTTTTTGCTTGGGTGTTCTCAAGAGCCTTTTGATGCCCGAAAGTGCCTCAACAGGCTCTGGTTTTTGCTTGGGTATTCTCAAGAGCCTTTTGACGCCCGAAAGGGCCTCAATAGGGTTTGGATTTTGTTTGGGCATCCCCAAGAGCCTCTTTACCCCGGAAAGTGCCTCGAGGGGCTCCAGTTTTTGCTTGGGTGTCCTCAAGAGCTGCTTGACCCCCGAAAGCACCTCGACAGGTTCTAACGTTATGGGACTTTTATCTTGCTCTCCTTCTATTATTGTTTCATTTTCTGTTACTAGTGAGCTATTTTTCCTTACAATTTCTTCTAATATAGTATTTGCTCCTCTGGGAGTCATCGGTAGGTCATCTTGCTCAAGCATGGAAATTTGAGGCACTTCTTTCAAGATGGGGGATATTACATCTTGATTGAAAAGTATTTCTTGGCTTGATATGTTGACAGGCAATATAGACATCTCCCCTATTTGAGATACAAAAATGAAATATTCTTGAAAGCAGAAAAGGAGGTATGGCTGATTATAGATGCAAAAAGGGAGAGCTACTAACCGTCAGAGTAGACAACAGTTGGCTAGATAGACCAGTAATCTGACCCAGTGTAAGTCAACTTCTTTTAAAACTGAGCTGAGAATTAAAGTTCCTTGTCCAGATCTTGCCTCTGCTATGAACAAGTGGCCTTCAGCAAGCCAACCTCCCATAATCTCAGCCCCACATCTGCAGGATGGGGATCATAATACTCGCCCACCTTACAGAATTGTATTAAGGAGAGTAGAGCAAGGTAATGTATGTGAAGCTCTTTGAAAATTTGAAAGGGCTATATAAGTGCTAAAGGTTAGTTTTATTATTCTGAGGGCAGATTTTTTTAAAATTTAACATACAGCTCCTAATATTGGACTACTTAATAATAATGATAATGACAATATAATTGTGTTGATTATATTTATGTAAATGTGAACCATGCACATTTACATTAAAATTTTCAAAGGGGATACTGATATCAATGTTTTACTATGCTTATATTTGATTATATTCATAACTATTTGTAAACCTCCTTGGTTCGTTTCAGAAAGGAAGTATAGAAATTCAATAAATAAATGTTGTTACTTAATGAATTACCATACTTCCTAGTGGAATTAGGGAAGATCTGTCAACTGGGATTGTGGCACCATTGAGACAAGATTCTTGTAACAATGGGTGTTATCTAGGAAGCGGATGGTCAATGTCCTGGTAAGTAATGTATTTGAAGCCTGGCTTTGTCAATGCCCGTGGATAGTGCCTGGTTTGACAGCAGGCACTTACCAGGATATTGACCAGGCAAGGCTTCAAATTTTGGGTAGTCCGAGTTGCCCACTTGCATAACTCTAAACTACTGACACACACACACACACACACACACACACACCCATTAAAGAAAACAATTGCACACATTTCTGGTACAAACACATTTTTTCAAAAAAAGGTGAACCAGTGACAGCCCCTCCAATGTGCTGCTTGGGCACTTTGGATGGGCCGTCACTTCAGGGATTGCAAAAGCTGGGGGGGGGGGGGGGGGGAGAGAATGATGACTGAAAAAGGGTCACGATTGCAAGTAGGAGAGAGCGAGCCAGTGATGGTCACTCCAAAGTGCCATTTGGGTACTTAGTGGAGTGGCTGTCACTGGCGATGACCTGGTTTACCTTGGCAAGAGCAGCAAAGGTCTTTTGCCACTCTTCCCGAGTGGCTCCCTTGCCACTTTCCTGGACCCACAATGCGTTTGGTGTGCCAGGTTCGGACGACACACCAACTCATTGTGTGTCCAACAAACCATGGGTTGGCAGGTTGGTTTGTTGCCCCCAAACAAGCCACCCTGTGGGAAGCAGTTCAAGTTTGTATGACACAACAACTCACCATGGCCAGTTACCTATGATAGGTTGCAGTGTCATGCGAACCCAGTCAGTATGAGCTAGATGGACCAATGGTCTGACTTTGTATAAAACAGCTTCCTAGATACCCGTTACATACTCTTGCTCCTGTTTGTAATAAAACCACTGTATAATCTTGTCTGTTTTATCACAAAACAAGCTATTGTGATTGTTGAAGGCCTATGTGATACTCGTGCAAAAAAATGGGCATGATATTGGCTTTTGGGCTTCCATAATGTATCCCCCCACACACACTCTTTTTAAGGCTTGCAAACTAGCCAGACCTAGGTAGACTGTGCAAAGGTTTACTTTGTCTGTATTTCGGCCTGGCATCCTGAACTCCCCAACTGAAATTATAGCTTATTACTTAGCAGGGGTGTCAGGTAGATATTCTATACTGCCCTTAGTTCTCCAATTTAAATGCTAATTTCTGTTGCCAGTCATAATTGAGGAGACTTGGCTGATAAATCTCTGATCTGCCTTTTCCCAAGTGACTTTTCACAAGCCATCCTCCAGCAACAATGATTGGTTCATATCCCAAGGGTGGGTGGACAATTTTACCAAATTGTGATGTTTAAAATTTAAACAGGAGGCAGGCCTAAAACACATCTTTTTTTTTAAATTCATTCTGCTGATGATTCATTAGGACCATATGACTGGACTATATAGTTTGGCAGTATGGGGCAAACTCAATGTTTGAAATGACCTGTAACCACTAGGTAGTTCCATGCAATCTACGTGGTGAAAGGATTTTGCCTGTGAGCTTTACTTGGCTATTTTTATGATATTTTAATCTGCTTCTTCTCTAAAACATTATTTTATTTAAATGGCTGTTGTTTTTTTAAACCAAGGAGTCTTCTTAAGACAGACTCTTTCCAAGGGCTACATGTCCAGGTTAGCAAAAGGAACCTGTTAACTGGGGCAAACAGGGTGGCCCAAAGACATTAAAACTGTTCTTTCCCATAGTTCCTATATTTTTTGTGGCAGTGTGAAACAGGAGGTGGTGGCTGTGACAAACAGTTCTGTTTAATGGATTGAAATGCTGTGCAGGCTTTTACCCCATACAAAGGCATTTGTGAGTTTAAAAGGTGTAAGAATGGAGTAGGAAAACACTCACAGCTTAGTTGAGAAATGGTGAAGTCACTTAGATGTTGGCAAGATCAGGAAGCACATATTCCTTGGAGCACAAATGAGCAACTAAACTGATTTGCTGAATTGTAGTAAGGGCCGAATAGTCTTTGTCATGAGAGTATTGGAGTTTTCAGAGACCAGATATTTTCCTCAGGGCGCCTGGGCAAAATCCAGTGTCTAACTCCTGGATACTGTCTTCAGTACTCAGGTGTTTGTGATCTCAAACTACATAGGAGCAATGGTTAAGTTGTCCATCAATGGTTGTAGGTCAGACTACCATCAGGCATAATTGTCTTTCTGTCTCACTTGGATGCTGTATGGGTGGATCAGTGAGAAGAAGAATAACCTAATCTAGACTTAAGAGGGCTGCCACTTGGAACTTGTTAGAATTCCTTGGATTTGATTGAAAGGGGAAAAGTGAGAGGTTGCAGAACACACTTCTTTCCTAGGAGAAAAGTGGAAGAGTGCCACCACTAGGAAGTCCTAGCCTCCCGTACAAACTGAATTGAATCAAGGGAGGAGTCAGCAAGCAAAGCTAGAAACAAAGTCCTTTCCTTAATTCATCCTTCACAGGCTTGAGCTTAGAAGTAGGTGCTGGGTTACCAGCTCATATGAACAAATCTAGCAAAGAATTGGTAATTGAGGCTTCTCACGTCTACTGCAGATGCCTCAAAGCCTTGGCACAGTGAAGGTTTCCTGCACCTATCAATAAAAATGCTTGGATTAGTGCTCTCAGCTGTGCTGACAAATTATAAGAACGCAGCACTTGGACAAACTCCATGACTTCGAGTGGTGGCAGTGGGTGAGAGTATAAAATGTATTCACTAATTGGTGAGGACTAGCTCTGGCTGGGTTATCGAATTCTCTAAACATCCAACCAAAACATTCTGGTTAACAACTTGGGTTTGAGCATCAGACTGAGGAAAGGCAATGCTAGTTCACTTGACTGCAGTTGCTTTGGGGTACCCACTTCAGGAGCACTTTGAGTGCAGGGTATTTTAAGAAACGAATTAGAAATATTCAGTTGGTAATACCCTGACATGGCTTGGCTCAGGCTGCATAGGTTTTTAGCCTGGAAGTTCCCCTTGAGAACCAGATCTAAGCCAATTACTTCACATGGGGAAAGTTAATGCCTTCCTTTGACTCCAGATCCATTGGTGCCATCAATATGTCTTTTACGTTCCTGAACTATATCCCAAGGAGGAATAGTAGGGACAGAATAAGGAGAAAGACCCTGTCCAAGTGCCTGGAGTCAGTGGGTGGTTGGATGGGAAGGAACATGTTGAAACTGAACCCCGACAAGACCAAGGTACTTCTGGTGGGGGACAACGGGAGGTTAGGGAATGCTGAATGGGGTACATTTGCCCCTGAAGGACCAGGTTCGCAGCTTGGGGGTCATTTTAGACTCCCAGCTGTCCATGGAGGCTCAGGTGGCAGCTGTGAGCCGGGCGGTGCTGTATCAACTCCATCTGATATGGCAGCTGCGCCCCTACCTTCCTAATCATCTGCTCCCATCAGTGGCTCATGCCTTGGTCTCCTCTTGCCTAGACTACTGTAATGCGCTCTACATGGGGTTACCCTGGAAGACAGTTCAGAAGCTACAGCTGGTACAGAACGCAGTGGCTCACCTGGTTAAAGGCAGCCGCCGGTGGGATCACATCACTCCAGTGCTCAAGGAGCTGCACTGGCTACCAGTTGCTTGCTGAGCCGAATTCAAGGTGTTGGTTTTGACCTTTAAAACCCTGTATGGCTCCGGTCCAGGTTATCTCAAGGAGCGTCTCAAGCAACACCAAGTAGGCCACTCAAGAAGATCTGCCACAGATGGCCTTCTCCTTGTCCCTTCAGCCAGAGCAGCTAGACTGGTGGGAACCAGGAAGAGGGCCTTTTCTGTGGCGGCCCCCATACTGTGGAACTCTCTCCCTAGTGACCTCCACCATGCCCCCTCTCTGCAGAGCTTCTGCCGCTCACTAAAAACATGGCTGTTCAGGCGGGAATATGGGGTGGGCTAAGATTTTAAAATTTTATACTGTTTTAAATGTATTTTATTCTGTATTTTATCATGTTGTACATCGCCCAGAGTGGCCGGTTTGCCGGCCAGATGGGCGATCCATAAATGCAACAAACAAACAAGCCTCTTTTTTCTTATATCCATGATGGAAACACATATGAGAACCATATCCCTTCTTGAAAGGAGTAATCATAGTCTTCCTGATCACAACTGTAACTTGTAGGTGGTGTGCTCATATTGGCAGCACATGCAACTCTTAGACATGCTCTTTTGTTCCAACTTAGTTTCTTCTCTCTCTCCCTCTCTCTCTCTTTTAGTAACTGCAGGAACTGCACTTTGTGCACCACCCAAGCAACTGCAATTTAATCTAGAGAAGAAACACTGGACCTATAGCACAGACAATAATGTGCAGGTGGATGAAGAGCCCGAAATGGTGGACTCTGAGAACACTCTCCTGTCCCAGACAGCATTGTTGCCAATTTCTGGTGTTGGTACAATTTGTTCCTGCCACTAGGGGTGATGTAGGATCTTAAAATTGCTTGACACTATCTAGAATGATATTGTCCTTGCTAGAGGTAAGGGTTGGAAGAGGAGGAAAGGAATATAAAGGCTAGAAAAAGGCAAAGCCAAAAAACCCCATAATTTGAACTTTTAAAAGTCCCTCTCTGGTTCCTGATATAAAATGCAAAACATTATGTGTATTAAGCATATGACAGACTACCAGTCTATTCCTGGGTGCAATTCAAGATGCTGGTCATGATCTTTAAAGCCCTAAATGACCAATACCTAAAGGACCATCTCCCCCCATATGAATCAGCTCACTCTGAAATGAAATCATCCCATTGTGCACTTCTACAAGTCCCTTCACCTTCAAAGGTTTAGTTCATGAGGACACAGAAGAGAGCCTTCTCTGTTGTGACAGCCAGAATGTGTACCTCTGCCCGAGGAGAATCAGTTGTCCCCCGTTTACTTCTGCTATCCCCAAGCTTTTATCAGTTGCATAGGATTCCTTTTAAGTTTTCACTCTTTCTAGTGTTACGTTTAAATTTTTTAGCTTTTTATGGCTTATTATTATTATTTCATTATATGAACTTTAATGTTGTGAGCTGCCTTGGGAGGGCTTCTGCACTGAAAGGCAGCCTAGAAATATTCAAAGTAAAATGAATTAAAATAAATTTATTATTGATGGTTTGATTTGCTGTAAACCCCCTTAAGAGCCTCAGTTTTTAGCTGTGGAAAAGCAGGATATAAGTACCGGTACCCTAACAAATAAAAAATAGGCTATAACAAGACCACACAGAAATAGTCAAATTGTCTTGGCTATGAAAACAGAGGACAACTAATGCTTCTTTAGCATCAGTAGCCAACCACTTTCCTATCATAGTTCAAAAAATCTTTTTTGAACTGTAAGCCCCAGAGGTGTTCTGTATAAAATCTTTTAAGTTGTTAATTGCCAAACCTTATGTGAAGTACAAGCTTGCTTGTATCCCTTACACAACTGCCCAAACAAGAGAGACAACTGGCCATGGTTGGGGATCTATGGACTTTCTTTCCTCCTCCAAATCTGAAAAATCATTAGTTACCACATCGGGGAAAGACCTTTACAACAGAGCTGGGAAACATTTATGGGGCTTGAGTCGTGCAGGCTGGGTAATGTCAGGGGTGGGGCTTTGTCCATAACTTCAGGGGAGGGCCCTGCCACAACATCATTGGGAACTTGGCTAAAGGAGTGCTCCTCCAGCCAGCTCCTTGGTTGGGGAGTCAGCTTTGCTCTGCATGGGCTTTTCCCAGCAAGAAAGCAAAGCCTACTGAGGCATCAGCTTTGCTCTTCCTTTACATTCTCTACATGGGGAACACAGGGGAGGAACGAAGCAGACCCTGCCAGCACTTTGAGGAGCCAGCTGAGTCCTGACCTTGAAATGCACTGGCTGAGCATACAACAGCATCACTCTTCCTTCACTGGGGAAGGTGAAGGAGGAGCAAAGGAGACTCAGCCAGCACCTTGAAGCAGCTGCTGAGTGTACAGCCAGCTTTGCTCCTTCACCTTCCCCATGCGGAAAAAGGGTGAAGTGACTGAGTGGCAATCTCGAGGCTGGGGCTCAGTCACTTTCATGCCCTCTCTCCCTTCTGAGGGGATGGGGCTCTGGGAATGGACCTTGTCCAAGGCTCCGTGCGCTGGATTGGCCAGGTTAGATGGGCCAGCCTGGTGAGCCAACTTTGGTTCATGTCCCAGAAGTTCTCCATAGCTGCTTTACAAACACTATTTTTTCCAATTTTTATCATTTTCACATGGGGTTATTTCAGAAGGTTATTTCAGATAAATCAAGTCATCACATTATAGTTAACACTAGAGGTTTATACAAAATATAAATACCAGATTCTTCTGCAGTGTGTATTTTTGAGATAACATCTGGTGCTGGCATCGTCATCTTTTGAATAGAAGACAGAGAACTTTTCTGCTTTCCATTCAGTGGAGTGTTGAACATCTCAGCCATCCCTGCAATAGTATTTAAAGTTCAGTTAATACTCATTTACTTTTTGTGCAGTTGAGGGCAAGGAAAATTCAAATTAAAGAATTAATTCTCTTTAACTGATTGCTCCCCAGAAGAACAACATCACACCAAGATTTCAAGCATTAATGCTCATGGCAATTTACAGCCACAGAACCTAAACACATCATCTATCAGGCTAAGAAACCTGTAAGAGCTCTTGATGATGATGTATCCTCCTCACAGTCATTAATGCTTCATTTACATCCTACAGATGACTGGACAAGGAAGTAAAGACAACCCCTAAAGACATATTCAATTTGAATTCATTGTACTGGTATCCCACGTTAATTGTACTGGTATTCCACACAGCTATAATACATCCACTAGCCTCCACACTACAGGCAAATACCTGTGCTTCCACCCAAAGCCCTGCTTGTGGCAAACTACCTCTTTTAAGTCCATTTACCAAAATACCCAAAAACCTTCTCGAATAAACAAGTACATTGAGATTTTAATACAATAAACGAACACAACTTTGTTTGCGGGAAATTTTAAACTATTAGAGAACTGGCTGTCTATTATTTAGTCATGGTTAATTATATCAGAACATACTACTGTATTACACTTGATTTAGGCGGTGACCTACCTTTTAAACAATATCATAGTGCCATCTGTTGGCAAAGTCAGGAGCTGGTAAGTTGGCAATGATAAATCTCACTGCATGCTTTATTCTCCTCACACTTTTCTGTAAGCAATATGTTGAAACCCTACAAACTACGTATTTTCTTATTAGACTAACCTGTGATAAATATAGGACTGAAAACATCTGAGTTCCTAGAAAAATATTTTATATTGCAACAGTTATAAAAGTTATTAAAAATTTATATGATAATCAATGGGTTTGGATACAGAAGGTGCTAGCTTTTTCTAGCTCAGACAATGGCCTGGTAATGAGAAGCTACCGTGGGTGAATTTCCCTGCGGGGCTTCTTGTCATGGCAATGGCAATGGAGAGGAGGAGGAGGATTATGTAAGCCGCCTTGGGTTCCTTTCAGGAAAAAAGGCGGGGTATAAATATAATTAAATAAATAAATAAATAAAAATAAATTTTGAATATTTGAGCCATGGCGGGTGGGGGGGGGCATGGCTTGTCATTACATATGAACCCAGCAAGGGTGGGTTGTTGACAAGGCACCCAGAACCTGCTTTAGGGTTGCAGGTGGCTCGTTAACCACCCCAACAACCCACACTTACATTAAATATCTAAAATATTTACGGTAATAATATTTCACCAAAGTCCTATATCAGTCCTACAATTTCCCATAGGTAACAAGTGAACTCATGCCATTCGTATTTGAGTCTTCTATAATAAGACAAAAACCCATTTAATCAAACTAGTTTACCTGTAAAACTTTCATTTAAGTCACGATGTTGCTTCAAAGGATAGTTGAACATCACTTTAGGGACCTGTGCAGCTACATTCACAATGCTGGTATGAGCTTTTCCAACCACAATTGGAGCAGGAGAATTAACATGGCCTGTAGTAAAGTGACCCTTGACTTTTCTTGCCGGTGTTTTTAATGAAGAAACATTGTTCTGGAAAACAGAATACACAAGAAAATCTTTGCTATTTGATCAAAATCTCAGCTGAACCAGCAGACAAGGCCTGGGTAGGCTGAATGTTATCACAAACCCCCTCAGTGCTCTGCATAACAGTGCTGGTGCCAGTGCCTAGTACACTGCCGACGACCACCTTGGCTCCTCTTCTCTACAAGTAAATGTTTATTTTTAAAAAAGAGCAATGTTTTAAAATGGTGGCAACAAACCTCCCCAGAAACTAGGAAACCTTTTACCTGGTTTTCACAGTTTTAAACCTTTTCCTGCACAGCAGCAGCAAACATTGAGCCTTCATCTTGGTGGCTCTCTGATCACCATTCACCATCATATTTAACCCACAATGAACTTAGATTTCCCAGTGCATTGTTTGGAAACCACTGCCAAGATGTATTTTTGGCCCTGTGCTTATTGCTTCTGTCAATACTATATATTTATCTACAGTATTTTCTGTTGGTGCGTGTGTGCGTGAGCAGCAGAGTGCATGTGCGCATGGGAAATTTAAAATCCTGTGTGCTAGCAGAAGCCTGTTATTCCACACACAGATCTTCCAGATCTCAGCTCCCCCCTTTTCTCAGCGTGCAGCGTGTTGTGAAGATGCCAGCCCAGCCTGCCTGTAATCCAACTTGCTTCCAGCTTCCCCGTTTGCAGATTAATCCATGGAGTCAGGAAACACTCTGTAACACCACAGGTCTAATTCTACCTGTTTATTCACTTAGCAAGTAAAGTTCTACAGAGTATACATTTCCTAGTTACAGTCCATGTGCAGAGTATAAATGCATAGCAAGCATTACATCCAGTGGAGTAAGTTGAGCTTCACTCCACCTCAGCAAAGAAGTTACATTGTTGCAGTGACAAAAGTCCAGCAAGAAGAACAAAGGAAAAGGGAGAAAGCAGTCCTGCCTCTCTCTAAGATGGCTTCAGACAGAAAACAAGTTAGCACGTCATCAGAACATACAAACCATGTGACTAGCTCATAATGCTCCCACGGTCTAGGCTTCCCATGCAAAAAACACGAGAACCCAGAAAGACATAACAAACTTGTTTACAGCCATTCTGTTCTTTCCATGTGTAAACAGTGTGCTACAGCTGGTGAAGTGATACATATCACAACATTTTCATCCTGCTCCTCAGCCAAAAGGCTCAGAGCGGCTTACAATCAGTAAACAAAACAGTTCCTGTCTGCACGCTTAAAACCTAGACACTGCACACAAAGAAAAAGGGATTGGTGGGAGGGTAAAAAATTAAGCAGTCTTTTAGCAGGGCTAGTGTTATGTCCCTGCTTCCCCTCTCATCTTCCTCTGTACAGCCTTGTTGGAATGGCTGCTAGTGGTGGTGACAGTTAAGAGGAGGAGGAGCTAGGAACTATCTGTTATCGACCCAAGGCCTTAGCCAACAATTACTCAAATACTATTGAGACAAGACTGAGAAGGACATCATTATCTGGAAAAGGTTGTGACTAATCCAATCACATTTTTAATGCTTACAGAATAAAATTCATTCCATTATAATTTAATCTTAATATTGATCTATTTGAGAATAGCATCTGCTAACTCCTTAAAACAGCTTAACATACGTTAGCTCAGCACCAGTTAAAATTAACTGAAAGGTTGCTGAGTATTGTTATACCCATATTACAGAACATGGCACGTTTAAGGCCAATGATTTCATGGCTTAGCTGATGTTTGAACTGAGACTTCCTGGTTCATTTTTCATACTCTTAACCACACAAGCAGCATGCATTCAAAAGGGTTTAACTGTAATCGTAATAGCATGAATACAGAAAAGATGGCTTTATTCTTAAAAGTAATCAAGTAATAATCCATAACCTGGAGGTATTTAAGAACAAGTGGAAAGCTGTGACATTTAAAAAGTGAGCAGGGAAGCAGCTGTGACATTTAAAAAGTGAACTGGAAAACATTAGTTCACTTTCAGCTGTATTTCCATTCCACCTCTTTGCCTGCTATAGAAGCCATGAGACTTATATGTAGCTTCTGGCCCGTTCACTCTCTGCAAGAAGTCAATGCAAGTTAGGGGTGCAGGCACTTCAGAAATGCCTACCCTTCTACATCCAGGGCAGTGATCACTAGGAAGCTGTTTGACAGCACATTTTGTTTTTACAGATCATTCAGCCTGCTTTGTTTAACCTACAAGCTTTTAAGCAGCATATATGGTTTTTTAAACATTATTTCATTTTTGCCTGTGGTCTGGTATGTCAGCAAACTCCACGCACGTAACTTTCTCTGGATTCTGCCCACTTGCCTTTCATCCTGCATACAGAAGCAACCACCATTCATTCTACCCTTTTCAAAAAAGGCCACAGATTATCAAAATTAGCATCATTATTTTCCCCAGCATCATTTTCAATCAATCTGCAAACTGATGTGCTTCATATTCCTACCTCTGACATACTCTGTCATTGCAATTCAGGCTGGTTTCATTTTCCAAAAGATAGGTACAGCAACAGAACACATCTCCTTAAGCACACACACAGACTGTCAAGGTTCCATCTGTACCAGGACACCTTGATCAGCTCCTTAAAGATATTCTGCCTCTTTAAGAGCCCCTCCTGTATCAGAATGCCAATTCTCTTCCCAGTAACGTGCGCGATTAGGCTTTAGGTGTGGTGCAAGACACTCCAACTGAATGGTAACAACTGTTTACTTTAGTAAATTAGGTATAGTAGATTCACAATAACTTAATGAAACTCACAAATGCGCCCCCCTCCCATCAGGAGATGTTTAGGCCTACAGGCTTCAAACTAACTCAAGTCTGTGTAGGCCTCAATCCTTCACACAGACACACTGGATGATAGAAATCTGGAGCTGCAAACTCTGAAGCTTTGGAATTTCACACTGGGGTCAATGTGTGGAGGACCTGAGATTACGGTAGGGACTTTCTCTTCTGAACATATGAAGCTGGCTTATACAAAGTTGACCTATTAGTCTATCTATCACTGCACCATGTACTCAGACTGGCAGAGGCTTTCCAAGATCAAGCAAAAGGTAGCCCTGCTACCTGGAAATATCAGAGCTTACAACTTGGGATCTCATGCATATAGAGCACTGATTCTAGCAACAAACTACCGTATATGCCCTTCCCACCACAGGTTACAATAGATTCCAGACTCTGCAGTCCCAATTGTTGTAAAAGAAAATGTTTGGGCTATTTACTGAACATAGGCCATAGTTTGAGACATACCTTTGATGGTTTTGAAGGTATCTTCTTGGTTGATCTTTTAAGGCCACATTTTGTAGTAGTCCTTAGTTCTGGTTTTGGAACACCCTGCTTCACTACTTCTGCCCAAGACTTTGCAACTAGAATGACAATTGTCCAAGACAACACATGTCGGTCATTTCCACTCTTAAAATAAATATGTTATGCAACCACATTTCACCTGATTTGTAGAATAAGATGTTGCCATATTAATATTTTTGTACGCTATCTAGCTTTGTACCAAACACTATTTAAAGTTATTCAATGGCTTTTTAATAAAGTTAGCTACTACATCCCATTGTTTTAGAAACATAGAAAGATACTAACAGAAACAATTATAACAAACCTATCAAGTTGGCTTCAGAAGCACCACTTCGTCTTTTGGAGTGAATAGCATCCATAGCACCACTTCTCCTACGCCAAGAACTTCTCCTTGAAGCAAAGTGTTTGGTTCTCTTTATTGACCAAGCTGGTTTGGATTCTTGCCTAGTAGGTTCAGGTGTCTTTACGGTGAACTCTTTATTTACATGCATCTGTGTGACAATAGCATCCTGCTCTCCTGAACAAGATGGGCTGGTAACATGGGAAACAGAGAACCGCCCTCTACTTTGGGGTATGTTACAAGAGATGCAGGCTGGGGGCGAGGCAGCCGGAGACTTGCGGGCCGGGGACGAGGCAGCCGGAGACTTGCGGGCCGGGGGCGAGGCAGCCGGAGACTTGCGGGCCAGGGGCGAGACAGCCGGAGACTTGCGGGCCAGGGACGAGGCAGCCGGAGACTTGGGCAAGGTAGCCAGAGACTTACGGCCCGGAGGTGAGGCAGCCGGAGACTTGCGGGCCGGGGGCATGGCAGCCGGAGACTTGCGGGCCAGGGAAGAGGCAGCCGGAGACTTGGGCAAGGTAGCCAGAGACTTACGGCCCGGAGGTGAGGCAGCTGGAGACTTGGGTGAGGCAGCCGGAGACTTGCGGGTAGGGGGCGAGGCAGCCGGAGACTTGCGGGCCGGGGGCGAGGCAGCCGGAGACTTGCGGGCCGGGGACGAGGCAGCCGGAGACTTGGGCAAGGTAGCCAGAGACTTACGGCCCGGAGGTGAGGCAGCCGGAGACTTGCGGGTCGGGGAAGAGGCAGCCGGAGACTTGGGCAAGGTAGCCAGAGACTTACGGCCCGGAGGTGAGGCAGCTGGAGACTTGGGTGAGGCAGCCGGAGACTTGCGGGTCGGGGGCGAGGCAGCCGGAGACTTGCGGGCCGGGGGCGAGGCAGCCGGAGACTTGCGGGCCGGGGGCGAGGCAGACGGAGACTTGCGGGACGGGGGCGAGGCAGCCGGAGACTTGCGGCCCCGGGGTAAGGCAGCTGGAGACTTGCGGGCCGGGGGCGAGGCAGCTGGAGACTTGCGTGAGGCAGCCGGAGACTTGCGGGCTGGGGACGAGGCAGCAGGAGACTTGTGGGCCAGGGGCAAGGGAGACTTGCGGGCCAGGGGCGAGGCAGCCGGAGACTTGCGGGCCCGGGGTGAGGCAGCCTTTTGGGCCAAAATATTCTTATGTTGCTCTCTTTGAGAGAAACCCTATAGAAAATCAAAGAGGAATAATCCACAAAAGCAGTTAAAACACAGAACAACATCAGTTCAGTTTTATGTTCAGAAATATGTCAATATCCACTTTCAAATATGGGAGAGCTCAAATGTGATATAGCACACAGATAAATTTACGATGGAGAAATCCAACTGTGAGTATCTGTTGAACCGCTCAGGTTCCACCATTCCTACCAACATATCCTACACCTCAAAGGTTTGTTGAAAGATAAAATTGGATAATTTTATATATGTTGCTCTAAAGATACTGGCAGGAAGAAGAGGATAACAATGTGATACATAAAAACAATCAATTTTCAGGCTTCAGGAGTTGTCCAGCAAGTAGTTGTAATTTTTATTCACACTAGTACTTTATTCAAGTGCATCTACTACGGCATTAGTATAAAGTCGTTGGGAAGGGAGGCATCCAGACTGGCAGCCTCCCTGTTTCCCATTATCTACATAAAAGCATGCAAGAAGCCAGTAAAGTCTTGGATTTCATTATACTGGATGTTTACCGTTAAGTGTCCTATTTACACAGGGTTTATGGGGGGGAGGGTTGCTAAAGCTTGTACCTCATTAAAGAAGTCTGGACAGAAATCACACAGATCCACTTCCAGTCCATTGTTCTAGCCTTCCTCCATTCAGAGCATTTTTAAAAAATAAGGGCACTTATAAATTAGCACTTCTATTCACTGATAAAAGATGTGAAGTTCAAGCGGGATGGGAAAGAACAAAAGCAAACTGAACAATGGGAAAGGGGAGGGAACAGTAATTCTCCAGGTCTCTCCTTTTTCCATGACTTTTGTCAATTTTTCAACTTTTTTGTTTAAAGAAAACCTCTTATGAAATATTTTTTTCAGTGATGAGTGAAATGCTCTAAGGTTTTAAGATGAAATTATCTTGTCTTTTACTACCTTCAAAATGCTTCCTAATGTATCACTAAGACAATCTACAGTTAGATAATTATAAGCTGAAGTATACTATAAACATACAGTACTGTTAAATTCTCTTGCCTACTTCAGACTCCATCATCATCTACAGTATCTGTTTAGAAACAAAAATACCAAATCATGAAACAAGCTAATAAAGGGGAGGGAAGCAGACAAAGATAACCTCAGGTGCCTGCTCCCAATGAGGCATGTACCACCAACTGCCCTGCAAGAATGATTCCAGGACAAACAGAGGGGCAGACAAAGATAACTTCAAGGTGTCTGCTCCAACTGGACTGTCCTTTCAGTCCACAGGGTTTTCCCCTATGGAAAAATCCTGACAACTTATTGATATTGGCCTCATTTGCACATCACACTAATCGACCCTGTGAATAAGCTATGCAGTGTGGGTTATTTGTAGAACAACCCATGGTGTGACCAACAGATGATCGGGCTCACCGTGGATTGTTCTCCCTCTCCTTCCCCATCAGTCCTCCAGCTGGTATCCCAGTGTACTTCATGGCAGAACCCCGCTCTGACTGCTACCCCTTTCCATTCACCGCTGTTTTGCTTTTTTTTGGAGCCTCAAAAATGTGAAATTAGGGTCATATTTCCTTTAATTTTTTTGGCCCATTACTGCGGCCCCGACAGTTCTAAAAAAATAAATACCGATAAAACAGAAATATACGCAAATTTAATTGCTGGGAAGTAATGGAGGGTAAGCAGTAAGTGTTCCAAAAAGGCCATCCGCTTCGCAAGAGCTCACAAAGAGTTTCTGAAGAGAAGATAGTAAAAAATAAAACAAATAAAGACAAGGCAAAGGAGGAAAGACTGAGAAGATAGGAGAAGAATAAAATACTAAATAAACCTCAGTGCTGCAGTCAAAAGATGCAGAGAAAGCTCCCTTGAGGCACCCACAAAGGTGGTCGAAGAGGAACTGAGGAAATAGGTGGGAACCTGCAAGCAGCATGTGCAGTAGGACAGTGGGGGAGAGTTCCTGCCTAAAATCCTCAGCTATGGAAGCTTCGAAACAGGCTCCGTGCAGGCACAGAGCCCATGTGTGTGATGCAGAGAGACCACAAAGAAGAATCAAGAGGATTACATTGCTAAGTAGCAGATATCGTGTGTGTGTACACCTTTTTGGTACACCTACTTTTGCCGCTTCCCCCCCTTTACCAGTGCTTCTCAGTTGACAACTCGGCCATCAGACCCTGGCAACTGTTCACAAATTAGCCTGTCTCACCATGTCAATTTCTATGTATGTTATCTACTGCACTTTGCCACTCCCTGAAACATACGAGGAAATTGACCAGGAAAGACCACATATTGCACAGCTATAAGAGTGCACTTGCAAAAGACCATCAAAAATAGTATTACAGTCATGCCTTGGATAGAGCATAATTCGTTCCGGAAATGTGCTTGTAATCCAAAACACTCTTATATCAAAACGAAATCCCCCCAAAAAAATTTGTACAGAGATTTTTAATTTAAGCCGTACTACAGTACTTGTATTGCAAGACGTCGCTTGTATATCAAGTTAAAAAAAAATTAAATAAATATTTAAAAATTTGCTTGTCTTGCAAAACGCTCTCAAACCAAGTTACTTGCAATCCAAGGTATTACTGTACTAAGAAAATAAATCACTAACACATTTGTTCTATTTTCTGGGTCGGGGAAAAAAAGGGGAGACAGTGAACCAGTGACGGATGTTCCAAAGCACCATTTGGGCAGCGGTGGATGGGCTGTCACTGGTGACAGCAAGGGTGAGATCATGAAGAGTAGCAGGGTTTTTTGCCACTCTGAGTGGCTCACTAGCTGATCACTGCAACCCATGATTAAATTGTTGTCTCAGGTTCAGAAAATACAACCACCATCGTGGGTTGAACAACCATTAGAACAAGCCATGGGTTGTCAGGGTGGCTTGTTCCTGAAAAATAAACCATCCTAGAGGAAGCAGTCTAAGTTTGGATGACACAACAACCCTTCATAGCTAGTTACCCACGATGAATTGTCTTGTCGTGCGAACCCCATCATTTTTTACTGTGGTTTTAAAATATATGTTTTGATATTACTTGTAAATTGCCTGGGGAGGATTTAAATCCTGAAAGCTGGAATATAAATAACTAACAAACAAAAAACAGGTGAAAAAGTAGAAAAGCTTGTTTTAATCCATGCAAACCGTGTCTTCTGAAATTCATGAATTAGAAGCTATTAATATGTCAGAAATTGAGTCTGGTTTTTAAAAGGTAGTATTTTCAAGGACATTTTATTGTTTTGACATGGGTATGGGTTTAATGTGGCTATTAATGTGGTTTTGTTCACAATTACTATATCACTTACTGCATGCAATAATAGCTCACTGCTGAGGAGTTCCATGATATTATAAAGTTTAACTTAGGGCGCAATCCAATGGCCCTCTGACCTTTTCTGCAGAGCCACTGGATAGGGTATAGTTGCCACTACGACTTTGGAAATGCCAAAGTCGCAGCACGCATTCCGCCCATGGAGCACCTGCTCTCCCCATCTTGTAGCTGGCATGGTTCTTTCTGCGCTGGCAAGGAACCAAAGATGGAAGGCCATCTTTGGTTGTCCAGTGGGGGGGATGTTCCCGGAGTTTGGGAGGAGCAACACACCGCTGGCTTCCGCAGAATCCAGGCAGTGCATCAACCTCTCCTCAGGATGAGGTGTAATGCATTTAGACGGCCAAAAACTGCCATTTAGATGTTCTTGAGTATGAGGGGAATGCGGCGGCAATCCTATTCGCCACCTCCCGCCCTCAAGAGGATGCCGATAATCCTCCAAGTTTGGAGGGTTACAGGCAGCCTCATTGGATTGCACTGTTAATATCCTGAATTATTGATACTCCCCAATATTTATTTATTATATTCATACCCTGCCTTTTCTCCTGCAAGGAACCCAAGGTGGCTTACATAATCCTCCTCCACCTCTCCATTTTATCCTCACAACAACCCTGTGAGGTAGGTTAGGCTGAGAGTCAGTGACTGGCCCAAAGTCACCCAGTGAGTTTCATGCCGAGCGGGGACCAGAACCCAGATCTCCCGAGTCCCAGTCCAACACTCTCACCACACCACCACACTGGCTCTCATTGTGGACTGTAATATTGTGGACTGTTACAGTCTAAAAGAGCAATAATTATGTTTTCTCACACACCAGCGATGGCAAAAGATAGATCCAGATCTACTAGTAGATCTCTGGGTGATTTGCAGAAGATCAGCAAGCATTTCTTACTTCAAATTGTTTAAATAAAAACTTAATTACCCACCGAAATTATACTGCTGAAATGAAAAGTTTGGGGCAACGTTCTCCAACCTGGGGGTCGCGACCCCCAAGGGGGTCGCCATGTGTTTTCTGGGGGGTCGCCAGCCAGGGTGGAAGCGACTATACTGGACGGAGGGAGGAGGAGGGAGGGGTGGGTATTTCGCTGCGTTACCAGGCGCTTGCAAGCTGATTGCTGGAGAAGGAGAGAGTGCGCGCGCACCCACACGTGCCTGTTACCCACAAAGCACCACGTGAGCCTTGAGAAGGAGCCGCTGCCTGCAGTTGCAGTAAACATCGCACCTCCTTCGCCTCGTGCTTCTCCTCCTTGTGCTGAAGTAAGTGTGTGTGTGAGAGTGAGTGAGTGAGAGGAGTCGCTGCCTGCAGTTGCTGCCAACATCGTGCTGAAGTGTGTGTGTGTGTGTGTGTGTGTGAGTGAGAGGGGGGGGGGAGATGCTGCCTGCAGTTGCCGGCGTCTCGTCCTCCCGCTGATGCTGAAGATCCCTGCAAGAACGAGCTGGAGAGGGGGCAGATTGAGCTGTTGTTTGCCTGCGAAGGGGAGGTGGTCAGGGGTGAGGGGAGGGTGGGGGGCCCTTCATTCTCAGACGCAGTCGGCTTGGGGGGGGGAGGCAAGTGTGCTTACTTCCTCCTTAGTCAAAGGGTAGCCCCAATGCAAAGCAGTGAGGCGTGCTGACTATAATTCTGTTGGGAGAAGGTACTTAACACCACTTGGACACCTCACGTTATGGTATTTTTTGACACACTCATTGGGAAGAGTTTCACTGAACTATGGCTTCTGAGTGAAAATGAAGTGTGTGTGTGTGTGTGTGTGTGTGTGTGTGTGTGAGAGAGAGAGAGAGAGAGAGAGAGAGAGAGAGAGAGAGAGAGAGAGAGAGAGTGGAGACGCTGAAGTGTGTGAGTGAGTGAGTGAGGGGGGGGGGAGATGCTGCCTGCAGTTGCCGGCGTCTCGTCCTCCCGCTGATGCTGAAGATCTCTGCAAGAACGAGCTGGAGAGGGGGCAGATTGAGCTGTTGTTTGCCTGCGAAGGGGAGGTGGTCAGGGGTGAGGGGAGGGTGGGGGGCCCTTCATTCTCAGACGCAGTCGGCTTGGGGGGGGGGAGGCAAGTGTGCTTACTTCCTCCTTAGTCAAAGGGTAGCCCCAATGCAAAGCAGTGAGGCGTGCTGACTATAATTCTGTTGGGAGAAGGTACTTAACACCACTTGGACACCTCACGTTATGGTATTTTTTGACACACTCATTGGGAAGAGTTTCACTGAACTATGGCTTCTGAGTGAAAATGAAGTGTGTGTGTGTGTGTGTGTGTGTGTGTGTGTGTGTGAGAGAGAGAGAGAGAGAGAGAGAGAGAGAGAGAGAGAGAGAGAGTGGAGACGCTGAAGTGTGTGAGTGAGTGAGTGAGGGGGGGGGGGAGATGCTGCCTGCAGTTGCCGGCGTCTCGTCCTCCCGCTGATGCTGAAGATCTCTGCAAGAACGAGCTGGAGAGGGGGCAGATTGAGCTGTTGTTTGCCTGCGAAGGGGAGGTGGTCAGGGGTGAGGGGAGGGTGGGGGGAGGGTGGGGGGCCCTTCATTCTCAGACGCAGTCGGCTTGGGGGGGGGAGGCAAGTGTACTTACTTCTTCCTTAGCCCTTCGAGATTTTGGCAGCCCCAATGCAAAGCAGTGAGGCGTGCTGCTGGCTATAATTCTGTTGGGAGAAGGTACTTAACACCACTTGGAGAGCTCACGTTATGGTATTTTTTGACACACTCATTGGGAAGAGTTTCACTGAACTATGGCTTCTTCTGAGTGAAAATGAAGTGTGTGTGTGTTTGAGAGAGAGAGTGAGAGAGACTGTGTGAATGAATTTCATTTCACTCGCTTCTGTGGCTATTGCAGAACTATTTTTAGCTGTCTCCAGCAGAACAGAGAGCCAGTGTGGCGTAATTGTGAGAGTGTTGGACTGGGACTTGGGAGATCTGGGTTCAAGTCCCCACTCAGCCATGAAACTCACTGGGTGACTTTGAGCCAGTCATTTACTCTCAGCCTAACCTACCTCACAGGGTTGTTGTGAGGATAAAGTGGAGAGGAGGAGGAGGATTATGTAAGCCCCCTTGGGTTCCTTGCAGGAAAAAAGGTGGGGTATAAATATAACAAATAAAATAAATAAATAAACAAATAAACATGTCTTCTCCTTTCTGATACAAAGCTGGCTGCTAGTCAAATAAATCCGCTCACTTGCCTGCTCCCTGTTGGGCCCTATTTCCACTAACATCCAGAGTCCAAAGAGAGGAAGGGCAGGTGAGCAAGTACAACAATAGAAATACAAAAAGAAATTGTTTTTCCTCAAAAAAGATTTTTTATTTATATTTTCAGAAATCTGTACCCATGGAGAAAAAACGGAAATATTCAGAAGATTACCTTAAATTTGGCTTTACCACCTTTAATGAATATTAGGTTAAATTAAATTATATTCTGAAAAATCTATTTTTCATGTGTTTTCTTTACCCCACCAAAATGCAAATTTATGCAAATGTGGTGAGGGGTCCCCGGTTACTTTGCCATTACAAAAGGGGGTCGCGACTAGAAAAAGGTTGGGGACCACTGCTTTGGGGTAACCAGGAGTATAGATATTTGTGGAAGAACTGATAAGTTCTGATACTCAAAACAAATCCCTAGACTCAGAATTCTTCCATTCTAAGAGTCTGTCTGTTGGTGGATCTCAGGGTTTTAGTAAAAAACAAACTGGATCCCATAAGCCTGAAGTCGGCTCATCCCTGATATACACTCACACGCTGTTGCCTGTGGTCAACAGAAGTTGAAACTCTTTGTATCATTTTGTCAATGTCTACATAATGCTGACAGTATGGAGTAGAGATCAAATAAAGTTTTTTACTACTATTTATGGTTTCCATTTTCAACTTATTTTAATTTTTTCCTCTGTGTGGGGAAAAAAAAGCCATACTTAAAATCCTAACCCACCCCATATTCCCACCTAAAAAGCCATGTTTTTAATGCCCGGCGGAAGCTAATCAAGGAAGGTACCTTCTGGTGTAATAGTTTGCTGCTCCATCTTTAGCTAGCAATGGGTATATTTGTATTGTGTAAATATAACTGAAGCATTCATACTTTTCAATTCCATAAATATACCAAACTACTATTATATGTGCTAGCGAAATACATGATGCATTTTACATTAAGTCTGGAAAAGTTAATCTGATAAGAAAAAAACTACATACGTTTCAACTTTTTTCAGAAAGGATCCTTTGAGATTTCTGAAGTCTTACACATATAACCCTGTCTCAAAAACACCTTTCTGACAAACTGCATAAATGTACTGCGTTATGATGGCATTTCTACATGGTGTATTTATAAAGAAAAATTAGTTCAAAATCCAGAGCCTTCAATTTTAGCAGGAAGAAGCAATTTTAGGTAAACCAAAAACACACATACACACACACACATTAGCACTGGAACAGTGAGGGACAGTGGTGCTGATCTGGACACACTTTAGATCTTTCAGAACTAAGTTATTTACCTTGATTACAGAATGTCTGAATCCTGAAGCTTTTTTCAGAACTGCTCGAGGTGAGTTTCCAAATGGCAAACTCAGTCTTGCTGGAATTGCCCCTCTTTTAAGTGGAGAGTTTGGAGGCAAACGTTTATCAAACAGTTCAGGACTCAGGTGGCCACCAAAGGACACTCTCTTTCTCTTTCCAGGCGGTTGATTTAATAAATCAAATTCTCTACCTTTACGTTTTTGAGGTGATTTCTTAACCTCTATAAGAGAAGAATAAAACATACCAGTCTTAACATACCATCTTACAAAATTAATCAAGAAGTTGATTTTTCAGACTAGAGTTACAGGCAGTCCCCGAGTACGGCCGACTTACAGACAACCCATACGTAAGAACTGACTTCTGGGTTCCCCGGCACTACGTCTTTTACGTAGAGTACATAGCATAGTATACTACACAATTTGTGTGATTTACGCAATTTGCATAAATGCCGATTTTAACGTATAGAACGCTACGCTGTTCCGACTTACATACAAATTCGACTTAAAGACATTCTTAAGAATGGAACTCGTTCATAACCTGGGGACTGCCTGTATTTTAATGTTAATAAATCTTGGGAAAAATATAATTGCTTTTTGACTAAATTTACAAAAAAGGAAGTTATTCTGAACTCCAAAGCCAATATTTTCCTCCGATCACAAAGGGGTAGGTATATCCCTCATGTAGCAGTTCAAATAGTAGGCCTCTGTTTATTTTATTTTTTTTTAAGTTTAGCCATGTTGAATAAACAAACATGTTACTTAAGACAAGGGATAGACCGATTAATGAAGTCTGCTGGAGTCTTTTCAGTGCACTGCTACTTTGGGATTCAAACAACTTAGAGAGTAATCAACAGACTTAGAAAAGTTATCTGCAAGATGAAATATTGCAAGTTTAAGGGAGAAAAGGAAAAGATACAACATAAATTTCCCAAACATTTTCAAAATTATAGTCTTAGTCTAGTACTGGAAGTATTTACCTGACTTTCTCTTTACACTAAATGGGCTTGACACATTCATTTCTGAAACAGCCTCGTTCTCAGCTGGCATTTGGCCACTGCTTTCAGTTAAGTTGGAAAGCACTGGTATATTTTTCATGTCAACGTACTGCTCATGGCCCTTTGTGGTTGGCCCTTTTATCTTATCCTCCTGAGGCCAGCTTTCCCCCACATTTTCTTCAAGTAGCTGCTTAGGTGTTATTCTCCCTGTTCCAGAAGAGTCTGACTCCTCTGTGGGTATCTCCTGTATAAAAGAACTTCCATTTGAAAAGTCTTTGTTTTGTTTAATACTCCTTCTGGGGCTTTTTCTATTACTACAAGGAAGTGAATTGGCAATAATTCCAGAGTTTCCATCTTTGGTGTAATTTGCACAACTCTCATTTTTCATTTCTTTCGGAGTTTGTGTTGGTTCTGTAGCCAACACTTTATTGTTCCCCTTTACTGTAGAATATTTATTTTCAATCAAGAGATCAGATTCATGCTCCCCTATACTAACATGCATTGAGCACTTCTCAATTTCAGCAGAGGTTCCTGTGGAGCTATTCATTACAATCAACGAATCTAGTTCAACCGGTAGCATTCCAGACTTTGAAGAACTTCTTGCTTTTCTAGAACATGGACCAGAATTTGCATGAAAACTCTTTCTGTTAGACTTTGGTGTGGGCAAAACATTTTCAACAGATCCAAAAGTGTCTGTTAAGTTAGTTTTGATTTCTACATCAGCCATCAGCCCTATTGGCTGTTCTACTGATCTTTTATGGTGCTTTGCTCTATCTGTATAGTCCAGTGACACTAAGCAACATGATTCAGATAAATGTTTCGCACTTTGTCTATTTGTTCTGAAAACAGCATCATTACTAGAATTAATTACTTCAGATTTTTCCAATTCATTCTCTTCTGTATCATGGAATTGTAATTGACTTGTAACTTCACTTCCTTGTTTCTGTTTTGTAGCATAGCTTAGAAGACTTGCAGATGCTCTTCTAGAGCTGTTCTCTTCAAAAGATATTGGATTTGATACCAAACTGTTTATTACTTGATTTTTAATATCTCCAGCATGTTCAATTTCCTTCAAAATTGTTTCAGTCTTCTTAGCCTGACCAGCTGCAGATCTTCTACGTGGTGTTTGAGATGCAGCTTCCAGCAAGATATCATTACCATCTTTTCTGGGTGAATATCCTCTTTGCACTATGCATGACTCATTACTGACATCTTCCTCTGCAATTTTTGTACCACTTTCATGTTTCATTAATTCATACAGTTTGCTAAAAGGAGACATCTCATTTTTTCTTTCTGATGTGCGTGTTTTATATGGAGATTCATATTGTCCAGTAATATGTTCTGGAGTTCTTATCTTCTCATTACCATTAGATTTGCTTTCCCATTCAAGGTTGTCTATGAAAAGAGATACAAAAATACATTTTAAAACCAGAACTTTGTTAAAACTCATAGACATGTGTATTTTTGTCATAGTCCTTACATTCCTTTGAGAAAAAACAGTGTTACCCAATTCCACACACCGACAAGATTCTGACCAGAAGGCAAATCTATTTTCGAGGAAGTATTAACTATAACGAATCATCAGCAGCTGATTTTAGGTTAGAGACCAAGATAAACAGAAAAATCCTGAACAGACAGAATTCTACTGATAGATCCTCTTAAAGTTTGGTGAGTGTTATAAGCAGGTGACAGAGAGCTTTGGCTATTGGGCGGCATAGAAATGTATTAAATAAATAGTCACAGCAAAGCTTTGTTCATTTCTTCTTTCCAGCATGTGGATGTTAGTCTTTCCTTGCTTGCTCCTCCCACCATTTGTGTTCTGAACACCAATAAAGCAGAAGAGGCTTGGAAAATTACCAGTGCCCAGCAGAGCTCTTCAGAGTGGTCTGGAGGTTCTAACCCCAGAGGCAGCTTCTTTAGAGCCCTCAGAGGCCTGCTGTGATGCTTTAAAAAAAAATAAAAATAGAACTTTGAGGATAAAGTCATCTGGCTCCGAAGCAATTTACTGTTGCTGCTACTGCTATGGCAGATCCAAGTGAAGTGCCCAATGCACCATCTAGCCACATTTTGTAGGATCAGTTTCAGTTAATGTGGCCTCATGACGTGGACAAGGTGCTAGCAACCAACCAGGTGTCCTCTCAATCCCTGTCCCTCATGGCTAATTAAGGCTAGCAAGCATAGCTTGGCTGGGTGGGTCTAGGATGTGGCTAATGCCCCATTATGTGAAGCAGTGGTGCCTGATGCTTTGAAGGCGGCAGTACAACCACTCCTGAAGAGGTCCACCCTGGACCTGAAGATTTGTAACAACTATCACCCAGTTGGAAACGCACCATTTTTAGGTCAGCTGATTGAGAGGTTTGGACAACTGCATGCATTCTTGGATAAAACTGATTATAGAGCCTTTCCAGTCTCTGTTCAGGTTTGGTTTTGGGACCAAATCATCCTTGGTTACCCTATTGGATGACCTTTATCGAGAGAGGGATAGAGGGTGTGTTACCTTGCTCTTCTTACTTGATCTCCCTGTGGCTTTTGATACCATCAACCATGGCATCCTTTTAGATCAACTTTCTGGGATGGTTACCAGGGATACTGTACTTCAGTGGTTCCATTCATATGGGGTCGGCCACAGAGAGTGGTGTTGGGGGAGTGTATCTTGGCCCCCTGGCACTTGTGCTATGGAGTGCCACGGGGCACTATTTTATCCTCAATGCTATTCAACATCTATATGAAGGCTCTGGGAGCAGTCATTCGCTGGGATCTGGAATGAGGTGTCATCAATATGCAGATGACATCCAGCTCTATCTTTATATAACATCTGAATCAAATATTTCTGTTGGTGCTGAAAATGGAGTTGGGTTCAAAGGTGCAGGCTCTGGACCAATGCTTGGATGCCACAGAAGGCTGGATGAGGGCCGATAAACTGAGTTTGAATCCTGCTAAGACAGAAGCACTGTGGGTGGGTCACAGGTCTGAGAAATAGGTCAAATGCCTGTTTTGGATGGGGAAACAGGTGCATAGTTTGGGGATAACTACTGGATTTGTCTTTGTCACTTGAGGCTCAGGTGGCTTCACTGACTAGGACTGTCTTCTACCAGCTTCAGCTAATATGCCAGCTATGGCTTTTCCTGGACCATGATAGCTCAGCCACAGTAGTACAGGCATTGGTAACCTCAAAATTGATTATTGTAATGTGCTCTATGTGGGGCTACCTTTAGGCTTGGTCTGGAACCTGCGGCTGGTGCAGAATGTAGCGGTGAGGCTGCTAACTGGGGCCCTCCTTTCGACAGCAAGCTATACCATTGTAGCTGCCAATAAGCTATTGGGCCAAGTTCAAGATGGTGTTGTTAACATATAAAGCTATAAACAACTTGAGAGCAGGTTAACTTAGGGCCTCACCCATTATGAGCATCACCCATTATGTCCCTGCCTGATCTCTGTGATCAGAGGGAGCACTTCTGAGAGTGCCACATGCTCCTGAGGTTCGCCTCAGGAGCAGTGCAGTACAGCATTTAGTGCTGCAGCACCCACTCTCTGCAACACTTTACCAACCAACATTACACAGGCTCCAACAGTTCCGACATCTTAAAACTCATCTCTTTATACAAGCTTTCCACAAAGTGTGACCCAGGCAGCAATTGTTTGTAGCACTCAGTAGCGTGTGCAGTTTTTATTCCTGATTATGAAGAGTTGGATGTTTAGAATCAGTGGTTCGGCAGGATAATGGACTGGACGAGGGCAATAAAGTCTGACTCCAGACAAGTCACAGATACTATTTGTGGGTGGTTCATCTGTACATTTATGTGCTGTTCAGCCTGTTCTGGAGGGGGTTGCACTCACACTAAAGGGACAGGTTCCTAGGTTGAGGATGCTCATGGATCCAGCATCCATAGTTTCATAGATCAGAGTTGGAAGGGCATTGTCATTGGAGGCACAGGTGGCACAGAGCACCTTTTATCAGCTTAGGCTGATATACCAGCTACGACCCTATCTGGACAGATTACCGTATCTAGGTACAGTTATCCACACTCTAGTAACCTCACATTTGGATCACTGCAATGCATTATATGTGGGGCTGCCTTTGAAAATGGTCCAGAAATTTCAGCAAGCCAAAATAGGGCAGTTTGATTGTTAACAGGCACTGGCTGATTTTATATTATGTCAATGCTTTATGATCTGCACTGGTTACCAGTCTGTTTGTTGGTTCAATTCAAAGTGCTGGGATTAACCTTTAGATTCCTAAATGGCATGGGTCCAGGTTACATGAAAGAGCTTCTTCTCTCTCATTTACCTAGCAGGACTCTAAGGCCTTCTTCTAGGTGCCCCTGCCAAAAGAGGGCCTTTTCAGTGGTGGCACCCACTTATGGAATTGCCTTCCCAAGAAAGGCTCCCCTGGTGCCTATGCTATGGTTTTTTCAGGACCAGGTAAAGACCTTTTTAGTTTCATAGGCATTTTAAGAACTGTTTCAGTGCTTTTTAGATCTCTGCATTATTTTATTCTTTGCTGGTGATTTTACTTTGGTTTTATCATGTGCTGCACTATTTTACCTCTTGGCTGCTGGTTTACTTTATGCTATTTCATTGTGATTTTATATTTTATGGGTTATTTTAGTTTACTTGTATACACCCAGTTCGGTCCAAAAGTGAAACAAAAAAATAAATCTAGTCCAGCATCCCTGTTTCCAACAAGTAGCCAGTCAGATGTTTCTGGAAAGCCCACAGGCAAGGCCTGAAAGCAACACCCTTCCATGTTTGCTCCCACCCACGCACAACCAAAATTCAGAAGCATTTGAACTTGGAGGGTCCATTTAGCCCTCCTGTACAATACTTGTTGAAACACGTATAACAGTTTCAGTTGAATAACTGTTGAAATACCTATGAATGTCTAATTCCTTTTTAATCACATCTATGCAAGTGGCCCCTTTGTCTTTCCCCTCTGAGTGCAGTGGCCTGCCAATTCTGAAAATCAATCCTGCCCTATGTTCACTACAGTGGTGGATGGGATCCTCCTCCATCCCCAGGACTCTGGCACAAATGGTGGAAAGCACATATTAACCAAGCTTAGACAAATATATTATGCAAAACTGAGGGAAAATACTAATTGTAACCACATCTACTGGTATGCGTGTGAACTTATTTAAGCATTTCCTTCAGTTTTTCCAAGGTTATCGAAGCCTACTAGGAAACCATTTCAGATAACCCATGGCTGTTGTTAACATTAAACCTCTCCAAGGTAGGAATTTTAATGTAATCCTTGTATGCTGCTCTATGCATCACTACTTGTTTATCAGTTCCTCTGTGTTTTGTCATATCTTGGGGTTTTTTCTAGCCTGCCCCCACAAAACAAGATGCAAATTTCAAAAGACTAGTAAGACAATGTTTTTAGAAATACAAGCAAAATGGACTAAAATACAAAGGACAAATGGCCAACCTGAAAAATCAAAAAGGTAACCAGACAATACAAGGTGGAATATAGAACAGAGGGGAAGATGTGCACTTAATGCACCACAGTGATAATAGCAAAAATGTAGATAAAATATACAGTACTGAATGAGAGGTGAGAAACCAATTGACCTCATTTCCTTAAACCCTTTTGCACATCTTATCATTGATAAGAACATTAATACAGAATGGATATTAGTATTAAAAGTTTACAAAACAAGTTAAAAACAATAGTGTGCTCTACATAGAAACCAGCTTCTTTCGCCCAATACCATCTGTATGGGCACTGATAAGAGGTGTTTGTGGAGGATGAGACTTCTTCCTGAATCCACTCTTTTATGAAGTTTACTTCATAAATTAAAAATATGGTAAATTCTTTGCAACCAATACTGAGAATAGCACGCACAGGGTTGCAAAAAATAAAAAAAAATCAAATTTTTTTTACTTAAATCAATGATTTTTTTGAATTAATCAATTCCCCCCCCCATTTAGTAAAATTAATTTCAAAGTTTCAGACAACCACATGTACAAATAGCCTACACTTAACAGTTAAGAACGCCAAATTATACAGAAAGCACTTTCCTCATTTTTTTTAACGTTACCAGTGTTATCGGTTACCTACATGACAGGGTTGCAAAAAATCAATTTTTATTGATGATTTAATCATTGATTTAAATAATTCTGATTTAAATCAATACAAACCTGGCTCTTAGTCAATAGATTCTCTAAAACACACCCATCTATGCAATGCTTTGTGTTTATGCAAACAAATATACAGTCTGAGCATGGAAAGCTAAGCAGGGTCAAGCCTGATTACTTGGATGGGAGACCCCTCCTCTAGTTTCCTGCACTGAGCAGGGGATTGGATAGCCTTGTAGGCTCCTTCCAACTCTATCTATGAAACCTATGAAATCCATTAACAAGATTTGCCTGCTTGTGAACTCTAATCATCATGGTTCAGAACAAATTCAAAAGTTTATATTTTCCTGCTTATTAATCAATATAACAATGCATTTCTGTAAAAAGTAAACAAGCTGAAAGAACTACCAACCAGGAATCTGAGGACTTTTATATTCTGTATTCTGAGGGTGCAACAACTCTTCCTGTTCTACTTGCTGGATATGAAGAACCTGAAATTTCGTAAAGATTGTATCAAAACAATGAATATATTATTTCTCTTAGAAGTTTTCAAAGTTATGCTTATAAAACAAGTGTCCAAAGACAAGTTTTTTTGGAATAAAGAATTGAAATGGAAGTCAACATCCCAATTCAATCCCTTACCCATAGCAAGATTTCACTAGACACACCCTCCTCTCCCCTGCCATTTTCAAACCTAATTCAGTTTATACTAAAGAAAAAGCCTCATCTGGTTTATTCATCTCTAGATGCTATTTTGGGAGCTACATTTATTTTAAGCTGTGGCCTTTGAATACAGCATAATTAAAAATGCACGTTTTAGAATTAGATATGAACATCAACTGCATAAAGAATGATGCTTCCAATCAGAGAGCCCACAAATGTCTGTCCCAAGTATACATTCAATAACATATTTCTTGTGAAAGATGAATTCTGGCATTAACAAGGATTTTGTGAATACAGGTGCCATGCATACACATCAGATAGAATCAAGGACTGCAGTAGTATATACTACAGGTAAAAAGAACACATAAGGAGATTGCATACATGGAAGTCTATGCAGTTAAGTTGCTCTTTTAACTCATACCTCAGTGCTGCACTTTGTGCTCCCCCTCTTTCCCTTAGGGTATTAAGCTGACAGTAAACCTACTCTCTGTATTTAGCTTCCCTTCCTATACATTTTTTGGGGGTATCCATTTTTAGGGACATTCCAAGATATAGGTTTCTTCTCTTTTACTGTGAGCTGCAATCCTGTCTCACGACCAGAGGAAATTTAACACAGAAGAAATATTAGTAAGGGTCCATAAATCTGACCACCAGCAGTAACTGCCAGCACAAAGATTCCCTCCCTCATGGTCCCCAGAGAACAGGTAGCTTTAACTGTGCAGGTGCAAAAATAATGCACTCCCTGCCCCCACCTGCAGTCCCTAAAATCCTCTGGCAAGCACACAGAACTCAGAGGAAAGGCAACATATTTTCCTTAACATGGTATGTGGGGAGAAGGCAGAATTAATTAGACTTCTCTACCTTATCCAAAGTCCAACATCAGTGGTGAAGAAGTATTTTGGGGTGGGGGCTAAATGACCCCCACCCACCCAGCCTTCTGCAGGCCATTAGATGTCTGGTGGGCATAACCACACCCACCTGACGTCATTTGCTCTCTGGCCCAAGCACTGGGTGGATATTCCACCCAGCACTTGGGCCAGGGACTAGGCTGTGCTATGCATGGGGCTTCCAGATGGGCAGTGACAGAGACTAGGTCGGCTCTGCCCCATCCTTGCATGCCCCACCTCCTTCCCACAATGGGAAAAGGAGGCAGAGCGTGCAAAGAAGAAGCAGCCGAGTCCCCTTTCCTTTTCCAACAGAAGAGCAATGGGGGGTGTAGCTGCTTTACCTGCCCCGCCTCATTCCCCCATTGCAGGAAGGAAGTGGGGCAGGCTAAACCCGCCACCTATCATCTCAGATCAGGGTAAACAGCTGGGATGAGGGGCGCTGGGACTTGTCGACATGCAGAGAGCAGCTGCTCTCCCAGGCACGGGTGAGTCTTAACACTACCACCTCATCCTCCCACCCCACTGAAATCTCTAATCAGAGATAGCAGCAAGGAGATTTCCACTAGGGCAAGGGGCTTGTAGCCTAAGTCCCACTCCGTGGAGAAACCCCAAGAGGTTGCATGGGTCAAATTGGGGTGCTCCACAGGTTGGATTAGCCCCGAGAGCTGGAGGTTCTAAACCCCTGCCAATATGAACTGGGATCCTCCCAAGTCTTCTGACAAAGTGACAGTGTCACTTCACCCCAGGCATTGGGGCAAGGAGGGAAACAACAGGAGTCTCCTTGATTCCTTTTCTTCTCCAAAGCCCAGCATGAAATAAGAAACCAACTCTGTTCCTTCCCCAAATTCTGTGTGCTTGTCCGAAGGCTTGGTGGGTGGCTATTAAGCCAAGCCAAAACTTGACTATCATTTATTATTCGTGAACAAACAGCTGCCTCAGTTTTAATCCATCGTTTCTGCACAGCAAAATGTGAAGGTATGGGCTACTATAGTCATGAAGTTACCTGTAATGTTTCCTTCTCTTGACATCTGGAAAGTCTCTTCCGTAGATATGACAGAGGTGGATATTCAAACCTGTTAAAAGTGTAGGTAAATGACAATACTGGACTGTCCCATATTTAGAGTAGCTAAATGCAAAGGCTGCAACCCAATGGCAATTACTGAGTCTCAAAGTTCTGTCAAAATCTTCACTTGTTCTTGATTTCAATTCCAGTGCAATGCATTATTGGAAGAAGTTTCACTTCATGCTAAATGTTATCAAGGATTTCAAGAATTATTTGGGAAGTCTAAAGTTTGCTTTGTTTAACTGTGACCACAAATTTGAAGTTGTAGAATTTACTCAATAGAAATAAAATTATGCAAAATAAACACCAGATTGGGGATTCTGCTGCTGTACCGCCCACCCCGCTGCCCAGCAGACTCCCTGCCTGAGCTGACGGAGGTGGTCTCGGACTTGGCGTTGAGGACCCCTAGGATGATGGTTCTGGGGGATTTCAACTTCCATGCAGAGACCTCTGTGTCCGGGGTGGATCAGGACTTCATGGCTGCCATGACGACCATGGGGCTGTCCCAACATGTCATCGGCCCAACGCATGTAAGAGGACACACACTTGATCTGGTCTTCTCGACTGGGCAGGAGGATGGTGATCTGGAAGTGGGGGAATTGACATCTGTTCCTCTGTCATGGTCAGATCACTTCCTATTGAGGTTTAGACTTTCAGCAGCCTTTTCCCTCTGCAAGGGTGGGGGGGCCTATTAAAATGGTCCACCCCCGGAGGTTAATGGATTCAGATGGATTCCAGAGGGCTCTGGGGGATTTTCCTGCTGGGGGATTTTCCTGCTGGACAGGGGGAGTGCAACCCTGTTGTTTCTCTTGGCTGGTAGTCCTGTTGAAGCCCAGGTTGCTTTGTGGAATGTAGAGATGACCCGGGCAGTTGACACGATCGCGCCCAAGCGCCCTCTCCCTCTGGGCAGAGCCTGGCCAGCTCCTTCGTACACACCAGAGCTGAGGGCAATGAAGCAAGAGGGAAGACGGCTGGAACGCAGATGGAGGGTAACTTGTGCTGAATTTGACTGAACACAGGTTAGAGCTCATTATCGAGCCTACTCTGTGGCGGTGAGGGTGGCAAAGAGGGAATTCTTTTCCACCACAACTGCATCTTCTCAGTGCCGTCCAGCAGCGCTTTTCTGAGTGGTCTGTGGCCTTTTACACTCTGGGCCAGCGAGAGAAATGGTAGAACCCTCGGTTGCACGCTGTGATGAGTTTGCACGGCACTTTGAAGATAAAGTCGCTCAAATTCGTCATGAATTGGACACCACAATTAGTGCAGCTCCTTTAGTAGAGGTGTCCAGAGCACCGTCTGGTTCAGTTTTATTGGATGAATTTCAGTTATTGAGGGCCGAGGATGCGGACAAGGTGCTTGGCCAAGTCCAGTTGACCACCTGTGTGCTTGACCCTTGCCTGTCATGGCTTATTAGATCAAATAAGGAGGGGATAGCCGGCTGGGTCCAGGAGGTTGTAAATGCCTCGAGAGAGGGAATGGTGCCGGCCTCTTTGAAAGAGACGGTGATTAGGCCACTCCTCAAAAAGCCTAACCTGGAACCGGATGTTAATAACTACAGGCCGGTAGCCAATATCCCATTCCTGGGCAAGGTGCTTGAGCGGGTGGTTGCTGGTCAACTCCAGGCACTCTTGGATGAAACGGACTATCTAGATCCATTTCAATCTGGATTCAGGCCTGGTTTTGGAACGGAAACTACCTTGGTTGCCCTGTGGGATTACCTCTGCCGGGAGAGGGACAGGGGGAGTGCAACCCTGTTGATTCTCTTGGACCTCTCAGCTGATTTCGATACCATCGATCATGGTATCCTTCTGGATAGGTTGTCTGGGTTGGGAGTTGGAGGTACTGCGCTCCAGTGGTTCCGATCCTACTTGGGTGGCCAATTCCAGAAGGTGGTGCTGGGGGATTACTGCTCTGTCCCTTGGCAGTTATGCCATGGGGTGCCACAGGGCTCTATTTTATTTATTTATTATATTTATGAATCGCCCATCTGGCCAGATACATCTACATGAAACCACTGGGAGAGGTTATCCGGAGGTGTGGGCTGAGGTGTCATCAATATGCAGATGACACCCAGCTCTAGCTCTCCTTTTCATCTAATCCAGGTGAGGCAGTGGCTGTTCTGAATCAGTGCCTGGGCATGGTAATGGACTGGATGAGGGCTAATAAACTGAGACTCAATCCAGATAAGACGGAGGTACTGTTAGTGGGTGGTTCGTCTGCCCGGCTAAGTGATATTCAACCAGTTCTGGATGGGGTTGCACTCCTCCTGAAGGATCAGGTTCGTAGTTTGGGGGTGCTCCTGGATCCACAACTGTCACTCGAGGCACAGGTGAACTCGGTGGCATGGAGCACCTTTTATCAGCTTAGGCTGATATACCAACTACGTCCTTATCTGGACAGAGATAGCCTAGTTACAGTTACCCATGGTCTGGTAACCTCTCGTTTGGATTACTGCAATGTGTTATACGTGGGGCTGCCTTTGAAAACGGTCCGGAAACTTCAGCTGGTCTAAAATAGGGCAGCGAGATTGTTAATGGGGACTGGCTGATGTGAACATATTATGCCAGTGCTCTCTCATCTGCACTGGCTGCCAGTCTGTTTCTGGGCCCGATTCAAAATGCTAGTACTAGCATTCAAAGCCCTAAACGGCTTGGGGCCAGGGTATCTGAAGGATCGTCTCCTCCCATATGTACCTGCCCAGACACTAAGATCCTCTTCAGCGGTCTTTCTCCGAGAGCCCCTGCCAAAGGAAGTGAGGCAGGTGGCTACCAGGAGGGCCTTTTCTGCTGTGGCACCCCGGTTGTGGAATGAGCTCCCCAAAGAGGTTCGCTTGGCGCCTACTTTGTATTCTTTCCAGTGCCAGGTGAAGACCTTTCTATTCTCCCAGGCATTTTAATCATCTTAATCATTTTAATCTTGTAGTTGTTTTTAACTGTTATTGTAACTGCTGCTGCTAGCTCTGCTGTTTGTTTTTAATCTGTGGTTTTAAATTTTATATTCATTTTATATTGTATTTTATGGTTTTAACTGTTGTAAACCGCCCAGAGAGCTTCGGCTATTGGGCGGTATAAAAATGTATTAAATAAATAAAATAAACATATATTTCATTATCTCCTAAAAGTGTGTGTATGTGTATGTGGGAAGGACAGAAAGTGCCCCTCCTCACAACCTCACGTCTACTACCCAAAATCCAATAAAAAAACTGTTCCCCGTTTCTTTCTTCTTTATCTTTTCACTTTGTTATCATGCTTTCATGTATGCCTTGAGATTTACCCTTCCCTGCCTTCATAGCTGTCTGTAACTTAACATGTTCTCTCCACTACCCTTTTCCTTAGTTGGGGTTTCCATGTCTTTAAACAGCCAAGCAGCTGCTCTCCCTAGAGCATTTTGTTTTGCTGCTTACTTAATAGCATCTGGTTGAAGATATTGTCTGTTGGGGCTGCAGAAAGTAAACCCAAGCCCCAGACTCGGAGCGGTTTGTGTATGTCATTGTACTTACCTGAAAGAACGATCAATGATAGTCAGTACATCTCCATGTTTTAAGCCTACAGGATCCTGAAAGCCACTTCCATTCAGCTGTGTTGGATTTACAGAACTTAAGTTAAACAAAATTGCCTAAAAACAAAACGAAAAATTATCCAGCTCATTCAACTAAGAAAAGATAAATGAGGTACACATCAAATCAATACCAATAATAATGGACCTATCTTTAAAGGCAGTCTAAAAATCAATTAAAATCAATTAAAAAATTATACACCTCATACTAACAATAATAAAAATTACACACCTCTTTATTTTCATTGACTTCAATTTTACAGTGCTCTTTAGAAACTTGAGGCAGCTGGATTCGGATGTCACATTCCTTTTTCCTTTAAATATAATCACACAATTTTCAGATTTAATTTGCAAATTAAGTAACTATACACTGCCTCTTAAAACTTGCCATGATACTACTATTCAAAAAAATACAAAAATAAACCTCTTATTTGCGCAGTGGCATATTTGCAATCTGAACAAGAGTGTGCAGAGAAAAGTGATCGCTTCAATATCTACTCCATATTTCCCACATAATACAGGTGCACAAGTGATACTACAGAATCCAGTTCCCCCTGCCTATCCATATCTGGCTCCATGCAATCTCTCCTGCATTCTGTCCCCTCAGCTGTTTTGCAGCACACACAGGTCGGACAGCCAGCCAACAATTCTTCCTCTTGAAAAACAGCTTTGGGGAAAGAGTGTAGGGTAGATGGTCATCATGACTGGATGTAGAATAGCATCCTGTTGGCCCACTTCATTAGATGCATAGAGTATTATGAAGAGCTTCAGGTTTATATACAATACATACGGTGTGGGGAAGAATTGTCAACAGTGAGGTGAGAAGGAAATTTATTTTATTCACTCATTATATTTATACCCCACCTTTCTTCCTGCAAGGAACCCAAGGCGGCTTACATAATCCTCCTCCACCTCTCCATTTTATCCTCACAACAACCCTGTGAGGTAGGTTAGGCTGAGAGTCAGTGACTGGCCCAAAGTCACCCAGTGAGTTTCATGGCCGAGCGGGGACTAGAACCCGGATTTCCCGGGTCCCAGTCCAACACTCTCACCACTACGCCACACTGGCTCTCAAAAATTACCGGTAATTGCAAAAAGTGACAATTGGACACTAGCATTAACATAAATTAACATAAATTACGTTGTGCTAGTGTAAGCGATCTCTAGCACAATGTCAATTGCATTTGCTGGCACAATGGGTTCCCCTGGAAAACCCATTGCACCAGCAAACGCTATTAACATCGCACTAGAGGTCGCTTGTGCTAGCGTAACATACTTTATCATAGTGCCCAATTGGATTCTGTCCATTATTAAGAAGGCTCATTCACAGTGCAATTGTTAAAATTTAGCTGATAACACAAACATCTTGGCACTAGGTAAGCCAATCAACACATGTACTGTAATTTGATAGAAATCCTTTATCCCGTTTTCAAGCCTCTGGTGACAGAATTCATCAACAGGCTTAATTCTAACTCAGCACTCTCACTCTGATCTCCCTTTAGAGTCTCTTTCCTCCACAATGGTCACTTTAAGGTCAGGAACAGAGTATCCTGGGAGACTGAAGTGTCTCCCATGGGTTTTGAATATTGTCATTTCTGATGTCGCACTTTCCCAAAAGGTGTGTCCATTTATTCTTTTACATATAGCCTGTTTGCCCAATGTAGAATGTTGAAGGGCACTGCTGACAGAAGATGAGCAAGTGAATGAACCCTTAATGCTGTGGGTGACCCCATGCATGTAAGTGGGCTATAGTCCACAAAAGCTTATGCCAGAATAAATTACATAATAAATTAGTTTTTTTAGGTGGAAGTGAAGAATCTGTGTCCCTCCAGATTTCATTTTCATTTCATTTCTATACCGCCCCACAGCCGAAGCTCTCTGAGCGGTTCACAACAGTTTGTACATAAAAACAATAAAAACATACAAAATAGTTAAAAAGATTAAAAACCAAATTTAAAAGCAGTTTAAAATAACAATCCAAAGGTTAATAAAACTAACCCTACAGGTGACAATCCCACCCCCACCCCCCGTGCTATTTTGAGCTCTTAACTATTGAATGCCTTGGCATAGAGGGAGGTTTTAACCTGGCGCCAAAAAGATAGTAAGGTTGGCGCCAGGCGGGTCTCAGTGGGGAGCTTATTCCACAATCGGGGGACTACCACTGAGAAGGCCCTCCCCCTTGTTGCCACCAGCCGAGCCTCTCTTGGAGGTGGCAATCGGAGGAGGGCCCCAGATGTTGAGCGTAGTGTCCAGGTAGATTGCGGTTGGGAAAGACGTTCCATCAGGTATTGTGGTCCTAAGCCGTGTAGGGCTTTATAGGTTAGAACCAGCACCTTGAATTCGGCTCGGAAGCATATTGGCAGCCAGTGCAAATGGGCCAGAACTGGTGTAATGTGCTCGGACCTTCTGGTCTCCGCAATAAGCCTGGCTGCCGCATTTTGCACAAGCTGCAGTTTCCAAACAGTCTTCAAAGGCAGCCCCACATAGAGTGTATTGCAGTAGTCTAGTTTAGAGATCTCCAGAGCGTAGATTACTGAGACCAGGCTATCCCTGTCCAGATAGGGGCGTAGCTGGGCCACCAGCCGAAGCTGGTAGAAGGCACTCCTTGCCAGAGGCCACTTGAGCCTCAAGTGACAAAGATAGCTCCAAGAGCACTCCCAAGCTACGAACCTGCTCCTTCAAGGGGAGTGCAACCCCATCCAGAACAGGTTGAACACCCTCCATCTGGTCAAAGGAACCACCCACTAACAGCATCTCAGTCTTGTCTGGATTGAGCCTCAGTTTGTTAGCCCAGTCCATTGTCACAGCCAGGCACCGGTTCAGCACATCCACAGCCTCACCGGCTGAAGATGAAAAGGAGAAATAGAGCTGCGTGTCATCAGCGTACTGATGGCAACGCACTCCAAAACTCCGATGACCCCACTCAGTGGTTTCATGTAGATATTAAATAGCATAGGGGATAAGACCGAACCCTGATGAACCCCATACTGGACAGTCCATGGGGCCGAGCGGAACCACTACAATGCAGTGCCCCCCACCCCCAACTCAGACAGCCGCTTCAGAAGGATACTATGGTCGATGGTATTGAAAGCCGCCGAGAGATCCAGGAATATCAACAGGGTCGCACTTCCCCTGTCTCTCTCCCAACATAGGTCATCATACAGGGCGACCAAAGCTGTTTCTGTGCCAAAACCAGGCCTGAACCCCGACTGAAATGTTGGGACTCCAACTTCAATCAACCCCAACCAGTATGGTCAATAGCCAGGGATGATGGGAGCTGTAGCCAGATTCTTTTTCACTGCTTTAAGATGCCACAAGACCCTTTGTAGTTTTTGCTGTAATGGACTAACACAACTAGAGCTTCAGTAAACTTTAAGTTAAGGGTTAAACTCATCAATTAGGCAAACCCTAAACATTAGTTCTAGAAGAGGAGACATCAGTGTTGCATATCCAATCTGAACCACTGAAAACATACTGTTAGCAGCTTCCTCAACTTCAGCTGTGGTAGCTCCACTTAAGGAAGAGTTTCACAACAAAGAAAAAAAAAAAGCAACATAAATCCTAAAGTTAAGATTTTATTTCTGAAGTAGCTCTAATTTCTATCAATGTGCAAACTTAGAACTAGTATGCTGGTGCAGGGACAGGCTGAGAATTTAATTGTTATGACACCATCTGAGGTTTTAATATTTAAAAATGGTATCAACGTTACTAATTATTTTTACAATGCATAAAGAAGTTTACACAATGAAATACTGTAATACCTTGGATTGCAAGTAACTTGGTTTGAGAGCGTTTTGCAAGACAAGCAAATTTTTAAATATTTATTTATTTATTTTTTACTTGATATACAAGCGATGTCTTGCAATACAAGTACTGTAGTACGGCTAAAATGAAAAATCTCTGTACAAATTTTTTTGGGGGGATTTCGTTTTGATATAAGAGTGTTTTGGATTACAAGCACGTTTCCGGAACGAATTATGCTCTCAATCCAGGGTATGACTGTATATACATTGTGTATATTTCAATATACAATGAAATATACAACATACATAAACTGTATTTTCTAATACTATTAAGTCTTACCTTCCAAACAAACATGAGTTTGCAGTCAGTGGAAAATGAGTTCCATCAGTCCCATTTCTTTTAATGACAACAATTTTCCCAAGAAGTGGCATTTTCTCGATTGCATATCTTACCTGTAAGGATTGTATATGAAAGTCACAAAATTTCATTTAATTACCATGCATGGACAGTATCTTTCTATTACACCAAAAGGATCGTGAGTTTTTCTGAGACTGCAACATTCCCAGAATATCAGGCAATATACTATTATTGCAGTGCTAATATGTGCAAAATTTATTTAACCAAGAATAGAACTTGAACATATATTGGCAAGTACAGTATTAACATAACTATATTGTACCTAGGTTTATAAAGCCCATTTAGCAATGTTACTATTTCTACAACTTTGCTGTTTGTTATTTCAGAAAGCACATTTATTTCAATATGACTGAAGTCACAGGTGTTATAAGTAGAAATAACCGGGGTTTTTAACTTATTCTAGCCACCTTGTCCAATTACAATAATTTGAAAGACAAAGTCTGTCTTGCACATAAATGTTCTAAATAGTTAAGAACAAGTATTTAAATATTTACACTCAAATCATACCTAAATACTCATATGTATCTTGGAGGCTACTATCTATTTTAACTTTCTGCCCCTATTCACTCATATCAAGGTTTTTTTTTACAGACATTACAAAAATACATCTGGATGTTTTTATTTGTTGATGTTTTCTGAAGTTGTTACATTTTCCTAAGCAGGCTAGAATGTGTTTGCAAATATTAAATTGCATGTTTAAATTGCATCTGATTGGCTTAATGAAACATATGAAGTTTAGACACAGGATCACCTCAAATAAAACACATTTCCTACAGAGATAGTACTTTTATGTGGGGAATAACAACATGTTTATTTTACGATAACTGCACATGCATTATATACCACAGCATAGAAACTGTTTGCACACATTTTCCACAAACAGAAGCACCATCTGTTTAGAAAACACATTGTTTCAAAGCTCGTTACAAAACTACAGGAAACGAAATTACACTTCAACAGAATAACCTAAGTACTGTATATATTTGAAAAGTCACATGACCAAGGCTTTCCAACTCATTCAGGGCACAATCCTATGTTTGGACAGAAAAAAGTTTACAGCCAGCTGTGCTGGTGGGGAATGCCGGGAGTTGTAGGACCCATAGTTAAACAAGCTGTAGTGATGGTCACCAATTTAGATGGCTTTAAAAGGGGATTGGACAAATTCATGGAGCATAAGGCTACTGATAGCTACTAGTCCTGAAAGCTATATGCTACCTCCAGTATGAGAGGCAGTATGCCTATGTACACCAGTTGCTGGGGAGCATGAAGAGGGTGCTGTTGCACTCATTTCCTGCTTGTGGGTTTCCTGTGGGCAGCTGGTCCCACTGTGTGAATAGAATGCTGGACTAGATGGATCCTTGGTCTGATCCAGCATGGCTCTTCTCATGTTCTTAATTGTCCCCAAATGTTGAAACCATACACCTTGAAATTCAGAACCCTCCACAACTGGGCCATCATCTTTACTGTATACAGAACTATCGTCTCCTAGCAGCAAAGAACCATGTTACAATTTTGTTGGAACCCGAGTGCCTGCGATTGATGCCTTGTTGATGTGGCACACCCGAAAAAATTAAAGCCTTGGCCCCTCCACACACAGCCAGCAAAAAAACAGCAACACGCGTATCTCGCGTGACTATCTAGTACAAATATCTAGTACAAAGAAGTCCTGAGATGCCAACTTTCGCCACAACGTGGACTACCGCTGTGGACAGCTCTCTGCTCAGAGCAGTCCCCACGAGGTCAGCCTGACGGCAAGCCCCAGACTCCCCTCAGTAAAATCACTGTTTCCCCCGACGTTTCTCTCACTGCCCTCAGGCAATCTGATCAACGCATCCCCCTGCCCCCAGGTCAGGCTGCAATTTTGCCGCTCACGGCGCATCTCCTCATCACCCGCAGCTCCAGCCGCTCGCTCCCAGCCAGGTGCGCCCTTCCTCCGCAAACTCCTTCCTCTCCATCCGCTACTTCACCCAAAGTGCCGACTACGCCACTTCTTCCCCGGATTCCGCTCGTAAAAGCGACGGAGCCCCTCCACCCGCGCCGTCCCCAACGCTCGATACCGACCAAACGGCCCTCACCCGCGCGCGCCCTCCTCACCGCTCGCTCAGCCGCAGGACCTCCGTCGCCAACTGCTGCCTACCTGACAGCGCTAACTGGGAATCAAGCCCGCGCGCGCGCACTCTCCCTTGGCTTATTCAAATCGTCGCGCGGTCGTCGTTCCGCTGACTTCACGTCTCGTATCCCTCCGCCACGCAAAACGTCCCGCTGTCTTCCAACCCGCGGCCCCTTGAAACAGAGGAACAACCCAACTTGCTCTCCGCTGCTCTCTTTCAACTACTGGACAAAACCGGCTCGCACGAATCACAGAATTCCACTTTACTAGAGCAAGGTGTGGGGACTACTTCGCGAAAGGATAAATATAGTGGGACGAATTACGAGACTATCGTTTTTTTAAAAGAGGCGCGGGACGTTCTAATTGGTGCAAACTGGGATGACGTAGGCAGAAAACCGGTCCAATGGGGAGCTCGGAGGGACGTTCAATTTTTAACAGACGCTCGACAAAAGCACTCTATGTTCATGCGCGTCTCCCGCCAAGTAGGGGGGGAACCTTTGCTTTGCCTTTTTCAATTGCCTGGGCGTGGAGGCTTATGGGTGGACGTTTAGTCCCTTGTTCTAAGGTGGAGTCTATGAATAGTCCCACGGAAATGCATTTAAAAATATGTTTCATTACTTCACCTAGTTTTTGAATTAGAAAGAAAAGGGGGGGGGGGAATGCGGCCTGTAGCCTTACCATTTTTTCTGTAAGTTTCTCTCGAAGTGGAACAGCTTAGCAGCCTTATCAAAGCTCCCCCTGAGCTAGGCGGAACCACGCTGTGCCCGTCCTCTTCTCCCCTCACCCGTGGAGATCTCGAAAGCGGCCCTTCCCAGCCTGGAGCCCCCTAGGTGGGTTGGACAGCTGGGGTTGGTGGGAGTTGTAGTCCAGCCCATGTGGGCCGGCTCCAGGCTGGGAAAAGTTGTGCTACACTGACAGCCCGATTCTCTGCAGCGTTTGGGCGGCTTAAGCCCTTTGATTTAAATGGGTCCGGCTGCCGGTAGAGTTTCGCCACTAGCTCCCGGCGCTCCACCGTAGCATCTTCATGCCTTGCGTGTTACAGCGCAACCCCATGTAGGTTTACTCAGAAGTAAGCCCCACTGAGTGCAGTGCAATTTACTCCTAAATCAAGTATGTTATAGGATTGCAGCAGCCTAGGTGCTGCACTCGCTCTGTGTCCAGATATCCTTAACCATCATTAATCGAACCGCCTCTCAGATTATTGGGATGAAGGAAACCGGGTTACAAGACGGGGGGGGGGGGGGAGGTGTCTTGTTTAACAAGGCAATCCTGCACACGTATACTCGGAAGTGAGTTCAATGAGGCTTACCCGCAAGTACTGTACATGGCTAAGATTGCAGGAAGCCGCTTTGAATTCAATGGGACTTATTTCTGAGTTGATAGGATTGTGATGTAAAACACCGTTCTGGGTTCATTTGCCTGTCCCTTTGCTTTCCAAGCACGTTGTTTCGTTGCGGCTGCAAATCAGATGAACATACATTTCCTTGGGCAAAAGTCCCATTTAACTGACTTCCGAGAAAGCATGCTTAGAACGGTGGTGTCTGTGCGACCTTTGGTAAGGGATGCGCATAATCAATCTGCAAATGTGTTTAAGATCGAGATGATGTCCCTGGCGCCCGCCGTGAAAGAGTAGCGTAGCCTTCAGGCAGAAGCATCCCTTTCTAGATACCCCCGTTTCGTCTGCGTTTTGTTAAGTCTTTTGCATGAGGGCACGAAGGAAGACAGGCCAGGAACAAAGACTTAAGTTATTTGGATTGTGGATGTAAGTAGCTTACAAAAGTCCAGCTGCTTTCTATTCCCCTTTCCATTATGTTATCAGAGTTAGAAAAGTAGAAAGCTAAAAAATCTGATATCGGAAGCAGATGAGACAAACTGCTTTAGGGTGCAATGCTGTCTCTGCATGTTTAGACAGACAAAAGTCCTACAACTGGCTGGGGAATGCTGGGAGTTGTAGGACTTTTTTTTTTCCTGTCTAAACATGTATAGGACTGCACCCTTAAAATGTAAAGCATTCTATCAGGTCTCTTGGACTGTTGTTCTGTTCCTTTTTGTTTTAATATACACAGAATTGAAACAAAACAATTACAGATCTACAATAAGTGTACTTATGTATGGGGAAGTGTTGGGAAGAAATATGATATCCTTCCCCCAATTACATACAGTATTGTATTTTTTATTTTATTTTTTTACACAGAAGACTACATTTGGTTTGCAGGAGTGTTGTTTTTCCTGTGGACGGCAAGTATGCAGGTTTCTGCCTGCATACTTCAGGTTATGTCTAGCTGGATATAACCACTCATTCAAGACTTTCTTTTGTTACATCTAGTCAGTTTTGTTTAGGAGAAAAGGAGCTGGTTAGAAGAACTTTAAATTTGGAATTAATATATTACTTGCAATTTAGGGTTGTATCCAATGTTAGTTCTACTTAAAGTAGACCCATTGAAATGAATGGGACTTGTTAGTCATTCATTTCAATGGGTTTACTTTAAATAGAACAACATCGGATGCAAGCCTTTGGTTTTCCTTAACATTTTCTAGTTATATGTGCAAATTGTGCCATTTGTGGCACATAAATATTAGAAATAAATTAAATTGTATAACTGACATTGGGAGCAAAAAAAGTGCCACCAATCTGAATAGTGTTTGTTTTGAATATGCTTAATCGTGGTTCTCAAAAGATGTAGTGGGGATAGTCAGATAGTAGGGAAATGCTTTTTATTTATTTCTCCCGTCTGGTGCCTACCAGGTCTGTCAGCATATGACAGTTAAAACAAAATGAATAAAGCCTAACTCTTCTTGACTTATCAAAGTGCTTTTCTGCAGAAGTAACATTACCTCTTCAATATTACTTTTTCAATAGTAATATTGAAATAGAACATTAAATCAGCAATATGTGGAAGGATCCACTTTGCAGTGGAACTAGAAAAATACACTGTGGCAGGTATATGCTAAAGAAAGAGTAAGGAAAATGTAGTATTTCCAGATTTTCACTATATTCACAATACACAGCTAACCAGTTTCCAGCCCAGTTTTGAAACTGGGCTTGGTCTAGAGACTTAGTCATGGAATCAGTGGGGCTAAAGTAAACTATGATTAACTCAAATCTCATTGATTTTAATGGATCTACTCTATGACCTGGTTCGCACAATCACCAAGCCACAGTGAGCTGTGGTGCATGCTGGGCAGTTTTTGAATATTCAAGTTGTGGCTTGCCATGTTGTCCGAACCTGGAGACCGTGGGTTATGCGAGGGTTAAATAATCCTCACATAACCCATGTTCTGTTGTTAGGTTATGCAAGGTTAGGTTGTTTAACCCTCACAGAGCTCACGGTCCCCAGATTCAGATGATACGACAGGCCACCAGTATGTGCCGCAGCCCACCGTGGCTTAAATAAGCTACGGTGGGCTGTTCAATCATGCAAACCAACCCTACATATGATTAAGTCTGGACCCAACCCACTCTGCATAGTTTTACACTTCACCAAAAGGTTTTCAACTTGTTTTTTAAATTATCTTTTAGAATTTAAGGCTTTTATAGCCACTCAGGGGAAGAAAAAAGTACATAATGCGATGCCAGCTTGCTAACTTCTTTTTATTCTCTAACCAAAGCAGCAATGAAAATAGTCATTGTGTTTACATTCACTTCTAATAGCACAGCAAATAACATTTATCCTCTGCTTGTGTTCCTTTTCAGTTCAAAGTCCAGCAGTATCATAAAGTGACCCCATCCCTGCCCGAAACTCACTAGACTACTAAAGCTGCTGTCGTACCCCACCCCTCAGTAGGGCATCAAACTTGCCCTCATTGGGATCTCTGGGTGCGCTTACATAAAGTTGGGGGTTTCTTTTCCTCAAACCCTCACCCTTACACCTCTCACACTGCCTTTGGGATGTCTAATCCCTACCTTATACCTCTTTGACCAGTACAATAAGCACAGCTTCCCACACAGGATGTTTCAAATAACAAAGAAAAGTTTATTTTTAAACACAACAAGTTCTGGAAATAAGTTTCAGGTGTAAATTTCAGATAATCTTCAGGAATGTACTATCTTATCCTAATACCAAGCCTCCCTCAACAACTGTTCCCAATATTAATCCCTGCACACACTCTCTCTCTCTCTCCTGCACTCTCCTCATAAACCCACAAAAACCCTAAACCCTCACACAAAAAACCCTGCCTGAACAACACTGCCCACTGTTTACAGGCAGTCCCCAGGTTACGAAGGAGTTCCGTTCTTAAGAATGTCTTTAAGTCGCATTTGTACGTACGTCGGAACAGTATAGCATAGTATACGGCATTTACACAAATTGTGTGAACATATTATGCCAGTGCTTTCTTGTCTGCACTGGCTGCCAGTCTGTTTCCAGGCCCGATTCAAAGTGCTAGTACTAACATTCAAAGCCCTAAATGGCTTGGGGCCAGGGTATCTGAAGGATCGTCTCCTCCCATATGTACCTGCCCGGACACTAAGATCCTCTTCAGCGGTCCTTCTCCGAGAGCCCCTGCCAAAGGAAGTGAGGCACGTGGCTACAAGGAGGAGGAGGAGGAGGACCTTTTCTGCTGTGGCACCCCGGCTGTGGAATGAGCTCCCCAAAGAGGCTCGCCTGGAGCCTGCTTTGTATTCTTTCTGGCACCAGGTGAAGACCTTTCTATTCTCCCAGGCATTTTAATCATCTTAATTATTTTAATCTTGTAGTTTTTTAACTGTTATTGTAACTGCTGCTGTTAGCTCTGCTGTTTGTTTTTAATCTGTGGTTTTAAATTTTATATTTATTTTATATTGTATTTATGGTTTTTACTGTTGCAAACCGCCCAGAGAGCTTTGGCTATTGGGCGGTGTGATGAAAGGGTTAACATCTAGCATTGCCAGGCAGAGTGGTCACGCCCAGCAACCTATGGCGCTCGCCTGTAGAAAGTTCTGATGGGAGGGGGAGCTCTGTATGTGCCTGTGTGTGAGAGAGGAGTTAGTTAGGGAGATGAGAGAAGTGAGTTGGAGGGAAGTGAGTTAGGGGGATTCTAGTCAGTCAGTCAGATAAGAGTCAAAGTTAATTCAACAAACTATTGCCTCTATGGAAAAGAGGTTGTTCCTGTTTAAAGAAATGTTTTACTTTAGAAAATAAAGAACTATTTGTTGGGTTACTGAAGAGACTGTCTGGTAACTGTTTCCATCCTGAAGCACACACACCTACCGGTAATCACTTGGTATAGCTGCTAAGAGAAAGATATCTACCCAGCGTAAACACCACAATAACCAGCAATGGTATTTTAACAGAGTTTATCTCCCACAGACAGATTGTCCGCTCAGGTTTGTCTGGGAGTGAGTGAAGACTTGTGACAGAGTTGGAACAGTGTTAGTTTAAAATAGGGATTAGCATTGTTATCAATAACTGAGAAGCTTATTGGTGATCAAAATACGAAGGAGTTAATTGTAAACTTGTTAACTGCGGCCAGGCTAATGATAGCGAGAAATTGGAAAGTACAACATGTTTTCCTAATAACAAACTGGTATAAGGAAGTTTGGGACATAGCCCTAAATGATAAACTAACTAGTAGTATCAAATGCAAAAAAGGATTGCTAAAGAAGAATAATTTTATGGAGATATGGAATCAATTACTAGACTATGTATTAATAAAGGGGAAGGGTAACATGCCGTGTCAGGATATGTTATATTTTTGGAATTTAGACTTTATTTGATCAAGAGGATAGAAGTATATTAATTGGTCCCTTGGAGGGTGGGGGGGAGCACTTTATGATTTATTGTATGTTGATTATGTTATATTTGTGCAATAATTTTGTATTTTGCTAAATATATTTTCTGCGTTATAATTTGTTTTGAAAAATAAATAAAATATTTAAAAAAATATAGGGTGAACTAAAACCCTGGAGCTACCATATCTCAGCCCCTGGGTTAGTGAAGAAAGTCAACTAACAGCCAGTAGTGAGAGAAATAAGATTAAATAATTATCATCACAGGCAGTATAAAAATGTATTAAATAAATAAATACTGTAAGTCAGCGTAGCTGGCTGGGGCATGCTGGGAGTTGTAGGCCAAAAACATCTGGGGACCCAAGGTTGGAGAATACTGCTCTAAGTAAATGACGTAGAGCCTGGGAACCCGGAAGTCCGTTCATAAGTATGAGTTGTCTGTAAGTCAGACGTTCTTAACCCGGGGACTGCCTGTATGTAACACAGGCTCTACCCCCCTTCTCACTGTCTCAGCCAATCATGTCCCCTATGTAAATACACCATTCTTCCTGTCCATCCTGTCACACTCACCTAACATAACACACAGATAAGAGCAGGAATACATGCTTCTAATCATATGCTCTGTACAAAAACAAAAACACATTATACTTACCACCTATACACTTTAAATTTAAACCCAAATAACATAACATCACAGCTGCCTCTTAATAAATGTGCAAATGTGGTGTACATAGTAAAGGATCTTACAGACTCAAGAGCACCTGGGGCTCTGGGACATAACAGTTCCACAGACCCGGAGTGCCTAGAGTGCTGTTCCCTCTGCTCCTTTTCTCTTCCCACTCCTGCTACGGCAGTCTAGCTATCGCTGTCTCTTGGCCTCTTCCCCCCCATCTGTAAATTAGAATAAAGAACTGACTCCTATTACAGGGTTATTGTGAGGAAAGAGAAGCACTATCAAACACTTTGCACACAGGCTTATTCAAACAGGCCTGCAAAGGGAACCAGCCCACATGCCTCTTTGCAGTCCTTGAAGTGTGATATCCAGTTTCCACGGGTGCTCCCAGGTGAAGCTTTTATGGTGCCATTGCCCTGCCTCATTTACAGAATTTGACAGGGGGGAGTCCATAAGTTGTCAACTGCAAATCAGGGATGTGTGTTTCTGCGCGCAACCTTCAAAAGCTAAAATTTAAAAAGGCATGAAACCTCAGAGACTGTGGTTTGCCACTTTTTTTCAAGGACTCGATGAGCAGGTCAAGCACTAGATGGGCCAAAGTGCTAAGGTAGCTACTTGTCACCTGGCTCTGGCTTAAAGCCAGGAGGCAGAGAGAAACCTGCAGAAGCAGTTGCATGAGTGCTGCACTGTGCACAAGGCAGGGAGAGAGGAGACAGGCAGCCACCATTCGTGCTGCATCTTTGAAACACAGCACATTGTTACCATGGCCACCAGAAGACAAAAAGTTGGAACAGGATGCATTGGCTCTAGTTTGGGTTATTATTATTTATTTACTACACTTCCCACCACAGCTCCCACAATAGTCAGACAGAGTTCAGTGCTCACAAAGCATGCTCAGTCCTCACTGCGGTGGGGGGGGGGGGCTGGTGGGTGGACACACTGGTGCGTGGTGCCCAATCCCAGCTACATTAAAATCTTGGATTTCTCCATTGATTTCAATGGGCAGCTTGCAGTTCATCACCATTTTAATTTGTATGTCGCTTTTCTGCATGACGTACCCAAAGTGGCTCACAACATAAGAACAGCAATACAAAAACAGGAATGCATATCAAAACATCTTTGCAATAATGCATCTTTGCAGTAATAACAACCCAAACAATTCATTTCACTAACACTACCAATTTCAAATTCATTACAAAATAGGCAATATCAACTATTAAAACACAATATCAATATTGATGGAAGCGAGGGGGCACGTGCCTCTCCCAGGGAGATGATGGAGGGAGTTCTGGGGGGCAAAATATACCAGCGCCTGCCACTGTTGAGTGGCAGGCGCTGGCAGAACGCTAGGGGCAGGCCACGCCGACTACGGGGGACAAGGGATCGATGCTTAATACCTATCCCTTGTCCCGGGCCTGCCCAGAGCCAAGGGATAACTGGGGGATGTGTGGCTCCTCTGCACACCTTGCGCTTGCTGTTGTGCAATGCCAGGTCCGTGACCCAAAAAACACCTCTCATCCATGACCTGATCCTGGATGAGGGTGCGGACCTGGCATGTATTACGGAAACCTGGCTGGACGAGGCCGCTGCTCCAACTCTGGCGGCCTTGTGTCCTGCCGGTTTCTCGTATGCCCAGCAGCCAAGGGTTGGGGGACGGGGAGGGGGAGTGGCTGTTATCTACCGGGAGTCCTTGGTCCTTACCAGACTCCCTCTCCGGGAGACCAAGTTTATTGAGTGCATGTACTGGAGGTTGGGTCCCAAGGGCAGTCTGGGGATTCTGCTCGTGTACCGTCCACCCTGCTGCACGACAGACTCCCTGGCCGAGGTGCTGGAGGTGGTCTCTGATGTGGGTGTGTTGTCTCCCAGGCTATTGGTGCTGGGGGACTTCAACGTGCATTCGAGGGCTGCCCTCACGGGGGCACCTCGGGACTTCATGGAGACCATGGCTTCCTGGGAGCAGCACCCTGTATTAACTGGACCTACCCATGTAGCCGGTCATGCACTGGACTTGGTTTTTGTTTCTGGAGAGGGGGGAAATGATCTGGAAATCGGGGGTATATCCACCACCCCCTTGTCATGGTCAGATCACTATCTGGTGGGGTTGGATTTCTCGATGCCACAACCCCTCTGCAGGGGTGAGGGACCTATTAGGATGGTCCGCCCCAGGCGTCTTATGGATCCGGATGGATTCCTGAACGCGCTTGGGGAATTGGAGCACACAAACGGTAGCTCGGTCGAGACCCTGGTGGACGACTGGAATGCTGCAATCACCAGGGCATTAGACCGAGTTGCCCCGAAGCGCCCTCTTCGCCTAAACAGAGCTCGCGCGGCACCATAGTTCACTCCGTCGCTGCGAGCTCTGAAACAAGAGGTGAGAAGGCTAGAGCGCCGATGGCGTAATTCCCACTCCGAAGACAATCGAACACGGGTTAGAGCTGCATCTTCAGCCTACCGGGTGGCGGTGAAGGCAGCAAAAAAGAATTTCTATGCTGCCTCCATTGCGTCTGCGGAGTGCTGCCCCAGGAGGCTGTTCCAAGTGGTCCAGAGTCTGGTCGGTCCAGTCGCTCCAGATCCACTGGAACAGTCTAAAAGCCTCCTGTGAGGCTTTAGCGAAGCACTTCGCAGATAAAATCGATTGGATTAGGAGTGGGATATCGTGCGTCGTGGACACAGGGAGTGAGCGGGAGGAGGCCAATTGCAGACCGGTTTTGTGGGATCGGTTTCGGCTTCTTCCTTCTGATGAAGTGGACAAGGTGCTTTCATCTGTGAGGCCGATCACCTGCTTGCTTGATCCTTGCCCGTCCTGGCTCATTATGAGCTGCAGGGAGAGACTGGGTGAGGGGATCAAGGCGGTGGTGAATGCCTCCCTCGAGGAGGGAGTGATGCCATCAGCCCTCAAGGAGGCAGTAATAAGACCGCTTCTAAAGAAGCCCTCCTTGGATCCCCAGGATTTAAACAACTTTCACCCAGTCTCCAATTTACCATTTCTGGGCAAGGTGATCAAGCGGGTGGTGGGTGCTCAGTTGAAGGCACACTTGGATGAAGCCGATTATTTAGATCCGTGCCAGTCGGGCTTCAGGTCTGGACATGGGACAGAGACGGCCTTGGTCGCCTTGGTGGATGATATGAGGAGGGCTTTGGATAGGGGCGAATGCTCCTTTCTAGTCCTCCTCGATCTCTCAGCGGCTTTTGATATCATTGACCACGGTATCCTCCTGGACCGCCTGGAGGGCTTGGGCTTGGGAGGCACTGTATTGCAGTGGATCCGGTCCTTCCTCTCTGGAAGGTAGCAGAGGGTAGTTCTCGGGGAGGAGGCTTCGGACCCTCGACTGCTCACTTGTGGAGTGCCGCAGGGTTCCATCCTCTCCCCGATGTTATTCAACATCTACCTCAAGCCGCTGGGAGCTATCATCAGGAGGTTTGGGGTGCGGTGTCATCAATATGCGGATGACACGCAGCTCTACCTCTGTTTCAAGTCCTCACTGAGGTTGGCCGTTGAGACCCTGCCCAAGTGCCTGGAGGCAGTGGCTGGCTGGATGGGAAGGAACATGCTGAAGCTGAACCCCGACAAGACCGAGGTACTGCTGGTGGGGGACAAGGGGAGGTTAGGGGATGTTGACCTGGTGCTGAATGGGGTACATCTACCCCTGAAGGACCAGGTCCGCAGCTTGGGGGTCATTCTAGACTCCCAGCTGTCCATGGAGGCTCAGGTGGCAGCTGTGAGCCGGGCGGCGCTGTATCAACTCCATCTGATACGGCAGCTGTGCCCCTACCTTCCTAATCACCTGCTCCCATCTGTGGTTCATGCCTTGGTCTCCTCTCGCCTAGACTACTGTAATGCGCTCTACGTGGGGTTACCCTTGAAGACGGTTCGGAAGCTACAGCTGGTACAGAACGCCTGGTTAAAGGCAGCTGCCGGCAAGATCACATCACGCCAGTGCTGAAGGATTTGTACTGGCTACCAGTTGCTTGCCAAGCTGAATTCAAGGTGTTGGTTTTGCCCTTTAAAACCCTATACGGCTCCGGTCCAGTCTATCTCAAGGAGCGTCTCCAGCAACACCAAGTGGGCCGCTCAACAAGATCTGCCACGGATGGCCTTCTCCTTGTCCCTTCAGCCAGAGCAGCTAGACTGGTGGGGACGAGGAAGAGGGCCTTTTCTGTGGCGGCCCCCGTACTGTGGAACTCTCTCCCGAGTGACCTCCGCCATGCCCCCTCTCTGCTGAGCTTCCGTCGCTCATTAAAAACCTGGTTGTTCAGGCGGGAATATGAGGTAGGTTAAGATTTTAAAATTTTTATATTGTTTTAAATGTATTTTATTGCTTTTATTCTGTGTACATCGCCCAGGGTGGCCGGTTGTCGGCCAGATGGGCGATAAATAAATATTAATAATAAATAAATAAATAAATAATTTAGGGGAACCAGCTACCAGCTCCTTTTCCCAGAGGTAGACCACCCTAGCAAACATGAAGTGTGTCACAGTGCCCTTAACTCTCAAAATCCCTGTGGAGAGCTGCCCCCACACATGCATGAAATGGATCCCTTGGTCCACTTACTCTGATTGCTGGAACACTGCACTGGACTTCAGGACTGCCATGGGAGCATCCACAAGTAAGACCTTAAGTTGGTTCATAATTTCTTTAGGAAGTGAGTAGGTGTGCTTCCTGATGATGCTTTTATCACACCATCACCCTGTCTCAGTTACAGAATTCTACAAGCTTACTTTAAAACTCTTTAAATGTTAAGGTTCTTTCTTACCTTGATATTGATTTTTATTGTTTTATATTGTAAGCTGCCTTGGGAAGATCATGGTCTTGAAAGGCGGCTAAGCAATATATTAAATATAATCATCGTCATCGTCATCATCATCATCATCATCATCATCTTAAATCCTTTTGAAAAAGGCTGCATGATATGGTGAACATGGAGCCTGCTATGGTGCCAGTAGGCAGGGCAGGTTTGGAGGAAGGGGACCCTTCTCCTCCCCTTGGAGGAGTCACAGCAAGACATTGGCCCTGCCTACGGATCCAAGAAGGAGGCGCTATCCCTGAAGAATGGAAGAATCAGAATGTTTTCTAGGAGACCTGAGAAAACAGCAGTTTTCACTTCAGCCTGCCGCTAGTTTGTTGTTTTCCTGTAATTAAAGTTGAAGAGAGAGAAGGCTTGTTCCTGGCAAGCATGACACCTTATGTAGGATCGATCCCTAATCCACAGGCCTAGACTATATTAACTTTAAAGCAAGATTAGGCAACCTCTGGATGTCTGGGGGCCATTTTCACCCAGTGGACCCCTGGTGCAGGAAAAAAAAAAGGCATTTTGCAAGCTACATTTAAACTTTTTTGGCACTCTGTAGCCAACATTTAGCTAAATTTGGCCATTTGGGTGCTCTGTAGCCACTACAGATGCCATTTATTTTCTGATATATATTTTTTTAATTGGGTGTGGCAGGGAATGCATGTGGCCCACAGGCCATGTGTTGCCCACCCCTGCTTTAAAAGGACAAACCTCTGAAGAAAAACAAGAGAATCAACTGTAGCTATTATTATACAACAGAACATTAGGCGGGGCATTGTAGAAATTAGTAGTTTTAGGCTGCAATTTTATACACTTTCCTAAGAGTAAGCCCCCATTGAACTTAATGTAGCATATGTCTGAGCAGACATGCATAGGATTGCACTGTTAAAGTGATGGAGGTGTTTGCATATTGGTTTATTACTGGGGTTATTTGTATATTGGAAATTATAAAGGGAGGTGGATATATGTGAATTACATGTGGTGGGGTAAAAATAGTTGATGCTGGAATTTAATAGGATACATGAAGCATGTTTATACAATCTGCATATTTACATACTTCTGGCATTTTGCTTTGGTAGAATATATGGTTTAGCATCACATTAATAAAGTTTTTGTGGATAGAATGCACAACGGGTGCAAAACCTCAGCAAGGTCATACATTCTTTCTTTGCTGCAGGGCATAAAATTAAAACATTTAGATCTTTCCAAAAGCAAAATCTCTTGATATTTGTGCTTTGCTTTGGTATTTTTTGGGGGAAGCTTGCCTCATTTGCTGTTTTCAAGTGGCTGTGATGTTAAATCACTTCAGATGTGTTGTAGTGAAATGTAAGTAGCTTTGTTAATGTTTACATCACTTTGGATTTAAATTACTCTGAAGTGGCAAAGCGCTGGCACAATCCAACATAGTTTGCCACACTAAATGATGAACTAATTACAATATACAGAGTATATCAGGATAGTCAACTTAGTAAAACTTGATTATTTTACCGACTGAATTGTGACATTGTGACCAATGGAAAATTAGATGTTTTGCAAAAGGTAAACTTGTTACCTTATTTCTTTCAATCTGGCCCTTGCAAAAACATCAGGTAATTTTTGTTGGTCACAGGTTCCTGATGACATTTTGATTCAATTGAGATAAATCTGGAACATAATTATTATTTTATCCAGGCAGTAGGTATATAACAGTGATGGCGAACCTTTTTGAGCCCAAGTGCCCAAACTGCAACACAAAAGCCAACTTATTTATTTCAAAGTGCCTTACATTTGGCAGGAAGGAGGAGGGGGCACTAGCTAATCGCGCCCCGCTCTGTCTCGGGGCATGGCTCTTCACCGGGTGCGCAAAGATTCGGGCGTGCGCGCGCTGTGCTTCTGAGCTGTCTGTTCAGTTAGAAGGAGGGCTGGGTGCCTGCGCAGTCCGCTTCTGGGGGTGGAGATGTTGGAGTGTGCCTGCCTGTGGAGACCAGCGAGGAATGAGTGGAGAGGAGTTACTATGGAAACCCGACGCTGAATGCAGAAGGGGACGGTCTTTTCACGATCTGGCGACCAATGGCTCGAGTGCCCACAGAGAGGTCCCTGCGTGCCAGCTGTGGCACGCGTGCCATAGGTTCGCCATCACTGGTATATAACAATAGCATCTTGCTCTAATACCAGAAAAACCCTATTGATTATGTTACTGTTCTAGCAGACTACTTCTGCCATGACTAGCATCATTCACAACTTCATTAAGAAGATACCTACCAAATAATGGTATAGATCAAATTAAGTGGACTTTGGCATGCCACCCTTTTTGAATGGCCCACCACATGGGTGGGGTGGGGTTGCACATCCTTGGTTTCGGGAATATAATCTGGAACTGGCAGAAGCCAGAAACAAGTGGTACCAGTTAGAGATGCTGGTGAAGGTCTCCTGTCCTGAGCGAAGCTCAGAATCTAACTTCAGAGGCCTGTAAAGCCTTTCTCAGACAGAGAGGCAAGATCTGCAAGCCCCCAAATTCTTCTCCAGTTCAGAATTTGATCTGAGCTGTAGAATTATTTATTCCAGGCTTCCCACTGCCTTTCCCCTGTTTGAGGAGGTGCGGTGGGCGGCAGTGAAGGGGGAGAGTTCTTGTAGACATCAAATTGGCTAAGGAATTTTTTTCTGATTTTCCCGGGATTTTCCCCCTTGGTAAATCAGAACATTTCTGAGTCAAACCAAGAAGAGCTTTGAGGTGCTTGTGTATCCATATTAGTGTAATAGCTTTATTAGGTCAACCCAACTATCACAAAAAATGTGTTTGCTTTCAAGATCTCCAGAGCTATTCATTGGGCAAGATGTTACAAAAAGCAGGGGCGGGGGAGAGAAAAAATGCTGATGTTGCTGAAGTCCTAGTCTTCTGCGTGATCACGATCTTGAGACAGAATGGGGGAGGAAAGGTCTGCAGACATTCAAATAATGTCTGCAGCAGGTGATGTGATGGTTTCAAGTTTGTGCTTGATCCCTAAGGGCTCCTGGGATCAAGAAAGGCAGATAAGTTTGATCCCCCAGATTAGAAAATAAAAAATCCAGCTGTTACTCAGAAATGTGAGTCTGTACACCCTTCCTTCCCCAAGATTGTGATCACACAGACATAATGAATTCAACATCAAGTCAGTTTCCCCCGCCCTCCTTCACTCCTGCTTTTTGTAACATCTTGCCTGATGAAGAAATCTGGAGATCTCAAAAACTTGCACATTGTGATGTTTTGGTTGGCCTAATAAAGGTATTACACTAATACGGATTTTGGATTTTTTTTTCCCTCATGGCCAACACGGCTACCTTTGCTTTTTTTGTCTATCTCTAGTATGAATCTGGACTTCATTAGGGCAGCTGGAAACACCTGGCCCTAGGGATCCAGCAGCCTCCTGGGGCTTGAAAGTCAGCCCACTGTGGGGCTGGAGTCAGACTCTAGCCGGGATACCCTGCACCCGGTGAGGGGTTTCTGTAGTTTGGGGGAAGAGGACTGCTTTGCCACTTTTAAGATCTGGCTTCTAACTACCCCCCCATCTTCCAGTAATCTTCCCTGGTCGCAGCAGAGCATGATCAAGGCAGCTGGAAACACCTGGCCCTGAGACTTGGGTGGGTGAGCTGGATGGTCCGGACCTGACTCAGCTCTGCCCACCTGGATACTCGATGCACCACCAGCAAAGGCTGGAGGGCTGGGGGGGGGGGAGTTGCCGTGATTCCCAAAACTTCCATCTCTATCACCAAGAAGCCACTCTACCTTGGAGCGGGCCTTGAGGGGTTGCACTTGCTGTTGGGCCATAGACACAGATTGGGGATGCTATGCTGCCCAGCATCTAAGCTGGCAGAGGTGGTCTCAGGTGTGGTGTTGGAGGAACCCAGGATGGTGGTCCTGGGTGACTCTACTTTCAATGCTGAGGCTGCTTCTGGAGCTTCAGCTCGGGACATCATGGCCTCCATGACATCAGTGGGGCTGTCTCAGTCTGTCATCGGCCCAACACATGAAGTGGGGCATACCCTTGACTTGGTCTTTGCTCCAGGCTATGAGATGGGTAGCCTGGAAATTGGGGGTGGTGGTGTCCAAGTAACCCCATTGTTATGGTCAGACCATTTCCTGGTGAGGTTTGAACTCACGGCATTACTTCCCTTCTGCAGGGGTGGGGGGCCTGTTCAGATGGTTCGCCCCAGGAGACTGATGGAATCCAAAGGATTTCTGAATGCTCTTGGGGATTTTCTAGTGGATAGAGCTGGTGATCCAGCCGAGGCCCTGGTCTCGCTGTGGAACAGTGAGATGCACTTGGCCATCGACTTGATTGGTCCCGAGTGCCCCCTCCGGCTCTGTAGAGCCCACCCTGCTCCTTGGTATACTGGGGAGCTGCAGTCAACGAAACAGGCTGGACATCAGCTAGAGCACAAATGGTGTAAGACTCAAAGCGAAGATGACCAAGCACGCTGTAGAATGCATAATCGTGCCTACTCCATTTCAGTGCGGGCAGCAAAGAAGCGTTACTTTGCTGCCTCTATTGCATCCTCGAGAAGCCATCCAGCGGAGCTCTTTCGGGTGGTTCAGGTGCTGTTAACACTCTCCCCAGCAAATGGGGCCCTACCCCCCCTCAAAGACCCGCTGTGACCTTTTTGCATCGCACTTTGAAGACAAAATCGCTCATCTCCGCAGTGCACTTGACGCTGTCATCAGCATCCAGTCGAGGTATCTGATGCCACCATCTCTGCCCAATTTTGTGGGGCTGTGCAAGTCCTGGATCAGTGCCTGAGCTCAGTGATGGGCTGGATGAGGGCCAAGAAACTGATGCTGAATCCTGGCAAGACGGAAGTCCTGTGGGTGAGTGGTTCCCGAGTCTGGGAGACAGGCTCATTGCCTGTTCTGGATTGGGTTGCACTCCCTTTGAAAGATCAGGTTCATAGTCTGGGGGTACTCCTAGATCCATCATTGTAGCTGGAGTCCCAAGTGACTGTGTTGGCTCGGAGTACCTTTTACCATCTTCAATTGGTTCACCAGCTATGGCTTCTCCTGGATAGGGATAGCTTGGCCAAAGTGATACAGGCGCTAGTAACCTCAAGACTGGATTACTGGAATGTGCTCTATGTGGGGCTGCCCTTAAGGCTGGTCCGGAAGCTAGAGCTAATGCAGAATGCAGCAGCTCGGCTGTTGTCGGGAGCTGCCCCTTTTCAGCATACAACTCCTTTGCTGAAGGAACTGCACTGGCTACCTATTCACTATCAGGTCAGGTTTAAGGTTCTGGTACTTGTGTACAAAGCCCAAAACAACTTGGGACCAGGTTACCTAAGAGTACCTCCTCCCATACCAACCTGCCCGGTCACTGAGGTCATGCTCCTGGTGGTTCCTCATGGACCTTTGGCCCAACTGGAGTCCACTAGGAAAAGAGCCTTCAATGTGGCAGCTCCATTTCTGTGGAACTCCCTGCCTCTGGAGGTCAGGCAAGCTCCAACATTGTGCTGTTTTTGGCACCTGCTGTAGACCTCCTTGTTCCGGCAAGCCTTCTCTGCTGTGCAACCACCATTGTAATGCTTCTTTGTTTTCAATTTGTTTTTGTTTCTTTTCTTTTTTTATCTTTTTATTGTTCACCACTCCAGAATCTACTTAGATATGGAGTGGTATACAGATGATGATGATGATGATGATGATGATGATGATGATGATGATGATGGGTATTTTCAGGGATCTTGATCTAGTTATTTGGGTTACTAAAGTTTTTAGTCCAAATTTGTGAAATTCTCTACTTCTTCAAAGACTTTCCTCTCTCCTGACATTTCTCTTTGAATTATTACTTTCCAGAGGGACTAGATTCTTGTTTTTGCAACACTGTAAGAAAGAAGAAGAAGAAAAAGATGCCTAGCCCTTAAAAACATAGACTAGCTGAATATCATGAGACTTGTATCTGGAAATACTAAATATAGTTTGTGCAATTCACATTTCATTGTCCAACCTCTGCACAGCTGGTTTCCATACTCAGGGTTTTTTTTTCATATGAGAATTCATATCCTAGTTAAACAGATGCACTATGGTGAAGTTACCATTGTGTCATGTGCAAGGGTGCAATAGGACAAATACCGGACAAATACCGGACACCACCTTACCCTGGCAGTCTTGCTCTTGAACATCTTGTTGTAAGATGCATAAATATCACAAAATATCCTGACAGTAGCTTTACCATATAAAAAACAAATATGGATATCAGGCCTTAAGCACACATTTATCAACTTTGACCAGTATGTTAGACTTATGTACAGAAGAGATTATATGAATTGCACTCTACATGTTGTTGGCAAGATGTTTTATCATTTTTGAGTAGGGGACTATGAGGAGCATTTTTTCCATTAAAGAATATAGTAATACCTTGGATTGCAAGTAACTTGGTTTTGCAAGACAAGCAAATTTTTAATTATTTATTTAAAAACATTTGACTTGATATACACGCAACGTCTTGCAATACAAGTACTGTAGTACGGCTTAAATTAAAAATCTCTGTACAGATTTTTTTTGGGGGGGATTTCGTTTTGATATAAGAGTGTTTTGGATTACAAGCACGTTTCCGGAACGAATTATGCTCTCAATCCAAGGCATGACTGTAGTAACTAATGTAAGCTATAGCCATTTACTTTTTCACTCTGAATATCTAGCAATTGACAATTAAATGCCAATATTTTGTGAAAGTACGGTTTAGCAATGACTATTTCATGACATGGCAATCAAGATATTTGTAAGTAAAATAGGAATATAAAAGGTCTGATCCTAGCTCAGATATGGATTATTTGCATATATCTATGACTATGTTATGAATATGTTTTATAAAAAGTTCATATTCAATTCAGATTTAAAGTCCTTTCAAGTAATTCATCAATCTTTATTTTAAATGATGAAACAGTGCACAGTGAATTACCTGGGGAAACAGAAATCTAAAACATCAACAGTTTTTACTTGATGTAAAGAATGGTAACAATTTGTCAGGTTTAATTAATGTTCTTTCAACTGACCTCCCCACTCCCAGAGTTCTGTATTTTATTAGATCAAAGATAATTTAGACAACAACTTTTAATAATTTATCCTATTTAAAGGCATTATTATAAAAGCCACCATGGATTGTCCAGAAAACAGAGCGCAAATGTCATAATGAAGTCTACCAGTGTAGTTTCAAATAAATTAACATAGCATGGGTCACAAGAAATTTGTGGTATGATCCACAGTCTTGTGCATTTTTGCCAGAGAGACAGCCATTGAACACAATGGATCTTTCTTCCCTGTATACATGCAAATGTTCACAGGATCCGGCTGAAAGTCTCACAGAAATCAATGGGACTTGAGTTGGTTGTAGTTTCAATGGGATTTCATCAGAACAAGCTTTGCAGGACTGTGCCCCTGGCGATGCAAGAGCAAGATAGTTTTTATGGGTGGACAATTTTTTTTTTAAAGAGATCACAGTAGGTATGTGATTGTTCTTCAAAATATGTAGTTGCTAATTTCATAGTTGATATGTGCATTTTTCACGGACCATTGTAATTAAAAAATAATGTGCACTACTACAATGGGTTGGATCAAGATTTAGGGCACAATACTATTGGATTGACACCTGTTAAATGGAGAGCTCTGAGTTAGAATAGTCCCACTGAAAGCAATGGAACTTAAACAAAGAATATTGTGGCACCATAAAGACTAACAAATTTATTATGGCAAAAGCCTTCATGGACTATAGTCCACCACATCACAGGCAAACCTACTGTAGTCCATGTTTTATGAATTTTTATTTCATTTCATACAAACACAAAAACACATATATAACAAACAATATACACAATTAAAAGGGACTTCCAATCTTCTCCACAGCTTAAGCAACCACAGTTATTCTTACAACATTCTCTGTTAACAAAACCTCTCATTCAGTTACGGCAAACCAAAAACAAAACAACATTTTAATCCAATTTAAAATCCCATTATTAAGAATATTAAGAATCCCTCTCTAGTATAGTACATTTACTCCTTGTTTCTTTCTATCTATCCATAAACCACTTCACTTTTAATTTTAAAGATATCTTTTTTTTATAAAGAAAAATTTAAAAGTTAAAAAATAAGTAACAGCTAACAAAACAACAGAAGCACATAAGTCATCATTCTACTTGTAAAAGACAACAATAACAACAACAAAAAAAACTCCAAAAAACACAACCTTCCCCTTCAATATGTCAAATACTCCACCCAAGATTAAAAAGACATTTTAAAGTAAATATTTCCAAATAGACCTAGTATGCTTATATCTTAATAATAATAATATTTTCTCTTACATCACCATTTATATTTGAAATCCAGGACAATCATATAAGCAAAAACAACAGCCCTACATCCTTTCCCAGTCAAAGCAAAATCAGATTTTTTAACAAAGCTCATATTTCCCTCTGTCAAAAGGATAATAACTACATTCCTTTGAACAAAAAACAAAGCAAGCCTACTCTGGGGATCCTGCTCACCGGCTTCATGAACCTTCAGTCCAATCCAGATTTCAAAGCCTCTGTGAATCTCAGCATTCGCCATCTTGGGTTTTAAAAACTGCGTCATAACTTTTCTCCGGGCATTCTCCTTAAACAAATTCAGTCCAGTTAACACTTCAATGCCTCTGTGAATCTCAGCATTCGCCATCTTGGGTTTTAAAAACTGCGTCATAACTTTTCTCCGAGCATTCTCCTTAAACAAATTCAGTCCAGTTAACACTTCAACGCCTCTGTGAATCTCTGGAAAGTCTCCAACATCCTTAATTACTTCTTTCTCCTCCTGTGTAGTGTCCAATTCCCGTCTTTTTTTTGTTACGTCTACTTCAAAGTTTACATCCCAACCTTGGATTCTTCTTTCCAGTTTATTTAAAATATTATTTTCCAACTTTTTCCAGAGCAACATAAATGCTGAAGTCATATTGCCCTTGTACTTCCAAAATTCCACTGCACATAAAAGAATTATAGCCCTCCTTCCAATTAGCGCTTCTTATCTTCTTTGCCTCCCAGATATACCCACATTCAACTTACAGTTAATTATAATTCCTACTGTGCTGTAGAAAGATTCCAAATCGGCCAGTCCAGATATTATCCATCATTTTGGAAGTAAACACGTACGCCTCTAATGATCGGTGAAAGCCGATCTCCTGAATACGGCGCCGCTTTCCCCCACCTCAGGTTACAGCCACAATCTGTCCGCCAAAAGACAAACATAAAGTGATTTATATAACCCTGCGAGGTATTTTGGGGGTAACGTCAAATCTTAGCTTCTTATCAGAAGTAGATTCCCCAGTCAGAATTTCTCTGGCCAGGAACGCTGTATCAGTTGGACTTCAAGGCTCCATGTTCACCCGGAAGTCTGCAAACCTACTGTAGTCCATGAAAGCTTATACCGTAATAAATTAGTTAGTTTTTAAGGAACCACAAGACTCTTTGTTGATTTTGCTGTAACACAGCTACCCTCTGGAAATGGAACTTAACTTGCCTAACTTAAGTTTCATTGGATCCAACTCAATGGAAATAGCTTTGATATATTAGGTGGATTTCATGGCAACTGAGAAACAAAACAAAGACCCCCAAAAGAAATACACTCATGTTAATCAGACTTGGAACACCTTTGTCAGCTCTATGGAATTTAGGTATTGCAGATCTTTGTACTCCAGTCTTAGGATGCCTAACAGAATTCAGATAGCCAGGGAGTACACACTCCAGGCTAGGTTTGAGATGACCATAGAAATGGAAGCAGAGTTTCTGTTTGTTTTCTAGACCTACACAGAGTAAAGGATAACAGATCAAAGTTTCCCTCCCTGTAAATATATACTGTAATCGGGCATGCACAGAGATCAGGGTGCAGAGTAGCTCCTTGTATGGCTTTAGAGGATAACCCCATAATCTCCCATGATTGTTCTTCCACGCTACTGCTGTCTCAGGTGCAGTGCAATGTAGAGGTCATTCACTTGAAACCAAGGATCTTGTACACTTCACCTCAGATCAGGAATCACCAACTTCTGTATTCTTAGGGACCACTATTACGCTGGGAATAATCTGGGCTCCAGAATGGTATTTTGCATCAGAGACCAACATTGTAGATCGTCAGATTCTATACTAAAGTGCCATCCAGCAGTGAGGATTTCACTGTTATGGAGCATATGCAGTGAGACATAGCTGGAACATAGCTGAGAGCCAGTGTGGCGTAGTGGTTAGAGTGCTGGACTGGGAGTCGGGAGATCCAGGTTCTAGTCCCCACTCAGCCATGATGCTCACTGGCTGACTTTGGGCCAGTTACCGACTCTCAGCCTAACCTACATCACAGGGTTGTTGTGAGGATAAAATGGAGAGAAGGATTATGTAAGCCGCCTTGGGTTCCTTGCAGGAAAAAAGGTGGGTTATAAATATAATAAATAAAAATAAAATAAAATTATATAAAAATCTGTTTTTAAAGCAAACGAACGTTAAAGGGTGGATTATTTCCATTTTGCACAACTTGAAAACATGTTTTGATTCATAGATTTCATAGATCACAGAGTTGGAAGGAGGCTACAAGGCTATCAAGTCCAACCCCCTGCTCAATGCAGGAAACTAGAGGAGGGGTCTCCCATCCAAGGAATAACCAGGCCTGACCCTGCTTAGCTTTCCACGCTCAGACAAGCTGAGCCAGCATGAGCCACGGCTTAAGACATGGAAGTAAGGCCAAATCTTTTACCACACCTTGATTAAAATTTGGCAGGGGCACTGAGGATAAATATTCCTGGGGGCCAGATACACCTGTTGGCTGCTAGTCAGACATACTTGCCTTAAAGTATCCAGGAGGAGGAGGAGACTCTTACTTGGAGACTTTTGCCACAAGTAGTCTATGCACTGTTGGAGGAGCAGGGTGCTGGATATCTGAGATGAGATGCAGGATGTCTTCTCCTTCTGGCCTGGTGCTTCATAGCGTGCCTTCAGCAGCAGCAGACCAATGAGAGCTTGGCAGGGGTGAGGTGGGCAGTATGCTACATAGCCCTAGAAAAGCCGCTGTGCTTCCTGCTCTTCAAGTGTGCAGGGGGTAAGATCGTATGGACTGCACGATGTTCGGTTGAGGTTTTATAGGTATATCTCCAAGTGTGTGTGAGAGAAGAGTGTGTGTTTGGAAACTTGAATTCCCCAGCTTCCATGGGCTATCCTTCACATGGAAAGGAGAAAAATGCTTATTGTTACATCCATTACTGAATTAGAGTAGATAACCCTCTAATTCATAACCAACTGCACCCATTCGGGACTAGCTTTCAGAGCATAGATTAAAACCTGTACTGTACAGAGGTTGCAACATTAACCCTGGATGATACCTTTCCAGGCAGCAGGAATAGATACTGGGTCTCCACAAGCACAGCCCCGCTGCCGTGTCCACAGTTACTGCAAGCTGCAACAAATGCAGTTCAAATCCTTAATGCTCTTAAAAACCTATATTGTTCAAAGATATAGCGAGGAAGAAAAAGATACCAGTTTAAAATGGATAATACAACTGTACATGAATTCCTGCAAGCGGTGTGAACGTTACAGCATCAGGGCCTGCTATGTCCCTTCCCAGGTTGCCTCTGCAATTAGAGTAGCTGAAGGAGAACTGAAGAAATTCTTGCGGTCTCCCCACATGATGACTCCACTTAACATGATCTTCCAGGAGGTAGGTGGGAAACAATAGCATGTTCAACTTAAAAATAAAAAATGATGTGAACAGTGAGTACTCTGCCTTAAAGGATGAGATGTACAATGTTCCCTGTTTTCATATTGGTTAGTAATTGTTTACAACATATGGGTATCAGTTGCACATTTGCATATCACACACACACACACACGGTTTGTAGATGGTATTTTGCGAACAGAAATTAACTTTCCTTTTAAAAAAGTATAATGTAGCTTTGTAAGTACCGTAACTTAGGGAGCAATCCAATGAGGCTGCTCGTAGCCCCCAAACTCAGAGGATTACAGGCATCCTATGTAGGGCAGGAGAAGCGCAGAGGCAAAGGTTGCCTCTGCACCCCTCCTGCCCTGCAAAGAAGATAGAGGGCCAATTTTGGCTGTCTGTCGCACTTCAAGGGGGGGGAGGGAAAGAGGCTGAGGTGCCGCCAGGATACGTTGTATCCTGGCACTGCTGGTCTTCTCCCCTCCCTGCCCCCCCCCAGAAGGCCCACTAAACCCCTTCAGAGAAGCAACTGGAGTGGTTCTTTCCATGCTGGCTGCAGGAGAGCGGTGGGGAGAAGGGGGGTGTCTGACCGCAGATCCCCAGCTCCGAAGTCAGAGATTTTCTGACCTTGAAGCTGGGAATCCAAACGATCCTATGGCCCCCTAGATGCTGGCTAGGGGCCATAGGATAGCTATGTTAAGCAAAAGTCTGGCTTACATGAAAGGTCATTCTTACGGTCTATAGAATGGCATGGATAATGCATAATTTTACCACAAGAGTATCTACAACATAATCTTCTACATAAACAAGGTAAAAATGAACTTTACAGCTCAATCCTATACATGCCTGCTCAGAAGTGAGTCCCATTGAGTTCAAGGGAGCTTACGCCTAGCTAAGAGTGTATAGGTTTGCAGACTTAACGGCTTGAAAATTCCCAGATGGATTGGGGTTTTTCTATATTAATAAAACTTTTACTTGGATTTGACATATATACCCACTTAGAGTATTCTGGTAACTTTAATCTACCATATTTACTGCAAATTTTAATAAATATTTTAAAGAGCATCTGCATAATTAAAATTTGTACTCATTTCCACAGATCATGATTCATAAACTACAACTTATGTATGGCCGTAATGAACATATAAAATGAAACAAAAAATTTAACACTTATATCACACAATATTTTATTCAATGTATATTTAAAAGTTGAATAATGCCATGTTTTTAATGTGTAAGCCATAAAAATAGTAGTCATTTACAAGATTTGTAAGACAGCATCCAGTCTTCTCCTAATTTCTTAAATAAGGATCAGCATGAATGATAGTGTCATTAAATACGCAGAGTAAATTTCTCTTACAGGTACCGTACCTTATGTTTGTGCTAGGCTGGCCCAGTCTTTGAATTCCAGCATGGAGTCTTAGGGGGATGTGATTGTGAACAGTTATTTCTTCCCAGATATTTCAGTAAGGCTGAAGTTATATCAATTTAGATAGGGTGCACAACTTAAGGTAATGCATGAACCATTAATATATTTCACTCCCCAACACTGGGACACACCTATTGGGCACATACTGCTCTTCAAGAATCTGTGAGCTTGTTTGATATTGTTGGTTTAGGAGTCTTCATACAGGGAGTAAGATCTTCATAGCACCACCTCTTCAGTGCTTAGGGAAGAACAAAGATTTGACTGTAGACTAAAGCCCAATTCACAATGCAAGTACAGCCATTTCACACAATGGCTTTACTAGTGGAGTTGCATTCAATCAGCCATCCAAGTGCTGTTTTACATGTGCAATGTGACCAAGTTGTGCACAATCACTTGTATTCCAGCAACAGTGGGTTTTGCTTACATGTCAGTTCTGGTGAAGTGTATTACCAACTTTATTGTATGCCTGCGAAACATGGACTATCTATAAATGTCACTTCCACCTCCTTGAAAGATTTCATCAACGTTGCCTCCGGAAACTCCTGCAAATTACTTGGGAAGATAGGCGAACAAATGTCAGTGTACTGGAAGAAGCAAAGACTACTAGCGTTGAAAAAATGATCCTTCAACGCCAACTTCAGTGGACCGGTCATGTTGTTCGAATGCCTGACTGCCGTCTCCCAAAGCAGTTATTTTATTCCCAACTCAAGGATGGAAAGCGGAATATCGGTGGTCAATATAAGAGGTTTAAAGATGTTCATAAGGCTAATCTAAAAAAATGCAATATAAACATCAAAAACTGGGAAGCTCTGGCCCATGAACGATCTAAATGGAGGTTGGCCTTTCACAAAGGTTCCATGGACTTTGAAGAAGCCCGAGTGCAAGGTGAAAGGGAGAAACGTGCTAAGCGAAAAGCATGTCAAACGAATCCTTTACAGGACCATCTTCCATCTGGTAACCTGTGTCCTCACTGTGGGAAGCTGTGTGGATCTAGAATTGGCCTCACAGTCACTTACGGACCCATCGCTAGAGTCTACACAATCCTCTTTAGAATTTCCTCCTTTTATCCTGGAAGACAATCTTACTCGGTCACGAGTGATCGCCTGATGATGATGATGATGATGATGATGATGATGATGATGCATGCTAGACTGGATGATCCAAAAACTTGCCAACTCAAATGTTCAAAATTATGAATCAGGCTGCTGAAAACTTGGATCAAACCAGTTTGGAGATCTTTTAAATTTTTCCGTTTCTAAGCATTGTCATGTTTACAAGCCCTTCTCCATTATATATGTAGTTAAGGTTACCGAGAATATGAAGGCACACAAGTCAACCAGCAGGATCCGCCAAAAACAAAGAACTGGCTGGCAGAAACACTCAGCTCATACTTCCATTAGGATGGCAGAGCAGGATTTCAGTTATACAAGACAGCTTGCAATTATAAATGGTTTCGTTTATCAAAAAGAATTCTTCATTAAAAATAGTCTTCCATATAACTGAAGATCTGATAGCCTGTCTTGACAAAAACACTTCATGCTCAGTTCTCATTCTGCAAGAAGCTCAAGCAATGGACAGCTGCTGTACCCTCATAACAGGGATGCTAGCAAAAATAGTAGCTTTGTGGCAAACTCACATGCATTCATCTCATCATAGCACAGTGTTCTCCAACCTTGGGTCCCCAGATGTTTTTGGCCTACAACTCCCAGCATGCCCCAGCCAGCTATGCTGGCTGGAGCATGCTGGGAGTTGTAGGCCAAAAACATCTGGGGACCCAAGGTTGGAGAACACTGTCATAGCATTTAGAAGCTCTTATCATGGCCATTACCATGCCCTATCACCCCACAACCACCACAGCAAACAGCACTGTACTGACTTGGAGCCTGATCAGCATGCACTGTAAGTATTTATTTATTTACTTTAGATCCCACCTTTCTGTCAAAGAATGGCACTCAAGGCAGCTAACAAAAAACAAATTAAAGCAAAATCTTAATTAAAACAAAAAATAAACATAGCTTAAAAACAAATACATTAAAAACACAATTAAAATCCAATAATCAAAGAAATCAGCAACACCAGATGATTTAAAGCACAACAACCCTTCAGCAGAAGACCAGTTTATATGCCAAAGGAATTTCTGAACATTATTGGGTGGAAATGTTACAGCAGAATGCCACTGGTAAAAGTAATGGGTGTAGCAACTCTTAGATACAAGTTAAATATTACTGCAGTTTTTGTGCCATAGTCATAGTAGATTGGTGTAGAGTTTATTTTTTAAATTATATTTATACCCCGCCTTTTTTCCTGAAAGGAACCCAAGGAGGCTTACATAATCCCCCTCCTCCTCTCCACTTTATTCTCACAACAACCCTGTGAGGTAGGTTATGCTGAGAGTCCGTGACTGGCCCAAAGTCACCCAGTGAGTTTCATGGCCGAGTGGTTTATACATGGGATATAGCTACTGGAAAAAAGGCTAAAGAGGCATCAATTACCAATTAAGTGCATCTAGCATTAAGTGCTGAACATGAGTGGCCAGGACTTGTTCCAGAAAGCAAAGTTAAAATGCTGTTACAAGCAAAGTAGTACATGCAGGTCCAATTGCAAGCCTTTTCAGTTATATGTATAAACTGATCAAACACCAATGTGAATAACTGCTTCTCACATTGAATACTTGTGAGAATACTTCCAAACACGCATTCTTAAGGCATTTCCTATAATTAGGACCAGGACCTGGGATCAATTTTATATATATAAAAATGAGCAAAGATTAAATAACTGCATACTTGCAGTGGTCAGCTGTGTAGCTGAATCCCACGCAGCCGCATCAGTCCAACATGTGTATAAGGATAATGCCTTAAGAACATGTGTTTGGAAGCATTCGAGCATGTGAGAAGCAGTTCTTCACATTGGTGTTTGAGAATACTATTCCATCTCAGAATGGGAACACAGGATCAGGACCTGAGCTTGCCAGGCTCAAGGATCAGCATGGATCCAAACAACTATGGTCAAATGAGTGTAAAACAAGGGTGCAGGCCCTCTTGGGGTCCCAATCTGGTCTTCCAGAGTCCCCCAGATGGCCACACAGTCTCCCCCAACCACCAATCATTTGGTGGTTTCCCAGCTTTTGTGCAATTTCTTCCCTATTCTGAAAGGTCGAAATGCCTCTCCTAAAGTTCAGTTATGGTCAGTACAAACTTTAAGCTAAATTATGCTGGTATTTCCCCCCCTGCCCCCCTTTTGCCTTCAGATACCACTGCAATGTGGCCCCAAAAGCTTCTCCAAACGGAATTTGGCCCTCAGACTAGAATAAGTTCTGCACTCCTGCTTCAGAAAGTGTGGTTGCTCAGAAGGGTGTTAGTGCTTACTCTTTCTGGATGTCTGCAAGGCAGGATGTGTATAATTGTCTGGTGAAGAAAGATACCCTAGAGTAGTTTCACATACAGGGGACATAGGGCATGGCTGAGCTGAGCAATTAAAACCAATAAGCTAGGAATATGTCAGGCTGTCCAGTTTTTTACGCTCCAAAGCAAAATACGTCCTGTTGTATCCAATCAGGATACAAAATTGACCATATAGCTGAGATAAAGGGTGTGTGCCTTTGTATGATGCAAGATAGCACTCCAATAAATGAAGACCCACTGATTAAAACAAACTAGACCAATTAACATAAAACCAAGTGAGGTGGAAAGAATCCCGAGGATGTAGGGAAGCCTCTACCATTTCAAAGTATATCTAGAGGCACCAGTTTTCAATGCTCTGCCATGCAAAAACTCTCTGCGAGTAAATCTGCATTATCAGCTCATTCCTTTTTCTTTTTTTTAGTTTTCTATCTGCAGGGAGTTTTTCGCATAGGGGAGCATTTTAAAAAAATGTTATCGCTCATTTGCACTCTGAAGCAGTCCCATCCAGCACAGTAAGCAGCAAAGAGTGGCTAGTGGGGCGGGGGACAGATAGACATGCTTTCCGAACATGTTGCTTCCCCACCCTGCCATTGCTGGACCTCTGTAGTTACTTGAAGGAAAGGCACTTTTCACATACAAATTACAACTGAATCATAAACTGGAAATTAAAATAAGGCTGCAATCCTAAAGCATGACTATTTGAATGTTAACTCCATCAAAATATGTAGGATTTACTTCAGAGGAAGGATGTTTTGGATGGAAACATTAGTGTGAAATATTCCATTCGTTCTCTTTCAGAAATGTAACATATGGAACCAAGCCCATTCTCTTTCCTGCAAAAATGCACCCTGCCCATTATAAGCCATTCTCCAATATATACATTTTCCCTGGTGCCACCATTGCAGTCCATTACAACTCTCCCAGTTCATTCTGCTACACTGTAGACAAGGTCTAGAGCACTTGCCGTTGCACAGAATATCACCACACTGGGTGGGGTGCTGTTGTTTGTTTCAAGTAGAACAAAAAGCATTGCCCAGGAAGACTATATTGACTTTGGTATAATCCATTGAGACAAGTATGAATAATTATTACTTTTAGAGTAAGTAAGCATGTTCTGGATGAGATATTCAATTGCCATTGCAAATTAAATGTTATATGTGTAATGCTTCAATTTTCCTTTGGGGGGGGGGTCTTTTTGTCAAGAGTATTCGGTGTGAAATAACCAAAGTTTCAAAAGTTCTGGAAAGTAATTTAAGTAAGGGATTTTACATCCTTTGCAAAATTGCAGTATTTAGTTTAAATGAGCAAACAGTAGAGGAATGAAATTAAGAGATTTAAGGAAAGAAATACCGCCTGAAAATAAAAATGAAGCCTTGTTCTTGCATCAGAATTATTAGATCTTGCAATTTGCATATACAAATAATTCAGCAACATTCACTGACATTATAAATACAGCAAGATCAAATTATAAATGTAATAAAAGAAAATATCACTGTATAATACATACATATATTATAAAGATCTTGACATAAATTAAAATACATTTTGCATATACATAAAGGGTTCAGTAGCAATACATTAGAAATGATATTGCCTAATGAAAACATTTCAAAATGTTGGAAACAAAAGTGTTCAGACTCTTTTAAAAACCAATTCATAAAAGTCCTTTTCAAAGCATTAATCAATACTGTAGGCATTCTTCTTTTGGGGCTGATTAATCTAAGCCATTAAGTATATGCTTAGTTCAAGGTTTCAAACTTGATGGCATCAAGAGACCCTTTCTAGACTGATTTGTCGGCCAAGAATCTATGGTGCATTGCAGAGAATTCTACAGTGTATTTCTGTGGCATCCAACAGACCAATTCAGCCTAGTTGGCCCCTATACAAAGCAAGTGTGCGCCAAAGCAAATAGGCTGCTACCTGGATTTTGTGAAGCCTATGCAAAGAACATCAGTAGGCCTATACACCCAGAGAGAAACATATAGAAACACACACACACAGAGCAGGTAAAAGAAAGAGAGAGGCACTAACCTTATGCAGGCATTGCACCAAACTCTGTGGAAATAATGCACGAAAAGAGTGCAGGGCCGTGCATGCTACCCCCACCCCCAGCATCCAGTGTGTGCCACCCTTGGCCTTTGCATGTTCAGCGCAAACGTTGGGAGATTCTAAGCAGGTGGAAACAGCATACTGAATCAGCTTAGACTCTCCCTTCAGACCATCTGGAGTAGAACTGACAGGGATAGGCCTAGCGCATGCCATCCCACACCCTCTTCACACACGTGATTTCTGCATGGTTTGGAGTAATGCCTGAACAGGGCTTATCTCTCATGCATCTGAAGGAGAAAACTGTGATGCACTCCCTCCCTCCCTCACATACTGTCAAGGTTCCGCTACTACAGGGACCCCTTGATCTGCCTTTGGGAGATCTCTGCCTCTTCCCAAAGTCTCTCCCTCTCTAGGTTATCAAGTCCTTTGCCTGCTTCGGAACACTGGGCCTACATCACAGTATTCTTTCTCTGATAACCTTTTTAGCTCCTAAGCTCTATATAGAATGCTAACGGGCTGGGTAAAAGGGCTGTGTGGGTTGGCTTAAAACTGCTGAGGAGTCAGGAGAGCTCTGCCTTCTGCAATCTCCATTACCGGGGACATCGAGAATGATAGCAGGCAAGGCAGACTCAGAGCTTAGGCTACCCCAACTTCCACGAGAGGCTGAGTTAATCCTGAATGTTGTGGCAGATTGGAGGCACCACAAATCCTATGACAAAGGAACAGGTGCTGGCCATTCAGCCAGTAGTCAGCCCAGACTAGGCTCTTCCTCTCCCCACATAGCTGCACCAGTGCACATACATGTTTATATGCATGTGTATGCAAGATTTAAAAAAATGTTAAGGCAGCAATTTTGGGAGTACAGGCCATTGCCAGACTGTGCCAACCTCTGTTCCTAAGCTTGCATAGAACATGTCCAAACACTCCCCTGCTGCTATACCTTGCAAGGGAAAACCAGAAATAATAAATAAGATGTCTTTTGGTTAGCTTGTTCACAGTTATCAGCCTTCTCATTCTTCAACCCCTGATAAATTGATGAGGAACCTAGGGTTTCCTAGAAACATAGCTGGAAATAAACTGCTTTAGTATTACTACTTGTGCACAGTTCCCAAGTTAAGCAGGTACTTAATAGCTTTGGCAATCAGTGTCCATTGTCGCACAAGACAATAAATTGAGTCACATAGTGACTAGCTATGCAGATCAGAACACATAATTTCTAATCACTATTTGGCATTTATTAATGCAAACTCATGCAATGTAAAAAAAATATTAAGTGTGAAAACTCTTAAATAGATTTGTTACACCATTGTATGAAGTACAGCAGCCTTATTTGATGAAAAGCCTCTGGACTGAAAAACAAGCTTTCTAAGGTGCAGTCCACAAGCCTTGTAAACCAGATAATTTGGGAGTTAAACTAATCTTGTCATCACCATATAGGAGAACCTGGTAGGACAAGACTGCCTAAAGGGAATCCAACAAGCAACAGAGGAGGTTGTGTGCCTTCAACTACTTCAGAGAACATAATCCCATGGAATTCTCTGAAATTTGCAACTATAGAAGTTATTGTTATGTTGGGAGAAATCTGCTCATTTAACTCCTGCTTTTAGCATGACAAAAATCAGTCTAACTACAACTATTCTGGCTTCACTAGTTTGTGGCCACGAATGAATAAGGAAACTTAAAAACGCCCACCTTCATTAATGAATGTTGCCATGTGCTGTCTGGCCAGCTCCTATGTTGTTAAATATGGCTACAGAACAAGCAAGAAATTTAGAGTCCTGCATTTTAATGATATAATAATTGCTTCTTTCTATCAGTGCAGGTTTTTCCTCTACATCTGGAAATTCTAATGTCTTTGCTTGGATAATTTTTTTTTAAAAAAGAGAAAGTACAGTGCTTCCCCGTAAGTAGATCTCAGAGCTATGATTGCTGCTTAGAGAGGTCAAGGAAGAGACCTGATACTATAACGAGCAAGGAATCCCAGTGTCATGGGCTAGCTGTTGAAGCGTGAGTGAGTGAGTGAGCAGCAGCCAGCTATAGTAGTCTGGATTTACGGAGGGGTACAAAATGGGAGATTACATTGGTGACTGTAGAGTATTTTATGTTGTGGGAAGTTGTTTAATTGGCTGGATAAGTGAGAAGGGGCCATTAAGTCTAGGAACCAAGACGATTGAGGAGAACATATTCCACCCAAGACACCAAAATGCCTCAGGCCATTCCTGATTTCTGGTGGTCAAAAAAATAATTATACCAGCTGACTGTTTTGCAGGAATATCACATATCTGTGTTGTAACAACACACATATTAGGAATAAAATATAAATATTGTTTAGCCATTGCTGTTTTTTGTTTTTTCTTCATACTTGGTATTGGAAGAGTTTGACACTGTTAAGGCTGTCAGAAGTGGCTTTCAAAGTAGTGTGTGGAAACTGCTTTTTAAAAAGAAATAGAAAGCCCCTTAAATTAATCTTTCAGAGGGTTTAGCTCAGTGGATTGGGTCTACTCCACAGCATATTGGACAGTCAGGTGTTTTAAATTTTAAAAGATACTAGGATAGAAAGCATATTTAACACTCAACTCTTAACCAAATAATGGTGTTTGCTTTGGGGGTTAGAGAGCTCAACATCAATCACCTCTTACAATAAATTCTATTCATTGGGTGCATAACTACTGTACATATACACATAGATTTACAGAAGTGCATTACTGGGAAGACATAAGCAATAAATGGCAGTGCTTTAAAAACAGTGTGCTTTTAAACTTCTAACCTGAAGTGTATTCAATTAAAAGTAGGTAAGTAAAAGACTGATATGGAAACCTTGCAATCCTCTACGTTATTAAAAGTTTGCACCTTTCTTTTCTCCCAGACACTGTATTAAAATGAACATGGAATAAAACAGTGCAGGGACTAAAGTGAAGTGACCAGGTTGCAGTCTACATAGTTTTCAGTAAGGCTTTTTATATTTGCATTAAAAAAAACAAACAAATGAACAAACCAGAACTATTGCATATTAGACATATATATATATATATATATATATATATATATAAATAAATTTTTAGTCTTTGTGCTCTTTTATATATATACCTTCTAAAAGATGGGAAAACTAATTATAAAATGTACTGTTGATTATGTAATTCAACTTCCAAGCTAATTCTGTTCAAACTGTGGGTGTGATCCACACTTCCTATGAATGGAGTTCTGCTCATAGAACACTGGAGGAAGTGGGATGGGGGAGGCTATTTTTGTCAATTCATCCTTTCTCACTACATCTTACATTGTTCCAGAACAGGGGTTTTTTTTGGGGGGGGGGAAGAAGGGAAATGGCAAATATTGCTTCCCCCTTTCCTGTAGCAGGAGCCTCCGTTGGATTCAAGTTCCTTCCATGAATGGAAGGAGCCCTTCATGGTCTAGATCCAGCCCTATGATATTTTCTTGTAATATAAATATTAAATTATTTAGAATACCAGTATATGTATTTTAAATTATTCCCCCCTTTTGCTGGTACCAAGAAGATTTTATCTTATTTATATCCTTTAAAATACTATAAGACCAATTTAGTTGGTTTATAGGTTATCGTAGCCTTTAAAGTAAAACCCTAGGATGCAACCCACTATGTATTTCCCATCAAAATGAATGTGTTTTGTGCTCTATCAGTGCATGATTGATTGCACACTATAAGCTCGACATAAAATTCTGCAGGTACTCCTACATCTATGTAGAGCTCTTGGCAAGCAAAGGCAACTTCATTGACTTTCATATTGGGCAGTTCTGGGCATTGACAGGCAACACTGAAGTAAATGGGGAAATCTTTGCTCATATGAGAGGTCTGCCTGCACTGTGGAGCTGAGAAGCTACCAGATCATTCGGAGAGATACAATCCTGGGCGTCATTATTTCCCTTAAGTACCACTGATGTTAAGGGAACTCAAGTGTATTTATCTGTGCACTTGATTGAATGCAAACAGCATAATCCTCAGGACATTGCTTGGAAGTAAATGTCTTTGATTTCAATGGATGTTATTCTCACATAGTGGCTCTGATTCAGAGTCATGACAATTCCCCATTGACTTCAGTGGAACACGTTTGTCACTACTAACTTAAGTCCCATTGCTTTCAATAGTACTTACCCACAACTAACCTCAGTCAGATTGTTTTAAATGGAAGAGATACATTTTATATATGTATGTGTTTTCTATCTGGCTTTACATCTATTTGTGACTGGAGGAACAAGATCTCTTACCCTTCAAAATACAAAATAGATTCAAATTCTGATAAATTCATTTGTAAGTGAAATATGTTACTTTGTTAATACTTTCTTTAAAATTACATTAGAATAAAATGATAACTTAAGATGATCTTTAAGACTACTTAACTGAATTTAACAAATTCTGTATTTACATTGTGGTACTAACTGGCAACTTGCCATTAAAACAGAAGTATCTAGAATCTTGTCGGTAAAAAATATACTTTTTTTTAAAGCTAAAATTCAAATCTCATGTTGCTGCTGATGGAGGATTCATGTACCTCTATAATCTACTGAAAGAGTTGTGCTTAACTGTAAGGAAGCGAATCGTACCAAAGAAGCAAATGGGTCTAACCTGGCTTTTGAAAGTTAAGATGAAGAAATACCTACAGAATATTAACTGACATTTTAGCACAGGGATGGGAAGAAGGTAGATTTGGATCTATGGTAGATCTATGGATGATTTGCAATAGATCTGCAAGAATTTCTGACTCCTAATTGTTTAACAAAAGCACTCTTCATGATCCTAAATTATATTCCTGAAGCAAAGCTTGGTGTAACCAGGAGAGGATTTGTGAGTGAAAGGACTGTGAATTCAATTCAGTTCTGGTACTCAAAACCAATTCCCGGGCTCTGAATTCTTTAATTCTATGCATTGGATCCAGCCTTAGTCATGCTTAGAGTAGAACCATTGAAATTAATGGGATGAGTTAGTCTACTCTAAACATGTCTAATTCTGGATTCAACTCAAGTGTTTTTTGCACCAGGCTTCAGTGAGTGGATCTGTAGTAGATCGCATAAGCTCATCCCTATTCAAGAATACCTTGAACAATGAGTTTTCCCCAGTCAACAATCCACATCAGTATCAGTGGGTTTATATATGGATCAAGATGTTAATGAATGTAAGAGCATCAAACCGGCACAACCCCCACCAGGACATTATATGTAGATATTGCTGAAATGAATTCAGCTCGCACAAGAATACATATATGTTCTTGGGCAACCCGCATTCATTTCAGTGCACAGTTTCCTGGTAGAGTGTAATCACTGTGTGGAACATGCTCCAAGTGAAACAATTATCATGTGTTGATGGTAGTGTGAGTTTGGCTCTATCATGTTTGATTTATAAACATTAGGTGTTATATGTCAGTTGAAAGCTAAATGTTAAAAATTAAAGGTCACAATTTCAAACATGTTTAGGCAAAATATGGGTATGATCCAGCCAAAATCAAGCACTCTTAAAGTCCCATTAATGTGTTTTTAAAATATTTATTTCCTGCTCCTACATAGGCTCCTATTGGTCTCTTATCCAAGGGACTGATCAGATCCACACCTGCTTAGCTGCAACAATGCTACAGCATCAGGTGCTCCCAGACCACTAAATGGACTCCAAGTCCCATTAATTTCAATGGGAAAGAGTTACGCATATGCTTAATACACCCACTGAAACCAGTGGGTCTTCAATATGCCTAACATAGGCTGGATTGTGCCCTATATTCTTAACAGTAGATACTGTGATATATTGTACATGGGCATTTGTTATGCAAAATGTGAAAAATCACCTTGATCCAGCTAGGGGCACTACACATGCAGACACAGGTTTTGCACATATATCCCGAGCTAGATGGACATTCCCACAAGCAAACAGGTGCTGTGTGTACAGCTCGAGCTGCAGACATGGAACCCATTCAAAACAATTAAAGTCCTGCTGCTCAGCTGTTTGGAAGGAGGAGTGGGAAGCAGGAATCAACCTCTTTTTCCTCTTCTAAACAATGGATTGGAAGGTTCTTCAATTGTTTGAAAAAGCTCTGTGCATGCACTTTTGAATCAGAGAGAATTCAAATATATACATCTAAGAAGACATTCAGAAAAAACCCAAATATGGTCATATGTACATTTAGAGTTAAAAAAATCAATGGCAATAAATTAATGATATACAAATCTCTGTACAGATGATTAAATTAAAAAAAATAAGGCGGGGATTTTCACTTGAAATTAGCATAATCAGAAAATATATCGATGAAATCTTGTACCACTTTGTAGCAGAATTCATACTGTTCCTGAAAGAGAGAGAGAGAGAGATTATGTGTACTTTGATGTGCTTATTTATCTCTGAACTATAATTATTCCTGTGAGGTATATTTAAAACTTAACTGAAGCATCATCATAAAATACCAAACAGGTAACATTTTAATTCTCTTAGCATTTCACGAAACTTTCTTAGTTGAAGGCTGTAGCACAATTAATGATCAAGTAACATTGTCTGGACTAAGACTACTACTTCTCAAAGATAACAACAAAAACCCTAACAGTGGTTTCACTGAAGAAGCAGAGCTTGAAAGAAAGAGAAGTGGACAGGTCTAACACTTTTAATAAATGTGAGATTGCTTGATATTTATTGAACCCAATGTTGAAAACATGAATTCTGTCAGATGTCAATGGCAAATCAGGAGCGTTCCCATTTACTTATTATTTAAGTTATTCATATTCCTGTCTGGAGCATGCTGGGAGTTGTAGGCCTTTTTTCTGTCTAAACATGCATAGAATATGCTTGTGAGAACAATCCCAAGGTGGTGGTGGGACAGCTACAGTAGTGAAAAGGTCTGCCACCATCCGGGGAGGATCTCTGCAGGCAGACCTGTCTTTCCATGGGTAGACCACCCTCTCCATCCCAGGAAGAGGAAATAATCTGCAGTGTTATTAAAAGCCATTGGGATACCCTCCCAGGAACCACAGGATCACAACCTAAAACTGTTAATTTCTGAAGCCGGGAAACCAATATTCTAGTTTGGAATGCATACATAAGCCAGATAATTGTTTTTAAACACGTGTGACAGGCAAGCAGAGTACAAATGGTCAGCTCTGATAAATTTTCCTCTAATATACAGGGGGCAGCAGTTCCTGGATTGCAAAATGGCATAACCATATTTGCAGCTTGTCATTGCTTTTCTGGCCTCAAGGACACAAATGCAGGGGGGGGGGGCTGGCTGTGACTCCCCAGTCTACTGTACAAACACTGCATAGGGGCTTATCTAGCAATGCCAAAAGCTGCTGTGGTATCACTCTGGTGGCAGAATTAGCTCCCAGTACTGGAACAACAGGCCTCGGCACTGGTACTACATGTGAGTGTACACCCACAATCCTATGTTATTCTGCTTAAAAATTGGGGGCAAAATGTGGAATGTTGCATTAGAACTGACTGGTGTAGGAAGGAGAAGAGTTACTATTTGGGGACAGGTAGAGGAACTCCAAGAAACACAGGAAACACCGCATACTATGGAATGTCTACATCCAATCATCGGAAAAGACTGGCTCATCACATATTTGAACAATTTTATTTTTAAGAAAAAGTAAAGTGAAGAGTCCATGTTAAATGTCTGATTTTATTTTATTTGTCTTTTTAATTTTTGTATTGTTGATCTTTATTATATTTGATTTGTTAATGATACTGTATTCATGATAAGTCAATAAAAGTTTTAAAAAAGTTTTGTGATCAAAATATGGCATGATGCTGTACCCCATAGCTGCTTGCATAGCGTTTGTATTTTATTAGTTTCATCTAGAATACTGCAGAAATGCATGGAAGCTAAACAGATGATATGCCTGGGAAAATGGGGTCCCTGGATTGTATCCAATGGTGTCATTTCACTAGTGCAAATGATGTTGCGCTAGCGGAAACCAAGTTCTGAACTACGCACAAGGGGAGAATTCAACTAAAGTTCTGCTTCTGCAACTGGTTGCAGACCTTAGGTTTTGAGAGTGGTCCACTTATGCAATGGGATAAGGTAACAGGGCTCCATTAACTCAGCAATTTCTTTTGCTAACAGTACGTTGGATTTTGGCCCTTCTGTCCATTCATCCTTGCTGTGAACCAAGCTGTAGTAGGGACAAAAGAGGTGGAATGTTGGCTGGGAAAAGTACAGTTGTAAAAGGAGACAATGGTAGAGGTGGTGGCAGGAAAGGATGGGGTGGGGATTGAAGTGCCCCTCTGCCTCAGACTCTAGGAGCAGCAGGTGGACAGAAATCCTTGAATCAGGTCCCAGTGGAAAGGCACCAAGTCTTAGCTCAACAGAATCTCCTCCAAATGACCATACAGTGAATCCGAAGGCTGGGAGGGGATAGAAATGCAATAAAGTTCTAAATAAATTAAAAGAGAGTTTGTTCCCACCACCACCACCAGGCTTCTCAGGCTCTCCATCTGCAATGAACTACTAACTAACATAGGGAGGTAGGCTACTATAATTTTTTGTAGGCTAGTAGTAACATTTGTGAACTTGTAAGGCCATATAAGTGGATTGAGACTTTAGTTACAATATGTATCTGGTTGTTCACACTGATTTAATTTGAATCACCATTTTGGAACATGGGGAATTAACAGCATTTTGTCTAGAGAGATATGCATTTTGTTCATGCCAAGGAAAGTATGTGTTAGCCAGGGCCATGTATATTGTGGGATCCTGCAAGAGTGCAGAAAAGTCATTATGTGGTATTGGTGTTGAATTCAGTTGCCTAGAACCTCAGCTTTCATTTCAAAAACAAAAATAAATTTATAGTTGTGAAGTTATGCTTTAACTCTTACAGGCAATATTTGGTGAAAGGCAGAGTTGCTAAGTAGGATTTCAATGGTGGAAACTGTGTCCCCCTGCCCCATCCCAGGACTAGCAGATGCAGAATATATTACCGGTATGTAGAATAAAAGAAATGCAGATTTGCATAACTTGCACAATTTATCCAGAAAGCAGAATTTAGGCTGCATTCCTATACACATGTACCTGGGAGTAAGTCAAATTGAACTCAACTGGGATTACTTCTGAGTAAACATGCAAAGGATTGTATTACATGGTCCTTAGAATTTAGGCAACCTCTATGCAGTGTGTGTGTGTATGTATGTATGTATGTATTTAGCTGAGAAAACAAATAGCTCTGGGTTTGGCAAGCAACAAATACAGAAAAAAATTAAAAAGAGGTAAAAAAGTAAATTTTCTATTTTCTTCACTTAGAATATAAATGCCCTAGTATCCTTTGACAATTATTTTTGTGGATAAAATAACATACCAGTGTTTGCACCATATGCGGTCTTTGCAGTCGTAAACTCTTCACAGCTTGAAATACATCTAAGAGCCCCTCAGCTTTGACTCGCTCCAGAATATTGCTGAGTGCTATGAATGTACCTGTTCTTCCAGCTCCAGCACTATAAGACAAATACATTTCTTTGCTTTAACAAAATATCTTGCCAAACCCATATGCAGTGCAATAAAAATATACTCTGAATTGAGTCTCTGCTAATAAAAATAACTTCAGTGCCATGTATAGCTTCTTTGTCCCTGCCCTTCACAGGACTGGAAGAAGAGCAATAAAATTATACAGATTTGCCTAATTTAAACACACAGGCAGTAGAATTTAGTTTTATTCATCATGGAAGATTTCTTGCTCCCCCCCCCTTTTTTTTTTACCATGAAGACAAGCATTCCTGAAATATAGACTCATATTGGTCTTATCTAATTTTTTCAACCAGCAGAATCTTAATCCTGCAATCACTTTATGTGCATAACTATTTACATAATGGCTTCTAAATAAATAAATAAATAAATAAACATCAGGTTGGATCCAGACCTTCGTTTGCAGAGGGAATCAGGATGCAGTGAGGCTTCCCTCTGGAGGAAGGAGGAGAGGCTGCAATTTTCTCTAATTCCTTCTTTCCCCTGCAACCCCTGGCACTACCTCCTGTGCTGTTCTGTGGAGTCTCCTAACCTTCTGGAACAGTGTAGAGATAGTGCTGAGAGCTGCAAGGGTGGAGGAAGAATCGGAGAAAATTGCCACTCCCCCCCTCAGTACTGAGCACAAGTCTGGATCCAACTCATAGTTTGGCATTATGTCTGAACTGAGCTTATTGTAAACTGCTTATCCAAATGCTGCTACCGATGTTCAAGAACTGCATTCATTTTAAGTTTCCATAGAATAACACACATTTCTATAAAAAGTCAGATCTTATCCCAGCACTTTTGGGATATGCACAAAACTTCTTAGAGTCTCACCTACCAGGGCAGTTTGAAAAATTAATAAAATCACGTGACTTTTAACTGCTGTGCATTACTCAGTACTGATAACCTATTAACCTAATGCAATGTGTGCATTGTAGTTCTAGCTAACAAGATTAGATGAAACTGGGCTTCAAATTTCCAAACAGTTTATCCAGCTGAAGCAACTCAGGCAAGCCAGGGCTGATCACATTCCCAGTGGGAGAGGGTATTTATTTATTTATTGTATTTATACCCCGCCTTTTTTCCTGAAAGGAACTGAAGGCGGCTTACATAATCCTCTTCCTCCTCTCCACTTTATCCTCACAACAACCCTGTGAAGTAGGTTAGGCTGAGAGTCCGTGACTGGCCCAAAGTCACCCAGTGAGTTTCATGGCCGAGCGGGGACTAGAACCTGGATCTCCCGAGTCCCAGTCCAACACTCTAACCACTATGCCACACTGGCTCTCCCAGGCATCAGCTGTAGCTCCCAAGGTAGACAGCAGCAGCAGCGGCAGCAAGCAGCACTTTGGTGTTCCAGCTGATCCAGGGGAGGCTTTGGATAATCTTGCCCCAAGATCAAAATGTGATCGGAAGGAGTGAGTGGAAGCTGCTATGTGAGAGACCAGCAGCTAGGTGGAGAGCCCTGAACACCGAGTGGGTCAGCAGCTATTTCTGGTGGGAAGGGGTATATACCCAGGCACCAGCCATAGCTCCCAAGGCAGTCAGCAGTAGCAACCAGTGCTTCATTGTCCCAGCTGATCTGAGAGAGGCAGCAGCGCCAATCTCTTGTTCACCTCAAGCAAGACCACCTTAGTGGGAGCAGGGCAGAAGGCTCTGGGGAGTGGGGACAAGATGATCCAAGTGTTTGAGGGTTTGGACTGATTGAAAAGGGCTTAAGAGAGGAAGGGAGGAAAAGTTTTGGAAGCTAAACACAGCCATCGGTACAATAGAGGGCAGAAGAAAACATGGCAGTGGGAGACAGTCAGGCCATCATAAGGGAAGATGATCTGATATGACCATATATTGGTCTCACTGCCTTCTTGGCTATCTCCCAATCAGCATTATCCTGGTAACTTGTATGATGCCCCCCAGGGTTTGAAAGCCTTGCTGCTGAATGCCAGATTGGTTAATGGGAAAACATCTGTTATCCAGGATTTGATTCGGGATGAACATGCCAACCTTGTGTGTATCACAGAGACCTGGTTGGATGAGGTAGGAGGGGTGACTTGTATCTATCAGGTTTCTCTATGCAGCAGCAGGCTCAACCTGGGGGATGGAGAAGATGGGTCATGGCAGTATATTGGAATTCTATTGTCCTGACCAGATGCCCCATCCAGCCTTTGCCAGTATTTGAGTGTGTGTTTGGGACAGGTGTACTCTCTGCCCAGTTTCCTAATAGTCTTCCCTACTTGCTCTGGCCAAGGTGGTTTAAGGGATCAAGGCCCTGAACCATTGCCTGGAGACAGTAATGGACTGGATGAAAGTAAAACCAGACAAGACAGAGATGCTCTTAGTCAGTAGAGCTGACTCAGGAATTCGGTTTCAACCTATGCTAATGGGGTGGCATTCCCCTTGAAAACACAGGCTCATAGCTTGGGGATTCTTCTGGACTCAACCATGGCCTTGAATACTCAGGTCTCTGTGGTGGCCAGGACTGCTCTTGCACAGCTGAGGCTGGCGTGCCAGCAATGTTCATTCCTGGAGAATGCAGATGTGGTCAGGGTGACATATTCCTTAGTTATATCACATCTGGATTATTGTACTGTGCTCTATATAGAGCTGCCTTTGAAGAGTATTCGGAAACTACAATTGGTCCAGAATGCAGCAGCCTGATTCTTAATAGGGGTCGTTTACAGGAAGCATGTGACTTTCTTACTGAAACAGTTGCACTGGCTTCCAATTTGTTTCCAGGTACAATTCAAGATGAATTGTAGGTCATCACCTACAATTCAAGATGTAGGTGATGACCCTTAAAGCCCAGAATAGTTTAGGACCAGGATATTTGAAGGACTGCCTTCTCCTGTACAAGCCTACCCACCTACTGAGGTCATCTTTGGAGGCCTTGTGTTATGTGCCAAAAACCCATGAGGTTCATCTAACTAGAACTAGGGCCTTTTCAGTGGCTGCACCAGGCTCTGGAACTCCATTCCAAGGGAGGCCAATCTCACTTCCCCACCGGCAAACTTCTGGAAATGGGTGAAGACTTTGCCTTTCAGAAAGAACTTCAGTGGGTAATTTTAAATTTGCTGTTTTAATCAGTTTTTACTTTTTAATATTGTAAATATTTTTGATTATTGTATGTTGTGTCTATCTGCTGCTGTTTTTGTGTTTTCTATTGTGGAGGGATGTTTTTAATTGTTAAATTATTTACTTGTTATGAGCTGTCTAGAACTCTTGGGAGATAAGGTAGGCTATAAGTGTTTTAAAATAATAAATAAAATCAGGCTGCAGTCCTGTGCATATTTACCAGGGAGTAAGGTCCATTGAATTCAGTGGGACTTACTTGTGAATAGACATATGCATAGGGTTGTGTTGTAAATTGCTAATAAAGTTGTTTCTAATATTAAAATACCTGGCCTCCTCTATCCAGGCTATGGTAACCTCCAGATTAGACTACTATAATTGATTATATGTGGCGCTGCCTCTGAAGATGGTTTGGTAACTGCAGGTAATTCATAATGCAGCATCTAGGGCAGTATCCAACTGTGTCATTCCGTTAGTGCAAATGACATTGCACTAGGTTCTGAACTATGTGCAAGAGGAGAATCCAACTAAAGTTATGTTTGCCCCAGCAAGGTCATGCAAGTGGTTGCTCATTATGCTTGCACAACCTGTTGGGCAACCAGTTGCGCATTCTGCTTGCAGAACTGGTTGCATAAATGTAATGGGCAACCGCTTGTGGAATGGAAAGATTCAGTGGAGCTCCGCTAGTGCTCCGCTATTTGAGTTTGTGGAATGACACCGTTGGATGCTGCCCATTGATTGCTAACTGGACCAGGAGTTACAGTTTCTGAGCTCAATGGTGGTTTTGATCTTTAAAGCCCTTCATGGCTTGTGACCAGGGTACCTGAAGGATTGCGTGTCCCCCAAATGTGCTTGATCATACACTAAGATCCTCATAAGATACCCTTCCTCAGCTTCTCCTGCCATCCAAGGTATGGTGGCTGGCTATGAGGGAAAGGGCCTTCTCAGTGGTGACAACCAGTTGTGGAACGCTCTTCCCAGGAAGACTCACGTAGCACCTAGCCTGATGTCATTCAATGCCAGGCAAAATCCTTTTCACTTTTTCAGGCCTTTAAATTACATTTGATCTGTTTTATTGGATGGGTTTTCCTGCTCCTAGTGGTTATGAGCTTATTTTTGTCAGTTTTTAAATGGATTTTTAAAAATTTTGTAAACCCCATAATAAATAAATAATCAAGAGACAAACATGGGACAAAATAGAATATTTTACCTGCAGTGCACTGTAATGGGATGGTTTCCTGTCTGCTGTTGCTGTTTTTGGACAGCTGCAATGAGGTCAATCATTCCTTTCCCTTCAGCAGGAATTCCAATTTCAGGCCATCCATGAAAATGAAACTGTCGGACAAGTCTGCCCAATTTCTCCTGATAATTCAAAACCAAGAAAGCAACAAATTTAAGGCAGTTGTAAGAATGGCATGAAATACATTTAGTCTCTGAAATCCAACTATGCAACCTATTATCTATTGGGCCATTTCTATTTGCGGTCACATAGATTAATTATGCATTTATTTATTTATTATTTACATTTATTAATCACCCATCTGGCCGGCAACCGGCCACCCTTATATCTGCCAAGATGATTGTCATAGACTTTTTGAGCAAACCTGAAGTTTAGAAAACTATAGTGGACACAAACACACACACACAATTAAAAAGTTATCAATAGTACCTGACTGTGTGTAATCAAGAAGTCCCTTATGCTTAAGGCATCTGCAAGTGAGTCACTCTTTATCTCGATGGTAATCTCTCCATAAGTAACAGTATCCTCTGATGGCCAATACTGAAAACATTTTTCCTGTAATGTTCAAAACATAGGAGTAAATGCTGCTTTCAAAACTCTCCTGTTGATATCTAATCATGCAGCTACAGCAATGGTTCCTGAAACCTTCATTAAAGAACCAATTCTAGCTTCTTTTTTTCTGCCAAGATTGCACAATATTTAAATACATAATATTTAATTCACCAGTATCAGAGGGATGAAAAGATATAGAAAATGCTACATGGTATCCATTTTATTTGATGTCTATTTTGTATGTACAATGGATGTCATATGAGCATACTTCTTCATATGCAAAAATATTTTTTTGAGAAAACTGAAATGTTTAAAGGAAAAGCAATAAAGTCATGTTAAAGAACTTCCATGCATCATGTAACTATTTAGGCTGATTTTGTGATGTCTAACAATGAAGGTAATCTATATCAACTGTAAAAAGAAGCATTATGTCCTACTTTAAGAGAGCAATTCTACAGGTTGGGGCAGGGAGCTCTGACACTGGAGCCTCTGAAAAATCTCACGCCAGCAGGGTAGAAGGGAGAAGCAGTGTTTGTTCGTTTTCCCCTTACCTTTTCTGGTTTGTTTTTTCTTTCTTTCTTAAACTATTTCCTTCCCATTGATGTCAATGGGAGGGAAATGAATGTCAGCTTCGGGGCTGGTGTAGTTCTCTTCCTCCCCCCCCCCCCCGTCCTGGGGCATGGGATGGCTGTGGATCCACTCCTGGCATGCTCATGGAATGTCCCCTGATCCATTCCCTTTTTGCTTCTACTCATGGAGGAGCTCTGACTTTGGTAAGAGGCTGCAGAGATTTCTCCTTGCTGGGGGAGATCTGAAATATCCTACAGCCCTTGGGACTCCTTGCCAGGGACCATAGGATTGCAGCCTTAGTTAACAAATGTAGGATAATGCTACACCTAATATACAGACCTCTTAGTATGATGAAGTTGCAGACATTGAGTGCAGTCTAGAGAAAGCTAAGTAAGCACTCTTAAGCCCCATTGACATCTGAGCACTCAATTGAGCACACTTAATTCCCATTGATTTCCCCGGCACTTGATTAGGTGTAACTATGGATGGTGACAACAGTCTGCATTTTTAATAGTGAGGATGGTCAAGCCAGATTTGACTCACTCGAATCTTGGCAACCCCTAGGCAGATCTTGCTGCTGGACACTGTGGCTCAGAAACCATGTGACTGCAGCCAGCACTGTCCCATTCCTAGCCAGGGGATTTGGGGCCTTGTAAGAGCAGTTGTAAATCATACTAGCTAAGAGCAGAGCAATAACAGTAGTAGTCACATAGCCTCTGGGATGCACAGCACTCCGCTCCCCAAAATACCCAAGGTTTGCTGGGGCAACCAAAGCATTTCTGTGGACCATTTTATGGATCACTGTGTAAGTGGGTTGAATGCACTGATTTTTTCCCTTACCTTTGTCCTGTTTTACAAATATTAATGACAAAACATTCAAAATACATTGGACAAAATTGTCATACTTGCTCTCTTTCCAGAACTTCAGTAAGCATAACAATTGTATGGCATTTCCACTCCCACACCATTCGCCAGAAGTCTTCCACAGTATGAGGAAGTGGTCCTTGAGTTGCAATGAAGTAATCCTTTTGTCGATAGCCCTTCACACAAAAAGAAACGCAAAAAGGCATTTGATACTTTTGCTATTTTGAAATTTAAAATTCTGACCCATCTAAAAGTAATTCTAAACAATCTGAAATATCAAAATACATATTTCTTTCAAGACATTTTGTAAGGCTCCTTCCAGTGCCACTACCATAAAACTAACTTTCACACCAACCCACAAATCAAGGATATCCTAGTTAAGCCCAAGGACCTCACTGAGGTATGTTGATTGTGGCATTTGTATGTGCCAAATAGGAGGTAAACAGCTGACATTCTGGCACAATTTACTCTGACATCAGAAGGGCCAGGGCTCCATCCAGTTATTGAATAATGACTCTTGCTCGAAAGGGGAAGAAGTGGATACCAGGTTCCATATAGGGAACCACATAGGGAATATATACTATGATTTAGAAAACAAACAATCTTGCAAGTCATTTCTATCTCTGAAAATGTAATGAGGTGCCAGTGGGAATATAGCTGTGTTCTTTAATAAAAAATAATTTTGCTTTCTCCTAGAACTGTCTTAAGAGTATGGCACTATTCAGGCATTCTACATCTTGGTATAGCAAATATTTGAGGAGAGAGAGTACGATAACCCCTCCCCCTCCTCATGCATTTCTGTCGGATACAAGAGGAGAGCCTCCTGTATTTGTGGAGGCTCTACACGTGATTTTTGAACACTGATTTTCCAGCATTTTGGATAGTGTGGAGTGCCTCCACAGATACAGGAGGCTCTCCTCCTCAGAAAGTTGCACTTCATGAGTAGATGGGGCAGGGTTAGCGCTCTTCTTGTCAGCACATGTTTACTGTAACGAGATGTAAAATGCCTAAATAGGGCTTATCAGTCAGCTAAATATATAAGGGTCATGACATTGTGTCAACAGTGCTGAACCCCATCACTGAGGCCATAATGATGACATTATGTAAATAAAGATCCCCGTCCACCCTTTGAAGCCGGAAAGAAGTACACATTGTCAAAAACATATTTGATATAAGTTGACAGGGGCAAACCTCTTATTTTATGACAAGCAAAGAGCTTCAATGCAGCTGGGGAACTCCATTTCCGCTTTCTCTTAAGTAACAAGGAAAAAGGAAACCCTGCCCATTGAAGCTCAGTTCCTAAGAAAGAAAGATGAAGGATGTTTGCTTCTCTCTGTTGACATTTAAATTCAAAGCCATATTTTCTTCATGACGAGGATTTGATTCTATTGAAAATTCTTATAGAATCATTGAGTTGGAAGAGACTTCAGAGATCATCTAGCCAAACCACTGCTGAATGTGGGCTCTGCAGTGCAGGGTGCAGCTACAGCAAGTTACTCTTTAGCATAGCTCATATGTCAATGATAAAAGCACACGTGCTACAACGTTGGTTCCTAGGCAAGTCCTAAACAAAGTCGATTGTTGAAAAGACTTGAAAAATTGATGTTATATTCCACATGCAAAGAAGTACTTACATCTATGAAGGAAGCATTGATATAATCTGTGTACTCCTGACCTCTTTTCATTGAAAGAATCACTCTGTTAAAGTCATCTTAAAATACAAAAAACAAACAAAACACATATTATATTTTGTAAAATACTAAGCACTTTTCAACCAATTATACTATACAAGCTATGACCTGCAGGCATTTATAGAATCAAGTTTACAATATAATTTATTTGTAGTTCAGTCTAGCAGTGCCACCTGCTGTTGAATGTATGACATTACTGTACTCTATTAATTTGTATTAATGAAATTGTTACACAGTTTCTATTTAGAGGGAAATTAATATCTTACATGGGATGATTTGGATAACTCTGGCTTTCTTCATATTCGCTGGCAGATTACCAGTTCTCATGTTTTCTTTCATTATTCGAACATTTGTTAATTTCTACAGCAAAAAAAGTTACATATTGAAAATTAAGACTATGACTTGTGGATTACTGTATTAATGCTCAGAATGCAAAAATAACTAAAAGATTAAAATTCAGATATCATGATAATCTATTCTGAAAGATAAACCTGATCACAAACCATGCAATTCTACCTGCATGCTCACTTACATTCCACCTATTGATAGCAATAAAACCACCAAAAGCTTGTACCATTTATAGTAACCGCTAATTCCTTTGTTTTCTGTAGGCAATAGAGGGAGCTATAAACAGTGTTTTCAGGGGCTGGAGATTTATGGTTTTGTTCTGCGTATTTGTCTCTCTGACTGCAATTGATGTTAGTATGCAATTATATTGTTGGAATATGGGTTTCACATATTCAGGTTTTGCCTTCGGGCTAGAAGGTAAAAGAAACCAACAAGCCTGACCAAGGTCAGGAACGGAGAAAGATTCACCTTTGTCCTAGTGAGGGTAAGGTACAGTTTTTTGTGTCCAGTGTAACTGGAGCAAGGGTCAAGCTAAAGTGGATGCAGCTGGGGTGACATCATGCCTTGATGCAGCTGGCATTACATCATTTAGCACATGATTGTTCCATAATGTATATAAGTGTGTGAAGTCTTTGTAAGCTTGTTGGGAGTAGGAGTATAGGTAAATATATGGTAAGAGAGCATTCTGGTGTGATAAGAGTTTGTATGTATGTCATGACTGTGAACTGTTTTTTGTCTGACATGCTATACTGTTTTTTCACTCTTGTAAATATATCACTCTTTGATCTGTTCGTGTTTTACAAGTTTAGTTTAGTAAACGTTAGAGTTTGAAAGAAACTGACTTGTGGTTTTGCTTTTTCACCTACTGGCCTTGCACACGGTTTTTTCTCAAACTACTCAAACGCCACAGCTCGAATCTGCAGCCACTGGGACAAAGTTGCTTAGCTTTGTTTTTCCCCCAGTGGTTCTGTATTCCAACATATATGTGGGACCCTGTCCCGGTCCATAGGGATATATAGTCTGAGACACCGATTTTGACTCAGAGGGAGAAGCTGTAGTCAGGCCAAGCCATGGGAAACCAGAGGCCTCAGAATTCAGTTCTGCCAGGCCTCCCACTGCCTCGCAAACAGAGAGGGGATGAGGTGCTGGAGACTGATACAGCCTATCTTCTACAGCTGGAAGACTTGACCTTGATGGAGGCCCCTGCCTCTCAGCCAGGGATGCCATCCTGGGAAAAGGGCAGCAGGAGGAGGTCACTGCAGGAGAGGGTGTTTCGGGGTGTCTTCTTTGGTATGCGGTCAGCAGAACAGGGCAGTCCAGAGACGCCTGGTGAGGTGCAGCAGCTGCTTGAGGGCCAGGTTTCCCTGCCAGGATTGAATGTGCGATAGCAATCCTTAGCAGCCACTCCGCTGTATTTAAAAAAGTGCAGCTAGCTTCCAGTAGCCTTTGCAGGAGGCAACGCACTGAAAATCTGGAAAGCTTTCTGCCTTCCTTGGAACTGTGAACTTTATGGGACTTTTTTTGTGAGCTGCACTCTGTGATTGCCTCTTTGTCACGATATTCTTGAAATGACTTTTGCCTGGGACTTTGCTGTATTCTGTTTCTGTGGATCTTTATTGCATCTGTAAAGGCCGATAAATAATTATTGGAATTACTGCAAATAAAAGGTTTGATTGGGACTCTTGCCTTGACTCTGGAAAGCCAGGTTCTGACAGTATAGAACAGTGATGGCGAACCTATGGCACGCGTGCCACAGGTGGCACGTGTGGACCACTCTGCTGACACGTGAGCCATAGGTCACCACCAGCCATAGGTCTCCAGCGGCGGCGTGAGGCAGCGTCATGCTGCGTGCCAAGGCTCAGGCCGTGATGCGGCGGACGGGGACGACGGGCCTACCTGCTGCCTCCGTGCCGGCCGCGCTGGACCCGCCGCTGTCCGTCGCATCATGTCCTGCGTGCCGGATCCGCCGCCCGTCACGTCATGTCCTGCGCGCTGGATCCCCGCGCTCTGTTTTTGGCGGGGGGGGGGGAACCAGGGCAACAGGGCTGTTTAAGTCCTGTTGCTGCCCTGGTTCCCCCCCCCGCCGCCGCCAAAAACAGAGCGCGGGGATCCAGCGCACAGGGCATGACGCGACGGGCTGCGACGGCGGGTCCAGAGGCGGAGGCGGCTTCAGCGGCGCGGAGAACACGCCGCTCAGAAGAGCGACGGACGGCAGCAGCAGCTTGAGCGGCGCGGAGAATGCTCCGCGCCGCTCAGAAGAGTGATGGGCGGCGGCGGCGGCAGCAGCAGCTTGAGCAGCGCGGAGAATGCTCCGCGCCGCTCAGAAGAGTGACGGGCGGCGACGGGCGGCGGCGGCAGCTTGAGCGGCGCGGAGAATGCTCCACGCCGCTCAGAAGAGTGATGGGCGGCGGTGGCGGCAGCAGCTTGAGCGGCGCGGAGAATGCTCCACGCCGCTCAGAAGAGCGACGGGCGGCAGCAGCAGCAGCTTGAGCGGCGCGGAGAACGCTCCACGCCGCTCAGAAGAGTGAGATCGGGCCGCTGCAGGAAATCAGAAGAGCCCAGGTAAGGCTCGTATTACATCCCTGCCGTGCGTTCCCATGCAGCCGCCTCATTCTTGCCCCCCAGCCGCCTCATTCCCTCCTAGCCAGCACCTCCTCCTCCTTTCCCCACATTCTCCCTGGCTTCTTCACAATCCCCCCCTCTTTCCCCCAAACGCTTGAGGTCTCCTCCTTTCCTCACATTCTCCCTGGCTTCTTCACAATCCCCCCCTCTTTCCCCCAAACGCTTGAGGTCTCCTCCTTTCCTCACATTCTCCCTGGCTTCTTCACAATCCCCCGCCCTCTTTCCCCCAAACCTATCTAAATTACCTTCAGGCTATGTGTACAATGTAGTACTATTTAAAAAATTTGAGTTGATGTTTTTTTCAATAAAAAACTGTTTGTATCATTGAAAGCCCTGTTATTGTTTTTTTCTTTTAAGACAAAATATGTTAATTAGTTCAGACAACTGTATGAGTTGTTTTTACTAAACTAAAACCCCAGTATTCAGGTTTAATTGCAGTGTTGGCACTTTGAAATAAAAAAGTTGGTTTTGTGTTGCAGTTTGGGCACTCGGGCTCAAAAAGGTTTGCCATCACTGGTATAGAACATATACCCAACTATCAATAGTATGATTTTTCACAAACTTGTCCATGAATGAAAGATAGGAAACTTCCGAAGGTACCTACACCGAGAAGGGAAATTACTTTTTGTTCATTTTAAGTTATTTGCAAATTCACCAGCAGGCAAAATTCACATGGAAAGCTTGAGGCATCGTCAGTCAGAGAGCATAATTTGAATTAGCTTTACAAACAGATCTTCACTCTACTCTAACTCTAGATATTTTATGTATAGATAACATGACTAATGATGCCAATAACCAAATCAAATTTTAAACAAAACAACCCCACCACCAAAGTTCTAAGAGTTTTAACTTTTATTTAAAGCTTGAACCTGACATCTTTGTAAAAACTTATTTAATGCTTACTTTAAACTCTTCTTCTAGCCCTATTTTGACAAGATTTGGTGTTGCATTGTGCGATGGTTGCAAGTGCTTTTCTAAAGAAGACACATCTAGTTCCGTGTCACCATAGAGGTAGTATTCAAGTAAGGCTTGATAAATGAAGGAGTACTGCATCTGTAAAGAAGCAAGACACTCTATAAACTAGGACACTTGAAATATTTTTAGATACATAAAACTCAATAACATTATCTGATAGATCCATTTTTTCAGCTAAATAACCTTCTGTTTTCCTGCTTTGACAGGCTAATGAACCAATTTTATAATCCGAAAAATATAACTTGCTTTTAGAAGAAATGGATAAATTGCATATATGCTATGCTTAGACATAACACTAAACTGTAGCTTATTGTTATGGGGGCATGTCTAGCCAAGCCTTAGGCGTGCTCACTCCCCCTCCCCTCTCCCTTTCCATAAAGATAAATCATTTAGCATTACATCCCGACCTTAAACTGTAGTTAATCTTAACTATGGTTTATTGAAACAAGCCAGCTTCATAAATCAATTTTTGAAGTTAGCTTCTTTCATTAAACCATAATTAAGACCAACCATAGTTTGTCTGGATGTAGACTAAACAAACACTTCCGATCTCCTTCTTGGGGCTGTGCCAGAGGAGGAGAGAGGAAGTCAGAGCACTAGGCTCATTTTTGTAACAATAAACTATAGTTTACTGTTACATCTGAATGAGGCCATGTAATGATTTACTTTTATGCCCCCCCCCCCTCTGTATGCTGAATTATCTTTTCTTCAGGAATTTTGGTGGTGAAGGAGGGATGTAATCAATGAAACCGTAGAGAAGATAAGGTGAAGTACAGAGTCAAAGACATGCACTAGGAGCTGTGCAGTGGTCATACGTTCTTCCTCTGGTAGGATGAAACTGCACTCAAACTTACCCCCTTAGTAGTTATAACCTACATATTCCTAAGCTAATATTTAGAACCACAAAGGATAAATCCTATTTTTAAAAATATGAAATATCTTAGGGATCATGAACAAATTCACCAGACCATGCTAACACCAAGGGTTGGAACTCTGCAGGCCAATCATAGCCATATAGATATTCTGTCTCCCTACCATACTGAGTCAGGCCACTGGTCCTCTAGATCAGTATTGTTTACACTGCCTTGGAACTGCTCCCCATTGCTTCATACTGCCCCGCCACTGAGATACAACACTTCCTCCCTTAAAGGGTTTATCAGCTGTGGGAGCGAGTGCATCTGGTAAGAAACTAGCACTTATATTGGTTTCCTATCAAAAGGAGCACATTATTTGCTGAGGAGCAGAACAAAGAGCTCAAAATGGATGTCAGATACTGAGTTAACAATGAAACAAATATCCTCCAATGAAACAAATATCCTTTTTATCCTCCCACCCACCCATTTGTTCTTCTAAGATAAAAACAGGGGACAGGTACCAATAGGGACACACTGAATTTGGGAAGCAAATACTTTCAATTTAAAAAAATGGGCTTCCACTGAAAGACCCACCTTAAAGTTTACCTTTTGCACTCCAGTTTGCTACTAATTACTGTCTTGATTGATTGGCTTTGGTAACTAGCCAACTAAATTTAGCTATGTGACAATGTCAGTGAAGACAAATAAAGTTAATTTAGAGCAGGGCTGGGCAGCTTGTGGCCCTCCAGATGTTTTGGCCTACAGCTCCCATCAGCCCTAGGCAGTATAGCCAATGATGAAGCATGATGGGAGTTGTAGGCCAAAACATCTGGAGGGCCACAAGTTCCCCATCTCTGGTTTAGAGTAAGGGCAAAAGAAGACCCATCAGAAAACAAAAAGCTGCGGTAGATTAGGGCTGCAAGAAGACACTGCCCAGTTGGGAGGGGATACAGTGGCAGTCCTACTGTGCAAATACTTTCCTGCTAACCCTCCCCCCTCTATAGCCAAAAAGAAGGGTGTTTTTCATTGTGGGGCAGTTTTGGGGGGCCAACCCTCCTCCAATTATGTCTGAGCTCTATTGATAGCTATATAACCTTTTTCACATTTTAAACTGAAATTATGGTCAAAGATGGCCACAGATTATTATTTATTAATCAAATTTATATACCGCTTTCCACAAAGGTATCAAAGTGGTGAATATATAATACAATGGCATAAAAACAACAATAAAGGTAACAATACAAACAACACAATACAAATTAATCAGCAATAAAATTGCACGCTGTATTGTGTGCTACAAAGCATAACTGGCTGGGTCACACTTCAGGTAAAGCCTGTGTGAAAAGATGAGTTTGATTTACTTACATCAGTCTGAACCATTTGTGGGCGTTGATTGCGGATTCTTGCCACAAACTCGAAAACATCAACCTTTTGTTCCGTATGCATCATGTCAATCATGGCATCTATTACTATGAATGTGCCTGTCCGACCCACACCAGCACTTAGTAAGAAAAGAAATGCACAGCTGAGCCAAGGCATCTTGCTCCCTCTTCTGCTGAACACTCAGTATTCCTTGTTCACCTTAGATTACAAGTACTCTGATAGATCACACCTGTATAGCACCTAGCGCACAGTTTGTATTAGGTTTAGTCGTAGTGTCACTTGTTGCATTCAGTTTATTGTGAGACAGGGAGCTTTTCTACATGGAGCTGTTAATTCACTATTAATCCTCTGTATCTACTTTCGGTTTCGTCACAGAATTGAGATCCGAGCACTACTTCAAGAGCATTTCCTTTCTTGCTTTTCCACTTCATAACCTCTAGGCAGCACTGTGGTATAGCGGATTAGTGCAAATACACAAATGAAAAAAGCGGTTTCCTCTAACTTTCACAATTAAGTGCCGCATTTTCCCTGCTTTAAAAAAGACTCACCGAAAGTGCACGTTAGACACAGAACTGAAACCGGAAGGTCACAATGTCACCTAAAGAATGTGTAAACAACCCAGAGTAGGGAATGATGACAGCATGATAAATGCCTTGTGTAGAAAAGCCCAGGGACTTGCAGTAAAAAGTCTATATCTAAACTGGGATGTGAACCCAAAGTCTCTTAGACCCAAATCCAAAAATCCATCTGTTAGACCACACTCATAAGCTGTCCTCTCTCCACCACCATCCTTCTTGATTCTGCTTCCTATTTTTTAGGATCAAAGTACATATCATGGTGGCAGACCTATGTCTTTAGACAGGTGATTGAGCCAGAACTGGCCTTTGTGGTGAAAGGGGTACATAGGCAGAGGGCACTAAACCCTCCATATGTCTTCTACTTTTCCACCCACAACCCTTCCTCCAGCTGCTGCTCTTCCTGCTGGGCTCACTGGAAGGATAGACTAAGGGGGGGAAACAGCAAGGAGCAGAAGGGCTCATCAGCACCCGCTTCCAGGTGCCCTTTTTGCTTTATATCACACTCTGTACTTCCAGCTTTGCACAAGATTGAAGTAGCCCCACATTTACTATCTTGCATCTGCTATCGTGTTGTGTATTTTGGCCCCGGGAATTATCTTTCATTTTCAACCTCCACCTGATGAAGCTTTATTAAGCCTTATTATGAGCACCATTTCCATGATGGAAAGGCAGGGTATAAATCAAATAAATAAATAAAAATAAATATTAACAGATAAATATGCTGAACCCAATTCTAGAATCTGTAATATTATACCATTTCCACATTAATATGAAAACTAAATCTAATAATGTATTGATATACAATTCAATGCTAAAATATTACCATAGTATTTAATATCACAAATGCTAGAACTACCACTAGAGGGAGCACAATTACTACCGTTTACTGATCAAATTGTCACCACAAATGGTTCACAGAGGAAAAAGGCATGGCATTCTGTGCTAGGCATAAACTTTTCTCTTGCATTCCATTAATTTCCCCCCCTTTATTGTTGTTATGATGTCTGAGAAAGCTGAGGGGGCAGCAGTTGGAAGGCTCACTGTGGGGGAAGAAAACAGCCTTGCTGAGTGGATGACTAAGTGGAGCAGTTTACTTCTCCTGTGGTGTTTGTTACAGCTTCCAGAGAGGAGTCCTGTGAGTGGCATTCGGGGGGGGGGGTATTCCTTGGTGAGCGTGAGGGGGTTACTCCAGTGAGCTCCTTCCCCCACAACAAAAACCCAGTGCTTCTTCCTGAGTGAGTGTGTGACCTTGTGCTGTGAGTGTGTACAGTATATGTCTGCCTGCCTGTGCTCCTTCCTGTGTTCAGAAAACCTTGTTCAGTGCATTAGTGCCTGCTCTACTTCGTAGCTCAATGGCAGAACATGCTCTTTGGATGCAGAATGTCCCAAGTTTACTTCCCTGCATCTGCTTCTCGGTTAACATTTACCTGAGCTTGTTTTTATTTTCTTAAAGATAGTTTGAATACATTATTCTACACTTTAATGCAGGGGTCCTCAAACTATGGCCCGCGGGATACATCCGGCCCACCGTGTCATTTCATCCGGCCCGGCGGCCGATCTGAGGCTTCTTGGGGGGGAAGGGGAGGAGGGGCGGCTGAGCCGGCAGCAGGGCGTGGGCCGCCCGGCCGCCCGGCCGCCCCGCCACCCTGTGTCTCCTCTGTGGGGGAGGAAGGGGAGGAGTGGTGGCCCAACCAGTGGCGGGGCGCGGGCTGCCCGCCTGCCCACTCACCCGCCTGCGTCTCCTGCGGGGGGGGGAAGGGGAGGAGTGGCGGCTGAGCCAGCGGCAGGGCGCGGGCCGCCTGTCCGCACACCCACCGACTGACCGACCTGTGTCTCCTGTGGGGGGGAAGGGGAGGAGTGGCGGCTGAGCCGGTGGTGGGGTGCGGGCCGCCTGCCCGCCCACCCACTGACCGACTGACCAACCTGCATCTCCTGTGGGGGGGGGAAGTGGCGGCTGAGCCGATGGCGGGGTGCGGGCTGCCCGACCGCCCGCCTCCCTGCATCTCCTGGGGGGGAAGGGGAGGAGTGGCGGCTGAGCAGGTGGTGGGGCACGGGCTGCCCACCCACCCACCGACCGGCGTCTACTCAGAAGTAAAATCCCATTGAATTCAATGGGATCAGCTCCCAGGTAAGTGCATATAGGTTTGCAACTTAAGGGAACAATCCTACACACATGTACCAGGCAGTGGGCCCCACTGAATTCAGGGGATGTTACTTCTGAGTAAACAACATGCATAGGTTTCACCTGTAAGGTTGCAATCCTATGCACACTTTCCTGGGAGTCAGCTCCATACAGCAGAGCAAGGCGTGCTTTTGAGTAACCATGCACAGAATTGGGCTGGTGGAATCGCTATGCAAAGATCTCATATTGAAATAATGTATTTTTTCAACCCAAGAGCACTGCTGCGACATCAGCGCTTGCACTAAACAGCACTTCAGTATCCTATTCCATGCCATTTTTCTATGGCCTGTTTGGGCAATGGGATTTATCAATCATGTTTCTTAGGCATGGTTCTCACTGCAGCGGTCCCCTCGCCGGATCGTCACCTTGAAGTGGTGAGTGGGCTTGCGTGTTCCGATGAATCCTGTGAGCAATGCCGTCGGGAGCTATGTACTCCCAGTAGGGTCACCCATGGCGGTAAGGTCCGGGGAGAGAAACCAGACAAAGAACGATCCAAAACATAAAAGTCCTCAACGGCAGAACAGGCGGAAGATAATTAAACCTAAATTACAACGGCTGTGAAGGCGGATGAAGGCTGCAGCAGAGAATGGTTTTCCAATCGTCAGGGTAACCGTGCCATTGGATCTCTGCCGTACTCTGTCAAGTTTGTGTGGTGATTCGTTGTGCACCGATCTCCCCACATAAAACAGTTTCACGCACAGGCGTCTTCCAACCCAACCCATCCAACCCAACCCAACCCAACCAACCAAACAAAAAAAAGTCCCATGGCGACTGGCGAATGGCAACGGGGGCAGGACTGTGAATCTGGAAGCCCCTAGTCATGGACCAGCACATGGGCGGTGGATGCAGACTCAGTCGCCCTGTTCAAGGAACGAGGTAGTCGAGCAGCTCGGCAGCTGTATCCATGACTGAGCAGCCCTATTTAGGATCCACTCTGCTCACCCCGTATGGGGAGGGGGCTAGAAAAGGTGCCCTAAACATAGTCTACCTCTTTCTCCCCTGACTGGATTACCACGTCCAGTGGGGTCACCATTTTAGCGGTCGAAAAAGACATTTGAATTTTGGAACATGGAATATACGGACATTGCTGGATAACATAGATAGTGAACGCCCTGAGCGTAGGACTGCTATTATTGCAAGGGAGCTGAGACGGTTTACATAGCAGCACTTCAAGAAACTCGAAGGGCAGGAGAGGGACAGCTGAAAGAAGAAAAAGGAGGTTATACCTTCTTCTGGAAAGGACTACCTGAGCAGGACCGACGAATACATGGTGTAGGCTTTGCCATCAAAAATGAACTAGTGAACTCTTTGTCAGAAGTTCCTACTGGCATTAACGAACGCCTGATAACTCTTCGATTAAAGCTCGCCAATAACCAACAGGTAACTATTTTGAGCGCTTATGCACCAACATTAGATGCTGATGATGACATCAAGGAAAGTTTTTACAGCCAGTTGGACACTCTCCTGTCAGAGATACCTAAGGAGGATAAAATTATCCTCCTGGGCGATTTTAACGCAAGAGTCGGGCGTGACTTTGATTTATGGCCAGAAACTATTGGAAAAGACGGAGTTGATAATAGCAACCCGAACGGACTCTTACTTTTGTCTATATGTGCAGAGCATAATCTCACTATCACAAACACGCTCTTTCGACAAAAGAATAAGTTTAAAACATCATGGCAGCACCCACGGTCAAAGCACTGGCATCTTCTGGATTATGTAATTGTCCGTGTTAGAGATCGCCGCGATGTACTTCTTACTAGGGCCATGGTGAGTGCCGACGACTGCTGGACAGACCACCGACTAATCCGGTCCACAATGGTTATCAACGAAACTCAACATTGCTCCCCAACGTAGGCTTCAAGGAAGGAAACCAAGGCGTAAAATGAACATCCAAGTCCTTCAAGATCCTATTAAGCAAACTCGTCTTCAATCACTTCTTAAGGAACATCTACCTACGGAACCTCCTGACAACATTGAGGACCATTGGTCTAAGCTGAAAACCTCCATTACTGCAGCTTGTGAACAAACTATTGGATATGAAACTAAGAAACATCAGGATTGGTTTGATGAAAATGACAATGAGATTAAATATATAATTGACCAAAAAAGGAAAGCCTTCCAAATATGGCAAAATGATATTAACTGCGCTGCCAAGAAAAAAACCTACGCTAGCGCAAAGGCTGAGGTCCAAAGAAGAACAAGAGAACTTAAGAACGCTTGGTGGAAAAAGAAAGCTGAAGAAATTCAACAACTTGCAGAATCTCATGATGCACGGGGCTTTTTTAAGGCCACAAGGGCCATTTATGGACCAAAAACCTATGGTACAAACCCTTTACAATCAAAAGATGGCACCAAACTCTTAAAAGACAAAGAGTCTATTGCACTGCGTTGGAAAGAGCATTATTATGACCTTTTAAATCGTAAATCTAAGGTGGATAATGAGATTTTTTCGCAAATCCCGCAAAAACAAATTAAAGAGGAACTTGCAATACTCCCCACTTTGGATGAAGTAAAAAAAGCCATTAATCAAATGAAGAACAACAAAGCTAGTGGACCAGATGGGATTCCTGCTGAAATCTTTAAAGAAGGGGGCCCCGAACTTGTACAACATCTTCATAAACTCATCGAAAAAATCTGGATAAGAGAAGAGATCCCAGAAGACTTCAGGGATGCCATAATTATCACCCTCTTTAAGAAGGGTGATAGAACAGACTGTGGAAACTATCGGGGCATTTCTCTCTTAGCAACCGCAGGTAAAATATTTGCTAGGATTCTCGCAAACCGTCTTCTATCTATTTCAGAAGAGATCCTCCCTGAAACTCAATATGGTTTCCGCCCCTCTAGAGGGACAGTAGACATGATTTTTACTGCACATCAGCTCCAAGAAAAATGCCGGGAGCAAAATCAACCCCTTTATATGGCATTTATCGATTTGGCTAAGGCCTTTGATACTGTAGACCGTACAGCTCTCTGGACTATCCTTATGAAAATTGGATGCCCCAATAAATTTGTGAATATCTTGCGACTTCTCCATGACAACATGACGGCAACGGTTTTGGACAACAACGGCTCTCATGGTGCTCCATTTAAAGTGGGATCAGGTGTTAAACAGGGATGTGTTATCGCCCCAACATTATTTGCCATTTTCATCGCCATGGTTTTACATCTTGTCAAGGGGAAACTTCCCACCGGTGTGGGAATTATATATCGAACAGATGGAAAGCTTTTTAATCTCAGCAGGCTGAAAGCAAAAAGTAAGGTAATTACAACCTCCATTGTGGAACTTCAGTATGCTGATGATAATGTGGTCTCCGCACATTCAGAGGATGATCTCCAAACTATCCTAAATGCTTTTGCAGAAGCATACGAAAAACTTGGTCTCTCACTTAACATCAAAAAAACCAAAGTCCTTCATCAGCAAGTGCAAGCCAATCCTTTGGTGATGCCATCTATCCAGCTTGGCGGGACAATACTGGAAAATGTCGATCATTTCCTCTATCTTGGCAGCTATCTTTCTGTTACAGCTAACATCGACAGTGAAATCCAGCATCGTCTGAGCTCCGCAAGTGCCGCATTTTCTCGAATGAAACACAGAGTGTTCGAGGATCGGGATATTTGTAAGAAGACCAAAACACTGGTTTATGAAGCCATTGTATTACCAACTTTATTGTATGCCTGCGAAACATGAACTATCTATAAACGTCACTTCCACCTCCTTGAAAGGTTTCATCAACGTTGCCTCCGGAAAATCCTGCAAATTACTTGGGAAGATAGGCGAACAAATGTCAGTGTACTGGAAGAAGCAAAGACTACTAGCATTGAAAAAATGATCCTTCAACGCCAACTTCAGTGGACCGGTCATGTTGTTCGAATGCCTGACTGCCGTCTCCCAAAGCAGTTACTTTACTCCCAGCTCAAGGATGGAAAGCGGAATATCGGTGGTCAATATAAGAGGTTTAAAGATGTTCATAAGGCTAATCTAAAAAAATGCAATATAAACATCGAAAACTGTGAAGCTCTGGCCCATGAACGATCTAAATGGAGGTTGGCCTTTCTCAAAGGTTCCATGGACTTTGAAGAAGCCCGAGTGCAAGGTGAAAGGGAGAAACGTGCTAAGCGAAAAGCACATCAAATGAATCCTTTACAGGACCATCTTCTATCTGGTAACCTGTGTCCTCACTGTGGGAAGCTGTGTGGATCTAGAATTGGCCTCCACAGTCACTTACGGACCCATCGCTAGAGTCTACACAATCTTCTTTAGAATTTCCTCCTTTTATCCCGGAAGACAATCTTACTCGGTCACGAGTGATCGCCTGATGATGACTGCAGCGGTAAGCCTGGCTATTAGCCAAAAGCAGGCCCATACTTCCCATTGAAATACTAATAAGCTTATGTTGATTAAAATTGTTCTTCATTTTAAATATTGTATTGTTTTTTCCTGTTTTTTTGTACTACAAATAAGATACGTGCAGTGTGCAAATCAAGCCTTTCTATACCTTTTTAAAATTTAATGTACTGTATTTCAATTTTAGACAGCAAATTAATTTATAATTAATTTATTATTAATTTATAATAACTTTCCATTTAATCAAGTAAAAAAAAAGGACCCGGGTCCTTTTTTAAAAATGATCCATTCGTTCATATTTTTTTCAAATTATAGTCCGCCCCCCCCAACAGTCTGAGGGACAATGAAGTGGCCCCCTGTTTAAAAAGTTTGAGGACCCCTGCTTTAATGACATCAGTGTAATTTGGTTTTTTTCTGTCGTGTCTTTGAGCACCGCAACAGCCACACTGCAACAGCAGGCAATTTTGTGCTGGTACTCTCAACAGTTTCTCAAAATTCCAAATGCACCCACAAGCCCACAAAAGTTGCCTACCCCTGCTTTAGAGGCATACTACCTCTGAATCAGGAGGTTCCATATTGCTCTATCCTGCAGTAATGGTGTATATCAAAGGCTATTACTAATACTGATAAATCCATCCTCCATGAATTTGTATAATCCCCCTTTAATGGTATCTAAGGTAGTGGCCATCACTACACCTTGGGGCAATGAATTCCATAAACAAGACTGGTATCCAGGTGACCAATAACGGTTAATTAAAAAGTAGGACATCAGATACTGGAAGATTTTTATTTGTATTGCTTCTTTCTGGCAGCAACTCCTCATGGATTATGGGGTGCTCCTCTGGAGGGCCCTGGCCTTTAGTAAACTTTTAGGGAGGCACAGGAGTCTGCCACAGCTAGGGATAAGTTGAATGTGTGCACAGAACTCACTTGCAACATTTCTGGTCTTAATTAGAAGATAAACGGTACTTGAACAACATCTCTATGCCAGATATCTAATCTGCAGCAGTTCTTGACTAGAGAGATAGTTGTTCTGCTACGGATGTTTTACCATAACATCCGTTCCTCATTTTATTGTAACATCCTTTCAAGAAGCCTAAGTACTAAATAAGGAAGTTTAAGTATGATGGTCTACACTGGAACACACTTTGATCAAACATAATATAATGGAAAAAAACTTCCAGTATCAAAGTTTTAAGCTAGTTATTTCGAGTATACCCCACATCTCTTAAGGCACAATCCCACGCATGTTTAGACAAAAAAAAAAAAAAGCCTACAACTCCCAGCATGCCCCAGCCAGTTATTATAGCTGGGGCATGCTGGGAGTTGTAGGCCTTTTTTCCTGTCTAAACATGCATAGGATTGCAGCCTTAATAGATTAACAAGTCTCAATGAGTAAACTGAAATGTAGTGTGAAAAACCTGCAGAACAGATTCCCAGTTCAAGTGAGGATGTTATATAAGTCTGTTGTTGTTGTTTTCTGAATAATGTGAAACCTTTACTTATGTTGAACATGAATGTAGTTTTGGCAACACTGATCCAGAATAATGCCAGTTTCCTAGCACTGGTTCTGATGACAACTACCTCTCCATGCCAGTTTTCAGTTTCTCTGAAACGAGAGAGTGATGATCCCTCAGACAGACATTGAGGTGGCGCTTGCAGTTTAAACATGCAAAAACTGTTTTTGCCCAGTCCATGTTAAGCCCATTCCCAAGAGACTGTAAGCATACATGCATGTACATATATGTACACATACCTGCAGTGAACCACAATTGGTCCAGCATGTGTAGGATTCAAAGATTTTACTTTCTTTAGGAATTTGAGCATTCCAATAGGTGTGAAAGGCACTCCGAAATCAGGCCAGCTGGTGAAATGAAGCTGAGTTACAAGTCTGGGAGCTTTGCAGCCATCAGAAACCTGCTAGAAACCCAGAAACAAAATATGAATATGACAATTTATATCCTGGGCTAGAACCAGTCAATTTACTTACTGATGTGACTGATCCCTCTTTACAAAACACATCAACAGTAGCAGCATATTCTGGGACCAAAAATCTTCAATTTAAAAAGAAGTATTAAGGTGCCTTACAAATTCACTAATATACCAAAAAGCAGGAAAATAGCAACTTAGGACCCATGCCTTAACGTCTGAAGCAGTAAACATGTTCTACCTGTTCTCCTCATTCCATCTATAGGAGAAGTGCATTATGCACAAATTAAAGAGGGCCTTCCCTGCAGTGGTGCCCCAAGTTTGGAATGCTCTTCTGAGGGAGGTAAACCTGGTGCCAAAATTGTATTCCCTTCGGTGCCAAGTCAAAACCTTTTTATTTGCCCAAGCACTTAGAATTATTTGTAGGTAGTTATATAGCACTATGCCTCTCCATTGTATTGGATTGTTTATCTATATTGAATTGTTTTTACATTCTTATGTATACCACCCTGAAATCCATTTTTGGATGAAGGTGCAATTAATAAATCCTTAAAACAAAAATAAAGAAATAGAGTCTTGCATATTGTGCTCACTTACAGCTTAGCCTTCATGCACCAAAATTTTTCCTTAGTCTTTCAGCAAGAGCCATTGTGGTAGCACCTTAACCTGAACCCTATAAGCATTGTTAACCCACTGCCCCAAGATTCACAAGTGGATGAGAAACAATTCACTCCTAATGAACTCCCAGAAGAAGCTCCAGAGAAGGAGGTGCTAGCAGAGCCTGAAGTGCTTCTTAACAATGACCAGGTTCACCTATAACACTACCCATGGTTTATTGTCACAATGTGGCTTGTCATGATGTGGAGACCTAGCTATGATAACAAACCATGGTTTATGAACCATGAACAATCCAGAAAGAGAACCCATGGTTTGTTATTTGGTTGTGAACTCTGGGTTGTTTAATCCATGGGTTGTTGTTACACATGTGAACCCAGAACCATGGGTCAGGCCTGGTTATTACTTGGATGGGAGACCCCTCCTCTAGCTGAACATGGGTTGTTCATGGATTGTTTCATCAGGCTACAGAACTAGTGGGCAAGAGCAGTAAAAAACACACAGCCTCCCTACATGCCAGAACTATAGCGCCACAAAGGCATCTGGGATGCAGGGAAAGAGCAGGCAAAAGATGAGGAGGAAGGAAACAACAACCAAGGGATTGAGAAAACAAACCATGCTTTGTCTGCCAGATAAACCCTGGGTAGGGCAACAAACCATTCATTAACTATGAATTAAATAAACCATGGGTTAGTGTTATGTGTGAACCAGGTCACTATGGTGACAAGAAGTGTACATGGAATTCCAAATGAAATCTCACTAGAGACCTTATACAATAGTATTATGAAAATGTAAGCATTAAGCAAAGCTAATTTTTCATCTGAATGCGCTGGCTCAGGTTGTCTGAGTATGGAAAGCTAAGCAGGGTCAGGCCTGGTTATTACTTGGATGGGAGACCCCTCCTCTAGTTTCCTGCATTGAGCAGGGGGTTGGACTAGATGTCCTTGTAGGCCCCTTCCAACTCTTATGATCCCATGTTATCCAAATATTATTTGTTTTTAAAAACATACAGACCAGGAATGTTTTACAATACTAAGTAAGTAATTACTTACTGGCTGAATACAAAACTTCCGAATAGTATAATCCACAAGAACTATACAGTCCTCCACAGAAACTCGGATGTTTCCATAAGTCCAGCATCCTTGATCAGGCCAGTATTGGAAACATTTGTCCTGTGTAGACATTAGGAACACAAACACATACCAGGTGAAACTGTGTTATATGCCCCTCCAGAACTGATTGACTACGAAGATATACAATTATTTTGCAACTACTTAGAATGCGCCTTTTAAATTCTAAAATGTAAATTGACCTTGACCATCTAACTCTCATTATATTCACAGTGAATTCAGAGTATGTTATGGGATATTGTAGGACCAAAAACTCATTGAGATCTGGCTTCATCCCCCTCTGCATCTCTCTCTGACCTTTAAATGCCAATTTCTCCAGGTTCAGGGCTGGTTACACAATAGGAGATAGATACCAGATACTTTCAGAATAGAGCTATTGTAGCTGGGATAGAGGTAGACAGAAGGTGGTAACATGCCTTCTTTTAAAAATCTAGATTGCATATAGAGAGAGAATTGTTGAGAACTCCATCAACATTTTTCTTTAAATGCAAAGAGAGAACCCTTGAGCAATAAAAAGGCTGACATGATTCAGGTTAATTTCCTGAGTTAGTCACCAGTGGCGTTTTGTAAGCTCAAAAAGGTCTAGTTAGGTTGCCATACTGCAGCAACTGCATCTGCTAAATCTTATTAAAGAACTAGAATAGGAAGTGGTTATATTACTAATGGTCTTGTGGGCTATGGGACGGCTCCACACAGGATGACGAAAAATAACTTTTAGAAGGTCTTGTTCACAGACTGCTTGGCTATAGAGCAGACCCTGCCCCCCCCTCTGGATATTGGCAGATACACATGGTGCCTTTAAGAAAATTTAGCTGGGAAAAGGTAGCAAAGGAGATCAGCTTTTGGCCACATATGCAAAGCTTGGCATCACCATATCAATCAAAGCTGCATACATGTAAAGGGACTCAAGGCAGGCAGAATATAAAATTGATCCAATATGCAAGTAACCAGTCCTAAAGTAGTTTGCTGCTCATGTTGGACTGGGACTCAGGAGATCCAGGTTCTAATCCCCGCTTGGCCATGAAACTCACTGGGTGACTTTGGGCCAGACACTGACTCTCAGCCTAACCTACCTCGCAGGGTTGTGGTGAGGATAAAATGGAGAGGAGGAGGATTATGTAAGCCGCCTTGGGTTCCTTTCAGGAAAAAAGGTGGGGTATAAATATAATAAATAAATTAAATAAAATATAAAATGCCCTCAAGGTGTAAGTAAGAGAAATGTAATAGGTTATAAAGGTTTCACAACTTTGTCAAGTTGAGAAACCCCTCTGCTGAATGCAGAACCCATTTCTTTAAGTATCCTCTTTTTTATTTTACTGACGTCTCTGGTAGAAGGGTGGCCAAACCTTCTGTTTTCAGAAAGGAAGTGCAACTCCTGATACTTATTTATTTATTTATTTATTATATTTATACCCCGTCTTTTTTCCTGCAAGGAACCCAAGGCGGCGTACATAATCCTCTTCCTCCTCTCCATTTTATCCTCACAACAATTCTGTGAGGTAGGTTAGGCTGAGAGTCCGTGACTGGCCCAAAGTCACCCAGTGGGTTTCATGGCCGAGCGGGGACTAGAACCCGGATCTCCCAAATCCCAGTCCAACACTCTCACCACTACGCCACACTGGCTGATACACTCCTGATACTTAAGAATTTCCCTACAACTTGCATGCTTTAGTCATGACAGACAGGACGTCAACGTCTTTGTTTAAAGTGTATAAAAACCCAGAATTTTGTGCAGAAGGTGTGCCAGTTCTTGGATCAGTTCAGACTGCGGCTGTCAGACGTATACCATCTGAGACCAGGGACAGCAGCAGGGATGGGGGGACTGCCTGGGCATTGGGACTTGGGCACGCTGGGAGGAGTGGCTGCACAGGTGAGTCCCCATGCTGCTGCCCCTCATGCCTTCTGCGATCTCTGATCTGAGATTGGAGACAGCGGCAGGGGCAGGGGGCGGCAGCAGGGCCAGGACTCACCTGCACCAGAGAGAGCATCCGCTCTTCCCCGCACAGGGAGTCCCGCTGGCTCTCATCCCTGCTGCTGCTGCTGCCTCAGGTGTCAGATCAGAGATAGCAATGGGGATGCGGGGCAGCCTGGGTCTCTATCTCCACACTGGGAGGAGGCACAGTGCTGTGCCTCCTGCCAGCATGAAGCAAAAAAGGGGGGGGGTGATGTCAGGGCAGGGCCATGCCCTCTGCTGTGACATCAGGGGTGGGGCCACTCCCGATGTCATCTGGCCCACAGTGGGTGGGTGGGGGGCAATCTGGCCCCCTACCCCAAAACAGTTCTACACCCCTGTTTTAAAAGGACACATTATTCCTGTTGCCATTGGGATGTAGCAGTTTTACCACGCTCCAATCTTCAGCTATAGGAACGCGTCATACCCAGAAAAAGGTGTGTTTGAATCCCCGTCTGTCTTCAGAGATCTTTCTACAATTGTAACATCTACCTCCTTTTCTATGATATGCATGTGTATAATTGGAGCTAACCGTTAGCCTGTTCAGTCTGGAGTCCTAGCCACTTCACAGAGATTGCACTGGGTGGTCCAGTGGCAAGGATCGTGGCTACAGTTCCTATACTGTTTGCATCCCAGACCACCCCTGGGTCCCCCTTCCTGTGGAGTCCCCACTTGACATCAAGTGATAAAATGTGCACTTGGATGCAAGCAAGTAAAAGAAACAGCAACCCCAAAATGATTGCATTGTGAATTTCAGATAGACCCCCTCTCCCCGCCCTTCTTGTTACTGTGACTGTGTCTTGGGACTAGCCTGAATGCAAGCCTAGGACAAACCTCTTTCAACCCTCTTCTTTCACCTCCATTCTCAAATGCTCACTCCAGTCCTTTCTTTTCTGCTTCCAAGAGTGTGGGGGACCCTGATTTACCTAATCCCCAAGTCTTTGACCTCTCACACTGACAAACCCTTCCTACAGCAGGCTGAACAGTCAGCGCCTGTCCATGGTCTAGTTTAAGCTCCAGAGTCAGCCTCCAAGAGAACAATGCTATTTCCCCCCAAAATACCATTCTTTCTGCAAGCTTTGAAGGCTTTCTGCAAGCTTTTTGCATGCTTATGTTTGAATTAGAATTGCTCTACTATGCGGGGAAACCTAAGCAGGGTCAGGCCTGGTTATTACTTGGATGAGAGAACCCTCCTCTAGTTTCCTGCATTGAGCAAGGGGTTGGACTCGATAGCCTTGTAGGCTCCTTCCAACTCTATCTATGAAATCTATGCTACTTTCCCCAAAGTAATGAGTGTACATTTTAAATTCTTGCTTCTATTTAACAAATTCCCCATTGATTGAAGAAGCTTGTGTGTATTATTTGGGTTCCCCCTCTTGGCCTAGATGCAGTATTGCCAATGTTAAAAAGATCCTTTTGATGAATGTGTGTCTTCTTTAGAATGTACACAGGTTTGCACACTATCTAAAAGGAGCACATTCTGTATCTTACCTCTTTTCTCTCTTTCACATTTGTTAACATGACAATGGTCGCAGACTTCTGTTCCCATATCATTCTCCAGAAATCATTTACTGTGTCTTGCTTAGGACCTACACACAGGATACAGCTACTGAATCAAAAGCTATGCATAACACAAGCAATACTGCAGTAAAGCACCTCTAGGGAAGGAGAGTTACCAAATCTCATCTTTACTTTATTTAGTTAAAACAATTTCTGTTCCACTTTTCTCCTATAGGGATAGCTTGACCACTGTAGTCCATGCATTGGAAACCTCAAAATTGGATTACTGTGATGTGCTTTATGTGGGGCTACCCTTGAATTTGGTCTCAGCCTGTGGCTTATGCTGGCTCAGCTTGTCTGAGTGTAGAAAGCTAAGCAGGGTCAAGCCGGGTAATTACTTGGATGGGAGACCCCTCCTCTAGTTTCCTGCATTGAGCAGGGGGTTGGACTCGATAGCCTTGTAGGCTCCTTCCAACTCTATGATCTATGAAATCTATGAAATCTATGAAGTTGCGGTTAGTGCAGAATGTCACAGCCATTTAGGGATGGGAATGACATTGGCTGCCTATATGCTATGGGCAAGATTTAAGGGTTTTGTACTTGTTTGCAAAGCCTACCACTACCTCCTGATGAGCGCAGCAACCCTTAAGTATCCTGGTCCTGAGTTGTTTAGGGCTTTGTAAGCCCTGCCACCACAAATTAGACAGGTGCCAATCCTTCTGGGTTTTCAGCACCTACTGAAAACATACTTTTCCCAACAAGCATAATCTTGATTTTGTAGTGTATACAGTAATAATATACAGTATTTAATTATGATCTTATACTGTATTGTTTTGTATATCACTTTCTATTAATGTAATTTCTATTAATGTAAGCAATTCATAAAGATCATCAAATAAATAAATAATTCTCAAAGCATCTTTTAACATTTAGGAAATCATAAAGACAAAATCAAACAATAAATAAACTAACAATAAGTATTAAAGTAGCAGTAAAAATGGCAACAGACGTCAAATAAAAGCCAGCATCTAAATGGTACTAGTGGAGGCATCATGCAAACTTATCTGGGGAGAGTGTTTCCAAGATGTAGCCCCCACTACATATAAATTCCTGTGCCCAGCTGCCACCTGTCTAACTTTAGAAGGTGGGGCACCTGGAGCAGGTACAATCTAAATGATTGGGCAGGTTCATACAGAAGAAGGCAGTCCTTTCATTTTATGGAAATGGACTGATAACAGCCTTCTGAGTTTTATACTTCGTGCTTATTATACAGACTGCCTGTTTCAAGCACAGCTATGTATCTTCATAAACTTTGCAGAAATAATTGTATTGCACAAAGTAGGGATATGTGGGTTAGTTCATAGAAGAAATGTTGTCATGAGCAAACTATCCGATTATCCAATATTTCCCTTTACTTTTTTACAGTGAATTCCTGTACATGTCTACTTGAATGTAAGTCCCATTGAATTCAATGGGCTTATTCCCAGGCAAATTATTTATTTATTTATTTAAATGCATTTTTATACCGCCCAATAGCCGAAGCTCTCTGGGTGGTTAACAACAGTTAAAACCATAAAATAATATAAATACGGTAAATATAAGATTTAAAACCACAGATTAAAAAACAAATTAGTATAGGTTTGTAGCCTTAGTAGCTTGGGGTGCTTCTAGACGGCAGGTTGTTATGCAACTGAAGTGCAAGCAGGACATGTAACAGGAAAAAAAAAAACCCTCCATAAAAGAGTTATTTCCTAGTGTGGCAGGTTGGCTGCTCATTTAGCCCTACTGTTGCCCTGCTCTCCGTGCTGACCATCCTATATGGAACCACAAAAGAAATCAGCACAGCTCTCATGTGGTTTGCAGATAATTCAGCACACATGTCACTCACAGAAGAACTATGGTTAATGAAGGAATAAGACATCTGGAAGCGCAATCAGTTCTGAGCACCTCTGCTATTTGGATGGTCAGTTCACCCATTCACAGGGTAACACATTGCTGAGGAAATGGTTTGTCAGTTCTCCCAACCCAGCCCCCAGTTGCATTGATACTTTCAGCATTCCATGGTTCAACTGCACTCAACCACAGATGTAATCGTTAGACTCACACAGCCTACCCAACTTCTGGTTCCTCTACACCTCTTTTTTCACCTCCCTCCCAGCTGCTTTCCCCCTCCCCCTCAAAAAAGGATAGCAACAAAGTCTTTGGCATTCATTGTGAATTTTCTTAACTCTATGTCCTCAACATTTCATAGGCCCCGAAAGTTAACAAAACCAAAACCAAAACTAAAAACTTATACTTCTGCATTCTTAGGAAGCCCCCTGAGTATGTAGAAACTGTTCTCTCTTCTTCTTTTTGGTGGACACATTTCACTTATAAGCTGATAGACACTCAACCATCCAAGGTCACCATTAGAGGGAATCAAGATTTTTATTCCGACTTTATCTGGGACAAAATTAAAGGGAGAGTATTTCCTTATCACAGTGTTATTGGTTTAAATTGGGGGTGGGGGGATGATACTTGTGCCTGTCCAGATATTTTGGCCTACAACTCCCATCAGACTTAGGCAGCATAACCAGTGGTGAGGGGTGAGGGGAGTTGTAGACCAAAACATCTGAAGGGCCATAAGTTGCCCACCCCTGGTTTAAATAGGAAGGAGAAACAGTGAAGGATAAATAGCATGGGGGGAAAACTAAAAGAAGGCAACACATTTTGCAAGTATAATATTCTAGGGAGCTTGAAATGGGCTCCTGCAGACTAGCAAGATCCCAGAAATGCTACATTACATCAAATAAGAATATAATAAATTAAACTAAGTCATAAAATCTAACTTTGTAAAAAGTTTTGATTAGACTCAGCACAAGAGGAAACCGAAGAACACATTTCCAATGTATACATTTGCACATGCAGATGTACAGATCAAAACTTTTAAAAATGGAAACTGGAAAATACCTTGAGCTGCTACAAATTTATTTTTTTCCTTGTAGCCCTGGGAGAAAAAAAAGAAGAAGCATATCATTCTTCATTTTAATAGAAAATACATTAAAAGATGTATTTTAAAACACTCGGTCAACATGCTGCTTACTTTAAAAAAAACCCTAGTAATTTAAACAGAAAAGTTATCAGCTTACATCTATGTATGAAGCATTAATGTAGTCTGAACTCTGAACTCCATCTACCTGCGTTAACATTACTCTGGAGTGATCATCTGTAAAGAACAACATACATAATTAGAACTTTTTATGGCAAATGTAGATACAGCGTTGACAACTTTCTGAAATGCATTTTTTTCTTCTCAAAACAAAACAAACCCTTAAAATATTATCCCACCTAATGTGAATCTCAAACCAATAGCAATGTTGTATGATAAATTGTTTACAAATGTTATAGCTTCTAAATGGAGCAATACCATATGTTCACATGGCTCAGATAATGGATTTTTTCCAAGCATCATTGTGGTCAATATAATATTGTTAATACAAATTGTTATTAGAGAAACTGTGTTAATACTTTTTAGATATTTGTGCTGCTGGTGGTTTATACTTTGCTTTTATTCTGTTGCTGTTTTAGTCTTTTAAAGGTTTTTATGTTATGTTTTATTATGTTCTTATATTTTATTGTTTTATGAACCACCCAGATGGCTTCAGCTATTGGGCAGTTCAGATATGTAATACCTACATACAATTTAAAAAACCTCATTTTTATGCCCATAACATAAAGTCATAAAGTTCTCTGAGTGGTTTACAATAAACAAATGTAAAAACAATTTAAATACAAAATAAAACAAAAAACCTTAAGAAATGTAGCATAAAATACAACCATGAAACAAAACTCACAGCACCACAAAATTAAACACACAGATTTTAAAAACTGAGGGACCCTGACTACATGAATTATATATTGTGGAACCTTAAAGACAAACGGATTTATTGGGCATATGCTTTCATGGATTAGCGTCCACTTCAGATGTGTGAAGTCTTATCGGCATGTGGCAGACACATATGTTCAGTATATGCTAAAAGACAGAGGAATTCTGATGACTTTGGAGGAGGCGTTCAGCCTGTTTTCAATAGGGTTGCACTCTCACTGAAGCAGTAGCTTGGAGGTATTCCTGGATACACAGATGGCAGTAGCAGCCAGGAGTGCCTTTTACCAACTGCAGTTGGTATACTGGGGAGGTTATACCTGGCCTCTATTCAGGCTGTAGTCACCTCCAGGTTGGATTCTTGTAATGCACTGTACATGGGGCTGCCCCGAATATAGTCCAGAAACTTCAACTGGCTAGAAGGCTGTGGCTAAAATATTGGGTAGGACCAGCAGGACCATATTATGCCAATTCTGTGCCAACTTCATTGGTTAACAATTTGTTTCCAGGTTCAATTCAAGGTGCTGGCATTAGCCTTTAAAGCCCTAAATAGGGATGGGGAATGTGTGGATCTCCAGATTGAAGCTCCCATCAGCCCTAGCCAGCACAGCCAATGGTGAGGAATGATGGGAGTTGCAGTCCACAACATCTGGAAGACCACATATTCCCCATCCCTGCCCTATATGGATTTGGACCAGGGTTTCTCTGCCAATATGAAGCTGCTTGAAAACTTTAGGCTTGGAGGCCCTTCTCCTATATAGTAATACCTTGGATTGCAAGTAACTTGGTTTGAGAGCATTTTGCAAGACAAGCAAATTTTTAAATATTTATTTTTAAAAAATTGACTTGATATACAAGCGACGTCTTGCAATACAACTTATACAAGTACTGTAGTATGGCTTAAATTAAAAATCTCCGTACAAATTTTTTTTGGGGGAATTTCGTTTTGATAGAAGAGTGTTTTGGATTACAAACACGTTTCTGGAACGAATTATGCTCTCAATCCAAGGCATGACTGTATCCCTGACCAACTGAAGTGCAATTGGTGGAGAGGAAGATGAGAGAGTTATCTTTTCAGTTATGGTTCCCAAAGTAGGGACATAAGAAGAATCCTACTGGAATAAACCAAAGGTCTATCTAGTCCAGCATCCTGTTTCCCACACTGGACAGCCAGATCTCTTTGGGAAGCCCACAAGCAGGAAATGTGGTCAACAGCCCTCTTCTGCTGGTTTTCAGAGGCATGTTGCCTCTGATCCTGGAGGTTCATGAACTGTAGCCATTATTCTCCATAAATTTGTCTATACACTTTTAAAGCTAAGTCGGTGGCCATCACCACATCTTGAAGAAGCAAATTCCAAAGTTTAAACATGCACTTTGTGAAGAAGTGCTCTTCTTTTGTCTGTCCTGAATCTCCCACCATTCAGCTCTACTGGATGGCCCTGGGTTCTACTGGAATAGCTTCCCAAGAGAGGTCTATGTGGCACCTACATCATCTGCTTTTAAGCCTGCATTGAAAACTATTTTATTTCAGTGGGTGTCATTTAGTTAAGGCCCCTGAACAGTTGTGGGGTATTTTGCTGCTACAGATTTGTAACCAATATTGCTATTTGTTACTTAATTTTATTAGTGTATTAAATACACCTTGAATGTACTTTTGAGAAAGATGTGATATAAATGTATAAATAAATAAATAAATAAATAAATAAGTTAGTTAGTTAGTTAGTTTAGAGGGGGGTGGAATTAAACACTGAGGTCATGAAATGAAATAAAATTTACTGATGAATTCTAGATCAGCAATTTCACACTGCCATCTCCTTTTTGAAGTTCTTTTGAAGAAGAATGTTGACCTAAAAGTCACCTGCAGTGTGTCTTGGAAGACTTAAATGTTCTCTTTTCATTTCTGATGCCACTTTTGTGTTTATTCATTATTTTGGGTAGAGACTGACCTATTTGTCCTATGTAGACAGCCTAAAGACAGGTAGACAGAGAATGCATAGATCATGTTGGGGATGAGCAGAGGAATAGGGTATACTATTATTGCAGTCTCCTACAGCTTCCAGGTAAAACCATTCCAATGCATCATCAGGGGTCTATCTAAACAATAATACCTTTCTCTCACAGGCCTTGCATGGTAGGCCTGTCCTTGTTTACAGGCAACCTCACATTTAAAATGACTACTCACCATCAACAATAGGTCACCTAAGTGAGGCAGAAACCCTTGGATGAAGCCAGACCTAGATGCCAACTCTGTCCCATATCCACTCAGGCAACCTAATAACACCAGGGATTCATTCATCTACACATCTACCAACATGATATATATGCCATCACCTGCCAACAATGGAATTGCTGAATCAGAATTTATCAATAAGTTTCATTCTATTTGTTTAGGCCTCAGTCAAGACAGTGACCTGTTTCGCACATAATGACAACCCATCAGTTTAAAAACTAATGGGTTGTCACACAAGAGCAGGCACACTGCCTCCTGTGCACCTGCCTCTTTCACTTTATTGCACAATCCACAATCGATTCCTTCACAGGTTGTGCAGCGTGACATCTAAACCCAGACTGCTGGGTTGTTTGGGGCTAAACGATTCAGCAGTTAACCCATGGTCTGTTGTTGGGTTAACTGCTTGGGTTAACGGTCCCTAAACAACCCAGTAGTCTGGGTTCAGACGTCATGCTGCACAACCTATGAAGGAGCTAAAGCAGAAGAGCTGGGCATGCTGTAGGCTGCATGCCTGCTCATGCACAACAACCCATCGGTTTTTAAATTTGTTGCTGTTGTGAATGGTCTTTGTGCTTATCCTAAATACATTTAAGCTTCACATATTTTTGACACTATGCCTCTTGAATTTCATGGTGATTTGGCCACACTGTTTACAGTTTTTCTCTGTACCCATGTATATATGTACAGTAATACCTCGGATTACGAGTAACTCGGTATGTGAGCTACTCGTAAAACAAGCAAAATTTTATCATTTATTTACGTTTGGAAGACGAGCAAGTTTCGCAACACGAGCCACACGCTGTGGCCGCAACGAGCACTTAAAGTGCCAGCTCCCCGGCTTTGCCTAGCCGGCAGGGAGTCCCATGGAAGCGAGGCGCAGCCGCTCACTCTGCGGGCGCCTCGCGCTGCTGCGCCGACTCCCTGCCTGGGAGCCCCATGGAGGCGAAGCCGCTCGCTATGCGAGCGCCTCACTTCACTGCCTCGCGCCGGCTCCCTGCCTGGGAGCCAGCAAAGCACCCAGTGGAGGTGAAGCCTGGCCAGGCACTACTAAAGCACCCCATGGAGGTGAGGTGAAGGAGCCCCGTCGCTTGCTCTGCATGCGCCTCGCGCTGCCGCTTTGCTGCTCCCTGCCTGGGAGCCGGCAAAGTGGCAGCACGAGGCGCACGCAGAGCAACAGGCTGCGCCTCGGCTCCCTGCCTGGAGCCGGCAAAGCGGCAGCACAAGGCGCACACAGAACGAGAATGGAGGCTCCTCGCGCTGCCGCTTTGCCGGCTCCCAAGCAGGGAGCCGAAGAATGGAGGCGCGAGCTGAAGAATGGAGCTGCTTTCTACCATCGCAAGCGGCACCCGCGCCGCCGGTGGTCCCGTTGCGTCACATCCGGCCCCGTCAATGGTGGGCCTGGATGTGACGCAACAGGACCACCGGCGGCGCGGGCAGCTCACCTCTCTGCAAGCTGCCGCTTGCAACGGCAGGAAGCAGTTAGAGTGGCTCCACGCATCTCCCTGCGAGTGGCAAAGCACTTGCCGGTTCCCTGGCAGGGAGATGCACCTCGGGCGCCTCGCACTGCTGTGCCGCTTCCCTGCCCGGGAGCCGACATGGCAGCGAGCGAGGTGCTTCGCCTCGAGGGAAGCCCCCGCCTCCTGGCTACATGGCCAGCCGGCGCAGTAGCGCAAGGCGGCGGCCAAGCCCATCTGCGCAGCAGTGCGAGGCGGCAGCCAAGCCTGGCCGCGCCATGCCTCCAGGGAAGCCCCCGCCTCCTGGACACTCCTGGCAGGAGTGTCCTGGACACTCCTGGCAGAGCGAGTGGAGGCAGGCGAGGTGCGCCCAGGGAGCCGGCACATCAAAGCAAGTTTCCCCATTAGAAATCATGGGAACTCCGCTGATTCATTCCACAACCATTTAATCACTGCTTTGCCGGCTCCCTCCATAGGGTTCCCTGCCAGGGAGCCGGCAAAGTAGTGATTAAATGGTTGTGGAACGAATCATCTGAGTTCCCATTATTCCTAATGGGGAAACTTGCTTTGATATGCGAGTATTTTGGATTACGAGCATGGTTCCGGAACAAATTATGCTCGTAATCCAAGGTATTACTGTATCTGCCAACTGAGGTTAACAATTGCATGCATCTGATAAAGTAGACTTCAGTCCGTAAAAGCTTACACCACACTAAATATGTTAGCCTTTAAGGTGCCACAAAACTATTAGTTGTTTTTCTAAAACAAATTAACATGGCTACCTGTCTGGAAAATGTTAAGACTATTCAGAATGTTGCACTTCCAAATACATGCCTTATATTGAAAATAAAAATAATTAAATAAATACATACAAGGTAGTATGTTGGGATATCTGTTTTTTTCTCTATTTTCCTCTTTACTTGCCATCTCAAGTGTTCCTTGCATATATCCAGGTGGTAATGACTACAGAGAAAATAAGTTGTGACAGTTCAAAAGAACACCCTATAATGAATAGCCAGACAAAGCTGTTGGTTTAAATAAAACATTTATACCCCATAAAGTTTCATATTATCTGAATGACAATTTCAAATTTCAAATATTCAGCTCAAAATTCATTGGAAACACCAGTCAAACATGATGGGATTTTTGTTATTTAGAAAATAGTTATTATTTCAAGTTGCCAGTGCAAACCCCCAATCTCAAAATGACTTGTGTATAATTAAGAACTAAAAGATAAATGTTGATGGAAGCTGTCAGGGTTACCAGCTATGGATGATGGATGCAAAATCCTAACAGCTTGAATCCAAAATGAGAAGTTATTGATATGCAAGGGAGAGCGAGACAAGTGAAAGAACACTTATAAAGCAGGAAAGGGGGTGTGTGTGTGTGTAGATGTGATTCCATGACAAAGCTGAAATTACTAATAAATTACTTTAAGAAATCTATTTCAATCCAACAATGAAATTATATATAAATGGAACTGCTAACCGTACTGGCTTATAAAACTTTTAAAGTTCATAAAGTGCTGGTAACCCGGCATAGAACTCTGTGTGCCACACACAAATAGCCAGCTAATGTATACTCAACCATGATCTAATAAAATTATTTGCAGCTCAATTCCATGCATGTTTATTTGGAAGCAAGTCCAACTCTGTTCAGTCATGGGGCTTACTCCCAGGAAAGTGTGCATAGGATTGCAGCATAAGAATTCTATGTGTATATGTAAGGGCCCAATTTACATTGCACCCACCAGTTGCTTTTAAAAATATAGAATGTTTATAAGGCTGTTCAATATGACAGAATTGCACTCCATGCCATTTCATATTCATAACACTACAATTATGTTCTTTATACCCTTTGTTTAAACAGATTTATTCCCAGATTAGAAAAAATGCCTTGGGGCCAAACCAGATGTGACATGTACCGTGTAGTTTGCCTTTCTGTAGGTTTAAAAAAAGAAAAGAAAGAAAAGCAAATAGCAGGTTTGTCAGAGGGTCCAGTGTGGATTGGGATCATGGCATGTGTCAGGGGAATAAGAAGGGAGCTTTAACCCTTTGTCCCCACTGTAATCCCGATCGGAATCTCCCTCTGCTTACAAGCTATCCTCTTCTGCAAAGGGAGAGGGCCTTCTTGGTGGTAGCCCCCTAATAGTGCATTGCTCTCCCAACTTTCCTCTACTCCCAGGCATTTGATGGCATATGATATAGCTTTTAATGTCAGTTGTTTTATCGGGTCCCGGTGTTGTATTGTAACTGGGTTTTGTTTCCCTTTTTGCTATTTTAAATTGTTTTTAAATTTTCTAAGTTAAAGATCTTTATATTATGTTTTTATTATGTTGTATTTTTGGGTTGTCATTTCTGTGAACCATCTAGAGAGCTTTAGCTATTGGGTGGTATAGAAATGAAATAAGTGAATGGAATGAATGAATAAACAGTAGGTGCAAGAGGGTGCAACTCTGATTGAGACTGCAGTGTAGACCAAGGGTTTAATCATAGAATCATAGAGTTGGAAGGGGCCTATAAGGCCATCGAGTGCAATCCCCTGCTCAATGCAGGACAACAGATGTGGGCAGCCCAGGCAGTCACCCATCCAAGCACTGACCCGGCTCATGCCTGCTTAGGTTCAGCCTGTGGCCTGCATTATGTGCTCTCGACGGGTTAAAGCTATCTCCCCCCCACCCCCGCCATATACCATGGTCCCAATCCAGGTTGGGCCCCTTCATGCGCCTATTCGTTAAAGAAAAATCAATTATGCAACTGCAAAATACCTGACAAACATCACATCTAGTTCGATCCTTAAAGGAAATGGCGAAGGTCAAGAGTATTAAAAATCAGCAATCTTCAGAAACATACTGCACTTTGTGGAATTTCTTCTCAAAAATGTAGTACAAACCAGACGGTGGGATTAGATCGGGCATATCAGTTGATAAGGAAGTCACCGTGTGTGGGTTACTTTTTGTTGCCACAACAAGTATAAATTTGTTGTTTATGGTTTCAATGCCTGGGCTTGCTTTGCCTCCACCAACTTGCTTCCCCCCTCAAGATAAAACAGGTAGAAGTTACCCAAGAACAACTATAAACAAAAGTGGTGTAGTTTATTTTAATAAACTGGTTTTCCTTAATTTCCCTTCAAAATAAAAGAGAGACCTTTTAAGCAAAAACCTTGCTTTAAATTTAGCTACTCTGCTCTTTGAACATCACTTTTTGCAAATTCATCAGAAGACTTGTGTAAAACTGGTAAACTGAACTTCCCTTTTCTATATGAAACCGCAAGGCAAAGTAAGGCAAGGGAGATAAACGTGTTCCTATTTTAGAGTTTCTCCAGAAAAGCTGATTGAAGAACAAAACCAGAACCATCCCACATATATTGAGCCTCCTGTCTTTCCTTGTTCTCACAAATATTTTGCATTTTTATCTGGCAATCGTAACCCTACAACTCAGTGTATCCAGTCTAGCATTCTCCAGGCACAGGTTGAATGTTCTACTTAAATAATTTGATCCTGGCCACTTCATGCCCCCTGAATAGCATGAGATCTACAGTTGCTCAGACGGCAGCACTGGAAGGAAACCGACGCAATACCCAGAGGGCCCTGGAGCACTGTGCCTTACTACAGGGGTCTTGAACCTTGTTCAGTCTGATGGCTGAATTCCATTTTGGAGAAAGTCTCAGGGACTGCATTCCAGTGGTGGGTGGGGCTGAATACAAAAGGGGGTGGGGCAAAATACTCAAAATACCAGTAAGTCTTAGGAGATGTATTTCACCATTTAGAATGGGGAAGAAACCGCCTCAAAGCCAGGAAACCACTGAACAATAGTTGAGCTAAAGGGGATGGGGTCAGGGAAAGCAGGCATATCCCCCTCTGGGGAACCCCAGAGTGCCGGAGTGAGACCACCAGGAATGCCAGATTGGCACCTAGGCCTGAGGTTCTGCATGCCTGCTTTACTACAGTGCTAGAGTTTATGGCATGGATAAGCAAGTAGGTTGCTCTTCCCCTACTTCTCCACAGAGTTTCTTGCCTTTTTCTTATGTAAATAGTAACAATGGTGGTAGTAGTATTTCAAAGTTGCCTCAAGTGTGCAAGTATACTGTTGCAGGTGTTTCTGCAAAATATATTTGTACGATCTTATACCCTTTTGGGGGGGATTAAACTAAGGATTTACATTTAACGTCCCCTTTTTTGCATTCCTGCTATAAAAAGCTTCAAGCTTTTTATAGAGCATTGCAAACTGAAGGAACAATTCTGAGGAAAATGTGCTTGTTGGTGACAGAGATGAACAAAATGCCATTAGAAAGAGGAACAAAATGTTGGTGTTTGGATTGCTCCTGTTCAGGATACTAAATTCCATCCTTCCTCTGATCCGATGTTCTGTCTCCCTCCCACCCCACAACTGTCAGTCAGCTTTCTGTGCCACTTAACACAATATCTTGGGTTGCTTTGGGGGTCCCCCCTCTTAAGTTTATTTTTTTAAAGTCTGCGCTCCTGAAACCGCCTCAGTACCCTGGGCCTGCTAATACCCCACTCTTGTGTGCTTGTGGTGACATTTTGGCTACATAAGGAACAGCACTCACAGCACTGATACAGAGGGAATTATATTTATCAATTATCACAACTGCCAGCTCACTCAATTTCAAGTTGTTGCTTTTTTGCTCCTTTGCCCTTAGAAATGTCCACCAAATGTACATAATGTACCGTTTGACCATCAAACGCTTAAAAGCCAGATGACAATCTTTGTTTATTTGATGGATGTAATACACATGCAAAGATAAACATTTAATTGACAGAGCTACAGTAGTGTAAAAGCATATTTTAAGCATATAACCATAATACAAATTGCTGACATGCTGCAGACCTGCCAATTACAGAGCTCACTTAACAATATATTATAAGCTTAAAGGGCACTACCTCATACTTGAGACAATTTAATTGGCATTTGCTTTTTCACTTAGATGAGCTCAAATTTAAAAAAAACACAGTTCCTCTATTACCATAGCTACTTCCACTGAGAGTTGTTGAAAGATGTAAGTTCAGCTTTGCAGAACTGGTCATAAGAGGTCAGAAAACAGAGCCAACATGGCATGATCCTTTCTGCTGTTCAGCTAGAAGCCAGACCAGAACACCCAAGCAAAATTCACGTGTGCAGCCACAATGCAGCAGGAAGCAAAGGAACATGCATTCCTTCCTGACCAAGGTGAAGACGCTATTAACAGGAAACCTTTAAAGTCTACAAGGGCAGCCCTTGAGAGACTACGATTAATGGGTAGCAAACACACTGGGGAGAGGATCCTGAGCAGTACTTAAAAACTCTTGGGTTAACATGCCTCTTGTTCTTCAAAACTGTCACTATGCTTTTTTAATAGGTAGAAGGATCTCATACGTCACTGATTCTCAAAAGGAGGTCCATATACTTTCTTGGACATCCGGGAAACATCAGGTCTTCCATTCCCCATGCTAAGCATATGGATGTACATTGCTACCAGAGTCTAGGCTTCAGCAAGATTCATGTACAAGTGCCTGCACACTATTTCAGAGGGAGATTGGAGTTTGGTGTGGGATAGCTTAGTGACGATATTTGAGTGCGTCGAGGAGAAATAACGACTCAGACACAGTTGTAGGGTACAAATTGTGGTAAAAGTAATGGGCCACATTTATTGAATCATCAATAGGAGATCTACGAAGGGAAAAAAGTGTGGGTACTAATTACACCGGCTATCAGCCGGTCACCATTGCTATAGGGTGAAACATCCAGCAAGGAGGGTGACGGCATTCAAGTCATCCCCTCCTTGCTTAACACCACACGGTGCTGGAAGGTCTTTCCTGCAGTCAGCCTCGACCAGCCTGTGAGGTACTGCCAGGTGAGGTAGGAAGACCTCAGAGACGTGCCTTATCTCCGCAGTCCCGAGCCGTGAGCCAGTCAGTGGCAGGAGCCTCGGGCACGCACGCCTCTCACCTAAAAGGTGTCATAGGATGATCACCGAGCCCCTAAAACTGCCTAATCCCTCACTTAACCACCAATGTGACCGAATTGAAAATGCCACTAAGCATCCAAACCCTGAAATACAGTGTAGAGTAGGCAAAACACGAACATTGCCCCCGGCCAATTAGGACAATGAACCAAAATTCCAACTCGGCCCCTGCAAACAGACGACCAGTAAAACCTACACTATGGGAAACTTCATGGCTTCTTAGGGCAGAGGACAGAATGTTGGACATGAAAGCAGGATTTTATCTGTTAGTGTGAAAGTAGCGGCATGTGGGAAAGAAGCATCATTCAGTTCAGCAAGCATCAGAGAAAATCACCTGGTCTGGACAATATGAAAATCACTATCTTGAACTAAGATACCGCATCAATTTTGCTGCCTTTTACCCTCTCTTCATTATTTCTAGAAGAGAGAATAGCCAATACCCTTAACTGCTTATGATATACCACAGTGGCTCAGTCTGTACTAGAAATGCTGTACAGGAATTTGGCAAAGGAGAACATGGAGGAGCAGCTGAGTAATCAGCCGAAATAGGGACAGGACCCAGGACTGCCAGACGCATGTCCAGAAGGTGATATTGCTCTGATCAAAAAGCAAACTGAAAAACAGCCAGGTGGAGCAGAACTATGGGACAAACTGATAAGGGGGAAGCATGTAAGCATCCAGATGCTGAGAATGAAGATCCCCTTTGAATTGCTTAGGCAGAGCAATAGTTGCAAACAGAGCTTTACGGTTTTCTTATACCCAGCTCCATCTATGACCTGTGCTAGAAGAGAACACTGAAATCAGCCACTTGCATGGTACCACTGGCAAAACTGGTACTGTGTCAGCAAGATTTTTAACATACTAAGGGCCAAACTAAATGCTCTCTTAATCATGCATAGTGGAGCTAGGTGTAATTGTTTTCCTGACTCTCTTGCAAGTACATGTGGCCCAAATTTAGATCAGGACCATGGCGCTTTGGGAGAGAAAGGTTTAAGCTTCCCCCAAAAAATGGCTGGGGGGAATGCTTAAACCATCCTCTCCCAAAGTACCATGGTCCCAATACAAATCAGGCCTGCATGTACTTTCAGGAGAGTAGCAAAAACAATCACGCATAGCTGCACTATGCATGATTAGGAGAATGTTTAGTTTCACCCTAAATAGCACAGTATCAAAATGGTACATGTCCCTTCCAACTCACTGGGCAGTATCCAATGCGGCGTTTACACCCCCACCGATTATCTTGCACCTTGTCAATTCCCATCCGCAAGTGGTGCCCACCACTTGCAGAACAGAGATTTAGCACTCCGGCAGCAACTGGAAACAAGCAAAAACAGTTCTGGAATGGGGCAGGTTGGCAGAGCTTGTATAAGGGGGCTCCACTGACCTGTCCTGATCCAGAAAAGAGCGATTTGCCTCGTTTTGAGGCAAATCTCTGTTGGACAAGCAGTGGGTCCTGCTTGCGCAACAGAATCGGTAGGCCCAACCACTTGCACGACACAATCTGCTGGGCGCCAGAGAATCGGCAGGGGCATGAGCACCTTGTTGCACATTGTGCTATGATTCTGTACAATGCAAATTTGGTAGAGTTTATATAGTATAGCCCCCTACTGGATTCTGAAACAAATGCCAAATGATGCACACATGAAATTTTTAAACATTTGGTCCTACATCAATTCTTCCTTTAGGTCACTTATAATCTGCCATGTCTTTTTCATTGAAGAAAAACAACAACAAAGTAAGATAACTTACATTAAACTCCTCCCGAAATAACTTCCCATCATCAGCTGCTCTTATCCGTATTTCCTCTTCGAGGCGCTCCACTGGAATAGGAAAATATTTCTTTGGGCCAGAGGGAGACCTTCTGAGAAGCATCACTCTTTGCTGTTCTGTCAAAATAGGATGCCAAGCATATTTTATGAATAGTGAAAGTACAGTGCATTTTCTTTCATTGTCATTTAAGAACCAATGTTTTTTTAAAATTTATTTATTTTAGAAATGCATTTGTATGGCTGACTTTAAAGTACATCGAAAAACATCCAGCTAGCAAACTGACGATTTTGGTACAAGCAAAAATATGCCCAGTAACACATTCAAAGGTATGTAGTGCAAGAATCTGTGAAACGCAATCTCAGATCCTGGGTTATGACCCAACTTTGGCTAATTGACTCAAACATACTGGAAATCCAATTAATGTTGGCATTAACTCTTCCATTAATGAGACTATAAACTTACTTATAGTGTCATGGACACTCGGAGAAATTTATATTTTCATGGCAAAAAACAGCTTCATTAGTAGGTTTACTTTTAATCACATCTTGACTTTTAATTTAGGGGATGTTTAGAGGACCTCAAAGATATAATGAATAGGTCAGGCATTGTGACTGGGAAGTAAAGTTGGAACAGGGAGAAAATGTCACAGATAGGTCTCCTTAAACAAATGTCATAGTACACTCATGATGTAAACACTTCACTGTCACTGAAGTGGTAAAACTTGTGCCTGGTCTGTATATCCAAATAGAAAACTAACATGTCAGTGAGAAGAGTTCTAGCCAAGCTTTCCCTAGCATCTAGTTTTCTGTGCGTGGGAACTTTTGGTATAACCAGTTGAGCCCACGCCTGCAGTCTAAAGTCGTTCCATCCAGTTGTAAATTTACAACACAAGGAAAAATTAGGCTTAAATTAGCATGGGGGATGAAGGGGAACATGGTAACAATGTACACATGTCCAAAAAGTTAATATAAAATGAGAAACAGAAAGTTTTTATTAGAGTCAGTGAGGAAAGGCCAAGAAGCAATGGGAGCAAAACTTGCAAAAGACCTTCCAGAAGAGCAGATTAGGTTTCAAGGCAAAAATACAAACAAGCATCCTAATTGTAAGAAGGGTTGGGCAGTGATAACAAAGTATCAGGGAAGTTGTTGGTATTTTTCCTATCTTGGATATTTTAAAGATGACACAGTGCGCATCTGCTGGAAATGGTTACATCTAGGGAAATGTGATATTAGATGAGGTAGAACTAGACTGTCCTTGATGCTCATTCCAACTGTATAATTTTTATGAAATGACAATATCTGACCTTAAAACAGATGGGTATTCCTTATCAATTTCCCATAACCTTCCCTTTAGATATTGTAAAACACTCTGTACATTGAAAAGTGTTAAATACATAAACTAATAATCAAATCCCTGAAAAAACAGGGGTTGGATCCAGACAGTCATACGTAGAGTAGACCCACTGAAATCAATGGGACTTTAGTCATCACTAACATTGATTTCAAAGTATGGCTAAGTCTGGATTCAATCCAATTACTTCATGTATTTAAACATAAATTATTTAAACACAACTCTATCAAAACAAGCCTTAGTCAGAAGCACCTTTTAAACACTACACATCTGCCAGCACTTATTCCTGTCTCGCAAAGCTTACAGTCTCTGGACAGCTTGTTTGTGCAAGGTCTTTAATTTGTATTTGTGGTATTTAAGTAGTTAATATGAAACATAAATAGAAATTGATAAATGAATACCCAAGAAAGCAATATAAACAGGTTCATTGTCATGTGTAGTATGTTCTTTAGAGAAATCATATAACACGTGGCCACAATGCTAGGTTCCTGCTAACCATGGTTAGGCAAATAGGAACAAGTGTTCCATTACATTGCCTGGCAAATATTCCTTCCCCTCCACTCAACTGTGGCTAAGCAGTTTGTATTATATATTGGGTTAAGGAGAAACCCTGTTTAGCCTTCATTACAGTGAACGTGCATATAAATAAAAATGGAGTGTGTGTACATTTGAAAATTTATAGCCCACCATTCCACTTCAAAAATGGAAACATTCAGTACATCTTACACAACTAAAAACCAAGTGTAGGTTAGACTGGCAGCAACATTGGTTAGTTTTCGGCATCAGATGAAAACAATTCCTTTCCAACAGGACTTTTGATTAACAGTTGGGCCTATGTATCAGAGCAGGACAGTTGAAGGGCAGTGTATATTTAATGTGACACCAACTGACTTCTGTGTATTTCACTGTATTTTATAATTATACCATATTATATATTGTGACTGCCCTGGGATCATTTTACAATGAGAACTGGGATATTAAAAACTTTATAAAATAAATACACAAAAAAGAATAGATTAAAAAAACTATAAAGGAGCCACTTAACAAATAAATCATAAACATTACCAACAGCAGGTAAATCAAAAGCTTGTCAAAAAAGAAGAGCCCTCAACTGATGCTGGAACACTGGCAAAGAGGTAGAAAAATGAATTTCCCAAGACAGGGAGTTCCACATTTTCAGTGCCAAAACATAAAAGGTCTTCCTGGGATGGGAGGGGTTGCAAGCACTGTCCATGTGCTTACCATGGTCAGCAGGGCACTAGACCAGCCTACTTTTATTCTTTTTAGGCAAGGCAGACTGACAGAACCCATAATCCATATGTGATGATGGTCCACCACAAACGTTTGTAGAAATATTCAGATTTTTTTAAAAAAAACTATCCAACAGCTACATATAATTAAAAACAACAACACAGTAGATGCTGCAGTTTAATAATTCTGAACTCATAGTTGAGCAAGTGAATTTCACAACTGCCTCTACAGAAGGGAAACACTACTTTTAGAAACACCCACCTCCATTTCTTCCACTAAATCTGACACACTGTATATTGCTTCATTAATTTTTTTTTTAACTCTTTGTATTAGGAAAAACCTACAACACTCCAGACTAGCACTCTTTATTTTTGCTTTGTATGTGCGTGGTTAACAAGTTCATACTTGGAAATGTGAGTGTGCCTATACACAGCATTTGAAAAACGAGAATCAAGCCAAGCTGTAAGGAAGCGGGTAGGGTTGGAGAAGAAATTAAACAATTTGTCCTGTTTCCCATTGCTTTTGTTTAATTATTCCATGTTTGTGTTACAGCTCTGCTTTAATATATGGGTGACCTATGTTCCAACACTTGCTGTACTTGTACCTCCATTAATGTTATACATGAACACTGGTGCAATGAAGGGGCTAATAGCATAAATTGTGAGCTGAGCTGTACAATTTGAAAATCTTACTTCTGAACTCACTGTCCTTTGGCAAGCAACTATCTTTCAGCCACCCTACCTGTAAAATGGGGATACTATCCTATCTTACACGGTTACTGTAAGGATTAATGGGCTAGATCTGTGTTGATTCCACACCTACTGGAAGGGTCTGCAATCTGGCTCACACTGGTAGGAGTGGGGTGAGTTAATTTTGATGCATTCCCCCTTAAATCTGCACCACCACCACCAGCGGGCCTCCTCCCGTACTGTTCTGAAGGGTCACCCAGCCTTCCAGAGCAGATTTTCAGCAGGTACAGGTAAGGCTGTGCGAATCAGCAAAACTCAAGCTCACTGAAGTTCTCCAAATTCCATCTGAAAGCTTGTTCCAACTTGAGTTCATATTAGATTGTGAGTTTTGCTTTTTTTCTTCCTGAATGAAAATCCATGTGTATTTTTGTGCATATTTTTCCAAATGTACGCATCAGTTGTGCACATCTTTGAAATGTATGCATTCTTATCCCATTGATTAAAACACGTTTGTGTGCATTTTTCAGAAGTACGCATTTTATTCATGCTCATTTTTCAAACGTATACATGCTGTCAGCACATTTTGTTTTGGCCTGCAAATCACACTGCAGGCTCGAAAATGTATGGACTTTGACTGCAGACTGCACCCAAGTCCGTATTCAATCCAGAAGGTGCAAACTGGGTAAATCCTGATCAAAAATGAACTGTAATGAATTACTCATGCATCCATAGGCCGCACAGGTGGCCCTAGGGGAAATAAGACCATCCCCCACTCCCCCACCAGGAACATTCTCATCACAGGAACTCTGAATCCAAGCCACTGAGATGTTCCTTGTGGGTGGGATACCTTTTTCAGCCTGAGATCCACATTGCCTCAGTGGTGGGGCCAAAGCCCAAAGTAGGCCAGCCACCCCATATTCTCGCACACACTATTCACACACACACGACACATACATATACCAAGATCTCGCTGCACTGCAAGTGAAGGAAGGCTTTTCCCAAGCCCAACATGAGAGGGGGTGCTATTTGGGAGGGTCTGCATCTGGGAGAGTTAACACTCCCATGCCCGGTTGTGGACCTCTCCTTGCCCAACAGCACATGGGTTGTCTTCCCTGGTGGACAATTTTTCAAGGGGAGAGAAGAGTGCATGAGGAGAGGAGAATTAGGCCTTCCCTCCCCAGTAGCAACCCCGCCATGCCCCCTTACGTGACAATTAGACTTAAGGAAATAATCCAGTAGCACCAGAGGAGGCTTTTTAAAAGCCTAATTGCAACACAGGTACACACTTTTTTTTTTTTAGGGAGGTAACAGCGCATGGGTACCCCATCCTTCCTCAGCAGTGACACACACCCCTTGTGGCATTTAGGCTTTGAAAAGCTTCCACTGGCAGCAACGGAGGGTTTTAAAAAGCCTAGGTATGTGGGAGGGTGGGCAGCTGTGGGGGGAGCAGAGTGGGGATGGGGGCCTTCCGCAGGCCATGCCTAGCAGGCATGCCAGAGCTTCCCTACTCCTGATGTAGCTGAAACACTCTGAACACTTGGAATGTAATACATAAATGCTGAACATTAGTAACATCACACTGGCCACAATCTAGCACGTAGACAAATGTGCTTAAGCACCACTGCTTTTAATCATGTGCTGTATTTATGTATTACAGCACTGTATTACTGCATAATAAAAACATTAGTCATTAGCTGTTCTGTATATTTTTCCAAGTCTTATTTACTTATTTAAGGCTGTTTCACACAGAAACTACCGGTAATTGCCTCCAGCTGTTCACTTAGCAGGACGCTATAGCCAGTTCTGACTCCTTCACATGTGAATCTGTGTTGTCACATTCACACAGTTGTCACAAACTGCTGTTGTCACATTCACACACTTTTTTGGTGTGGTTGTTTAAAATATTTATATAGCACCCCGCATCAAAACTGATTGCGGTGCATGCTTAATATATCTTAGTTCTACAGCTCACACATATAATACGTGAAGTGACCAAAGTCTAAACTGGCAAATGCCAACATTTAGTCCTTGCTTAAAACAAAATAATATAGTCCATTTCCACTCTTTTTTTGCTGAATTAAGGCTTCCCTATGACATTTTATAACCGGTTATAAATACAGATACATGTGACAATGTGTTATAAAATATCAAAATGTTTTTTAAAGTAACAAACAGTTCTCAAATACAATATAAACTAAGAATAACCAATGTTATACTATGTATACATTTCCACTTTCAACATATTTCCCACCTTAAAAAAACTAAAAAGTTCAATATGAAGAAAATTAAATGTATAATTACCTTGCTCTTCTAAGATTCCATTTGGCATTTTTTTATCACTGGAATTCACAACTGCTTTTCTGCGTTTCCTGAACCTTAATAAATATAATGAGATGCATTTAGGAGAAGAAAGTATAGATCTCACAGGAATAAATTACTTACAGTTAACCAGTATTATTGCAGATTAAGTTTCACAAACCAAGTAATCCTGGAGAAACTTTTTCTAAACATCTCTCAATTGTAAAAGCTTCAGTTGGTGCAGAAAACAGTGAGTAACATCCTCTGCTTCTCTCACTAATGAAACTACAGCCAGCACAGCTGCGTGTATGCACACTTTCATTTCCGTATCAGATCACATGGAAACAAGACATAACTAGTTCCAAGCCAAGTGTTGACTCATGCTTACCTGAAAAAATAGCCAGCTAGAAAAACTAAAATTATGAACACCAGAATCAGGATCAGCATTGAAGTCAATAGATGCTGTGGCTGACCATTTACTTTTGGCGGACCTAGGATTTAACAAAAGAAGCATGAAGTGATGCAACAATGGATTGCTTAATCTCCAACAGGTAAAATTACACACTTAATACTTACAAAAGTATTACAAAAGCGCACAAATTAGCCAAATGGAATTTTAGACAAGTTGCTGGGCCACTTCACAGGATCATCACCGGACACCATGCCATGGGCTGTTCTTGAGTACTGAGGTGGTTTGTTAACCACGGCAACAAGCCAACCTACCCAGGTTTGCACCCTTCAATATTCAGAATGGCAGCCAGCAAGCCACCATGGCTTATTTAAGCTGCCAATCATGCAAACCTTGTCTCTAAGTAATATTTTTCTGGCACTACCAAACCTTAGGGAAGTAGATCTTAATAGTAGATACGGGGAAAAAATATTTTAAATCAATACGTTAAGTGCTGAAAACTGTTTTCCTCACACTATCAGCATTTATGCATATACACAATCACAGATATTACTCCACCTCTACTTCTGTTTGACCCATGATAACATCTACTTCTGTTTGACCCATGATAACATTCAGTATCTGTGAAGGACCTGGGTCCTATGCGTGAGTTCGGCGCTTAACGGGTTAACCGGCACAAAGTTACAGCCCGTACAAGCTAATGGAACCGACTAGGAGGTTTTCACACACAAAAGGAAACTCCAGCCTTTGAACTACCAAATAAGGCTTTATTTATTTACACAAGATATGGAGCGGAACTAACAGCTTTCTAGGAATACTACAACGTCAATAAGACCTGACGTGACCTTTAAGTTTATCAATCAACAGACTCCCAGGCTAGCGCATTGGGATTAGTCAATTACCTTAGACCAAAGACTTCACGCTAGTCAGTTTCAGCCTGGCTCCGGGTCTGTCCGATCCGGGGAAGAGAACAGCTTACTCCAGCCGCTGCTGGAGGATGGATCTTGCTCAAAAGCACCCTGTGTTCCCAACAACCTCCAAAAGGAGGGGAGAGGGGTTTTCTACCCCTGAGTTTCCCGCTCTCCCGCCCCTTAGGTCAGGTGGGGCTATTGCCTGCCACAGTATCCCTTCTGAATATTTCACTTTCTAATTCCTGCAGCCCAAATGCCAAAATTGTAGCAGAAGTTCTTTCCTGTAAATGACAATGCTGGGAAATCTAATGTCAGAAGAGAATGCAGTATTAATTCCCTATGATCTGCACTTGAATGAATTAAAGTAGGACTGATTCATTCATTAACTCTGCTTTAAAAACATCAGCGATATTAAAATTATTCACAAGTAATCAATCCTGTACATCAATCAAAGTTAAAAAAAAATCAGGAATGAAAAAAATTTCTCTGATTTATTTGACCTGCACCAGATTAGAGAATACCTATCCTCAATTTGGCCCACATGCATGATGGGGGGAGGGGTAAAAAAACTGGTCAGAAATAGTTTCCTTCTTTGCTAACAGGGATACACCATCAGGCAACAAGTGGGTCACCACATATACAAGGACATTCTTGGCTTTATGGAATATTTGACCATTGGCATATAACAGCTGGGTGTCAACTGCCATCCAGAGCCAGCCCAAGACATTTTACTATAATAATAATAAACGTTTATTTACCGTATAACGCCCCTTACACCAAAGGGCGGGACAAATAACATATACAGTAAACATAACAATACAATAAAATAACCAACACCAACCACTTACTATACAGTATCGAATCCCAGCAACTACCACATTAGCCCAACCACTCATTCTGGCTGACTAAAAAGATAAGTCTTTAATCCTGTTCGAAAGCGGGAAAGATCCTACTCCAATCGGAGGTCCACAGGAAGCCTGTTCCACAAAAGTGGAACCAGCTCCTGAAAGGTTCGCAGCCTTGACAAGGCAGAGCGTGTCGATGGGACAGCTAATAATCCCTGGCCCACCCATCTTAAATTCCTACCAGGAACATACCAGGAAAGCCTAGATGCTAAGTAATGAGGGACATTAGAGTGCAAAGCCTTGAAGGCAAGAACCAATAATTTAAATTGGGCCCTAGTCCTAATGGGTAGCCAATGAAGATTCCTACAGGCCATAGTAATATGGGAGTATCGGGGCAAGTTCAGGACAACACGAACAGCGCTGTTCTGAACCAGGACCAATGGAAGAAGCACAGAAGAGGACAAGCCAGCTATTAAGCTATTACAATAGTCTAAGCGGGATACCACCAAAGCCTGAACAAGCAGATGGGCTGTTTCAGGAGACAAAAACTTGCGAATCCTGCGAATGTTCAAAAGGTGAAAATTACATGTCTTGGCAGTCCTATTAATAAAAGGACGCAAGGACAAACAATCATCCAGCAAAACACCAAGGCTCTTGGCAGCTGAAACCGGGGCCACCACTGAGCCCTGGATATGCAAAGAAGGACACAATAAGGGAGCTGACACACAATCAGGTTGAAATACCAGAATTTCAGTCTTATCCATGTTCAATTTCAGATGATGTGTGGTCATCCATGAGGAAACGCCTGACAGGCATTCCATCATGGACTGCCACACTGCAGTATCAATGGATGCAAAACTTCGATATACCTGTGTATCATCTGCATAGGTGTGATACTGAAAACCATGATCAGAAACCAAACGTCCAAGAGGACAAGTGTACAATGAAAAAAGAAGAGGATCCAAGACTGAACCCTGTGGAACTCCCACTAATAAAGGGAAAACATCTGAAAGTGAACCACGAAACAAAACAGAACAGGAGCGATTAAAAAGGAAAGAACCAAACCAAGACAATTGCCCTTGATTCCCAGTGATGCCAACCTTGAAAGCAGAATATGGTGGTCGAGTGTGTCAAAAGCTGCCGTAAGATCTGGCAGAATCAACACAGATGTTTGACGCTGAGCTCTCGCCACTAAGATATCATTCATCACATAAGTTAAGGCTGTTTTTGTGGAGTGGCCTGAACGAAACCCTGATTGAAAGGAATCTAGGAGATTAAATCTAATTAAGTAAGTCATCAATTGGGAGAGAACTACTCTTTCTAAAATCTTAGAAAGAAAAGGAAGAAGTGAAAAAGGGCGGTAATTAACACAAGCTGAAGGGTCTAAATTAGGCTTTTTTTTTAACAAAGGGCGTACAAAAGCATGCTTGAAGCATTCCGGAAAAATACCCAGTGAAAGTGAAGAATTCACCAGATAAGTTATATGAGACAAAAGCAAAGGTAAAAGGGTCAGATAAAGAAAAGATGGGAAAGGGTCAGCAGGACACGAGGTAGGAGGAGGAGAAGAAATAAACTGTGCCACAGTTGACTCAGTAACTGGAACAAAGTCAAACCCAGTCTGAAGTGACGGGTCTGCAAACTGAGCTGAAGGCTGTGGCAAACCTGCTGACAAAAGTGGTGGTAAAGACCCGTCCAGCAAAAATGAATTTACAATTGTAGACACTTTCTGAACAAAAAAGGAAGCCATGTCGCTTACTGTAAGATCACAAATTGCCTGATTCTCATCACAACCAGCCGATGGATTCAATAAGGTATTGAATGTAGCAAATAGCTGATGTGGCATAGAGGCTTGGGACTGAATCTTCCTTTGCAGATAACCCTTAATCTTACTGGCTGAGATTAAGCAGGACATGGTGTGTGTCCCCACCCCACAAAGCCATGATGCATAGCAACCAAAGTCAGCCAAATTATTCTGGCAACTGAGGCAGAAAGTCTCTCAAACACCTCTTCCTTTCCTTGACATTAATGAAGATGACAATAATAAATGAAACTAATAATTTGCTGTCCTTTCATGTCACCTGAAGCCACCCGCCTGAAGTTACTACCTCACAGTGGTAGGACCAGCCCTTTTGCATTGGAAGCTTAACATTGCAGTAATTTCTCCCTGCAGTTCTTTCTCCTTCTTGTATTCTCCAAACCAAGGTTTCAAGCAGGGATAAACTGCTCTTGAGAAAATGAAGAGAATCAGTAGCTAAAATAGATGCTGCCAGTGGCTGATTTTACAACAGGAGCATATACCTGTTAGTTTGAAGAGGATGTAGTGCCACATTACAAAAATCCATACACACTGAGACACGAAGAGAGATAAGCTTCAGACAAGGGGCTGTAAGGTGCAATCCTAAGGCCTCCCAACCTTGTCTGGAGGGGCCATAGAATCGGTCAGACGAGTCCCTGCTCCAACCACAGAAATGCCTTCTGAGGTCGCAGCAGGGACTTCACCAGTAGAGCGCCCCTCCCCCTGCAGCCAGTGCAGTTCTTCCCATGCTGGCTGGGCTCTGAAGACCGAAGACTATCTTCAGAGCTGGCACAGGGAGGGGCATTCCTGGGGTGGGGAGGAGCGAGGCACTGCCTTTCTCCACAGAATCCAGATGGTGCCTCAGGCTCTCCTCCTCACAAGGAGGGGAAAAACATTTAGATGGCCAAAATCAGCCATCTAAATGTTTTGGAGGGCAAGGGGAGCATGGAGGCAATGCTAGCCACTGCGGTCCTCCCACCTTCCATTGGATGCCCATAATCCTCCGAGCTCGGAGCGTTACAGACACCCACATTGGATGGGGCTGCCTAATGGTGAATGGAACTGGAGGATAATGGCTCCATGTGTAGCATCCTGGTTCAAAATTCTAATCCAAATTAAGGAAGAAACATGTATTTTCCTTAGTTTCATCCTGTTTTTCTCAAGGAGCCCCAAAAATTGCTGGATGAGGGGGACAGTATTTATTGAATGCTCATATTAGTTTTGACCCTTGTGTAGTGTTTCTGCATATCTATGATCACTGAAAATTTAAACACCACAGGAAGTAAATATGTCAGGGTCAACTAAGTGTCTTAAAACACAAGACAGCAGGGAGTGGATTCTTATTATTATCTAGGTAATATAAAATGGAGGACCAGATCCCCTGGGTTTTTTTTTGTCAGTAACACAATTTCTGAGGATGCAACCAAGAATACTATATTTTCAAATGAAGAATGGTATAGGACATACAGCATACCAGCAATGGAGTAAAATGTAAAGACTATCAATAACACAATGCAATGGACAAAAGAATAATTAAGGATGCAGGAGAGTAAATGGACGCAGGAACGGTGCAGGGCTGTTTGGCGCCCTAGGCCAAATTATATTTAGCGCCCCCCCTCTCGTGCCGTGGGGGGGGGCTCCGGAGCAAAGCAGCCCTGCTCTGCAACCCCCTCCCCCCACGCCACCACCGCCCCACCACCACCTACCTTCCCCCCGCCCCCGCTGCTGGCTGCTGCTGCTGCTGCTGCCGCCGCCACCTCCTCCTCCGACGCGACGGGACCCCCACGCTTTTTTTTTTTTGCTGGGGAAACCAGGGCAACAGGGCTGTTTAAGCCCTGTTGCCCTGGTTCCTCCTCCCGCCAAAACAACGCCGGCGGGGCTCCAGAAACGACGGGAAGGTAGGTAGGTGGCGGGCGGGCGCACGCGCGCGCGGGGGAGGCGTGGTGGCGGCGGCAGCGGCTGGCAGGCGGGCGGGGAGGCGCGGCGGAGGCGGCAGGCGGGGCAGGAGCGCGCCGGAGGTGAGGAAGGGGCGCAGAAACACTGCGCCCTGTTCCGCCACGCGCCCTAGGCAGCCGCCTGGGTCTGCCTAGCGGTAGCGCCAGCCCTGAATGGACGTTGACACTAGGCATTTAAAGTATTGTGATTAATAATCCCATCTGTGGATGGGAGAAGAAAGAAAAGATGGATAATGAGATATGGGTGATAATGCAGTTGGCAGTATACAGTCAGAACACATTAAAATGAACAATTTGTTTTCACAATAATACACAGAAGTATTCCTTACGCAGAAACAAAATTTGTTACACAGAAACAAACATTGTCTGAAGAATGTTTAGGATTTTCAGGATCAGAACCACCCAAAATATTTACGTAGTTACAAACGCAATTTAGCTTTCTTCCACCTCCAGTGTCAGGAAATGCAAGGTGATAACTGCAAGTTGTACCCACATAACTTTCCTAGTTAAAATAAATAACAAGGGAAACCCATCCATATTTCCAAGTATACCTGGCAAGGCCTTAACCATCTCCACCTTTCTTTTTTTTTTTTTTAATAAATTTTTTAATTAAATTTTAAAACAATACAAAGAAAATAACACACACACATAACTAATATTGTGCTCCCATCACCATGGGACCAAACAATCCAATAACTCTATAATTGTTCATTATTCCAAAAATACAACATATCTTGACAGGGTAAACTCCCTTTCCCCCTTTTAAACACATATTCCAAAAATAAACCCCAAATATCCTTAAAATTATTTTTCTTTAATTGACCCCTTTTGCATTTAATATTACAAGTCAACATATCATTCAAAGCCATATCCCATACTTCCTTATACCATTCAGTAATAGTGAAAACTTGCTGGATTTTCCATTTCCTTGCTATCATTAGTCTACCTGCCGTTAACAAATTTATGATTAATTCTTTAACATTTTGAGGACCGATCACCTTTTCCGTTATTGTTAGCAAAGCTAGTTTAGGGACATACCTCTAAATCAGCTCCAACAATTTCTGATATTTCCTCAAAAATCATTTTCCAAAAATCCATTACATTTTTACAACTCCACCACATATGAGCATATGTACCCAGTTCCTGACATCCTCGCCAACACATTGGAGAACATTTATTGTCTATTCTATTTAATCTCACTGGAGTCAAATACCATCTCCAAATTAGCTTATAAAAATTCTCTTTAATTCTTATAGACATATTTTTCAATATTCGCCTATCCCAAATCTTATTCCACTCATCCTTTGATATTTCCTCTTCAAACTCTGTATCCCAAACTATTTTAAGATTTTCTGCTTGCTCTACTGATTTCTGCAACATTTTATATAACATCTTTGTAAGACCCCTAGCTGATGCATTTCCTTCTACGAGTTCTCTAGACATAACCACCTGCTCAAATGCAGTGAAATCCCTTTCATGCTCATGTCTCCTCTTCCATTTCTTACCCCATTGTACTAATTGAATTAAATTTAACCAAGAAATTCTTCCTGCCCCAACCCTATCAATTATTTGCTGTCTTGTCTCCATTTTTTCCAGCCAATCCATTAAAGTTATCACCTTTTTCTCTCTAAAAATTCGTTCTAAATGTCTAACATTCTCGGGAAAATCTTCCATAACCACCACTGGAGTAAGCGGGGATATACCTGGTAAAAATATTTCCTTATTTCTACCCCAAATTTCTAACATATTTTTTAAAAAGGGATTTTCTAATCTTTTTGTCAAAATATGTCCTTGTTTTGTAAATAAGAATTTATCCACCCTATCACCCAATTCAAATGCTTCTATTTCCCACCACATAAAATCTTTTCTAACAATAATATCCATAATATATCTAAGTTGATTAGCTATATAATACCATTTTAAATTAGGGAGACCAAGTCCCCCTATTTTTTGAGCTTTATACCATCTATTCTTAGTAATCCTTGATTTTTCCCCCCCCATTACAATAGCTATTTAACATTACTTGCCACTCTTTGATTTCTTTCTCTGATATCTTATATGGTATCATTCTAAATAAAAAATTAAACTTCGGTAAAATCTTCATTTTAATCAAAGCTATCCTACCAAACCACGATAATCCCAATTTTTTATAATCCTCTATTTGATTTTTAACTTCATCTTTTAGTTTTTTAAAATTACATTCCCCTATTTTATCCATATCTTTTAATATATCAATACCTAAATATTTAATTATGTTTTTTATCTTTATATCCACTTTCCTTTGTTTAAATCCCCTTTCCTCCACTTTACTATAATTAAATGTCATTATCTCCGATTTATCCCAATTAATTTTTAACCCTGTTACTTCTCTAAATTCATCTAAATGTTTCTCTATCCAATCCCAATTTTCTATAGGCCTTTCTAATGTTAACAAGATATCATCTGCAAAAAGGTTTATCTTACATTTGGTCTCTATTCCTATCCCCAATAATTTCTTCTCCTGTCTTATCGAATTCGCTAACAATTCCATAACTAACACAAATAATACTGGGGAAAGGGGACAACCCTGTCTAGTTCCCCGGCCTAGGCTAATAGTTTCTGTTATTCCATCATTTACAATTACCGACGTGACATTATGAGTATATAATTGGTTAGTAATACCTATACATTTTTCTCCAAACCCCATAGTTTTTATTAACATCTTTAATGCAGGCCATTCCACACAATCAAAGGCTTTAAAAATATCCAATGCAAGAACCCCCGCTTTCAAATTATTTTTCTTTATTAAATAAATTATATTCAGAACCCTTCTTGTTAAATCTGCCATTTGTCTTCCTTGAATGAAACCACATTAATCTATCCCTATATACTTATTTAGAAAACTATTCATTCTTCTAGCTAAAATTGCTGTCAATAGTTTAGCATCTTGATTAATTAATGATATGGGTCTATAAGAACCTGGTTCTGCTAAATCCTTCCTTGGTTTCGGGATTAAAATAGTCAAGGACTGTTTCCATGACGGGGGGATCTCTCCCCCCTGTAAAATATCATTAAACAACCGTTTTAACTTTGGAACTAACATTTTTTTAAAGACTTTATAATATTCCGCCCCCAGACCATCCAGTCCTGGCGTTTTCCCCTGTTTTAATTTATTTATAGCACTTTCTATTTCAATTTCTGTGAATGGTTGCTCCATTTTCTCTCTATCTTCATCCTGGATTCTTATTTTTAAATTTTTCTCGATATATTTTCTACTCTCAGCTTCCGACCATTTTCCTGCCTTATATAACTCCGTATAATATTCATGAAAAATTTTCAATTTATCCTTTACTAGATTATATTCTTTACCCCTCTTATCTTTAATCACCCCCACTAAGCTTTTTTCTTTTTTTTTGTGCTAATCTAGCCAACATTTTAGAATTTTTATTACTATTCTCAAAATACTCCCTTTTTTTATAAATCAAATTCCTTTGTACCCTATCCAGTTCTTTATTCTCCAATTCTTTCCTTTTACCCTGTAATTCTGCAAAAATCTTTTTATCCCTCTTCTCTAAATACTTCTTTTCCAAATCCCTAATCTCCCCCTCTAGCTTTTGATAAAAAACTTCTTGTTGTTTCCTCAAATTTATTGCCTCTCTCAATCCTATTCCTCTCATTACACTCTTCATTGTATCCCATATTATCGCTTCAGTACATTCTTCTGTTTGATTAAATTCCCAAATTTCCCTCAATTCCTTCTCTATTTTTTCTGTTAAATGTTTAAAACGAAAAATATTACAATTCAATCTCCATCTTTTCGCTTCTCTATAATCCTTATATATCTTCAAATCCATGTTAACCAAAGCATGATCTGTAACTTTTATCACTCCTATCTCTGTGCCCAGGACCCTTGAAAACAGTGTCCTGGACACAAAAATAAAATCTATCCTCGAATAATTCTTATTTGCTGATGAGTAAAATGTATATCTTTCCTCATTCCCCTTGACCCCTCTCCAAACATCTAGCAACCCTTCCTTACTAATTAACTTATTCAAGATCGTTAGATTATTTCTCTGATCTTCTCTCGTCGGATTGGATTTGTCTTTTCTTCTATCCAATACCATGTTAAAGTCCCCAGCCATAATAACCCTTTGATTTTGAAAATTACCCATTTCTTTAAACACGTTGATAAAATTCTCCTTGATTTTGATTGGGAGCATAAACATTAACAATAACATATTCTTCCCCTCCCAAGGTCCCATACATTATAATATATCTACCTGTATCATCCTTTTTCACCTCATCTCCACCTTTCTTAACTGGTAACTTATCTTTAATTTCTCCAGAAATTTTTCTGTCCATAATGAAATACACCTTCCATTCAGTGTCATCCCTGGCAATAGAACTAACACCAAGTGTCCACAGGACTATTCCAGACAGAGATAAAAAGAGGATTTAAAAAAAAGTGCTCTGATTTGTTCAAATTGCTAATCAGTCATGCCACAAAGAGAGAATTAGGAAGGTGAAACACAATTTTAAGTAAAACATCCACCATTTATTCTTTCTGGTGACCTAGAAGTATCCAAATTGACAGTAATGCCATTTTCTCATATGTTTTTCAACCATGGTTTCTTTTGCTCCCTTCTTTCAGACTTCTAAACACAGCAGTGAATCTCCTTGCATGCAACACAAAGGATTGTACATGTGCAACAGAGTGTTTGCTAAATGGTAGTTCTCCTGTACAGAATGACAAGCGCTTGGCAAAGCTTATCATCAGGTTGAGATCAGATAAATCATGCTGCTCAATGGAAAAAGTAACACAAGGCCTACTTCACAAGCTTGCACTTCTCTAGATTGGCACACACATGCAAAGAAGTGATCCAGATTGATTCTATGACGCAAGCTCACAATTGTCATATTGGGAAACACTGAGGGGAATAATGGAATAATGAAATGTGTATATTAGTAAATGAGCGATGTTCCACTACTATCAGCCTCTAAAATTACCACTTTAAAAATCTTGGAATGCTGGAAAATGGCATCTATGTTTTCCATACAATTTTGTTTCCTATGCTTGAAGAGGCAGATATTTATCACACTCTGTGGAGACATGGGAGAACGGTAACAGGATCAGCTTTACCAGCAGGAAGGTGTGGATGTCACATGTTGAATGATAGGTAGATACTGAAGGGGACTCCAAGCTCCCTCCTCAATCCGAATACATCTTCATAGTCTACTGTTATGGTAACAACTTTGACTTTGTTGTGGCTGTCCTTTACAGCATGTTATGTGTGTAACAAACAATACATGTCTAATGGCTCAAGGAAGGAGTGCGTTGTTGTCTTCACTACTGTTCACAACACTTGTCTCCCTCTTCTGGGCTACAAATGAGATTCTACAAGTGGGACTTGCATTCCATTGCTACTGAGCATGCTCAGCCCTCATTGGGCTATTTTCTGAGGGAGTTGCCCCTTATGTTTGGAGTTTCAAAAAAATATTTTTGTACTTCTGCAAACCTCAGGTTTCCTGAGCATGCCAATACCTCCTTACACTTTCTCATAGAGCCCCCATTTTGGCTACCATTGTAACTCCATTTCTTAGCCACTACACACTACTGAAAATCTTAAGTGCTAGGCTGAAATTTAAAAATCCATATTAAAAGAATATACCAAGTGAATTGCAGCCTTCCATATGCAAACATCCACCTAAAATATGCAGCTGGAAATGAAACAGTTTTGCACTAAGCATTGCACTACATACACAGAACCATAGAAATATAAGGAGTTTCCTTATAGTGAGATCATACTCTTTGTGCCTATTTAGCCAACTGTTGTCTATTCCAGGGGTAGGCAACTTGGTGCCCTCCAGATCTTTTGAACTACAACTCCCATTTCTTGACCATTGGCCTTGCTGGCAAGAGGTTGCCTACTTCTAGTCTATTCTGATGGGCAGCAGCTCCCCTGGGTCTCAAGCAGAAGATTTTAAAGTTCACTAAAAAGTATCTACATTTAAAAAAATTGGGAAATCCTATTGTTGATCAATTTCCTGTCACACACAAGGGTTTTCAATGACAGTGCCACATGCACTTCCTGATTTCAAAATAAAACAAACATTAGGAAATGGAGCTCCAAAGTGACAGCTCCATCCTTCACTATCCAATTAAGATGCTAATAACAAGAATAGTTACAAACTAATTTTTAGGTGGTCTGGGGGGGAAAGGGTGGCCATTGGATCTAAGCAAACACTAAACTAGCTGTGCCAGCTGAACTGAGATGCATCGGAATTCAGGGTTAGTATTTGTGACTTTGCCCAGATCAAAAGAAAGGAGGTTTGAGCTGAAGAAAAAGCACAAAAGTACATGACAGAGTGGAGCAGACATTAAGATGAAGGCAAAGAACAGAAGCATGCACACCAATGTATCCTGTTAGAGAGCAGAAGCACTTTGATATCACTGCATAACTGAAAACAGCTAATGTGAAGTTGAAAGAGAAAGCAGAGGACTGAGGTCACGCCATATACCACTGAAATAATGCCTAACCCAGAGGTGTCAATACAATCTATCTAGTTGTAGCTCTGAGTTTAAGGCTCACAGCAAAATACACCTGTCCTGAGCTATGTTGCTTGAGCCAGTGTGGCGTAGTGGTTAGAGTGTTGAACTGGGATTCAGGAGATCCGGGTTCTAGTCCCCGCTCATCCATGAAACTCACTGGGTGACTTTGGGCCAGTCACAGACTCTCAGCCTAACCTACCTCACAGGGTTGTTGTGAGGATAAAACTGAGAGGAGGAGGAGGACTATGTAAGCCGCCTTGGGTTCCTTGCAGGAAAAAAGGCAGGGTATAAATATAATAAATAAATAAATAAATAAAAATTCTGCTTTTAACTCTCAACAGGTTCAAATACCATGCAATACTATGTTGGTGTTAAGCCCTAACTTAAGCCCTCTCGATCCCTGTCCTTACTGGTTGGTTGTCCAAGGAGGAGATGCAGCTGGATTACAACTACAATGTATTGTTAATGCATCTCTCCAGGGAGGGAATTTTCCATCCTGTTTGAAAGAAGAGGTGGTACAGCCGCTTCTAAAAAAGCCTTCCCTGGATCCCTTGGACCTTAACAATTACAGACCAGTGTCGAATCTCCCATTCTTGGGCAAGGTGATCGAGAGGGCGGTTGCCTTCCAACTCCAAGCAGTTTTGGATGACCAATTTCTAGACCCATTTCAAACTGGCTTCAGAGCAGGATACGGAGTAAAGACTGCTATGGTCGCCTTAGCAGATGATCTACAGCCTGAGTACCGACAGGGGGAGTGTGTCCCTGTTGGTGCTTTTGGACCTCTCAGTGGCTTTCGATACCATCGACCATGGTATCCTTCTGGAACGCCTGAGGGGACTGGGAATCGGGGGCACTGTGCTTCAGTGGTTTCGGTCCTACCTCTCGGGTAGGTTCCAGATGGTGATGCTTGGGGATAGCTGCTCCTCCAAAAAGGAGCTGCTATGTGGCGTGCCACAAGGAGCTATTCTTTCCCCAATGCTATTTAATATCTACATGAAACCGCTGGGAGAGATCATCTGGAGGCATGGGGCGGGGTGCTATCAGTATGCTGATGACACCCAAATATATTTCCCTATGCCTTCAGCAACAGCGTCAGCTAAGGACAGTGTGTCTCCTCTGAATGAATGCCTGGAGGCAGTAATGGGCTGGATGAGAAAAAATAAACTGAAACTGAATCCAGACAAGATGGAGGTTCTTGCTGTCAAAGGCCACAACCTGGGTTTGGAGGTATGTCAACCAGTTCTGGATGGGGTTACACTCCCCCTGAAAGACTGTGTTCGCAGCTTGGGGGTGCTTCTGGATCCATCGCTCCACATGACATCCCAGATAGATGCGACGGCTAGGAGTGCCTATTACCAGCTTCGGCTGATACGCCAGCTGCACCGCTTCCTAGAGTTGGAGGACCTAAAGACGGTAGTGCATGCGCTGGTAACTTCGAGGCTCGACTTCTGCAATGCACTGTACCTTTATACCTAGTCCGGAAACTTCAACTAGTGTAAAATATGGCAGCCAGATTCGTTACTGGTACACCTAGGGGGGCCCACATCACACCAGTTTTAAAAGAACTCCACTGGCTGCCAATCAGTTTCCAGGTGAAGTATAAAGTGTTGGTTATTACCTTTAAAGTCCTACATGGTTTGGGTCCAGGCTACCTACGGGATCGCCTTCTCCCGTACAATCTGCCCTGCACACTCAGGTCCTCTGGGAAGAATTTACTTCAGTCAGCCAAAACTAGGCTGACGGGTATTACCCAGAGGACCTTTTCTTCTGTGCTCCCAGATTATGGAATGGCCTGCCGGAGGAGATTCGTCAACTTACCAGTATCTTGGAATTTAAAAAATCCATAAAGACTGATCTCTTCCGGCATACCTATCGGGCGGAATTTTAGGATGCTTTTAAGATGTTTTATAATGTTTTAAAGTTGTTTTAAGATGTTTTAATAGTATGTGTTGTGTTTTGATTAGTTTATGTATTTTATATTTTTGTTGTTCCCCGCCTCGATCTTGGCGGAGAGGCGGGTAAGAAATAAATTTGTCGTCGTCGTCGTCGTCGTCGTCTTCTTCTTCTTCTATTTCGGCAAACACTGTTATGCCCTCACCCCAAGCAGTTAAACAGTGGGAAATGTCTTCTCCATGAAACATGACAGTTGATAAACAAATGCCCATTGCTTCATCCAAAATTGTTGGGTATATAAACTTTAGTTCCTTATTAAGTCTTATCGAGCTCTATTACAAACATAAACACTTAATGAGTCTGATTAAATGGGTTGAAGTGCATTATGCCAAAATAAATTTGTTAGTCTTTAAAGGTGCCACAACTCTATGTTTTTGCTGCAACAAACTAATACAGCTACCCTTCTGGGGTTCTGCTTTCCTTGTTTCATTTTTAATTTAATGTATTTAGAATGTAAGAATGAAGGCCAGTACCATCCAATAATGCATTTCATAAAAGGCAATTCTGATATCTTGAAAAGCAGAACAGTTTGCAGATTGACCAAGGCTGTAATCCTATACACGCTTACCTATGTGTAAGTCCTATTGAACTCAGTGGGGCTTACTTCTGAGTAAGCATGCACTAGGATTGTACTGTAAATCTCATGATTCAAACTATGACTAAAACTATACATACCTTTTCTACCTTTGTACTAGTGATGATCAAATTAGCATTGCAGTAACTTTAAGCATTTAAAACCACATAGTTCACTGAATGTCACATGTTTATAAATACAGGCCTGTGGCTTACGCTGGCTCAGCTTGTCTGAGCGTGGAAAGCTAAGCAGAGTCAAGCCTGGTTGTTACTTGGATGGGAGACCCCTCCTCTAGTTTCCTGCATTGAGCAGGGGGTTGGACTCGATAGCCTTGTAGGCTCCTTCCAACTCTATGATCTATGAAATCTATAAATCACCATCTTCTCTTTTGGGCTTGTTTTGCAGTAGTTGAATATTCCTCATCAAAATAGATCTGTTAACACTGTTCCTCACGCTTTTTACTTCTAATTGCGTATATTGGATTATTAAAATGTTGGTATAACGAGGGATCAAGTTGCATTTGATGGATCTCAATCTCATGTACTCTGGTTGCAGCTCTATGTAAAGCAACTTCAACCTCTACTCCGTATGATGCCTACATTGCAGGACTAGAAAAGACTTCCTAAAACTTTAATATTTTAGAAAATAAAACATAATAAAGTTAATAATTAGAAAAACATGGTAGTGCCAGCTGCATTTCTAAGTTCTGCAAAGTTGCCAAGTTTGGGGGAGGACTGTCTGTAGACATGGCCCTATATATTGAGAAATCCCAGATTTATCAGGAATATGTAAATATCTGCATGTAGTAGGTTGCTAGTTGGTCAGAAAACTTACTGGACTAATCAGTTTTCAGTTTTTCTGTTACCCACCCCCCAGCCAACCCCCCTGGGCAGCAAAAATGAGCAGAAGATGCTGTGCTGGCTCCGCAGCTCTCCTTGTTCATACAGCCACTCGCCACTGTTGCCTCCCTGTTGCCCATCTTGACGGGTTGTTCCAGCATTCAGACCTTGACCTGCTTGACAGAGCCCTCCAACTGCCAGCATCACCCTACTGAGCCAGCGGATGGACAGAGCATCTGGCAGCAGTATCAAACCAAGAGGTAGGCAGGGGGTGCGGAACGGAGACTGCATGAGCGCACACGTGTGTGTTTGTGTGTGAGAGAGAATATGAAAGGGGAAACTTAAGAGTATGTGCATATGAAACAGTGCATGGCATGCAATGGAGAAATGTTTTCTAGATAATTCCTTGAGCAAATAATGCATGTTGTGACTGACCTGTGGTCTGTACCATTTTCTTGACTGACATTAATTCGTGTGTGTGTGTGTGTGTGTGTGTGTGTGTGTTGCAGTGGTAGGGGAGGGGTTCATTCTGTGACTTAGATCTCTGTCTTGAGTGACCTTCTTTTCACAGGTTTTGAGTCAGCTGTCATGGATTCACTTATTGGCTTTTGGACTAGAGATTCCTAGCCTCAGTGTTTCCTATCTGAAATATAGGTATTTCCCACACACACATCATCTTCTAAATGGTTATTCCTTAATAATATGTTGCATTTATGTATGTCATACATGGGACTTGATGTATAGACATTTCAGACCTGCTTGAATAATGCACTTTTAGTTTTTGCTTTATGCCTGGGACACAGTTAGCATTTGAAATATGTAGAAATGACATGTATTGGTTTGGGATTATGTGAGGATGTATTACACAGTAGTAGAGGGCTGGTAAGGACAAGGAATAATGGTGTGCCTTAAATAAGCATAGTGTTTTCTCTGGGTTCTGTCCCTTTACCATTAGATTCCACCCCATGTCATATAGGCTCTATCCCATATACTACCTCCAGAGCCCTATCCAGGTATCAAACTTTTCTTTCAAGAGTTGGCAACCCCAGTTTATGTGTTTTATATATACATAGGTGCCGCAGCACTGATAAGATTCTACTTTACTAAAGGTGGGCAATATATCCCCTCCGTGATCCAGGTGTTTGTGGCTAAAATCATTGCCCAAATGTTATATGGGTCCCAACTGTGTGCTCACTATAATCTTCGCCCCTTAGAAATTATCCAGTCTAAATTTCTAAGAGTTATATTTTCTGTACCACATTGTGTTCCCAATGCAGCTCTACGGTTAGAGGCTGGTTTAATTCCCATTGTAGCCCAAGCCAAACTGTACATGATAAATTATTGGCTAAAACTTATATTCTTGCCAGTCGGGTTGGCTCCATTGATACTGCTGGATCCCTTCCAATAGAAATGGAAAAAGCATTTATCTAATGAATTATCATGCCTGGGATTTTCTCCCAACGCGTTAATAGTAATGGGCTACTCTAATGCCAAGGCGGCTATTAACCAGAGAATCAGGGACATTGTATTACAAGAACATGTAAGTTCACTATGTAAATTTAGCCCTTGAGGAAATAAGATCTTTGGGCCTCATGCTTATCTGGCTGATTTGACTTTTCCCAAGTATAGAAAAGCTTTTACTCTAGCCAGATTTGATGCTTTGCCTTCTATGGTTTTGGAGGGAAGATATCAGGGAATACCATTTAAGGATCGTCTCATCTTTGCCCATGTAATAATAATGGGGAAGTCGAATCTGTGGGGCGTGTACTTTTATATTGCCCCTTCTACCGGGATCTTCGTGAAGAGCTTATTCTTCCTATACTGTGTAATTGGCCAGGTAGAACTGAAAAATTCTATATTTCCCTGCTACTCGCAGATACGGTCCCTCATATCACTAATACTGTGGCTAAATTTTGTGCGACTGCCATAACATGCCGCACCTTTTTAACCTCTGACTCTGGCCTTGCTTGACTGTTATAATTTTGATAAAAAACCTTTGCTGTGTACTTGATATGTATGCTGGTGTAATGATGTATAGTAGTAATTCATGTTTTATTTATTGATTGTTTCCCTGTTTTTAATGTTATTGTTGGTTCTGGTCAATGACCGTAATAAATATTCATTCATATATACATAGGTGCTGCTTATTTGTGTATGATTAATACAGGGTACACATAAATAAATTCCAACCATCTCCCAGACAAGTTAGGATGTGTCCATTTTTCTAGATTGTCCCCAAAATACCGTAGTACTTCCAAAGTGGCGTGTCTGATTTTGACTCTGCTTCCATGTTATATCACAGGGAAGTAAGTACCTGATTAACTAAAGGTCTAAAATTATAGTTGTGCTAACTATATTTTAAATTATGAATTTTCATGCAAATAATGAACTTCAAATTAGTAACTAACTTCAGTTTCATGTTTGGAAGAGAGATATGTGCTTCCACAACACATCGAACTAGGCTAAAAGCTGGTCTAGTGTTGCTAAGCCCACCAGATGCAATATAGGGGCCATAGGCTTGCTGCTTTCAGGTCCTAAAGCAGGGATGGGCAACTTGTGGCACTCCAGATGTTTTGGCACAGAGTTCCCATCATCCATCACCATTGGCTATGCTAGCTAGGGCTAATAGGATTTGTAGGCCAAAACATCTGGGAGATTACAAGTTGCCCACCCCTACCCTAAAGCAAAAGGCCTGAGATGAGGGGCTTCAAGTGAGGGAAAGGAAAGAATAGCAGCAGAAACAGGGGGGGCATTTCATATTATCAAAATAAGCCACTGTAGCTTTTTTAAAATCATGGTATACACCAGGCATGATTTCCATAATCACCATCCAGGTGCAGCTTGTTGAGTCATCTGAACCCAGGAGGCATGGCTTGTGGGAACCATTGTGAAGAGAGACTGAAAGAACTGGGCATGTTTAGCCTTCAGAAGAGGAGACTGAGGGGAGATATGATAGCACTCTTCCAGTACTTGAAGGGTTGTCACAAAGAGGAGGGCCAGGATCTCTTCTCGATCATCCCAGTTTGCAGGACACGGAAGAATGGGCTCAAGTTACAGGAACCCAGATTCCACCTAAACATCAGGAAAAAATTCCTGACTGTCAGAGCAATAAGACAATGGAACCAACTACCTAGGGAGGTGGTGGGCTCTCCCACTCTGGAGGCATTCAAGGTGCAGCTGGACAGCCATCTGTCAGGGATGCTTTGACCTGGATTCCTGTATTGAGCAGGGGGTTGGACTCGATGGCCTTGTAGGCCCCTTCCAACTCTACTTTTCTATGATTCTATGAACCACCCTCCAATAACCCATGGGCCTGGCATGCGCTGCGATTAGAAGAAGAAGAGGAGGAGGAGGAGGAGGAGGAGGAGGAGGAGGAGGAGTTGTTGTTTCAACAACAATCAGTTGTTGGCTGATGAATGCTGGGATTTGTTGTAGGACTTTTTTTTGTCTAAACTTTCATAGGATTGAATGCAGAATGTTTTTCTGTCTAAACATTCATAGGATTGCATCCTCAGATGCCTTCAGACGTCCATGAGCACCCCCCTCACTCCCAATAATATTATGAGAAAGGGAGAAAAAAAAATCTCTCCATCCTTCGTCTTCATGCTCTCAATTTCAGATTAATTTCAGAAACAACTATTCTATTTCAGAAACTATTGTAAGTAACTTGGTTTGAGAGTGTTTTGCAAGACAAGCAAATTTTAAAATATTTATTTTAAAAAATTTGATTTGATATACAAGAGACGTCTTGCAATACAAGTACTGCAGTACGGCTTAAATTAAAAATCTCTGTACAAATTTTTTTGGGGGAATTTTGTTTTGATATAAGAGTGTTTCATTACAAGCATGTTTCCGGAACGAATTATGCTCTCAATCCAAGGCATGACTGTATCTCTCCCCACCCTCCAACTCACCCCCAGTAATCTTTTTTCTCTACTAAAATAAACCACTTATATATGTTTGTAAGCTGGGATACTGTTATACATAGACTATATGCCTTAACATTAAAATATTGTACTCTCCGCTATTTGCCATTTATGCAAAGATAAGGGATGGCTGTTTGAAAGCAAAAACATGAAACTGGTGTGTAATAAATATGACTTACATGTGTTCTTCCTAAACACTACAGGAACAGCTGCTACACTATTTACTTCAGCTACTATATACTACAATTGACATACCTGTTCCCCCTGGGCATTACCTGGCTTTTGTCCAAAGTCCCTAGAGCAATTAGCATAATGGCTGAGCATAAAAGCTGTCAAGTAATGCACTCAATAATGCTTTGCATGCGAGGGCCTCAAGGAAGCACAAGAGGTAAAGGAACTAATGGCAAGAAGGAACAGGAGAGAGAGAAGGAAGGGAAACTTTCATAGATTTCATAGATCATAGAGTTGTTCTTGGACCCCCTTGCTGCTGCTAAGAGAAGAATCTACCTGAGAAAACACACACACACACACACACACACACCAGTAAGAAATACATAGTATGGACTGGAGCTGGACAGGCCAATCTGCCCTTTTTGTTTTTGAAGAAACAAAATTCACAGGTCAGACAAAATTTTCTTCTCTTTCCCCAGAGGCATCAGAGCAGTCAGCATTGCATGATGAAAAGCAGTACATCCTGGGCTGGGAGCACGCATTAACATGCTACTGGCAAGATCACCTATTCCTTCAGTACTCTCTCTCAGTACAAAATGCTTCTTCAGCCAAGGCAAAAGACATTAATTTTGTAGTGCTTAGTGAAGTTGTGAACAGGTGCTGGCATGGCTACCTCGCAGTTCTCTTTCAGAGGAGTAATAGCGGAAACCTCTATGATTGAGTTGACCAGGACCTAGGCGCTGCCTCTGGTATTTTGGAGTTCCTAGAAAGCAGGGACTAGAGGCACTCATAATGCAGAGTGCTGTAACTAAGGAAATATCCACGAATGTCCTGATAATCCATTGGCTGAGAACGATACCTTGCTTAAAGCTGGATGAAGGTCAGGAAGTACGGCCTTGTTGGATCAGAGCAAGGTCCAGAGAGTCAGTCTTCTTTTTCCAACAGTGGCCAACAATATCTGGTACACAGAGATTCTATTGTAAGGATCAAGCTTAGTAGCCATTGATAGACCCAGCCTCCACGAATTGTCCAAACTTTAAAAGCCATGTGGTGTAGTGGTTAGAGTGTTCGATTGGGACCTGGGAGATCCGGGTTCTAGTCCCCACTCAGCCATGAAACTCACTGGGTGACTTTGGGCCAGTCACTGACTCTCAGCCTAACCTACCTCACAGCCAGGGTTGTTGTGAGGGTAAAATGGAGAGGAGGATGAGGATAATGTAAGCCGCCTTGGGTTCCTTGCAGGAAAAAAGGCGGGGTATAAATATAATAAATAAATATAAATAAATAAATAAAGTGCAATCCTATACAGTAATACCTTGGATTGCAAGTAACTTGGTCTGAGAGCGTTTTGCAAGACAAGCAAAAAATTTTAACTTTTTTTGACTTGATAAACAAGCCTGCCAGAGACTTGCTTTGATATAAGAGTGTTTTGGATTACAAGCACGGTTCCGGAACGAATTACGCTCTCAATCCAAGGTATTACTGAACATGCTTAGACAGAAAAAAAGACCTACAACTCCCAACATGCCCCAGGCAGCATGGCTGGCTGGGGCATGCTGGGAATTGTAGGCCCTTTTTTCCTGCCTAAACATGCATAGGCTCACACCCTTAGGCTAGCAGCCCTCATCAAGTTTTGTGGCAGTGAATTCCATAATTTAATTATGCACTTTTATTAGACATGTAGCTGTTACCTATCAACTCCATGGGTGAGCCTGATTTCTGTGTTGTGACAGAAGGAAAAAAAATCTCCACACCTCTTTAAGATTCCCACACTCTAGTCATCCTATTTCTAAACTTAAAAAAAAACTACTTTAGCCTTTCCTTGTAGGTTGGGCTCATGAATCATGCAGGACTAGACAATTTACAGCCAGGCTAGGCTGGAGCATCATTTTTTGATCCTGCCATTTGAAACACTCGTTTCTAAAAGAGAGGAAACACTAAGGTATCCTAGTTACTAAAGGAAGTGGTAAGCCTAAAATACATCATTTTCCTCACCATCGGCAGTACTAGAAGGACCTTTTTAATATCTGACTGTCTCCAAAGGATCTGTGTCAAATGAACAGAACACAAGCAAGGAATATGATTCCTTTCCCTCTCCTAACATGGTACACAGCAAGAATGAGGCCTGAGAGGAGAGGAACAGCACAGAGTAGTGGCAGAATACTAACAGGAAAGAGTACTAACAGAGTACTAACATAGTACATTTTGTGTGAACTGCTGAGAGAGCTTTGGCCACTGGGTGGTATAGAAGTGTCATACATAAATAGAATAATAAATAATAAATAAAATTACATTAGGTTAGTGGTCGCCATGATTCATTTTTTCCTTCATTCATTTGACTTTCTTTGTGGGTGGGAAACTTGGGTTGATAAACCTAAACTGCTTAAAAACCACTAAGCCCAGCTGAAAAGCCTGGTTTTTTCCCCCTCAAAAGGCAGTAGATAGACTGGTAGGAGGGAACAAAGGAAAGGGGTTTCTTGCTCTCTGAAGTCCTTCTTCTGGCTCTGGGTGTGAAAGCCTTTCGCAAACTATTCCAGTTTCTTCAAGGAAAGAATTTAACTGTTGTTAACTCTTTTCAGATTTTGCCTGGAGTCTAGCCATCTTCAAATGAGCATCCAGCACAGTGGTAGCTGCTTCTATATGGTTTGATACCATATTGTTTAATACATGCACAGGGCTAATCACATAGGACTTTCCTGGTCAACTGGAATCACAAAGAGAGGTCACTGATTGGGTGACAGAGATCTATGCCACTGTCCCACCCCACCCCATCACATGTGCTCTTCTGTATTCTGGCATTGCACCAGGAAGAAGCTGCTCCTATGCTTTGTGGTGTCTTTGTGCAAGCAAATGTAAACATACCTGTGGGCAAACAAAGGAGTGGTATTACCATGTTTTAGCAGCCTCATGAGCAGATGACAGCAATTTTCCTGTGTCCTCTTCCTCCCTGTATGTACTGATTTGTCCAAATAATTGAGACTACATTGCTTCCACACTTTGTGTTGCAGTGCTTGTTGATGGTTGAGGTCCAAAAACTCCTCAGGGAGAAGACATGGGGAATGTTGGGGCAACACGGGGAGGGGGTGGGGCCAATCTGGGCGTGGGGCCAATCACATTCAAATGTACCTCTTCCTCTCTGAGCTTGAAAATATGGTTCTCAAAGTTTGCAGTAGAGGCTGAGGAGGGAGGGGCAACACTGGCAGCCACAGCAGTGTTCAACTGGCTGGTATCTATCATTTGAGTGCTGAAGCTAGATTTAGTCCACAACCTCTCTTTTGCGGTTAAGTTTCTTTTCATCTTGACCAGTAGTCGCTTCCCAAAATCTCTCCTTCCTAACCGTAATACACATTGCAGGATCCTGTAGCCACCCTTGTCTTTCATTTGGCCTCTTGCAAGCTATGGTATGAGATTGAGCTCTGCTAGGAGGGCTTCCCTTCATTGTCATGCTTGAGGAGTTCTAATTTTCTTCTTCTTTACTAAGGTTCATAATGACACAGAGGATTCTTAAAACTGAAATTTGAGGAGTTCTCACAACTGACATTGTGCAAGGCTATCTGAAGCATATGAATACTGCTTAGCAAACAGGAAGCTGCCTTATACAAAGTCAGACTATTGATCCATCTAGTTCAGCACTGCCTATATTGACTGGCAGCAGTACTCCAAGGTTTAGACAGGGCTCTTTCCCAGACCTACCTGGAGATGCTAGGGATTGAACTTGGGACCTTCTGCATACAAAGCATATCTGCTCTACCACTGAGTTATGGTCCTTCCCCTGCTGGTGGCAGCAAAAGGTGAGTCAGGTGGTGAGACAGAAAACAGGTGAGTCAGGACTGGGTCATGGACAGTCATAAAAGTAGCATCATCACTGCTATCACCACTTCCTTTGTTTATTTGTTGTTGTTTTTTCAGAGAAGAATAAAAGGGAAAAATAGAGAGGGGATTTTAAAAAGGAGGTCCTACGTTGTAGATTGGGGCTAGGGATAGATCCTGGTTCTGAAAATGCTTATGACTGCCGATTCAGTGAATCAGAAATTCCTGACCCAAGAAATAAACTGACGTTTGGAATAAGGTATATAAGTTTATTTAGAAACACATGAGCAAGTCAACTGTTACTATTTTATGTTTTAGATTAAATGCAGTTAAATTAAAAGCTTTAAAGCTATCATAGGTTTGTGGCAGTAATAAAAGTTTGATTCTTGCTCTTCAAGCAAGCAGAGTTATCAAATATCTACTGACAGCACTTAATGATAAGTACTGGGCAGTTGAAGCTTCTTATCAGGAATTCCAAAGACTCTTAACTCTTCTATATAACGCTACAGATATTGTTACAAAGGTTTACAGAAACACTGCTTGATTAGAACTCTGTTTCAAACACTTTTAAAAGTAGTTTTTTATTTGTTCTGTACCTAGCAATTAGGTTACTGCAGATTGCTTACAAAAATACTTTAACTATGGACCAGTCCTTTGCACACTGTACAGTTAATGGAAATGTTATTCTATTATCCATAGTCCAACTTAATCTACCCCAAGCTTCAGTAAAGCCCTGCTGGCTTATGTGAAAAAGGTTAAGAAACAAGGTCTCATGCAAATAAATAAATAAATCTTAACATCTGTATAGCGCTTTCAAGTGTTCAAAGAGCTTCACATATGTTATCTAGTTGCAATCCTTACAACAAATAAGGCAAGCCAGCAGTATTATCCGCATATTGCAGATGGGCAGGGGGCAGCGAGGTTTGCCTATGGCTCCTAATATGTTCATGGAAGAGAGAGGGGACTTCCTGAACCATAGCTCAGTTGCTTAGCGATTACACTTCACCATTGATTTTTGCTCATTTGGGATTAGCAATTCAGGAACAAAAACTACACACTCACAATTTAAGTTACATGGCAGCATTGACCCTGTCCCCAACAGTATGGACAAGATTTTTAGGATGATTAGCATGATGCGAGAGCTATGAATGGGTGAAAATTTGAAGTGCAAGGGAGTGAGAGAATGTGAACACATGCTGGTAGTCACTGGTTCATCTTGAGCCTTTCTCACTCTATGCTGAATTGTTATGCTGTCAAAAGCTTTGAACTCAGAGCTGCAAGAGGTCTTGGTTGCTTCCTTTTATTGCTCACCTGAAGCAAGTTGGATAGAAGGGAAACTGTAAGCAAGTAAAAGTTAGACTGGTGGCAGATCCTAGATATAGTGGGCATTACTATATCCAACCTGGTGGAATGGAAAGAACCAGTGAGATATGGTCATCTCTGGATATAAACTCTACAGGAAGGACAGGGAGGGAGTACTGGAGGAAGTGTTGCTCTATATGTCAAAGAGGGCATAGTGTCCAGCGGACTAGAAAACCTAAAAGCGGCAGATTCTTTCACAGAAGAGCTGTGGGTGACAATACCTGGCTCCAAAACTAATTTAGTACTATGCGCACGCTATCATTCCCCAGACCAAAACGCTCAAGGAGATCTTGAGATGGAAAACAAAATCAGGAAGGCCTCCAAATGAGGAAGTGTTGTAATAATGGGTGACTTCAATTATCCCCACATTGACTGGATAAATGCATGTTCCAGTCACAAAAAAGAGGTTAAATTTCTTGATACCCTGAATGATGGTTGGCCCTAGAACAGTTGGTCATGGAACCAATCAGAGGGGAGGCAACCCTGGATTTAATCCTAAACGGTGTCACCCAGGACTTAGTACGAGATGTAAATGTTGTTGAACCAATTGGAAACAATGACCACAGTGCTATCAGATTTAATCAAGTGGAAAATTGCCAAGGAAGTCCAACACTGTCACATTTGACTTCAAAAGAGGAAACTTCTCTAAAATGGGGAAACCGGTAAAAAGGAAGTTGAAAGGGAGAGTCAAGAGGGTTAAATCTCTTCCAAATGCTTGAACCTTACTCAAAACCACAATGATAGAAGCTCAGCTGGAATATATACCACGGGTGAAGAAAGGTTGCACCAAATCCAAGAGGTCACCAGCATGGTAAACAAACAGTGTCAAGGAAACAATTAGAGAAAAGAAGGCTTCCTTTAGAAAATGGAAGTCTTGCCCAAATGAGGAGATGCAAGCAGACAATAAGAGATACAAAAAAGCATTTTGAGGAGCATATTGCTAACAACATCAAGGCCAACAATAAATAATTCTTTAAATATATCAGGAGCAGGAAACCAGCTAGGACGGCAGTTGGCCTGTTGGATGATAATAGAGTTAAAGGAGTACTAAAGGAGGATGAGGAGATTGCAGAGAAGCTAAGTTAAAGAACTCAAATATGAAATTGAGGATCTTCTAACAAAAATATGTAACATATCCCTAACATCAGCCCCTGTATCAAGAGGACTGGAGAATGGCCAATGTAACACCAATTTTTAAAAAGGGATCTGGAGGGGGGGAGGATCCAGGAAATTACAAGCCAGTCAGCTTAACATCTGTTCTGGGTAAATTGGTTGAAAGCATTATTAAAGATAAAATTAGTAAGCATATAGAAGGACAAGCCCTGCTGAAAAAAACCAACATGGCTTCTGCAAAGTTAAGTCCTGTCTCACTAACCTTGTAGGGAGCGATCCTGTAGCCCTTGACATTGTTTCGGTGGGGTGCAGAGGATATTTCAGATTCCCGGATTCCCGATCTCGGAACTGGGAATCTGCACTCCGCCCCCCACTGGCTGCCTTTCCGAGAACTACACTGGCTGCCTTTCTGAGGTAGACCTCATAGACGGGGAAAGGGGAGAGTTCCAGGGGGAAGGGAGGGGGAGGAGATTGCTGAGGCCAGGTTATGACATATCCTGTGTCCTCTGCAGCCTCCTTCCCCCCCACTCAGAACTCCCGCTTGAGCGAGAGGTCCTCTTATGGGTCAGAGCTATTTGGAATATTGAATAATAATAGATTACTGAGATAGAAACCAACCTTTGGTCCCAAGGTGTTTGGTGCACTGTATTAAATATTCTTTGATCTTTTATTTTATGTATGTTCTTTTTATTTGTATTATATATATAGTCTGAAAAATTTAAAATATATATTTTAAAAAAAGAGCTGGTTAAAGAACATAAAGCAGAGAGTAGGAATAAATGGTAAATTCTCTGAATGGATGTAAACAGTGGGGTCCCACAGGGATCTGTATTGGGACCAATGTTTTTCAATTTATTCATAAATGGTCTGGAATTAGGAATGAGCAGCGAAGTAGTCAAGTTTGCTGACAACACCAAATTATTTAGGGTGCTTAAAACAAAAAGGGATTGCGAGGAGCTCCAATCGGATTTCCCCAAAGTGGGAGAATGGGCATCAAAATGGCAAATGCAGTTCAGTGTAAGCAAGTGTAAAGTAATGCACATTGAGGCAAAAAATCCCAATTTCAAGTATAAACTGATGGGATCTCAGGTAGCGGTGGCTAACCAAGAAAGAGATCTTGGGGTTTTGGTGGACAGCTCGATGAAAATGTCAACCCAGTGTGTGGGGGCTATGAAAAAGGCAAATTCTATGTTGGGCATAATTATGAAAGAAATTGAAAATAAAACTGCCCTTATACAAATGGTGTGACTGCACTTAGAATACTGAGTCCAGTTCTGGTCACCGCAGCTAAAAATGGATATTGCAGAGTTGGAAAAAGGCAACTAAAATGATCAAGGGGCTGAAGCAACTCCCCTATGAGGAAAGGTTACGGCATCTGGGATTGTTTAACTTAGAAAAAAGGTGAGTAAGGGAAGACATGATAGAGGTGCACAAAATTATGCATAGTGTAGAGAAAGCGGATAGGAATATATTTTTCTCCCTCTCTCATAATACTAGGACCTGGGGTCATCCCATGAAGCTGATTGGTGGGAGCTTCAGGACAGAAAGCCAGTGTGGCGTAGTGGTTAGTGTTGGACTGGGACTCAGGAGATCCGGGTTCTAGTCCCCGCTCGGCCATGAAACTCACTGGGTGACTTTGGGCCAGTCACTGACTCTCAGCATAACCTACCTCACAGGGTTGTTGTGAGGATAACATGGAGAGGAGGAGGACTATGTAAGCCGCCTTGGGTTCCTTGCAGGGGGAAAAGGCGGGGCATAAATATAATAAATAAATAAAAATAGATAAAATGAAATACTTCTTCACACAGTGCATGGAATTCACTTCCACAAGATGTAGTGTTGGCCACCAACGTAGATGGGCTTTAAAAGAGGATTGGACAAATTCATGGAGGATAAGACTATCAATGGCTACTAGTCCTGACGGCTATATGCTACCTCCAGTATTGCTGGGGAATACTGGAGGTGGGAAGGTGCTGTTGCACTGATGTCCTGCTTGTGGGTTTCCTGTGGACAGCTGATTGGCCACTGCGTGAACAGAATGCTGGACTAGATGGACCCTAGGTCTGATCCAGTATGTTCTTACCTGGGGAACAGAGCATGCGGACTGCCACACAGGATTTAATGAGGAGAAGAAAAGCCTCAGAGAAGACTCTTGGGGAGATAATCACAATATTAAAAGCAACTGTCAATAGAAACAGAACAGGAATTGTCGATAGGTCCATTACTCATATTATAGATAGTGTTCAGCATATAAGGATCAGGAAGCCCATTAAAGAGTGAAACCACATTTCTTAAGATTTGTGACATACTGATATAGAAAACGCTAAAAGAGTAGCATCTGGAATGAATGGGCTGGAAAATATTCATGATATATATGAACAAGAGACTTACCCGGACTGACCCCAAAAATTCAAGTTTTCCTTACTTGTTGTTGTAGCATTAACTGATGAAGTTCCATTGTCGTGTAACGCTCCAATGTGTAGAAAACTAATGGAAATTAGCAATATCGAACCGGAGTATTCCATCATGGACCTGTCAAGCAGACATGAAAAAATATAAAAGCAATACTAAAATTCATACTCAAAAATTCATGTTAACATTCTAGCACTTTCTCAAGTACAGTGGAGGGTTGAGGGTTGTTGTTCTTTTTAAATGCCTTTTATTACTTAATATTATTATGTTTTTTTGTGTCCAAATTCTTCTCAGACTAGTGCAACCAATAGTCTATTGCTCCAAGTCTTAGGGACAAACTAAACATTCTGGTACACACACATAGTTTAAATATGTGTGATACGTTTCCTTATGCTGGTGTAAGGGGATGCGGCCCTGATTCAGATTGGACCATGGTAATCTGGGAGGAAGGAGGTTAAACCTTTTCCCCCACCCATTTCCCCCAAAATTCCACCCCCCACAGGGGGGTTAAAATAAAATGTCTCCATTGACTCCAACTGAGACTTTTAAAAGCCCCCCCCCCCCGGCAGGATGTGTATGGGATTTCGTGGGAAAACAGGTGGGGGGAAAGGTTTAACCCACACTCCCGGGACTGCCATGGTCCTGATCACGCATCACTAAGCTATGTATGATTACCAGAACATTTAGTCTGGCTCTTATTCACTGCTTTTTTGACTCCACAGGGTTCCATGGTTGAATAATTAACTTTATTAGAAGACTTTCCTCTAGGCATACCAAGAATAAAAGCTTGGAGCTGCTTCAGACGTTATATAGATGTTGCAACAGAGGACACACTTCACCCTTCTTATTTTCAAGCTTTCTTCTGTAATACGCAAAGTGGTAATTCTCAGCATGGGAAAGGTACACAAGTTCCCATATTGCATGTTACATGGGAAGCACCAAAAGAGGAAATGTGAATCATGCACATGTCCTCTGTTGCTGCTTATTTGTAACATCCAAAAGCTTGCACTGATTACAGGCACTGTTCTTGTTGAAAAAAGAAAGAAAAGTGACACACATTTTAATGAATAAAAAGCTAAACAACATATGCAGATAGTAGAACAAATTCCTAGGTCCTGCGATGATCATTTTGTAACAATCTGCTTCTGTTCTAGCTTAGTCTTCTTGCTAACATCATTTTATATATACAGTTACTTGTTTTATATTTGGGGGGGGGGGTTCTTACAAGGGAACATTCAAACATGAAACTGTCTCACCTGCAGTTTGAAGTAGTACGCTTCTGAATATCAACTCTATTAATACAACAATAACTCACTTATATCTCAAAATTATATCCTTGTAAAGGACTGCTTGTGCTACCATGTCTAGATTTTATAATACAGACTTGCAGTATATTTTTGTCTCTCAAAACTGCACACATAATAGGATCAATCTAGTCTACCCTGGGCAAAGCACCCCTGCGTGCAGGGAATCCCACAGGGCAGGGGTTGGGAATCTTTTTCCTTTCAAGGTCCACATTACCTTGGTTGGAGCCTTTCGGGGTCCACATTCTAGTAGTGGGTGGGGGCAGAGCCAAAAGTAGATGGAGCCAGGGTCAAAAGTGGGTGTGGTGACAGATGTAACTCTTACCTTTGTTCACTATGCAACAGGAGTTGGGGGAGGGGAGAGAGAGACATTTGCATCCAGGCATTTGACTTCCCCAACTTCTGCAAGGTTCCCTCCATCAGCTTTGTAACTGAAGGACAGGTGGGATGGAGTAAAGGTGGTGAGGGGGTGTGGTCTGCGGAGAAACTGGAAGCCCATGGGCCAGAGTTCACCATTTCTACTATATGGCATAACCATTTTTTTTCTCTTCTCCCTCCACACTCACAGGCATTCAGCAAAATAAGTCAATAAAGGAAATTGGACGCCTCTGCATGCATCCCATATCCCTGGTCCAGGTCGCCTCCTCCTGTTCAGTCAAGGAACACCAGCCCTTGACCAAGCAGAGGAGCTGGGCAGGGATTTGGGAGGCCTCACAGGCCTCCCATTCTCTGTAACAACTAGGGTGGCCCTTATACACCACCAAAAAAGAAGGAAATGCATCACCAAAAAAGAGATCAAAAGAGGAAACCAATTTGCATAACCTGCATATGCAAATTTATATGTATAGGAGCAAAATTATTAATAACTATAATCCCAATAGAAAAACAATACATCTCTAGTGGAGAAAACTGATCTAGGTGACCTGTGTGTGCCTGCTCAGTCTGCCATCCAGGTGCGAAGTGTTGATGGGCATCTTCGAGGCCCTTAGGCTCTCCCTCCGTATGGTTCTTTGACTTTAAATCAGACTTGGACTGGACACCTTTTCAAAGAGGATACCTTCAAATAGAGGACTGTCATCTGCCAGTTCTCCAAAGCAGAGGACTGTCCTCTGTAAAGTAGGACACCTGGCTACCCCAGTAACAACCTGGCACAACTCCTGTGCATATACCCATGTATACACACTGGACTGAACCCATTATATTTTAAAATATATTTTTTTCAAAATTAACTTGTACAGATAAAGAATTTTACCTCTTAGTAAACGTGCATAGGATTGTAAATACAGAAAAATAGTTGTAACTTTTTTCCCTTATGGAATTATACCAGCAGACACACAAATTCTGGCAGCTTTATAACAATTTAACTGGAACACATAAAAACTACAGGTAGGTGTTTGTTTTTTGGTCATTTCCCCCCAAAACATATTGGTCCTCATATCTGAGCCAACAAAATCAGGAAGCAACTTTTTTGAAGGGTGTGAATATGTAACAAAGGGTCAAGGACTGTAATTCAGTAATACTGATTACATCATCGGCCTTTTCCTAAAGTACTATACAAACATCTCAAATCAAAATATTTTTTTAGCCTTAGGCAGCCGTTTTTTACTTCATGAGTCACTGACAATCTCAGTAATTACAGGATACATTACAATCCAAAAACTGACTCCATTCCTAGCTGGTCTTCTTTTAGACACATTGTTACAAACAAAGCAGTAAACACCTACATTCTGCACTCCGAACTCAGCTATGTTGACATAGACAGATTCCACAAGATGGGATCACTGTTCAGAAAGTAGTAAAGTTATAATTGACAGCAATGAATAATATAGAACTGTTGCATCAGTTCACTATTAATGCTAGATTTGCAATTATTCCTACAGACACTGCCGAAAAATTACCAGTAGTAATGGGCAGCACAATCCTATGGTGGCCATAGGATTTTTGGGGGTCCCAACTCAGAAACCTGCGCCGAGGTTGGAGCTGGGACTCCAAGCTCGGAGCACCTCCCCCCCACTCACAGCTGGCACAGAAAGAACCGCGTTGACTGTTTCCCCAAGGTCACAGACACAACCTCAGGGAAGAGGTTTTGTGGGCATTCTGGGGGCAAAGAGGAGAGGGGGCAGGTGCCACCACAATATGAGGTATCCTGGCACCGCTTCAACCTCCTTCCCTCCCCCTCCAAAGCACCACACTTAGACAGCCAAAATCGGCCATCTAAGCGCTTTGCAGGGTGAAGAGCATGAAAGTAACCTTCGCCTCCGCGCTCCTCCCGCCCTGCACAGGATGCCTGTAATCCTCCGAGTTTGTAGGGCTAAAGGGCATCCAGACTGGATTGCGGCCTATGTAACCGATACATAAATACTGATCCTGTCAAATCTGTCAGTAATCTATAATATAATTACCATACCTTATCATACTTATTTCTAAAATTGTTCAGGCCTGAAGATAACATCTACACAATATCTGATTCTCAAAGAGTTGGACTGGGACTCGGGAGATCCGGGTTCTAGTCCCCACTCAGCCATGAAACTCACTGGGTGACTTTGAGCCGGTCACTGACTCTCAGCCTTACCTACATCACAGGGTTGTTGTGAGGATAAAATGGAGAGGAGGGAGAAGAGGAGGATTATGTAAGCCGCCTTGGGTTCCTTTCAGGAAAAAAGGTGGTGTATAAATATAATAATAAATAAATAAATAAATAAATGCACATGGATATTTTTGTCACTATTTTAAATGTGTGATAAGATGCTACTGGGGGAAAGTACATGTACCTTCTAGGGTAAGTAAGTAATCTACTAATATCTACTATATCAATGGCTTCCTAGGTCTTAAGTTGTCATTAAAAAAAACATGTTAAGACAAAATAATCTGCTGCAAGGAGCAAACAAGGCACCATATAAAACAGTGATAAAACAGCTCATTGATGGTAAGTTTAAGATGGTGCGCTCACTCTATATTAGGCTCTACAATGGGACATGAGGAGAGTTTCTCAAGGGTGCAGCATGGGCTTTGGAGGTCATTTTTAAAAGCTGTACTATTTTTTTAAGTCAAGCCTTCAAGAGCAGAAGAGTAATGTTTGTGGTATCTATCCCTTTTCTGTGAAATATCCCCTGAATTGCCTAAACCTTTGTATGATTAAAATAAAAAAGTTATATGCTACTTCCAGTGTATGTTTTGTTGACAAGTGGCAATAGTTTGAAGTTTTGATAATTCTGAGGTTCAGTGTGGGGAGGGGGAAGGAATGTGCGTGTGATTGAGTGAAATAATAACTGGATTTGCATGACACGACAACCCATGGGTTATCGTGTTGTGCAAACCTGAACCAATCCCTGCAGGGTGGCTTGTTCTTGGGCAACAAACCACCATGGGTTGTTCTAGGGGTTGTTGTACCCATGATAGGCTGCTGTATTATCCAAGAACAGGCAACCAACCCCATTGTGGGTACCAGGAATCAGCTAGCGAGTGGTTTGGCAAGAGCGGCAAAAAACCCTTGCCACTCTTGCCCGGGCACCTGCCAGTGCCAGCTGCCCCACAAGTGCCCAAGCGGCCACAATCATGAGTTGTTCTGGGTTCACCGCAGCTTTTTTGCTATTTACCCATCCCCCCCCCCCCCGAGATCGCGAAAGCCAGCTTGGCAGCTGGCTTTTGCGATCCCTGTTTTGACAGCCACTGACAGTTCCTTTAAAGTGCCCGAGCAGCACCTTGGTTGGGCTGTCAGTGGCTGGCAAACCTTATATATATATATATATATAGGTTCATTCCCCCCCCACACACACCATTTTTTTTAGCTGCACTTGTGCAACTGCAGAGGTCTGCAGTTCCTCGAGTGTGGAAATTTGAAGCTTCAAGTGGGTCAATGTCCTGGGGGGTAGCTGCTGTCAAAGTGCATTGACCCAAATAGGCTCCAAATAAGGGTTTTCTTCCCTTTGCTTTCTCTTGACAGCTTTCAACAGGCAAGCTGTCCAGGGAAAGCAAAGGTGCAAGTGAGCTTTGCTCATGAAAAGGGGGTGGTGAGATCCTCAACTTTTTTTCTTCTTTTTTGCCCTTTACAGTCCTCAGGGTGATGTACATCTTGTACTTTTTCCCGAGACTCTAGCTGCTTGGGAAAGTGCAAAAGTGCATCCCACCCCCTTTTTCTGGGAAAAAGGAGTTTTGACAGCTAGCTGATGCAATAGGTGGTTTCTGACTGGGACATATACAGCCATATGTCCCAGTCAGAATCCACCCATTGCCCTGTCAAAAAACCCTTTTAAAGGAGGCCCAGAATTACTTTTCCTTTTAAACTTCCATTTTAACCATGTTTCAGTGTGTCATTCAAACTCTAAACAGTTAGCTATGGCTTCTTGAAAGAAGCCAGCTTCATAAATTATGGTTTGAAGTTCATTTGTTTCAACAAACCATAGTTAAGATCAGCCACAGTTGGTCTGAGTTCAGATGTCATGACAAGCTAAAGTTAATGAAAAACTGAAATGAAAGTTGCCAATATACTCCTCGTGGCTGTGCCAGAGAAGAACGGACAAGTGCATGAGCAAGGTTTGCTGCAGTTCATTCCTATAATGGTAAACCATGTTTTAGCATTACATCTGAACGAGGCCAGTCTTACCCGTACCCAAACTTCAACTGGGTTGGATACAAATGCGATAAATGAATTAATAAGCAGCTAAGCTAATGTTCATATAGTTTCCATTAACCACAAATATAAACACTACTTTCTATGTTAGTTCTACACAAGCCAATGGCCAAGTTGACTATTCTGACGACTCCAAGACGTAGCACAAATTTGAAACAATGTTATGGGGATTGATACCTATCAGGAAAAATTGTTGACAGCTGAACTAGTAGTCTGGCAAGAAACCTTTTCTTTTAGCATTGTACTGAATTAGAAAAGGAAAAAGGATACTTTCCTCCCATGTTTGTAAAGTATGTTCATTAACGGTAAGAGATTTCTATTTACTCAGATATTAGGGTCTTACATATTGTTGTACAGCAGGTGGTGCTGTCTGTAGTGTATTATGATATACTTGAGGCAAACCAAATGCCAAGTTCCTGCTTTTCCTGCAGCACTTTTGAAATACAGAAAAATAGGAAACTACACCAACATCATAAAATGTTTCAAAGAGAAAGTAGCAATATGTGGAAAAGGTGAAGAAAAATGGAATATTACTAACATAAACAAGTGGAATAATGTACAATGATTAAATAAATACCCCATGTCTTCGAATGTGCATACCAACAGTTTTGTTTTTTTCTACAGGGAACCAGCATGACTTTTAATAATTTTAGTAAAAATCAAGGTTTGTGCAGATGATCGGTTGAAATACATATTCTAAAGGATGAAAACTTCCCGAAGTCCCTCCATATAAAGGTACACCATTAAGCCTCACTCTCATTACGATATGGGATTCGATTCAACATAAGCCTTCCACAGACAGATCCAGAAAAGCATTTGTGCTGGTGGAAGGAAAGTGGAAGCTAGCTATGCTAATTCCCCCTCTCCCTGCAGTCCCTTCTTTTAATGATAACCTGCCTAATTTGCACTTCCCAAACCAAGTGAAATGCAGGTACTCTTTAGTATTCACACTTCTCCAAATTTTGTGATTTAGCTCTCTGATCAAAAATGTGTATGTTAGGGGAAAGTATGCAAACACATATCCTCCAACATTTCACAGATGAAAATAGGGGGCACACATGTGAATTTGTAAGGGGTATGGGTTAAGCAACACGAAGGTGTGATCAAGAGGGTGTGGCCAGGCAACATGAGGGCGTGGCCAAGGGTATGGCCAGGCAACCAAAGGGCATGGTCAGGTACAAAGGTTATTAGAGGAAACACACAAAATCGTGTATATTATAATTATTACATTATATATTATAATATTTTATAAGTGGCTTTTGTAATTTTTTTAAACCTTACTTAAACCCTTACTTGTTGATATCTGTTTTTTTCATGGGGGGGCAGTGCTTGCAGGGCAATCCCTTTTTGTTTTAAAATTGTCAGGATTGGCACAAATTCAACAGGTGAAGCTTACCCCCCCACCCCACCCCCCCAAACATGGAGCTTCAGAGAGAAGAGGAAGTTTCTTGCATTTCCTATTGACACTGTAAATTCACCTGTTGTTGTTGTTGTTGTTGTTGTTATTATTATTATTTATATTTATATATCGCCCATCTGGCCGGCAACCGGCCACCCTGGGCGATGTACACAGGTAAAAATACAAGATAAAAACAGAATAAAATACAGTTAAGCAATATAAAATTTTAAGATAATTAGCCCACCCCATATTCCCGTCTGAATAGCCAAGTTTTTAATGAGCGGCGGAAGCTCAGCAGAGAGGGGGCATGGCGGAGGAGAGAGTGCCACAGTACGGGGGCCGCCACAGAAAAGGCCCTCTTCCTAGTCCCCATCAGTCTAGCTGCTCTGGCTGAAGGGACAAGGAGAAGGCCGTCTGTGGCAGATCTTGTTGAGCGGCCTACTTGGTGTTGCTGAAGATGCTCCTTGAGATAGACTGGACCGGAGCCGTATAGGGTTTTAAAGGTCAAAACCAACACCTTGAATTCGGCTCGGCAAGCAACTGGTAGCCAGTGTAGCTCCTTGAGCACTGGCATGATGTGATCCCGCCGGCGGCTGCCTTTAACCAGGTGACCCGCCGCGTTCTATACCAGCTGTCGCTTCCGAACCGTCTTCAAGGGTAACCCCACGTAGAGCGCATTACAGTAGTCTAGGCGAGAGGAGACCAAGGCATGAACCACTGATGGGAGCAGGAGGCAAAGAGCCAGCTCTGTTAGGAAATAAAATCTTTGGCAATATAAAGATAGGAATCATGTGATAAATTCCCTCATTCGCCCACCTAATCCCTTTCCCACAGCAAAGTGCAGAAGAGGCAGGAGGTAGAGCATGCGTGTGCGTGCACACGCGCGCACGCACACACACACACACACACCCTCGCCTGGCCCTCCCAGCTCTGTTCCCTCCCTGCTTACTGTGTGGCTGTTGGAGCCTAAGCAGAGCTATCTTAAAGGGGTCATGGGCAAAATTGCAGCTAAGCTAAAACTGCAAGCTTAGCTGCAATTTTGCCCATGGCCCCTTTAAGTAGCTTGCAGCTGCAAGAGGCAGGGGAATTCAGGACTCTGCATGACAAAAGTGAGAAGCTGTGATGGCTTAAGGCTTTTCGCAATTGGAGACTATGCAAATAAAAGAAAAAAGTAAATAAAACTGCACAAAAAGTGCATACATTATGGAAAATGATCTACAAAAATGCATTATATTAAGGAACATTGCTTGAAAAAATGCATGTATTAGGCAAAATTGCATACGAAGATGTGTATCTAAGGAGAAATACACAAGAATGCAAATGAATTTTTGTGAGGACTTTAAAAAAAATTACATACTGATGCAGAAATGGGATGAGATGAACTTAAGACTAGAAAAAATAAAAACTGATGAAAACTGAAAATGACAGATTTGCCCCATCCTTTTGGGGGGAAATCTCCAGAACTGTGGGGGAGGTGCTGCTAGGAGCTACCCTAATCAGCAAAAATCATCTTCCCCTCCCTTTCCACAAGTGGGAACATTCTGAGTTGAACTCCACTCAGAGGATGTTCCCACTGGCAGAATGAAGTGCTGGATCCAACCTATGAAGACAAGACTCTGTTCCAGGTGCCACCTCTTCAACAATTTCATTTCATTTATTTCATTTATATACCGCCCCACAGCCGAAGCTCTCTGGGCGGTTCACAACACTTTATACATAAAAACAACAATAAAAAACATACAAAATAGGTTAAAAAATTAAAAACCAAATTTAAAAACACAATTTAAAATAACAATACAAAAGCCAATAAAACTGAGCCTACAGGTGACAATCCCCTCCGTGCTATTCCAAGCTCCTAACTAAATGCCTTGGCATAGAGGGAAGTCTTAACCTGGCGCCGAAAAGATAGTAAAGTTGGCGCCAGGCGGGTCTCAGTGGGAAGCTGGGGGGCTACCACCGAGAAGGCCCTCCTCCTCGTTGCCACCAACCGAGCCTCTCTTGGAGGTGGCAGTCAGAGGAGGGCCCCAGATGTTGAGCGTAGTGTCCGGGTAGATAGCGGTTGGGAGAGACGTTCCGTCAGGTATTGTGGTCCTAAGCCGTGTAGGGCTTTATAGGTTAAAACCAGCACCTTGAATTCGGCTCGGAAGCATATTGGCAGCCAGTGCAAGCGGGCCAGAACTGGTGTAATATGCTCGGACCTTCCGGTTCCTGCAATAAGCCTGGCTGCTGCATTTTGCACAAGCTGCAGCTTCCAAACAGTCTTCAAAGGCAGCCCCACGTAGAGTGCATTGCAGTAGTCTAGTTTAGATCACCAGAGCGTAGATTACTGAGACCAGGCTATCCCTGTCCAGATAGGGGCGTAGCTGGGTCACCAGCCGAAGCTGGTAAAAGGCACTCCTTGCCACTGAGGCCACTTGAGCCTCAAGTGACAAAGATGGCTCCAGGAGCACCCCCAAGCTACGAACCTTCTCCTTCAAGGGGAGTGCAACCCCATCCAGAACAGGTTGAACACCCTCCATCCGGTCAAAGGAACCACCTACTAACAGCATCAGTCTTCTGGATTGAGCCTCAGTTTGTTAGCCCTCATCCAGTCCATTGTCGCAGCCAGGCACCGGTTCAGCACATCCACAGCCTCACCTGCTGAAGATGAAAAGGAGAAATAGAGCTGCGTGTCATCAGCGTACTGATGGCAACGCACTCCAAAACTCCGGATGACCCCACTCAGCGGTTTCATGTAGATATTAAATAGCATGGGGGATAAGACCGACCCCTGAGGAACCCCGTACTGGAGAGTCCATGGGGTCGAGCAACATTCCCCAAGCACCACCCCCTGGAGCCGGCCATCCAAGTAGGAGCGGAACCACTGCAATGCAGTGCCCCCCCACCCCCAACTCAGACAGCCGCTCCAGAAGGATACCATGGTTGATGGTATCGAAAGCAGCTGAGAAATCCAGGAGTATCAACAGGGTTACACTCCCCATCTCTCTCCCGACATAGGTCATCATACAGGGCGACCAAAGCCGTTTCTGTGCCAAAACCAGGCCTGAACCCCGACTGAAATGGATCCAGATAATCAGTCTCATCCAAGAGCACCTGGAGCTGGTTGGCCACCACCCGCTCAAGGACCTTGCCCAGGAAAGGAACATTCGCCACTGGCCTAAAGTTGTTAAGATCTTCCGGGTCCAGAGAGGGTTTCTTCAGGAGTGGTCTCACCACCGCCTGTTTCAGGTGGCATGGGACCACTCCCTCTCGCAAGGAGGCATTGATCACCTCTCTGGCCCAGCCAGCCGTTCCCTCCCTGCTAGTTTTTATAAGCCAAGAGGGGCAAGGATCCAGAACAGACGTGGTTGCACAAACCCGTCCAAGCACCTTGTCAACATCCTCAAGCTGTACCAACTGAAACTCATCCAAAATAACTAGACCAGGCTGTGCTCCGGGTACCTCTCCTGATTCTACTGCTATAACATTGGAGTCTAAGTTCCTGCGGATGCAAGAGATTTTTTCCTGGAAGTGCCTAGCGAATATATCACAGCGGGCATCAGATGGGTTGATGATGTCCCTGGGGCCAGTGTATAACTGGCCCCGGACGACCCTAAAGAGCTCCGTTGGGCGGAGAGAGATGTTTGGATAGAGGCAGTGAGATGTTGTCTCTTTGCCACCTTCACTGCCTCTAGGTATACCTGGCTATAGGCACATACCAGGGTTCGATTGCATCCACTAGGAGTTTTCCTCCACCTGCACTCAAGCCGTCTCCTGTTTTGCTTCATCACTCTCAGCTCCGGGGTATACCACGGAGCCGTACGAGCTCTACTACAGAGAGGGCGCTCAGGAGCGATCGTGTCAACCACCTGGGTCATCTCCCTATTCCAGAGATCAACCAGGGATTCGACAGGACCGCCAGTCATATCAGCCGGAAAACCCCCAAGGGCCCTCTGGAAACCATCCGGATCCATCAGCCTCCGGGGGCGGACCATCTTAATAGATCCCCCACCCTTGCAGAGGGGGAAAGCTGCCGTTAGCCTAAATCTCAGCAGGTAGTGATGAATTTGAATTCATGGAACTTCATTGTGGCACCAATCTTTTAAACTCTGTCCCAAAGGCGGCCTACACATCCACACTCTAAAATTGCTAGACTAAGGGTTCAATCCTATGCATGTTTAGACAGAAAAAAGTCCTATAACTCCCAGCATTCCCCAGCCAGAATGCCGGGAGTTGTAGGACCTTTTTCTGACTTGTCATGCATAGGATTGCACCTTAAGTCTTGATTACTCCACTTCTGGAGTTCTTCCAGGTTCTTGATTACTGGTCCCAATCTGGCACTCCAGGGTTGCCCAGATGGCCACAGCCCCTTCTCCTGGTCCCACGCCCGTTCCCCCAACCATCAGATGTGCTGTGGTTTCCCGGATTTTGTGCAATTTCCCCTGATTCTAATGTCTCTCTTAAGGCTTATTTATTTACTGGCAGTAAGGGCTTAGAGCTACAATATGCATCATCATCATCATCATCATCATCATCATTATCATTATTATTATTATTTTGTATTTTTGGTTCCAGCCCTTTTGCCTTCAACCCTGCCCACCACTGGAATGCAGTCTCAGAGAGTTTCGCTGAAATTGAATTTGGCCCTCGAGCTGAAAGAGGGTCTCCACCCCTGACTTAAAGGCACCTTTACACATACAGACTGATGAAACTGCAAGTATAATGAAAGCCTTCTACCATCTTATGTTTTATTTTATAAAAGATATTAAGAACTAAAATGTCAAAAGAGATGGTTTGTCTTTGAAAGATGCAATATTTCTTTTTCACAAGGTAGGGAGAGCAAGTTCACACAGAGCACAGATTCAGCAGAAGTTTCCTTACCCTGAAAGGATTATTTTGCTGTCTCACAGGGGACAGTAATCAGTAGTGTCGCAGAGAAAAGAGAGAGAATACTCTAGCTCTGAATGAAGGCTGAATAGTTATTACAGTATTATAGTTATTATTACCGTATTATTCCATGATATGAACTCAGACGCCTGTTTACATGTGGAGAAAGCCAACCTAAGCCCCCTGCCTGACACACACACACTCACCAAGGAGGGGGGAAGGAGACCCGGGGGGGGGGAGACAACCAGTCTCCACAGATGCCAAAGGGGACAAACAACATCTACATAGAATCACCCCAGGGGGGAAGGCAGGAAGCATCACCAGGTTTGTCAATGCTCTTGCATATCAGCCCCATCTACATAAGACTTGAATACCTCTCCAGGGCAGACGCTTCGGCCCCCTAAGAAATGGCCACTCAACACCATAGGATGGGACCATTAAGCAAGTGGCTTCAAAGGGACCCCATCCCACGGGGGGAAGGCGTCACCCCACCTGACCCAAAAGGCCGCCCCTCAGGGAGGGTGTCAACCCACCTGATCACGGAGGGAGGGGCTACCTGAAACACCAAGGTATAAAACACCCTGCACAAGGGAACTTTTCTCTGGACCTGATCAGCAATCTTGCCCATGCCTGGGGTAAGGGAACGAAGGATCAGCAACCCCCGGAAACCAAGCTGAAATCACTGGCCGCTTGGGTTGACCGGACCCCCGGGAAACCAAGCTGAAATCACTGGCCGCTTGGGTTGACCGGACCCCCGGGAAACCAAGCTGAAATCACTGGCCGCTTGGGTTGACCGGACCCCCGGGAAACCAAGCTGAAATCACTGGCCGCTTGGGTTGACCGGACCCCCGGGAAACCAAGCTGAAATCACGCACAAGCCGCTTGGGTAGACCAGGTCCCGCCGGGAACCCAGCTAGCCGCTTGGGTAGACCGGACCTCCACCGGGAACCCAGCTAGCCGCTTGGGTAGACCGGGCCCCGCCGGGAACCCAGCTAGCCGCTTGGGTAGACTGGGCCTCCGCCGGGAACCCAGCTAGCCACTTGGGTAGACCGGGCCTCCGCCGGGAACACAGCTAGCCGCTTGGGTAGACCGGGCCTCTGCCGGGAACCCAGCTAGCAGTGTGTGGTTGACCGGGCCTCTGCCAGGACCCGAGCTAAACTAACTAGCTGAGAGCCCTGAAATCACGTTGTCCTTGAGGCTTTTGCTTGCTACTTTGTACCGTACTGATAAGCTGTATTGCTGGCGTGGGTCTGAGTTTGTGAAGGTAATTTTGTAAATAAACTTGTTTTCTAAAAGATACTTTTGTGGCTATAAGTTATCCCTTTGTTCTGGGCTAAGGCGAGGCGCTGGGGACCTCGGAGAAGGCCCGCGCCAGCACCCGCTACCCCCTTAGCATTGAACCCGCGCAGAAGACCAGGTTGTCGGTCTTCCACTTTACACAATGCAGTTTTTCTCCATGAGCACTCAACTTTCTCTGCTTATATGGTCTCATGAAAAGCAGTGTGTTAAAAAGAACCTCGTGACTGTGCAGTTTTTGTTATGACACTGGAAAGGGTGTGTTTCTGCTGTTCAAATTGTAAAAATTAAGATACCACTGATCATTCACAAGCTCCTGGGCACTTAAAATAACTCTTTAGACCATGATTAACCAGTAATTGCTATGATTATGGGGGCTGGGATACTGCTACTATTTACCTAATACCTGCCCTACATCTACGTGAAAGATAGGAGAATTGTGAAGTCGCAATCCATCAAGTCAGAGAATGGTTGCTGTAAATTTCATCTAATGACTGCAAAAAAGATGCAGCTGCAGCACAATCTGATATAAATTACAACTAATTTACCAGCACTACAAAAAAAAGAAAAGAAAAGAAATGGGAAATTAGGATAAATGTGAATGGCATACTGATATCTTAAGTATCATAGTGCACCTCACTGCAATTTACAGGTTCATGCTGAAGAATGGAGATTGGCTGTAGCCCTATGATAATGATCTGTGAATTGTTTTCATAATTTCACGTGTATGAAATAGTAAGATGGAGGTGCTAACCAGAAAGTAGTAGTATAACCAGTCTCTCCTTTGTCTGCAATTCAGCACTGTGCATTTAAACATACAGTACACAGAAACTGCACTCTGACAATTCAGACCAGCTGACAAGAGATTTGAGGTTGCTTGATTTGAGCCTGTTTAGTATGCATAACCATAGGTAGAACATTGTGTATCTCTGTTTTATACATGTCAGTGTACTTTTACATGCAACTTCTGAGGACAGACAGAGGCAGTAAATTATGTTTAGATCAATTTCTGTCTAAAGCCATGCAGCTGACTGAGACAACCAGTGCTTTTTTTCTGGAGAAAAAGGTACCGGAACTCTTGGATTACATTTCCTCGGGAGTAGATGGCGATTAAATTGTAATGCAATTAATAGAAGAAAAGGTGCTGGAACTCAGTTCCGGTGAGTTCCACCAGAAAAAAAGCCCTGGAGACAACACACAGAGAAGTTAAATTAAAGGTGGGCACTGTAATCGATCCTAGGGCCAAGCAGTGTATCACCAACATTCTCTGTTTGGTCCCTCAGATGGTTCTGCCCAAGGATTCAAAATCACACAAAGTAAAAAGTGATAGTACTTGGGAGATGACTGAATTCTCCATACAAACCATTAACCTATTTATCAGTAAAGTGTAGCACAGAATGTTTATGTGTAGGCAGTTACAGGGCGCTTAAATCCGGAGGCAAATTAATACAGTGGGCAAAAATATGTTTATCAGAACACCAGAACCATTTTGGATATACAAAAACAGAGCAAGGTATTTCTAGATCTGGCAAAAAAGCAAACCTCCTTTGTCTTAGGAAAGTTTAAAGGCACACACTTATTTAGTTAATGAGGAGGGAGAGAGCTGTCTTTCTTGCTAGGAGTATAAGGATTGGAACTGCAGACACTGCTGAGTCATCTTTCCCCCCAACCTACAGGTATAAATAGAGCTGGACTGGGCCAGAGGTGCAAACCTTTGGCACAAGCCAAAGAGTGAGAGCTATAGAGTCTTGCCCCAGCTGTTAGCCCAGAGCAGAGAGACCTATGGGGGCGGGGGCGGGGGCGGGGGCGGCGGGCGAGGATTATAACAGAAGGATTATAAGAAGAGGTTACTTTGATCCCCAATAGCAAGAGTAGCACTGGCAGAGAGTGCTCCTGCTACAGCAACTGGAAAACTGGGAAGCCAGAGTAGACTTTTAAAAGTGATCATCTCCAGTGTGCTTCCCAAATGTTGCCATTGGCAAGGAACAGTGAGAGCAACATCTGGGGATGAGGGAAAGGGACTTTTTCATTGTAGCATCCAGATTATGGAATACTCTCCCCAGAGAGGTTTGGCTGGGCCCATCATAGCCCACTTTTAAGTGGGGATTCAAAACTGTATTATTGGGGTGGGCTTTGGGGGGGCATTAATGTTCTTCTCTCTTTTTTGGCTCTTCAGTTTCTCTTGGTTTATGTTTTATACTTTTATAAATATTGTGTTGTTTTAAGGTATTATAAGCTCTCTTGAGAAGGCATTTTGCCTAGAAAGTGGGTATATATATTTAGATGAATAAAATGAAGAGGCAGGGACCTTATGAAAAGTGAATCAGGAAAGCTTAATCTAATTAGAGGTTTCTATTCCACATTCTAGTGAAGGTTGAGTAACTACTTTCTGCCAGGTAACAAAAGAATTACATTAGCATTTCAATTGGGATCTTCAGGAATTTGCCAAGCCTGCCCCCACCTGGGGTTTTGCCATGTTTAAAATGGAAGCTACTGATGGCAAACTAGTTAGGCCTTAGCCATCATGGTGAATAGGGTCCCAGTTGATTGAATGGCATCACTATATCCATCTACCTTGGCTTCTTTTAGAAATGGATGACAAATTCAAAGTTAAGTAGGATGATTGCAGTCAGTGGTGTGAAACCTGTGACAGAATGAACAAACTTCAAGGATACACCAATTTCCCTACCAATGGATTGCTACAATGTTTTAGTATCCAAGGCAGAAACAAAATTAATAGTGTCATGCATTTTCTTCTTCCTTTTCTACACAAACCTTTCAAGCAGCCACTCCAAATATTACAGAAAGATGCTACATTTACAGTTCAAATATGCATGTTATTTACTAAAGTTCAAGTTACCTCCTGCCTGTAGGTTTTCCAGAAATGTACAGCCCCTGAACAAGCAATGACTAAGCAGCTACCTACTGTTACCTAAATGACTCCTTACTGAAATCAACTGTCATGACCAGTCCATAATTGTTGGATGCATTGTTTGGAAAAATTAAAAACTGTTGAATAATAATTTAAAAAGAAAATGCATGTGATAATATGGGAAATGAAAGAACAGGATAATAATAGTTGGATGCAAGATTTTCTTTTTTACTTAACTAAGGCACACCTCAATATAAAGCCATTTTTAACATTCAGAACACAGTGCTTCTTTGTGGATTTTTAAAAAAATGACAGACAGATAACCAACTGTACACTAGCCTTTCACAAGCTGTGTACCAGTAGTAATGCTTTCCTATCAGGACTTTGAAATTAGGTTTTGTCTGAAGATGTTAGACAGCCTCTAGCAGATCCCTGTGGTTCTGAAAAATGCTGCTGACATTTGGCTTTCTGAGATTGGATTAGAGAGATTTAATTGTGTACCTAATTAAATTGAATTCCCTGATAGCATCCTATGCTTTATTCACCATGATAAGCAAATATTACCATTGATTATATAATGCATCACATTTTCAGACTATGAAACCAATCATTATTGTCAATGCTCACTCTTACATCTTAATTTTAATCTTAAAATTAATACCATATTAATCTAAAATGCAATGTTGAAGATTTGCTTTTAAAGAACCCCACTACACACAACAATAAGTATCACTGCAAAAATCTCTCTGAAACATAATGTATCAGATAATGAAAATTTCCCAAACCCACCCGAAATGTCTATGCAGTTCAGAATACAAAATGGAACATGCTGTTGTTGTTTTTAAATCTAACACATCCAAAAAACAACAACAACAAACAAACAAACCCAACAACAAACTCTGTTAAGGCACATGAATCCAGGAACCCACAAAACCCAAAAGCAACAGCAGTAAAACACAGTAATAAAATTGGAGCAATAAGCTCACCCAATAATCCTAAAAAACCAGATGAAACAAGCACACTTCATAGGTTTTTCAGAAAGATGCACAAGTGAGAATTTCCCAGTGAAATGAGCTCTATAGCTTTCCAGCAACCATTCTATGCCACTACTGTCCTGATTTCATTCAGAAATAGTAAATTATATAAGAGCTGTCCAGAGGATTTTAGCACTTGGTAGATCTTATATGATCCCATGCTTTAAAGCTCAATACTAGGGCAGTTCAATAAGCCACAGAAAGTATTTGGAAGCTGATGTAGCAGCTACAATACAAGCTATGTTTCCACCTGCCTTTCCCAGCAAGGATGCAGAGAGGAGCATTAAGAACATAAGAACTACCAAACTCTGACCAAGGGCCACCCAGTCCAGCATTTTGTTTCCACGCCTCAGATGCTCTCTGTGAAAGCAACTAAGACCCTGTCAACACACACATACACACACCTAGGAGCATTTGGATTGGCCACTAATATCATCCCTGTCTTGTCTAGATTCAGCAGCAGTCTGATTCAGCTTGAGGCACTGGGTTAGGTTAGCGCAGAGACAACAGCTCCTGGGTGCATAATGGTCTGAGTAAACACAGAATCTGCTCACAAGTTTAATATAAAATATTCAGGCCACAGAAGAGATGCAAAGCAAGCAAGCAAGGTTTATTTTTTTAAAAGACTGAATTTAAGTTTGCAATACAAGAGGGGAGGAAGACAAGGAAAGAAGAATAGCAAAAACTGACAGAAGGAAATACTAATAAAAACAATTATTTTTATTTTAATCTATAGTGCATTTGACATATTTTGGAATGCAATATAAGCTTACACATAATCCATTATTATTGACGGCAGAGAAAAGGATTAATGGCTTGCACCATCATATAAGAGAATTTTTCAGAGCTACAACTGAGTAGGCATAAGCAACAAAGAGAAAATATATGTACATGTGCCATGAATGAAAGAGTGGGTAAATAAAACAATGATTACAGTATACTGTGCAGGAACTGAGTTAGTAAGGCGCACACATTACAATGGACAGTCAGACTAAATGCCACCATACTTCTGGAATACCACTCCTAGGAGTCAGTATGCAAATAGTTGAAATGGAAGAGAAAAGCCTGTTATATTTATACACACTTTTAAATATCAATGGTGACAAAGCAAGATTGCCAGTGCTGTTTAAATAAGGCTACGTTAACCACATTCATTCCTGCAAATATTATGAAATTTCTTAGTTACTTTAATGAATTAACTACTAATTTTACCTGTGGTAGCAAAGATTTATCCGTATCATAATCACTATTATGACTTCAGTTCTCCTAGTCAAATGAATTTAATACTGTATATGTTGTTAAACACAGTCATCACGGTTGTGGATGTGGCTAAAACACTATCACTGCACTAACAATTCCTCCTTGCTCCAGCATTATCCCACTGAAGCTGATGAGTTAATAATTTGAAGTCTTTGGGAGCAAGAAGATTTCAGCCTCAGGCAACTGAAGTCATGATATATGGTAATGCCTTTGTAGCATGAATTAATGGAGGCAAATCCAACACATGAACAGAAGAATATTTAAGACCTCAAAGTCCAGAGAAGGGCATGGGTCTGTGCTACTTCAGCAAATGCATATTGGATACATAATGAATGCACATTGGATACTCCCTGTCCTTGGAACAAGCCAAGCCAAGCATTCTGCAGAATGCTGTCTTCTACACAGCCATTCCTCATTCCCATCCCTGCGCACTAAAACTAACCCTTCCTGCTAGAACACATTAGGATATTACAATCAAATTGAGTATGTAGGACACTCTAATTTAGGGTGCCCAGTGCAATTCCTATACAGTAATACCTTGGATTGCAAGCAACTTGGTCTGAGAGCGTTTTGCAAGACAAGAAAATTTTTAAAATAAATTTTGACTTGATAAGCAAGCGACATCTTGCAATACAAGTAATCGTAGGGATGTAACCGAAATCGGCCCCACTCACGCCTGCCAGGGACTCGCTTTGATATAAGATTATTTTGGATTACAAGCACGGTTCCAGAACGAATTATGCTTGTAATCCAAGGTGTTACTGTAGCACAAATGCAGGGAACTCCAGCCCGTGCTAGTCTCCTACTGATCCACATGGCTGATAGCAATCAGCACAAGCTGCACACAGCTGGCTTCTCACAGGGTGTGGGGCTGTCCAAGGGAAAAGGCACCTGCTCTCTTCTCTTGTAACCAGTTATACTTTGTCATGGTAAACCAAGAGTGCAGAAAGCTGCCTTGTTCACCAACAGTGTAGTATCTGTTGGTCATGAAAATAAAGTGATCTTGAATATCACTGTTAATGCAAGTTTAAAGAACTGTTCACTGTCATTTCTTGATAAAGACAAAAGAAATGCATAGGCTTGCAGATGGACAACATTTATTACTATGAGCTATGCAAGATGACTTTAATTTCTCTTTTCAGGAGCCTCTTTTTATAACCTAACTCATTACAAAGATGTCAAGCTTGCTGTTGATTGATTTTTAAATTGGCACAGTTCAAGTGACTAGCCTTGCAATGATTTATTCTCCATGAGTAATGAACGGAGGCACTGGAAAAAATCCTCCAAAGGCTTGTTTTGTTTAAACAACTGTCCCACACATGAAAAGAAGTTAAGGGTTTCATTTGCTATCTATCCATCATTTGAAGGTCACTTATAAATCTTCCAGGGGTAGAATACTGGTGACAAAAATTATAAATCTTAAAACAAAATGATACTGCATGCAAAGCGGAAAGGTTGTTACACACACCCTTCTAATTAAAGTTGCTGGCTTTAAGGTCCCCTGCAATTCCTTCACTGCTGGCTCTTCCACAGCATATTCTTCTGAAAATATCTGAAGCAAGTCAGCACAAGAGGAAGTTCATACCAACCTCTACTCCAGTCTTCCTCCTCATCTCTGTTGCTGAATATCACATGTGCATGCAAATACGCATATGTATATATGTACCCAGGAAACCCAGTAATTTTGGGATAATTTGCAGAGGCATGGTGCACACTTGGTAGACTGTTCAGTGTACTAGACTAAGGTAGGGAAATCAGTTCACTGATAAGGATTAAGAGTGAACAATACAAGTTTTTATTTTATAAAAAAAAATAATCACAAAAAGAATGATCAGTTAGTATACCAACCCCTAACACTGGACTGGCAGACTGTTCCTAATGACCATGATAGAGCAAGAGAAGACAGAGGTGGGGAGTTATGCTTCACCAAATAAGGAGTGAGGAGGGTGCTATGGAAATGGTGAGGTGGACTTTGGTAGGCCTAAGCACAACAGGATGACCTCAAGTTTCAGTGGCATTGGGTGGGCCCCATGAGTGGATAGATTCAGGCCTATATTAAAAGGAGAGAAATAAAAAATCAGAGTAAGTATAGTTACTTTGTTTCAGGGAAAAGGAAACACAAAAGCTTTCACTTCCTGGTTGGTCACAGCTACTTGAAAACTCACAGTGGGCACATGCTACCTTGATTGATCAGACGTTGCACATGGGTTTTGGCCTTGGTCTGGATGGGACTGAGGACTACAGTGTGCCACACCCTCTCAAATGATTTTATGTCCAAAGGAAAAGGTGATGATGGGGAAACTAACAGCTGTTTAAGCCAATGTTAGGGACCATGGAACTCCACACAAATGCAGAATGTAGTTCAAAAATAGAATTTGGAATGGAGAGCACTGGAGCATAGTCCCTCTCCTTGAACTCTGACTTACCTCAAGAAAATAACAAACATGGACAGAGGCAAAGGAGCTCAGAGAATAAAGGAAAGGAAAGGAAGCAATCTAAGTGTTTGGGGGTACCTGTGGAAACCTAGCAAAACACCCTCGACTCTTTGCTCAGCTACAGGAGGAATGAATAAAGTCAACAATTCATAACCATTACACCACTTTATTTCACTATGAAGACACAACTCCCTGTGAGAGGCCTGCAGAAGGTCAGCAGCCTCAATATTGTGGTCATGTTCCCAAAGCAGGAGGGCCCTCAGTTATTTGGGCTCCCAGTGTGATTGGGTAGCCACACTGAAAAGGAAGAGGCTTGAAGGCAACAATAGGTGCTTCCTGGGGTGAAACTCTATCTAGGTTTACAAGGCTGCAAGGTAGCACAAGCAAAAGCTCTGGCCCTGGAAAGGGGAGTTTTGCACCAGAGGAAGAAAAGGGGGAGTGCTATGAATGGATTATAAAGAAGGACAAGCTAAATTAACCCCAGGCAGATTTAATTAATGGTCTTGTAGTCAGTCTAACATAATGTTCATCATGCATCACATGGAACAACCTCTGTGCAGTATGAAAAAGCTGTCAGGACCAGCTAAGAGTCAAATCAGGACCCTCATAATCTGTGCTTTGGTACCCCTTATGATGACTCTACATAAATTTAAATGAAGTAGGCTAGTTGTATAGTGAGGGGGAAAAACAACAGGGCAACAGGCTTAAGTCCAATGCTAACTGAAATAAACAATGACCTCAAAAAGGTCAGAGACAAGCTAGCCTGGGAATGTTTCAACTTTATAATGACACAGGAAAGCTGGATGAACTCTGAAGGTTTTTTTTTATAAAAACAAAAATGTAATTCTGTTGTTGGATAATTACGATGCACCATTTCCACCGCACTCTCTGTAAATGATTGTATTGTAACCTGTGAACAAAGTTTCATGCTCTCTTCGCCCACCCATAATACAGCACAGCTATTTTCGCTCTGCCCTTTTCAAAGTGAACTGCTCTCATCATAGTTACCGTATTTTTCTGTGCAATTAACTATTATACTATGCAATCCTATGTCAACTCACAACAGAGGGGGCATAGCTCAGTGGTTGAGCCCTTGCTTTGCATGCAGAAGGTCTCCAGTTCAATCCCCTGCATCTCCAGGTATGGCCAGGAAAGAATCCTGCCTGAAACCCTGGAGAGCCGCTGCCAGCCAGTGTGGACAATACTCAGTTCAGTGGACCAATGGCAGCTTCGGTATAAGGCAGCTTCCTGTGTTCCTAAGTTAAGTCCCACTGAATCCAATGGAGTTTACTCCCAGGTAACTGGGTATAGCATTGCAGCCTTAGACAAATATCCAGCCAAACAACAATTAATTTGAGTGTTGTTGCAATTTTGTCATTTGACAAATCCAGTTTTGATAATGGGAGTTTGGGAAATTCTTCAGATAGTTTCAGAGCCAGTGTGGCGTAGTGGTGAGAGTGTTGGACTGGGACTCAGGAGATCCGGGTTCTAGTCCCCGCTCGGCCATGAAACTCACTGGGTGACTTTGGGCCAGTCACTGCCTCTCAGTCTAACCTACCTCACAGGGTTGTTGTGAGGATAAAATGGAGAGGAGAAGGAGGATTATGTAAGCCACCTTGAGTTCCTTGTTGGAAAAAAGGTGGGGCATAAATGTAATAAATAAATATAATTAAGCATATTCACTCAGTTTCAATGAACTGTATTTTCAGCAAGACCATCTCTGATCATATGGAACAGAGATAATGTATCATTGCATGCTTTGGATATCTCTTTAGCATCATTCTGTATTATACAGCAAGAGTTTACATTTGTACTGCTACATATTTTAAACAAAATCTCCATTTAAAAACCTGTGACTAGATAATAGCGTGCAATATAATTTGATATAATTTTTGTAAAGAAATTTAGCTGATAAATATGAAAAACATATATCTGTTTTCTGAGGAATTTGTCCTACGGTTGGATAATTTAAAAGTCAGTTTGCCATGTCTTTTAAGTGGGATTTATAAATTCATCTTTCCACAATTACAGATATATCAAATTCCAATACTTTCTTCCATTACTAGTCAGAAATGCCCAACACACTTACCAGTAGACCAGTAATAGTGCTATTAACACATAAATGTAGGTTCTTACCATAGGGGTGGGTTGTTCTTCAAAAATAGCGATGCTGCCCACAAATGGAAATGTTATGCTGCCTTTTTAGGGAAGAGCATGTCCACGGGTATCCTTATTCTGCCACTTCTGTGCTCCATTTTACATGAATGTTTATATATCAGCATCTCATAAGATTGACTTGTAATTCCCAACATACTGGTGCCCAGAAGCTCTGGTTGTTTAGGCAAATGCATAGAAGGACAATTAATAAAATATAATAGATTCCTGATCCAATGTACTTTCCCAATATAATAGACCCCTGCAATAAAGACAATAACCAGTGCTCTGTCCTGGAAGTTTCATCATTTGAATACCTTCATTCATTTCATTTCATTAGGACTACCAAGTTTACTAAATATATTCTCACATAAAAATGTTTGCAAGACCTAGTCAAATGTGATCATCCAGGCTCAGTAAAGAGTTGTTAATCTTAGTAAATCTCCTTTTATGCCTTATTTTGAAATGGATTTCAAGATCAAAATGGTCAAAATATAGCTCTTCCATAATTCTGCATACAGACACATTACCATTAGGAGAAATAAAACTGGAAACCTCGGTATGTAAAATCCAAGACATCAGGATACAAATAACGTTGAGTTATTTATTTTCAAAGACTAGTAACCTGGGATGGGGGGGTCATAAGAGTTGTGTTTAGCATTCCTCTGAATAAAATTTGGGAGATTGTAAGCAAAATGAGGCTTGTAGAACCTTGCAACAAAGATAGGGAGGCCTATATCTTTAACAAGTGAACCCTTCAGAAACCACACAACACTCCAATAACATTGTTGCAAAACTGGGATGGTTGGATAGGAGTAGGTTAACAGAGCCAGAAACACTGGCAAAGTGCATACGGCCCCAACTTTAGAGAAAGTTCAGAATGGGACCTCAGGATGAAATGTATTAAATCCTCCCCCCACATGGGGCTAAAAAAAGAAAAATGTCTCCACTGGTGGTGGGGATTTCAGGAAGCAAACTGTGGGTGAGGAAGGTTTAATCCTCCCCTGCTGGCGCACAGTGATCCCCCCCCCCGCCCCAGTGTGTGATATATATTTCTCTAGAGTAAAAAAAGAGATAAGCCTCAGCTACATGCTATGCAATTAATGTATCATGTAGTTTGACCCTCAGAGTATACATAGGAACGTATAGGAAGAGGCAGTCCTTCATATACTTTGGTCCTTGTTTTAACTGTCTTATTTCTGTTGGGAAATACCTATTTGGTATTCTGCATATGATTGTATTCTAGGTTCAGTTAACCACAGAGCATCATCATCATCAGGAAATCTTACTCGGTCACGAGTGATCGCCTGATGATGATGATGCTCTGTGGTTAACTGAACCTAGAATACAATCTCATGGAAAATTACTAAGCATCTGCCAATAAAGGGGAGACTGCTGATTATATATCTGTAGAGACAGAGATAGAGATAGAATTACCGGTATCCATTTTTGTGGGTCTTTGTTATTGTGGGGGATATTCTTGGAGTTCTGTCAGGAGGAGGAAGAAGACTCAGAGCTACACCCGTGTCATGGTACAGGATCCCAAACCTCAGAGGATTTCTCCTCCTAATCCCTTGTCCTCAGAAGAAGAGGCTCCTGAGTTAATGGTTCAGGGAGAGAACTCAGTTGCAGAAGGCATCAAGAGGCTTCCACCTCTTCAGGACCCAGCTCCCCAGAAAAACTGCAGGGCCCTGCCCACTGCATTCAGAGAAAATTGCACTGCTGTCTTTGAACTCTGAAGATTCCAGTCATGGACACCAGCCACAGCCAGCCCCGTATTTTTGCAGCCTGAGGCTACTAAAACAGACCAGACCCCTTTAAGAGAAAAGAGCTGAGTCAGTTAGAGGAAGGGCTAAGCAGCATAAAGGAAGTCAAACCCTGCTTAAGGGTCAGTCATGATGTGCTGCTTGTTGGAGCAACATACAGACAAGCTTGTCTGGCTTCCAGCCCCCCTTGGAGCACTCTGTGTTGATGTCCTGTTCCTGCCTCCCTGGGAAACCTGACTTGCCCAAGAACTTGGTGAAAACCCAATCCATAGTCAACAAGCTTTCACCAGCACCTAATGCTAAGTCCTCACCATGACAGAGGCAGAACAGAGGAAGCACACAGAATCTATCCTGTGGAGATGAAATTTTAAGACATTGTAACAAAGGATGGTAACTGCCTTTTCCATTTTACCCAGCAGGGAGAGACTTATAGCATGGATTCAGTGGCTTGGCAGGCTGGATTAGGCCCACGGGCTAGAGATTCCTCATCCCTGATCCAACTCTACTTCTTTCAACTAATAATATTCATTTGAGTTATTTCTCAGATAAAAATGTTTTAACACAGCCACGGGTTTTTATTTCCTTTTCAATTCATGAAGCCACAAATGTTTTTTTTAAAGCTGTTTATGCACGGGTCAATAAAACGGGTAGCTCATGTCTACTGTAGTTTTGAACAATGTCATTCACAAATTATGCTGAGCTCTGCTAAAGGTAAAATGGAAGCTGACATTCAGCAAGGGCACAATACACACTAGGAAACAAAGACTCCTTCTTGCTCCTTTCCACCCCACCCCCAGGCAATGTTCTTATAAATACAAATATAAGAGTTCTAGAAATACCCTCTGCTCATAGAACTTGCACACCTATACTTCTTGACACCCTGCATAAAGGCTACATCATGTCACTTTCTCAGTCAAGTGACATAAAAGAAGCTAGGATGTAATTCTGGGAGAGGGGGTAAAGTCTCCTGTCTTTAATCTATGCAATTAAATGCATTCCACACAGGATGATGAAGGAACTCAAAATGCAACTAAGATACAGCAAAACCAATGAAAGCATGAATACCCATCTTTCACTTTCTCCTATTGGGAGAGTGAAATGCATTTATAATAGTTATTGCTGATGCTAGGCAAAAGCTTTTGTTTAATGAAACACATAGTCAAGAGTCTTCAGCTGTGCTGTCTAGGGGCTACATCAAGATATGCAGACACTTTGAAAGAGAATTAAACATTAATATTACTCATCACTTCCATTTAAACAAAAATACTGCTTTATAAATGAAGAAAATTAATGATTAGAACTACACAAATAAATATTCCCATTGGAATAAGAAACTCCGCTGAAAAGCTTATGGTTGGTGTATAAACCTTGAAGATTGCATTAGAGACTAAAAACTGCATTATAATAAGTTTCACAAAATTTAAATATATTTTTAAAGACTCCAGATGCTAACATCTTGAGGCAAAATCCAAAATCTGGATTTTGCCTTCAGAAAGGTACATTTTGAGACACTCTGAAATGCTCACTGAGAAAGCATACTAAAAGCTGAAAGAGACTGTTTAGGGTATCCCCCCAGAGAGATTTAGATATGGTCACAATACAAGTCACTCACATATCAGCTAAAATCTATGGACAGAATATTCCCACCGGCACCAAACACTAGAAGGGCTAAGAGAAGAGACAGGGTCATTGGGGAAAACGGAGTAACATGTTTTGAGCAGAGAGTCCCATGAATGTGGAGAAACCCATATGCTCTTATAGATTTCGAATGACATGAGACCTGTGACTTGGATCTTGAAAGTAGTTTAACCCTTCCTTTTCCAGACTGAAGAGGGAAAATCATAGTCTCTAACATGTACAGACTTATCTTAGAACTACCCTGATTTACCTAGGGCAAAGTTACAGCTCCCCTGTGGCTTATGCTGGCTCAGCTTGTCTGAGCGTGGAAAGCTAAGCAGGGTCAAGCCTGGTTATTACTTGGATGGGAGACCCCTCCTCTAGTTTCCTGCATTGAGCAGGGGGTTGGACTCGATAGCCTTGTAGGCTCCTTCCAACTCTATGATCTATGAAATCTATGAAAGCCCCACTAGGTTCCTAATCTGGATTGGGACCCCTAAATTTACTCTTGAGTAAAAAAGTAAAAAAGATGTAGCTGCTTGCTATGTCTTAAAATAGCATGTACTTTGACCCTCAGATTGTTACAGGTAGTCAATCTCAATATGTTATTTTCTACTAATCAAATCAGTATGACCTTTACCTCTTCAACAATACCATTGTTAGCTGGTAGTTTGTAAATATACGCCAACAATTTCAACTACAATGTTCATCTACTATTAAAAACTTCTATACCTTAAGGATAACTCAAGAAGCTATGTGCTTCTACTGGGATTCCAAATTATGACCCAGAAATAACTGGTATACTGTCCTGTCATTTTCCTTATTGAACTAGACAAAAGATTTCATTTAAAAAAAACAAAAAAAAACACCTCTGCGGCCTTGGAAAGATAAAAAGCAAAAAAAATTAATAATAATCCAGCAGGCATTCAGAGAACAAAAGAGTACAATTTGAAGTAATGTTTGACTTGAACTATGAGGTCTATGTAGTTATTTTAAGTGAGCGATTAACAGAGTGATCCTATGGCCCCTAGACAGCATCTAGGGTCATAGGACAATTCAGACTCCCAGATCCGAGGTTGGGAAAAACCTCAGAGCTGGTGATCCATGCTCAGATTCCTCTCCCCCTGGTGAAGAGGACATTCCAGGGGGTGGGGAAGGGAGGAAACCAGGTCTGCCAGGATACGATGTATCCTGGTGGCTCAACAGTCTCCTTCCCTCCCTGTCCAAAGCGCCTCAGCTAGATGGTAAAAATCGGCTGTCTAGCTGATTTGCAGGGCGGGAGGAGCACAGAGCCAAAGATCGCTTCTGCACTCATCCCACCCTGCATAGGATGCACATAATCCTCTGTGTTCAGAGGCTAATGGGTAGTCCCACAGGATTGTGCCTTAATTTTAGGAAATTAACTTTGAATAAATCTTATGAATGACATGACATTTAATCCCACTATTTGCTGGCACACATATTAGACCAAGACTACTTGCACCAAGGCGAAGCAACCTGCTTCGGGCAACACAAAGACAACAGACAGATGAAAGCAAGAAATGGTGTCTGAGTATTGGCCCTGGACAGGGTGGGGGGTGGGACACCATTTGGACTCCACTTTAGGCAGCAAAGTGTCTTAGTTTTATACAGCAAATTCCCACATCAAGTAAAGATAAAATTTAGGGCTGGTCAAGGCTAGCCCAAGACAGTTTGCTGCCTGAAGTAAAGGAAAAGATGGCACCCCTTCCCATTCCTTGTATGAAAGCTGACTGGACTGGCACTTTCTTCAATGCTGGTGATGGGACAGTATCTTCCACTGCACCTGAAAGCAACAGGCTAGCTTAGGGGGCACAGGGTAGGCTGCATGAGATACATCTACATAATGCCTCTTCCGAGGGAGGCTTGGAGGGTGGCAACAAGGGGGAGTGCCTTCTCAGTGGTGGCCCCCCAACTGTGGAATGATCTTCCCCCTGAGGCCCACTTGGCACCAACTTTGTCATCTTTTCAGCACCAGGCTAAGACTCCCCTCTCTATGTTGAGGTGTTTAAGGATGTCTAGGGTTATTTCAATGGCTTGATGGGGAGACCCATGTCAGGTGTTTTTAACAGGTCCATTCTGTATTAAATACAGGCAGTCCCCGAGTTAAGAATGTCCGACTTACAGACAACCCATACTTAAGAATGGACTTCTGGGTTCCCTGGCGCTACGTCGTTTATGTAGAGTACATAGCGTAGTATACTACGCAATGTGCGTAATTTACGCAATTTGCGTAAATGCCGATTTTAACATAGAACACTATGCTGTTCTTACTTACATACAAATCCAACTTAACCTTGCGGGCAGGGACTGTCTTGTTAATTGTTGTAAACCGCCCAGAGAGCTTCGGCTATTGGGCGATATAAAAATGAAATAAATAAATAAAATTCTTAAGAACGGAACTCATTCGTAACCTGGGGACTGCCTCTAGCGTTTTGTTGCTGAATGGTTTCTAAGTTTTAAAAACTGATTTAAATTCTGAATTATATCGTTTTTATTGTATTATGGCCTTGTTTAGGCACTTTTGTAAACTGCCCAGAGAGCTTTGGTTACTGGATAGTATAGAAATGAAATAAATAAATAAATAAAATAAATACAGCTCTCTTCTCGAACACCTTGCTGCCAGCTCCCAGTATCTGTCTCCTGAGATGACTGCCTGACTCTGTCTAATGGTAGGGCCAGTCCTGGGGCTGATATTGAACTAGTGTCCCTCCACCGCCAGAAGCTACCCATCAGCAGAAAAGGGAGGCATGGTTTTCAGTGATTCACCCTCCCCCCTGCAGCTCCCCAAAACTGTCAAGGCCTCTGGAGCAGATTTGGGGGTGCAGGGGGAATAACTGAAAATCAGCCCCTCTCTGTTCTGCTGATGGAGCTCACCCTTCCAGCCTCCCACCTTTCCACCAACAGCGTAACACTTGTTTGATACCACCCAATGTCATAAGACATTTTTCTAGCTCAAGGTTTCCTAAACTGAAAATCTATCAAATTTATTGACAACTTCTCTATCAACACTAGATAGGATTCTTGAACATGTATTTTAGTCTACAAGCCAGGACAAAAACTCTTACCATATGTGATTAATAATGTTGAACATGATTTTTAGCATGGTGAGCACCAAAGAAAAAGAAAGCAGTTGGTAGCAAGACTTTCAAGGATAGTGCTTCCATGCAAATAATATCCAGTGTATGCTGAAATGAATACAGAAGAAGTGTGCATCCTTCAATATGCTTTGGGCCACACCAAACCATATACCCAAACCTCCAAGGGAGTGTCCTCTATGAGTGGCATCTCATCACATCTGGCCCAACTGTTTCTTTGGGCACAGGGCACTGTAAAGTGCGAGGTTCTTTGATAGGAAACATTGTTCTTTGGTAGGAAAGGCCAAAAATTAACTTTATAATGGAACATATTTCCAGAAGTCACAGCTGGCAGGCTGGGAGGGTGAGCTCATAAGGATCTAGCAAACTAGAACAAACTGCACTTCTCCTCCAAAACCCTCTACTGAAAAGGGCAAGGGAATGTCATCACCCTCTATTCACTAGGTGTGTGACCTCTTGAAATTATTAAGTTTTCCATTTTCATCCAGTTCATAATCTAATCAAAGCAACATTGTATCATCATATCAAGTGGCCATGGTGAGCCTTAAGTGGTGGCCCCCCAACTGTGGAATGATCTTTATAAGAAATACAGTACTTTAATTTCCACTTAAAACCTAGACCTCTTCCTTTTAAGCAGGAACAAGACAATTGCCCCTTTTGGTACATCTGGAAATTGCCCTCTCAGGACCATCCTATTCTTTTGTGAGTCTTCGTACCAAAAGTTTTGATCCCTATTGTTCTCCAATTACTTTACAAGTGCACTTGGCTACATTGACTGAACAATCCAAAGTGACTCATTCCATGCTCCTGAGTATTCTGGTAAATGTGCACAGAGAAAGTGCTAACTCAAGACACCACCGAAGACACCATCCAAGGACAATGAGATGGTCTTCCCCAGCCACACAGACGTGCACACATGCGCACGCACACACCCCTAAGAGCATGGGCAGGCTGGTGCAGGGAGAGGCATGTTTTCAGCTACCTGGATCCCAAGTAATTTAGGGCTTTGTAGGTCAACACCAGCACTTTGAATTCGGCCCAGAAATAGATAGGTAACCAATGCTGCTATTTTCAGGATCAGTGTAACATGGTCCCCGACAGCTGTCCCTAGTAATATTCTGACAGCTGCATTTTATACTAGTTGTAATTTTCAGAGCATTTACAATAATAACATTACAATAATCAAATGAGAGGTTATCAGAACATGGGTCACTCTGACTAAGCTATCTCTGTCTAGAAACAGCTGTACCTGGTACATCAGCCAAAGCTGGGCGAAGGCACTCTGTGCCATTGAGGTCACCTAGGCCTCCACTGACAAAGTTGGATTGAGGGGTACCCCCGGATTATGCACTTGCTCTTTCAGAGTAAGTGCAAGCCCATCCAGAACTGGCTGTGTACCCAACTCCTGGACCCAATAATTGCCCAGCCACAAGACTTGTGCCTTGTCAGGATTCATCCCACATTTACTGACCCTCATCCAACCCATTACCATCTCTAGGCACTGATCCAACACCTGCATGGCCTCACCTGACTCAGATGACAAAGAGTAATAGAGCTTGGTGAACTCAGCATACTGTTCACACATCATCCCACATCCCCTGATGACCTCTCTCAGAGGCTTCATATAGATGTTAAAGAGCATGAATAGAGATATGTGTCCTGAGCACACATGGTAAAACAATGTTTAATAAGTATGTTTGCCTTTAAGAAGAGCTCTGCTGGATCAGATCAATGTCTAGCATCCTGTTTCCCACAGTGTTCAACAATATATGCAGTGCAATCCTGTGCATGGCTATTCAGAAATAAGTGCCATTGAGTCCAATGTCGCTTACTCCTAGGTAAGTGTGTACTGCAGCCTTATTTGCCTGTCCTTTTTACTCTCTAAAGCAGTGTTCTCCAACCTTGGGTCCCCAGATGTTTTTGGCCTACAACTCCCAGCATGCCCCAGCCATCCCAAGGTTGGAGAACACTGCTCTAAAGGACTTGCAAAAGGACAAGTTGATAACATATTATTGATCCATGCTAGAAGTGAGGCAGACAGATCTCATGGGCAGAGGAGTGTAACTGAGCTGCAAGAATTCTCCTCCACCCACACTTCTGGTTTGTTTAGCATGACATGCAAATCCAGAACTCTGGCTTGTCTCTACACACCAACAAGTCAGAAAATAACCCAACAACAAACCATGGGGAGAGACAAGCCAGAGGTTCAGGATTACACATCACACTAAACCAGGAGTGGACAACTTCGGAGAGTCTGGGGGCCACTTACAACAACGGGTCACACTCCTGCTACTGCCATGCCACTGCATTTGGTGGTAGTGGTGGTAAAATAAAATGGTAGTTTTTCGGCGACAAACCACTACAGAGTGGGGAAAGGGTCAAATTTAGCTTGTTCTCTGGCTAAATTGGACCTTTTTATGCTCTGCAGTTGTTTGCCATCAAAATTCAGTGGCAAACTGCCTGGAGTTTTGCCATCACTTTGAATTGAGCAGCACAGTGGCAGGGGCTCCACCGTGGGGCAATGAGGCTCACAAGCTGCATGCTGCTCATCCCTACAGTGAGTAAACATACCACAAATCAAAGCCCCTTTGTTTGTTTAGCCACTCTCACTTGCAGCAGGACCGATTGCGCAGTGTGCGCAAGCATGCTGCTCATACACAGCATGACATACAAACCAAGTCAGTGTTCCTCTCACATGTGGATTTTAGAACTGCATTCATTGGTTGCTTCAGCATTTAACCAGAACAAGCCCAGAAGCCCAGAACTCTGTAGAACAAAACCCAAACTGTCGATAATACACATATTATGATGAATCTAGTCACATGTTGGGAAACTGAGCATGACTTGCAATATCCTTAAATATCTATCAGTAAAAGATAAATGGGCAATGCAATCCTGTGGCTGCTAGACAGCATCAAGTTGGCCATAAGATTTTTCGGATTCCCAGCTATGAGGTTGGAAAAACACTCCAACCTCGGATCCCCCTCCCTGCCCTCGCAGCCAATGTGGAAAGAACCATGCCAGCTGCTTCTCTGAGGTCGTAAGAGTGACCTTGGAGAAGGTCATTTGTGTTGTGATATGTATCACATTGACCAGCTATAGCACAGTGTTTACACATGGAAAGGAACAGAATGGCTGTAAACAAGTGTGTTATGTTTTTCTACTTTCCCGTGTTCTTTCTCATGGGAAAGCTAGGCCCTGGGAACATTATGAGCTAGTCACATGGTTTGTATGTTCTGATGACGTGCTAACTTGTTTTTCTGTCTGAAGCCATTTTAGAGAAGAGCAGGACTGCTTTCTCTATTCCTTCTCTCTTCTGGCTATTGCTTGCTGGACTTTGCAACAATGTAACATCTTTGCTAAAGTGGAGTGAAGCTCAACCTACTCCACTGGAAATAATGCTTGCTATGCATTGTACTCTGCACATGGACTGTAACTAGGAAATGTATACTCTGTAGAATATTAAATATTCTAAATATTAATACTAAGTAAATAAACAGGTAGAAATAGACCTGTGGTGTTACAGAGTGTTTCCTTGCCACTTGGATTAGTCTGCAAACCGGGGAAGCTAGAAGCTGGAGTCGGATTACAGGCAAGCTGGCTGGCAGCTTCAAACTGACACGCTGCACGCTGCGCAGAGGGGGGTGAGATCTGGAAGAACTGTGTGTGGAATAATGGGCCTCTATGCACAGACAGGATTATAAATCTCCCATCCAGCATACGCGGGGCTCTGCTGTCACTCATGTGCCATCAATTTGGGGGCATTCTGGGGGGGCAGGGAGGGGAGGAGACTGGTGCTGCCAAGATACGGTGTATCCTGGAAGTGCCTCAGCCTCCTTCCCTCCTGCTCTGAAGCGCCGCACTTAGCCAATCGGCTTTCTAAGTGCTTTGCATAGCGAGAGCAGTGTGGAGGCAACCTTCGCCTCCGTGCTTATCCCACCCTCCATAGGATGCACGTAATCCTCCAAGTTCAGGGGGTTATGGGCATCCCCATAGGATTGCACCCTAAATCAATCATTTTAATAAGGAATGGAAGAAACAACTATACTGGGTACATTATGGAGAGGATGAAAGCAACATCTCCCCATAGCTTCAACATTTCCAGAAATTTTACATCTCTAGTCCTATATAAAAGTCTTCCTATTATTAATTTTTAGAAAAAAATTTAGAGTAGTAAAAGCCTGGTAGCAATATATTTGATTCATCACTCTAAAAGAAAATATTTCATAATCCAAAATGAATCAGAAAAAACAACAACAAAAGTTCCTTGGAAAAAACGAAACAACTGTATTTCCCCCAAATTTTTATTTTTTTCCTGGGCCTTCACATGTCTAGTCTGTTCCCAGTCTCCAGACTCAGTCTTGTGAGAGCTGGACTGACCCGGGTTCAAAAGGTTACCCAGCCAGTGACCCTCAGTCCCAGTCACGCAGACGGAAGGAGGAGATAAAAGCAGTTAATAAAGATTAAAGAGTTTATTTGTAAGACCCAATTACATGGGATTAAGGCAAGCAATGCTGGCTTCTCTTACGCAGAAGAGATGCTCCCATCTCGCTACATCATTGCAGATACAAGTCCAAGACCCCAGTGGTAAGGCTGAGATGAAGTTAAGTGACTGACTTGAAGTAGAAGTCCAGAACAAGTGAAGAGAGTGTGAGAGGATGTGTGACTTACCCCAACTTATATAGTAAGACCCTATTTAATAGGATATTACTCACCAGTTATATAACCTGTTATTCAAACCTGATTACTCCAAACTTGTCCCATGGGTCTGAATCATAGACCTTGACATTATGTCTGGTGACAGGAGACCTTGTGTACTTCACCTCAAGAGACATCCTCCATGTCAGGTGACAATCCTGATGTCAGGTGACAATCTCGTTCTGCCTATGCAAAACCTAACAAATCTAGTTCTCTCTCTCTCTCTCTCTTTTAAATATGTTTTATTAATCTTTTTTCAAATCTTACATCTACTAATGAATACAACAAAAGTACAACATAAACATTGTGCACACACACACACACCTCTTGGGACCAAGTTATATTTCTCCCCCAAAATATTTATATATATATATATATATATATATATATATATATATAACATATTATTCTATATTCCAAAAATATAACAAATCTTGACAAGATTTGTTCCCCTTCCCCTTCACCAACACATAATCCAAAAATTTACCCCAAATGTTCACAAAAGTGTCTTTCTCCAATTGTCCTTTTTGACACTTAATATTACAAGTTAAGTTATCATTTAGCGCGATATCCCATACTTCTTTATACCATTCAGTAATTGAAAAGACATGTTGAACCTTCCACTTCCTAGCTATCATTAATTTAGCTGCTGTTAACAAATTCACAATCAATTCTTTTGTATTTTTTAAACAAACTAACTTTTCTGTAATTGTTAACAATGCTAATTTTGGGCAGACTTCTAATTCCATTCCAATTATTTCTGATATTTCTGCAAATACTTTCTGCCAAAATTCCAGAACATTTTTACAGCTCCACCACATGTGGGCATATACGTACCTTTTACATTACATCCTCTCCAACACAATGCGGAGCAATTGTTATCTATCCGATTTAATCTTACTGGAGTTAAATACCATCTCCATACCACTTTATAAAAGTTCTCTTTTATCCTAGTTGACATAACTCTTACAATACGTCTATCCCAAATATTTTTCCAACTTTGTTTCGATATTTCCTCATCAAATTCATTATCCCATAACAGTTTAAGAGAATCTTTATGCTCTTCTTCTTTTTGTAACATCGTATATAAAACCTTTGTTGTACCTCTTGTTGAAACATTACCTTCTATAGCTTCTCTTTTCAAACTGTCTTTTCAAAATTGGTTAGTTCTCTTTCGCTGTCCATTCTTGTCCTCCACTTCTTTAACCACAGTTCCAATTGCATTGAATTTAACCATGAAATTCTCCCTCTTCCTACTATTTCTATTATATGTTCTCTAGTCTTCAATTTTTCCACCCAATCCATTAATTTAATCACCTTTTTTCTCCTTAGTATAGCTTCTATATGTCTTACATTTTCTGGTCAGTCTAGTTCTCTATAGTAAAGTCAGAAACAGATACTGTCACACTCTCAAATTCTATTTCCAATATTTTAAGTGCGAGGCAACCTCTTCCAAAATTAGCCACCTGAAAAAAGCAGTTTCTAGAAAATTAAACAACCATATCATTTAGAAGCTAAACAAACAGAAGCTAAACAAATTAATATATTTCTTAGAAGGGCTAAATTCCAAAGTTGCTTTTTTAATTTCTACAGTGATAAATTGTGTAGCAAATCTGCAATAAGTTACTAATCACTGTTCAAGTATCACAGAAACATCTGCATTAATTACCGGTAGTTGTGGTGTTGTATGCTTTTCAGGTTATAATAAAGAACTGGAAAAATCCAGATTTCCAATATACAGCAATTAAAAAAGAATGATTGAGTGAACAGCAAAATATTTTCTATTTGCCATTTTAATCTTTTTTTTTTGTCATACATTACAGTTATTATTTTGAATACTCATTGAAAGAAGAGTATGAATAGAAGAGTATGAAAAGAAGAATATTCTTTTGAAAGAAGCTTTTGACAAGATTGTCTTTATTCCCTTTTTAGTTAACTGCAGAAGAAACACTGGCTGCAAGTTTTTTTTCAGACAGCTGTTTCTCTAAGCAACCGTTCTCTAAAATAGATTATTAATAAATGGAAGATATCGCAGAATGGTTTCTGCTCAGCAAGACTAGACCTGTATAGGGACTTTTAAACAGATTTAAAGGCAAAATAATAATCAGGAGAACAAAAAGATCTCATTAACTTGGTGTATTATATAGCTCACATTTTCAAATTTTTATTATTTATCAATATGAGTGATTTTATAGAGCTACACGCAAGAAGCTTACTGTCTGAAATTTGACCCATAAAGAGGCAACAAGGACAAGGAAAGACAAGGGTAACATATCAGTATGGTAGACTATAACGGCATGCACATTTAACATAGGGTACACTCCTAAGTGCTGGAAGTTAGTTTCATTGAAATCAGTGGGAATTCCAAATAAATATATTTAGAACTGGGGTGTTAGGAAATGATGGCAAAAAGATACAGAGAAGGAGAGTTTGGGCAGGATCTTCAATAACAAAAAGGTGACATAGCATATGGGACAACATTAGGAGTGGCCTAAGGAAAATAAGGTGACGTCTGAAACAAACAGTGAAGGTTCAAGAGTTGTGAGGCTAAGATATTTGCAAGATGTGTAATAAGTGATAGAAGTGTTAAATATTCAAGTTCTTAAGTACTATTGATTCCAACAGTTTTAAATAAACTCTACTATACACTGAATTTTCTTCAAGAATATGGTTATGCTAATCTACTGTGTGCAGTTTTTTTGTCATTACATGCCTATAAGAATCAGCCCTGACTTTACTCTTTCCTACATCCATTGGAATTACTTACAAAAGTGGGAAATTACACACTTGTCCTTTTCTATTAATATGTGTTGGGCAGATACAGACATGATTCAGCTATATGTGAATATCTACACCAAGAAAGTATGGGTGTTAGCAAGTCCAAATTGTTTTGTTCATGGGAAATCTTGAAATAACAATCTAGTAATAATGTGGATATGCCATAATTCTAAATGAACCATAATACATTGTTTAATCAGAATTTGAGTTTCATGGTATTTTTAAACAATACTATTATTTTCAGTGACTGTCATAGTGATAATGTACAGCTCCCACTTCCCATTAATACTGAAAATGTAAGTCAAATCATTTGTTTTACTTGCTAAAGCTTGCAGAGCAAATCAGATATATAATTTTAATATAAAGCCTCATTAAGGAACTACACACTTTTTAGTCTTATTAGGAATGCAACATAAATTATGAAGTCTGAAGTAATAAATGCATTGTGTCGTCTTAAATTACGCATCCTAAATGCCAGAAGCTATAATTCCAAATACAAGATAGTTAACCACCTCTCTCACCTAACAGTCTAGCATTAATTAGCAACTGAGCTATTACATTGCTGTATATTATAAAATATGGCTAAAGATGCTTGAAAGAACATGTCTATTTAAGTATGAAATTTAACTAGACTAGGCTTCTTACAGTTCAGTTTCAAGCCAATTATTGTCACCTGAAACTTCTTCCTGATAAAGCTAACATTTGGGGTGGGGTGGGGTGAATCCTACTCATTCTAAATAAAATATTGCTATATGGGCACTATCTTCGCGCTAATGCAGACTTCCGAAGAAAGGATACATTAGAAATATCTTACAATTTTGCTTCATGCTCAAGTTGGCAGAGGTCCTGAGATGTATCAGGTAGAGATTCAGTTTTCATAAAAATAGACACTAGCTACAACAATACCCACTGACAAGCTTCATCCCTAAGTTTTAGGACTCAACATTCATTTCTAAACTTCAAAGAATTTCCACAAGCCAAACAAAATAAAGTCAAACTTAGGGTTAATATGCCAAATCAACTGGCCAGCTACTGAAATTAAATATTGTCAAATATTCAGTGAAGCCTGAAATGCTATTGTGTAGCTGGCAGCTTATCTTTTTAATGTCCTTATGATGTCATTGGTTAATAACTGCAGGAGTGAAGTCTGTTTACCCCTAACCCTAGAGCAATCAGGGGCAAACCCGGCAGCATAGCAAAATGTATCGTACCAACCACTTGCTACAAACTGTAGAAAACAAGCAGTCATCAGTGGAAAAGATCACAGAGCTGATGGAAGTTCTCTACAGAGAACATTCCACTTGAAATCAGGAAGGGTTCAGGTGTGGGGGGGGAGGGGGGGAAATCTTTGCCAATAGTCAGCATTATGCCTGAACAGAGTATAACAATGCATGTAAGGGGCACTGGGTCACACACACTGGCCCCACCCTGCAACATCCCTGTGTTGACCAGGGAAATCTGAAGAGGGCTTAAATGTGAATAGAAGACTCCACACGATAGGAAACCTTGCTTTATCAGGGTTCTTGATCATGCATGATGGGTCCACTTGCGTTCAAGTGAATGCAAGTAGAAAACCCCTTCAGACCTTCTTTCTCAACACAAAAAAGTCTGGAACGGAGAGGGCAAGGCCAGTACGCATGGGGCCCCATGTCCCTTACATGCACTGATATATCCTGTTCTGGCGTAACACCTGAATAGGGCTGAAATGGTTTGAAATACCTCCCTTAAACTGACAGCTTCTTGTTGTTTGTTTGTAGACCACCAGCACACATTTTGTCAGTGGCAGCCACCAGTTGATTTGCTCCAACACACAGTGACCAATAGTGGTTACCTAGTTTCTGAAGGTCTCATTTCCACCATGCTTGTTGTAAGGTAATAAGTACCTGTTACATTGAGGTTACTTTAAGAAGTTGGCTTTTCCCATGAGTCATGGCAATGTGACTGGTGATCAGAACTCTAGTTCAGAGTTCAAGACACCCAGAAGGATTCAGGAGGAAGAAGTGGAGTAGCACCAGCTCTAACCCTCATGGGTAGCTGGACTGGTACAGAGATGGTGAGTGCTATTGATACACCTCAATTTTAGTTCATTATTTTCAACTTACTGAACATTTTCTACGTGGTATTTTGTTTGCAACTACATGCTGGTGGCACCTCTTTGCTAGGCAATGACAAACTAGTCTATTTAAATAAAAAGTGCTTCAATATATGGTATTAAAAAGTGATGTATACCAGATACCCACAAAACTGCAGGGTTGCCACTAAATCTCATTTTCCATTTCCCTGACTGTCCCTGACCAACTTTTGTCAATTTCCCTGACCACCATTCAAAAATACCCCAAGTTAAAAGAATTTATAGGTTACATTACATTAAATAACGGTTTATTAAATGGGTAAAACTATACAATTTTTTATGTCAAGATAAGAGCTTCAATATGAGCTTCTTTAAACATTAAGATTGGGTTCGCACGAGATGACAACCCACCATGGCTTATACGCCACGGTGGGTTGTCATGTCATGTGAACCTGGGATGGGTTTCTCAGGGTGGCTTATTTTTGGGTTATAAGTCACCCTGAAAATCCATGGGCTCCCAAAACACCCTTTTCCGCATGATCCTTGAGTTTTGGGGGGGAATCACATGTGCCCCTGGGTTATCCACACTTGGAAAAGTGAGGGCAGCCTATGGGCACATGAGCATCCCCCCCAAACCCCAAAGATTCTGCTGCTAAGATCCCCACCCCTTTTTTCTCCCAGCACTTGCAAAGTGGGTTTTACAAAGTGCTACAATGTTCATTTTTGGCAGGTACACTTTCTGGGAGACAAACTGTGGCAGGACTGAACTTTACAGATGGCTAGAAGAAATAACGGCTGGCAACTAAGTCCAGCCAGCCACAATTTGCTGACCCCTGTCAAAATATTCACATCTTCAAATCAACTGAAACTGATTCCAGGTTGTTTGAATGCACAAATTCCCCACTGCAAGAAGCCAGTCAGCCTCTCCATAATAAAATAATTATATCACATGCAGGTTCATTTTATTCTGTTTTACTCTTAATAACCATCATACAATAACCATTTTCAAAATCATATTATGGAATATCTGTGCATCATTACATTACACTTGTATTCTGCCACTTCGCTACTCCAACTGCCTCAAGTGCAGACTGTCCTCTTGCAGCGGCATCTCAAAAAATCCATTACACGAGTGTATCTTAACAACCATTTCCCTGACTATCCCTAACTTTTGACCCTGATTTCCCCTAACCAATTTCCATTTTCCTGACTTTCCCTGACCTTCCGGAAAGTGGCAACCCTGAATTGCTAAAGCAAGCTGTGCCACATCTTTCTGACATGACTTTAAAAAAACAGAGGTCAAATAGCTTAGGTGAAAGTGGCAGAAATTGCACTTAGAGTACAATCCGGAAGTGTCAGTGTGCAGAGAATATTAAATAAGCATGATCAGGTAGACATATGGAGATTTTCTTATCTTGCTGTTTAAATTTGCAAGAACGTCGCAAGATGGTGCCTTACCACTGTGAATAACATCCTGAATTATTTAAAAACAGTGTGATGTGCAGAGAGGACAATGCAGTATGTGTTCACTGCACAACAAGTATAGGAAGAAAAAAAAGGATTTTTGATGAATTGGTAAAATTTAATAAGCTGAAAGTTGCAACAGTGAAGGATTAGCAATAACCTACTTAGGGCCGAGAATGCTTGATCCATTGAAAAACAACTTATTTACAAGGTCAGGAACACAACTGACAGGTAGTATTCTCTCTCTGACCTTGTCTGAAAATTCCATACAGAGAAAGGGTAGGGGTACCAAATCTCATTACACTATTGAGACCTGAGTACTTAACTGCACCCATAAACACTACTAATTTTGGCATACATAAAGCTCCCTTCATGTATTATACACATCAAGTGAGCTCCACAAAATCAAAGGGCAGTGGGGCCACACTGCTGGCCTCTCCCCTGAGGGCACATAGCTTCCCTTGGCCCTGCCCCTGATGTCCACATGTTAGGCCTGGATATCTTGCAGGAGGAAAGCCTAGACACATAGATCTCTACACATATAGGCTTCCCTGGGAGATGGGACCCTCATTGTGCAGGGTTCCAGCTCCCAGGGAAGCCTACACATGTAGGCTTTCCCCCTGCAAACATCTATGCCTAACACATGCTAGATGTTGAGGGCTGGGCTTGGAGAAGCCATGCAACCTCGGGACTCTCAACTGAGCCAGTTTTGAGGACCCCTTTGCCTTTGTGCCCAACGTATTACCAAAGCTGATTCACATTAAGCTGATTTCTTTTCAAGATCAAAGGACATCCAATTTCCATTATTATTCCTCAGCCTTAGGAAGCAGAGTAGGAGAAGAGAGGCTGATGTCATCTGTTCCTGTTACTTCTCACTTCCTTTTAGCTACATGACTCCTTTCTGACTGACCTCTCTGTGTAGTTACATACATAAGAAATATTGTACAGTGTATATGTGTGGTAAATGCAAATTCCAAATTAAAGAGGGATGAATTAAAAAATATCTTCTAATATGGATTAGGATGGAGAGTACTATTCAATATAAAGAACACAACAGGGAAGCTAAAAGATACATAGTTCATTGAGAAATGAAAAAATGTGCTCCAGGAAATGCCCGACTCTTAGGGTGTTTGTTCCACTGACCTATCTCCCATTTGGAAGATCTACTCTTGAGATGAAAGAATGCCACCTGCCCCCAATGTACCTTACTGAGCTCTGATGCTTTAAGCAATTTTCTCCCAGCTCAGCTCAGATATTGGAAGTGAGCTACCCTGCAAAAACATTGATTAAAACCATGGAACACAGAAATGTAAGGTAGGGAAGGGGTGGATTTCCCTATGTACACATTTTCAAGGAACAACAAAGAATACCTTTTCCTATTCCTGGTTTATATGGGATGCTCCTAGCGGATCTGCATGGACCTATGGCCTGACTGGAGTCCACCCAGAGTACAGCCTTCAGTGTGGGGGCTCCCTTTCTGTGGAACTCCCTGCCTATGGAGGTCAGGCAGGCACCAACACTGTGTTGTTTTCAGAGTCTGCTGAAGACATCTTTATTTCAAGAAGCCTTCCTAGATTGACCAACCACAATTTTTATTGGTATTCTGCTTTTTAAAAACTTTTAATATGTTGTTTTATTCTTTATATATTTTAATATGGTGTTTTTATTATTTTTCTCTTATTGTTCACTGCTCCAGAATCTGTTTAGATGTGGAGCAGCATATACCAGGTAAATGTAAAATAATAAATAAATAGTGGATGGGACAGACAACTGGATAAAATACACATGGCTACCCACAGGCACATTTTCTTTACTGCATCTTGTTCTCTTTCACATTCATCATGTCAGTCTAGATTAGACAACAAGCCCTCTGGGGGTAGGAATATGGGATAGGACCGTGTTTTTGTCCTTAGAACACTATGTGTGCTAAATTAATGTTAAGAACTTTTTACTGTAGTGCCTAAGAAAGTTGTTATTCTATGAAAATTACTCCAAAAACTAACTATTAAGCATTCACAAAGTATATTAATTGCATCAGTCCTTAAAATTATCCAGCTTTGTTAAACTTTACACACAGTTATACTTATGGATCCTCTTTCGAGATCATTTGCTTTGCAGCAAAAACCATACACAATGAGATTAACACCGCACCCACTCCTAAACAAATTTAAACAACCCTTGTTTGCCAGTCTTAGGATATGGCAAATAAAAATGAAAGATTTTGTTTCCATGTGGGCTTCATATTTTTCAAATCATATTTTACTATGACATTTATGACTACTGTAGTTATTTTCACTGCTACTTTCAAATTTATATCTATTTCAACTTGAAAATTTAGTAGCTTATTTCTAGAGTTGTAATCACATTAATCAACAAGAAAACAATATGAAATACTCCACGTAATGCCTTCAAGAATGTTTGACATAATACAAATGAAATACAATTAGGGCTCAAGTTTCTTATGTGGCATATTAAAATCACTCAAAAAGCAAGGTGTTGGGAAAAATATTTACTGCAAACTCCGACCAAACAGGAGGGGAGAAAAATACTCCAAGTCTGATGTTTCTTTTCAAATGGAAGAAATTGCTGTGGCTATAGCTAAATGGCAGAATGTATACTTTCCATGCTTAGGGTCCAAGGCTCAAAGTCCAGCACCTTCGGCTAAACTTGGTAGCCAACTTGTGGCAAAAGTACCACTAGAAGTACAGTCGGAATTTGTGGCACTTCTGGACTGGAACATGAGTGTCCTTAAGGCTATACAGTCAGGCTGCAATTCTGCCAGCCTCTCCCACACTATCCTAGTGCCCATTACCTAACTTTGGTGACCTCTAAAAAAAGGGAAATTGCATCACCAAGAAAAGAGGACAAAGATGTGCATATACAACTTTATATGTATAGGTGCACATATACAAACAATAACTATTATTTAAATAGATATACAGCGCATATCACCATAGTGGAGAAAACTGACTAGTTGACCTGTGTGCCTGCTCAGTCTGCTGTCTATGTGCAAAGTGTTGATGGGCTACTTCAAGGCCCCTGTTCTCCTTCCTTCTGTTTTTTGTTTATTTTTAACTTTAAACCAGAATTGGCCTGGATAACCCACCAAATAAAGGACATCTACAAATAGAGGACAGTCCTCTCTCAATGCTCCAAAATAGAAGACTGTCCTCTGTAAAGTAGGACATCTGGTTATTCCAAGGTGTGGGGAGAATCTGAACAGTAGCACGTACTGGAATGGCAGTCCCTCGTACTTGTAACATGCATTTGACAAAATGCGTTGGCCTCCACTGAGCTAAAGAATCTCAGGTAACAGGGCTGCAAAGGTCTCTCCCTGAGATTCTAGAGAACAAGCCACAACAGCTGCCAGTACTGGACTAGGTGCAAAACTAGTGGTCTCCCTCTAAATAAGGCAGCTCCTTATAATTATGTTAATTGCATAGAAGAATATAGAAAACCACTTGATCCAATAGGAACAGTCTGGTTGCCAAAACAGATGCATTTCATGGATTGCTTCCATCAGGTCCAAGGTCAGATGGAAACAACTTGCATTCAGCATGGTAATAATTCATTATGTGCTTCCTCTCTTAAACATCATCAGTGCTGTCAATTCTGTTCATGTGGGCACCTATGTATTAAGCAGAGTTGCACATACTCCTTCACGTTCCCTCCCACACGTACCTAACAGTGCCGATTATATTTTTACCGCAGTGAAAGGCTCCTCACATGCAACAGTAGGTACACAGCCTGCAGGCATGTGCAATATACTCTAAATCAGGGCCAAAATCTGTATATAAACACTGAAGTAATAAACTCTGTGCTTAAGTTGAACACAATTCTTTTAATGCTGTTCCTTTCTGTTGCCATTCTGAATTTTTACCCAGATTTAAAGAGCTATGAATTACACGGAATATTCCTGCTCCTTCTACATGCTCAGTACCCCAAAAGCATGTCTAACGATTTAAGATATACTTATTACTGAAAAGATATGATAATAACATTACTTGCATTATTACCACAGGAGAGCATATCTATTATTTCCAGAACCTTAGGCACAGGTTTATCCTTACTGCACCAATACAGACAGAATGATCTGTTTCATTTGTTATTATTATTAAAAAGCAATTCCTTGACACTGACAATGTTCTCTTGCCCAATTATGGCTGTAATTCTAAGCACATGTATTTGGAAGTAAGCCCCATTAACCTCAGCGAAACTTACCTCCAAATAAACATGCACAGGATCAGATTGTATGCGATATTAAATGGAACACATCACCTCTCCAAACTCCAGATTTTAATTTTGTTATATACTCCTGTGATTTTATTCTTTTTCTGAAGTTATTTCACATCTATAAAATGCTATCTTAGAAAATAGGCATTATAATAGTTACATATATTTAAAACTAATACAATTATGAATTACTTGCATTCTATTGCATACAGTATACTCTTCGTTACATTATACACTTCATTAAATCAAACTAATTAATATAAGCATTTACCTCTTTTTCATTCACAGCAGGTCTATTGGACAAGTATAACAGCCTGGGATCCATTTTGCTTATTAACTGGAAGTAACTATCAGCAAATCTTTCTTTCAGGAAATCCTGGCCTGAGTGCAACGCAGTTCCTTTTAACAGACAATGCATGGGCCTCCTCACCCCTCCCCTGCCCACTCATGCGCTTCTAAACGGAAACCTTGACTTCTGAACTCTATATTAGTAGTTTTGCCAAGTGATAAATAGTCAAAAAGCTTAAGAGTCATAGGATTGTCTGGGAAAGGGCTGCTCCATTTAATAGTGTAAAACATTCCTCCTGTTACTGGAACAGGAAACATTCATTCTGATCAATGATTAAGAAATTACCAGCTTTCAAACCCACTCCTCAGACAATCTTTTCCATGCAGCTGCACATATCCTCCAATTCCTATTCTAAAAAAGGCATAAAGAGAAAATTTGAAAAAAAGAAAAGAAAGAAAGAACACACTAGAAATAAAATTTACAAGTTTTAATCTGTAAGGGAGAGAAACCCAGATTCACAGCGTTCACTGTATGAGGAGAGAGATCTGCAGTATTCCTTGCTTTTGAAATTCTAATCTATCAGTCCTAGCTTCCAACAAAGGTGGAAGTTCACGCCTCTGCTATAGTATCCTTACTGACAGAGTAAATTGCTACTCAGTACTACAATTGTATCATGGAATTATCTTACAGGGCTGTAACTCTCCAAGTATTCATCATCTGAGAAGTTTTCATAGAAAAGTAATACTGTTGTTGTAGCAACCACTAGAATGATGTGGGGCTTCGGGAATATACAATCAAAATGTACAACCAGGGAGTAGCATACACTGAAAAATGGTATGACTTTCACAACCCCTACAAGACGTCACAGCCTTTGATCTTGATCTAGAGTCAAAGAAGCTAGGCCTTGAACCTGTATGTACAGCTGCCAAGATTCTGGACACTGAGGTTAATGCAGAAGTCTTTTTTCATGAGCTCAACCTAATTCAGAAATTCCTGCCAGAGTTGAGAAAACTGGATTTTGCTCTGGACCGGAAATGGGTGCAATTACTGAAACACATCAAATCTACATCTCTTGCACAGGTTGTTAGTGCTATGATTGCCATCCCAGTAAATAACGCATACATAGAAAGGGTGGTTTTTTTCACAAGGAAAACATATGGACTGACAACAGGAACTTCATGCTAGCTTCCTTAGTTAAAGCAGAGCTTTGTGTTAAATTTAATTATGAATTGAACTGTGCCCAGTTTTTTAAATATATAAAGCAGCAACCACAGTTGCTTAGAGCATGCATTTCAAATTCCAAGTATAAATTTTAAGCACTTCAGTTTATTCCTTATTGTAAAAATAAATAGCTAGACATAAATCTTCTTGTGTATTTAATTGCATACAGGAAGCCCACATTGTGTGTGTGTGTGTGTGTGTGTGTGTGTGTGTGATACACACACCATTTTGCAATGGTTACTGAGGGCTCCCCTGTGATGGCACAAGGGCCCCGCCCCCTGGGTCTCAAGTTTTTGGCCCTGAAATCTCAGGGAATGGGCTGCTGATGACCTGCTAACACTATAGCTGGCTGATGCTTCACCAGCCTCTCCCACCCCATGCTCAAAGCCCTAGCCAGCATAATTAATATGGGTGATGATGGGAGTTGCAGGCCAAAACATTTGGAATGCCATAAGTTGCCCACCCCTGCTCTAAGGAAACCTCATTTGGCTTCCCTGTACCCCTCTACAATACCTCTCTCTCTCCCCCCTGCTGGTCCTGGCTTGCCACTGGGACTCTTTAACCCAGATATACACAGTCTCATCTCCTTTCACTCCTGTAGCAGCTGAGTGATGGTGATGGCCAGCTGAGTTGGCAACTTCCTGGCTGGGTCCTCTTCTCTGCAGTTCTTTTCACCGTGTGCCCTGACTCCTGTCCTGTCCAAACTGCCCTCACTGCTACAGTTCCCGGTCCCTCCCCATCCTGTCCAAAAGCCTCACCCACCACCACCCCTGGCGATATACTGCCGGGGGCCCAACATATACGACTTTAAAATCAGACTCATAAAAAACAAAGTAAGAACAGATCAAAACAAAACCATCTTTAAAACAAACCAGAGAGAAAATTAATCCAGTTTTAAAACCCATAAAAAAACAGATGGAACAAAACAGTTTTTATGGCCTGCCTAAAATTAGGCAAAGTTGAGTACAATCTGACCCCCTGAGGAGGGAATTCCTCAGTGGGAATTCCACAGTCATATGTAAATCGGTTTTTTATTTTTGTTGTTTTTTTTAAAGCACATGTTTCCCATCACATTATCCTTGGTACACATTTTTTAAAAACAAACTTGTTCTTAGGAAAATCAGGCATTACTCAAGTAAATTGTTACCAAGGAGGTCAGCCTCACTGCCATTTTAAGCATATTGCTAAATCCTTGACTCTAGAAATGTCCATGTTACCCAAGTAAGGTATGCCAAGTAAAAGTGTTAACAGTAAAGCAGATGCACATGGGTTGTCCTCTTTTGGTGAGCACAACAGTGATGTTTCCATGCCTATGCAACAAGTGTGGCACCTCCAGGATACACAGAGGCCTTCCTCGTGCCTGATCATTAACCCAATCAAGCCATACAAGGCACATTCCTGATAGACTGTCCAAAGCCATTCCATGCCAAAAGTACTGCCAGCAGCGGTAAACACTCATTAGCATCTGTTAAGGACCTACAAATGTTGCTCACAAACCTTCCCCTATGCACTCTGTATTTTTGTGTTCGCCATCCATGGCAAACCCAATCGTATCCTAACACACCCTCAGCCACCTTTTGTTCTTAGGGGAAAACTACTCACTAAGTCAAGGTCTTCAAAAGGAATTATTTCCAGTAAAGTTCAGTACGTGTTACCCCAGCAGTTTGTGCTACCCTCCCTGGAGAGTTCATTTCCCATAGTCAATTCCCCACCACCACCATCCTCCCTCCTACTTCTCCTAGTCTTCCTCCCCCCTCCATCCCTGTTTTTATTATTTCATACTTGGAAAATTAGGGCTCAAGAGGACCCTAATCAAGGCATCACCAGCTTTTGGTACCCCATCATCACCTTCTTGTGCCCTTAACAGACTGTACTATGAAGGCCAGTATATTTAGTGATCCATAATCTTTAAGAAACAGCCCCTACAACTCTGGTGTTCCTGTCCAAAAATGAAATCACAAGAGACAAAGTCTCCCATATATTCTCTTTGCCCCGGAATAGGTAACATTGGAGAGAGAAAAGAATGAAATGCAAATCTTTCCTTCCTTCTTTCCACCAACTCAGTTTACCTGTGTCTCTATAGATCTATCACGTTCCCAATTAGACCCCTCACATGTCTACCCAGGCCCCTATGCTTATCTGGAACAGCCTCTCCTTCCCTTCCCATGCCACTTCATCTTGGTTCTTCTCTCCACCCCCAAACCCCATTCATAAAGTCAATTAAATATTTGCTGATCCTATGTGAATGTTGTCTATGTGTGTAATCCTTCTATGTTTATAATAAACTATATTCAATTATTCTAATCTCTAGCTCTGGTCCCATTGCTTATTTCCCAGTAGCACACTATTAGGTCTATTGCTTTCTCCATTTGGGCACCCCAACTCCTATCACTGCATACTCCGACTCTAGTTCAAGGGTGGGCAACCTAGTACCCTCAGCAACTCCCATAATCCCTGACCATTGGTCATGCTGGTGGGTACTTATGGCAGTTATAGTCCAAAACATCTGGAGGACACCAGGTTGCCTACCTCTGCTCTAGGCTAAAGACCATATTGACACAAATTCCTCCTTTACATGTAAACATTATACATGTGGATGAGGATACACAGTAACAAGCTAGGCATATATGTTCTCAAAATTTCCCTTTTACCCAATTATATCTTCCTATTTTGAATCATGTTGTGTGTTTTTTAACCTGACCCCCAGAACTAAAGGGTTCTTCCCTTAAAGTTGACCTTAAAATCATTTTAAAGGAAGGAAGGGAGAAAATGCAGTGAATGCAATTATAATGAAAGCAGTACAGTTCTGCTGATATGGTTCTAGCATAGTTCTTTTTCAGGCACCTTTTTCAACAGCAGACCATTTAAGAAGCAACTGCCATCAGTACCATTATCTGACCCTATACTCTCTAATGGGCTTCAAATGCCATATCTGTAGACACGCAACACCTTATTTTCAAGACTTCAAGTTAATGGAACAATTGCATGCTAAAATTATATTCTGAGCACTCGCATCTCAACCAAAAGATAAACTTCAAAATATAGTTTAATGAAGGGTACCTTCACACATGCTGACCTATAAAACATAAATATAGGTTGACTGCTATATATAAATATAGCTTCAAGCTGCTAACTTCATATAACAATCCGCGGTTTCTTGAAAAAGAAAACCATACTTGAAGATGCTGGTAGTTAATTGTTAATAATTATTAAATTATGTAGTGTACTCACCTACTAGGATAAGATGCTATAGGCTGCAAAGAAAAAAGGAGAGAAGAATTTAAAATGTTACTGCTTTTATCTATGATGCTTTACATACACACTTTTATCTCAAAGTTAATTCCTTAGAAAAAGTATCTAATACTCTTTTCTTACTAGTACAGTCATGCCTTGGATTGAGAGCATAATTCATTCCGGAAACGTGCTTGTAATCCAAAACACTCTTATATCAAAACGAAATCCCACCCAAAAAAAATTTGTACAGAGATTTTTAATTTAAGCCGTACTACAGTACTTGTATTGCAAGACGTCGCTTGTATATCAAGTAAAAAAAAAATTAAATAAATATTTTAAAATTTGCTTGTCTTGCAAAACGCTCTCAAACCAAGTTACTTGCAATCCAAGGTACAGTAGTACCTTGGATTACGAGTATAATTCGTTCCAGAACCATGCTCGTCATCCAAAATGCTCATACATCAAACCGAGTTTCCCCATTAGAAATAATGGGAACTCCGCTGATTCGTTCCACAACCATTTAATCACTGCTTTGCCCCATGAAGGGAGCCGGCAAAGCAGTGATTAAATGGTTGTGGAACGAATCAGCAGAGTTCCCATTATTTCTAATGGGGAAACTCAGTTTGATGTGCCGGCTCCTGGGCTCCCGGGCGCGCCTTGCTCTGCTAGCGCCTCGCGCGCTGCCATGCCGGCTCCCGGCGGACTCATGTCAGACCCCCCCACATCAATCTGCCCGCCCCGCCGGCACGGCTTCTTCTAGACTTCGGAGCAGCAGGAAGGAGAAGCAGAAGCAGCAGCAATAGCAGGGCTGGGGCGAGGGAGGGAGGGAAATCCCAAATCGCTGCTGATAGTGCTGGGTGGGAAAAGGGGACGGGGCAGGTGGGATATAGAAGGAAAGAGGGGGTAAGGAAGAGGGAGGGGACGTAGGGGAGTAAAGGAAGAGGGGGCGTGGGGGGTAAAGGAAGAGGGAGGGGGACGGGGACCCCTCCCCCGCTGCTTGGGGAGGAGGAGGATCCTCTCGCTCGCTCAGGTAGCCGCTCTCTTTCCTCTCGCTCGGTTTCCTCGCTGAGGGGGGCGACTGCGGGCCGCCACCCCCCTCACAGCTGCGCGGCCTCCGCCGACTGCAGTGGTGCGGGGGGTGGAGGGGAGAGTGGTGTGTGAGGTAAAGTGGCAGGGGGAGGGGAGCAGCTCTTCTTCTTCTCCCTCCTCCTCCTCCTCCTCCTCCGCTTCTTCTTCCTCCCTCTTTACTCTTCTCTCCTCCTCCTCCTCTCTGCCCTCCCCTTCGCCGCCGCCGCTTCAACCCCGCCCCGCCCCCGGCTGCTCCGAACAAAGCGCCGACGACGCCTCTGAGGAGGCAGAGCGCCACAAAGATGAGAAAGAGACGAGGCTGAGGAGAATGTTCGCCGCCGCGCGCTGCCTCATGGAGGCCTCCGGAGAGGCGGAGGAGGGGAGGCGATACAGAGCGAGAGGGGGAAGCCCTGGCGGCGGCGGCGGCTGAGGAGGCGCGGGTGCCGCTGTAGAGCGGGCGGGCAGGAGGGGCGTGTTCTTCGCCTTCGCTTCCCTCTCAACTCCGTCCAAGCTAAGCGCTCACCCGGGCGCCTGTCTCTTTAAATCGTCCTCTCGCTTCCCCTACACCACCACCCGCCCCCCCTTCAGTGTTTAATGATCCCCTCCGAGAGAGAGAGAACTCAACCTAAGCCCCACCGGGCCCAAAGCGGGACAAACCAATTGGGAAAGGAACGAGGGGGGAAGCAAGGGGTGAGAGAGAGAAGCGCAGAGAGGCAAGCCGCCGCTTGCTAGGCAGGGAGCGCGCTGGCAGTCGGGAGCACGCTGGTAGGGAGCGCGCTGGGCGCCAGCTGCCAAAGGAGACGTGGCGCGACCCCTCGCTCTGCGGGCGCCTCGCGCTGCCATGCCGTTTCCCTGCCCGGGAGCCGGTATGGCAGCGCGCGAGGTGCCAGCAGAGCGAGGCCAGCAGAACGAGGCGCAGCGCAGCTGGGAGCCCCGTGGAGGCGAGGCACGGTGTGGCCACTCGCTCGGCTAGTGGTGGTGCAGCAGCGCGAGGCGCCAGCTGAGCGAGAGCATCAATTTAATTTTGAAAGCGGCAGCGGCTCGTGTTGCGAGACTTGCTCGTCTTTCAAATTTAAATTTATGCTAAAATTTTCCTCGTCTTACGAGTAGCTCGCAAACTGGGTTACTCGTAATCCGAGGTATTACTGTATTACTGTATAGCAGAAACACCCACATAAATAAGGTCACCAGCAACTGAAATTGACAAAAACTCTATTCAAGCAGGAATGAACACATGGTAGAAGTAAATTGGGATCACATACACTGGCCTCATTCCCAATATCCACACACTCACAGTATCATTTGTGCAGGAACCTCTGCACATCAGCTCCCTATAAATAAATGTACTCTGGAAACATGGAGGGCATGGATTGCAGGTAGGCTTTTGGGCAAATATCTTAAACACATGAAAATTAGGTTTGGCTCAGTCAAAGGGACCGTATGGCCTGGCTGGATTCAAACACCATTGCAACTAGTTCCACGTTCCTAAGAAAGGTTTGGAGCTGTGTTTTTCAGACTGAGGCCCATCATTCCATACAGCAAACCTGTTTGGAAACCAAGAATATCATAAGCCGTTTGTGATAGTTGATGGAAAGGGGTAATTCAAAGGGAGGGAGGGAGGGAGGGAGGGAGGGAGGGGAAACCCAACACTTCCTCTGGACAAATCCAAGGTTTTTGGATCTTGGCCTATGGTTCCTATTCCATTATGGATAGGGCAACCATGATGTTTGATGGAACCATGTTTTATTTGTTAAATATAGGATAACCTTACACATACACCTCTCTTTAACCAATAGATACATAAACACCACTAGTAATAAATATACCAGTAAAAATATGAGGTGTACATTGGGTAGGTGACTGGCTGTGTTCATAATCAGCAACTATATTTCTACAACAAGTTTATGCATAACATACTGGCTGCTTATTTCCTCCCATGATCCCTACCATATACAGGATAGCATGGAGAAATCCTCATGTGAATGGAACTGTTCACAGATATATCTCACAGGGGCTAACAGCCATTTCCATAAACAAGGTTTCTTATACATCAGGATGTCAGGTTATGAAGAATAGGCCTTGTAACCTCAATGTTTCTTACTGTTTCGAAGAGCCCTGTTTAAGCACTACGGTAATTACTTCTCTTCCTTTCCCAATATATTATCTACCTTATGTTTTCTAGAGAATAGTAAACAAATCATTAACTATAGGTAGGATAGTTTTATAACATTCATTGTAAACAGATACATTTATGGAATAAATTAAGGCCTTGTTCACACACACACACACACACACACTACTTCTCAGTGAAGTTACCTTTGCCATATTCCTATGGATTTCCAAAAACATACACTTCCAAGATGCATTTGTTGTATGTGTGGTAGTGAACTCTTCTCAGAGTCCTTTCAGCATATGCCTTGACTAGACCACACTCTTCCCCTTCATACACACATATCTGTTCATTGCAATGCAGGAGACCTTGCATGCCTCTCCCAAACTCAGTCCGTGATGACTGAGCTTCTGGGGGTAGATTTTCCTTATTCTGCTTTTCATGGACATCATTCCTTGTGTGCCCTTTGCCTTTGATCTGTCTGGACCAGATGAAACATCAGTCTTTGAACTCTTTTGCAATAGAGGACAACATAAATTATTGTTTTATGCTCACCATCTTACATTAATTTAATTGATTCAAATTTAAACTGATATTAAATCAATTTTAATCCGAGAAATCCTAACCTAGAAAAAAGTATTCAATTGACCAGTTAAAACAAAATCTATTATGGCATTCTATTACCGTTCCTCTCTATATGCCTCCAACCAGAACCTTGTCAAGACACAGGTTAAAACTAACTTTTAATGAATTCTACTTTTCAACAGCCTATGCAGAAAATAGAACAAGAAATTGGGTCACAAAGCACTGCAGAGAGAGAGAGAGAGAGAGAGAGGAATCCAAACACTAACATAGTTATTTCATAATCTGTAGCAATCTACTTATTTCGTCCTGAATTCTAGGGAGAATTCATCCATCTTGGAGGATGTTGAACAGCACAATATCCAATTCAATAATTTCAGCTGATTATGCTGCACATCAAAAGCCATAGAACTAAACCTCATTTAACAGTCATTTTGCATTATGAAGATTAACAAGCTGCAAATAGTTCGAGTAACCAACTAAATTCAATAAAACTAATTAGTTTTCCCCTTACACTCTAACACAGCTGCCCTCATTACCTACTGTATCCTCCAAACTCCCTCCTCCCTCCACCAAATCCCTCAGCCACTGACCTTCAATTTGGAGGTGCAAACGGCCAACATAAACAATTACAGAGGCAATTTTGCAGACAATTACACAGGCCCAAACCATTTAGGTAAATAAATACAATTACAGTTGATTGAAACCTAAGATATGAACATAGCTCCATAGTATTTTCCATGAAATATATATATATATATATATATATATATATATAGTCTAATATCTAAAGTGAGAAAGAAATGCTGTTGTAAACTTTCGATACTGCCATTCTAATTCACATAAAAAGTATTTGTTTTCTCTTTATAAGAATGCCTGAAGAAGCCTGGAAATGGCTGTGGGGAAAATTTCTTCACATAACAGTTATGTCTTTATTTAAAATAAAGCTTCTATAAGATTATGTTAAAAGACTTGGATGTATATATCCATGAACTAATGAGACATGTTGGAGCTGCTGATATAGAACATATTTTTTGGCACTTTCCAAAGATCAAAGGACTCTGGAGTAAGTTTCTTGAAAATATATTTTTTTAAAATGATTGATTATGATTTGCCTTTAGAGCCAATAGTTATATTGTTCCGCATCATGAAATCTAGAGCATTGCAAGATGATATGGTGATGATATTTCACTGAATAACAGCTGCCAGGATAGAGATTAGTCAAAAATGGAATAAGAAGGAAGTGCTGTCCCTAACGGACTAGACCAGGGGTCCTCAAACTTTTTACACGGGGAGCCACCAACATCCCCCGCCCCCCGCTGCCGCCGCCGCAGGACCGCCCTGCTGCTGCCGCTGAAGGACCCCCTGCCGCCGCTGCAGGACCGCCCCACCGCCCCCGCTGCTGCCGCCACCGCAGGACCCCCCCCCCGTAACCCGCCCCCCGCCGCCATAACCCCCCCCGCCGCCGCCGCCGCCATCCTACCTGGTCCCCTGCGCGCTGCTGCTGCTGCTGCCGGTGCCTCCGCCACAGCCTCCGCTCGAGGCCGCCGCCACCGCCGCCACTCCGTCCCATCCATCCTGGACTCCGCCCGCGCTCAGTTTTGAAAAACAACGCAGGCGGGGTCCAGGATAGATGTGCCGGAGCAGGGTCCCGTCGCGTCACTTCTGCCGTGCTGGAAGTGACGCGACGGGACCAGCGGGCGGCGAGGCGGATGAGGTAAAGCCCCCCCCGCCGCTTCCCGCCCACCCACTGACCGTAACCCACCGCTTCCCACCCACCCACCGTAACACGCCGCTTCCCACCCACCCACCCACCCACCCACCGTAACCCGCCACTTCCCGCCCACCCACCGTAACCCGCCGCTTCCTGCCTTCATCCCTGTCGCCGTCCTACCTGGCCTCCGCCACCGCCCAAGTCTGCCGCCGCCGCCGCTCCGGTGCGTCCATCCTGGACTCCGCCCGCACTCAGTTTTGAAAAACAGCGCGGGCGGGGTCCAGGATGGACGCGCCGGAGCAGGGTCCCGTCGCGTCACTTCCGCCGCGCCAGAAGTGATGCGACGGGACCAGCGGGCGGCGAGGCGGATAAAGTAAAGTCTGTCCGTGCCCCGCTACTGGCTAAGCCGCCCCTCCTCCCCTTTCCCCCCACAGGAGATGTAGGGCGGCAGGCAGGCAGGCAGGCAGGCAGGCAGGCAGGCGGCCCGGCAGGCGGCCCATGCCCCCCCACCGGCTCAGCCGCCCCTCTTCCCTCACAACTCTAGATCGGCCGCCGGGCCAGATGAAAAGACCCGGCGGGCCAGATGTGGCCCGCGGGCCGTAGTTTGAAGACCCCTGGACTAGACATTGAGGACATGGGACTTCATATATATGTTTAAACTCACAAATATGATCAGGATTAGGGAAAGTAAGCAGAATAATAAGTATTAAAAATGTTCATCGTTAATGCTGCTTTGGAACAATGAGGTATAGGATAATGTTCCCCCTTATAAACTGTTATTACAACTATTGAAAAGTTTGTTTATACTAGAGCTTAATGTTTAAAGCAAATACTTTATACGTAGTATAAACACACACACACACACACACCTACCTCTTCTTTATTTTAAAAAAGTTTTTCTCACAGAGAATAAGCCTAAACAGCTTTGTACATTATCTTCCAGATTCTCACATTCTAAAATCTAGAAACGTTTTCCCCATCCCTCTCCTTCAGACACACACACACACACGACAGAAAGAAATGAAGGAAGCTATTACTGAACTTCCTGGTTCCTAACAGATGTTTCCTGGAAAAGGAATGTGCATTGAGTCATGATGGCATAGTAAGTAGCTACACACACACACACACACACACACTTGTGACATTTAACCTAGTCAAATGCCTATAATGTCCTGCACACACAATGTGTTCTCCTCCTCATCTTAAAGATCAAAATCTAACCTATTAATCTGTCTCAGTTATCTACAAAGTACAGAACTTGCATAATTATACTCAAAACTGATTTAAATGTTATATCCCTCAGATGAATTACCTGTAGTATTGCTCCACTTGTTTCATACAACCTTTAATACATGGAAACCCCCACACAAACATTACAGCCATGGGGGACAGATCTGGATTGGTACCACAAAGGGGGCAAAGAATTAAAGCCCACCCCACCCCCATTCTACAGTCCCAATCCAGATCAGCTCTGCCACACTTATTTTTGAGTCAAAGAAGAACAAGTGCAGCTGAATACTGAGTATTAAAAGTAATTTGTAAAAGAAGCATTCTGGGAAAATGAATATGGCAGGCAGTTGGAGCCTCAGCTGGCAGTTCCTTTTCCAGTGCGTCCAGCCACCAGGTAAAAATGTTTTGTTTTTATTTTAAATTTAAATCGCAGGAGCCTGGGACCTTGCAGGTGCTGAGGGAGGTCCCTATGACCACCATATTGGAGAAGGCACAATTAATAAAACCAATATATTTTAATATTTCCAACATTATAACCATAACATGCTTTTTCATTAGCACTCTTAAGGTTAAGATACTATCACACCTGGTGGGATATGAATGATGGGGTTGCTGAGACATGCTTTCAAAAACTAAGGGATGCCTACTGAATTCCATTGATCAACTGAGGAAGTAAAGGGCCAATTGCACAAAACAGGGATGGTCAACTTCTGTATTTTCAAGGAGCCACTCTACTCTCCAGGCAGTGTTCCAAGGCAGACATACCTCCCCATGGGTGGCCTGGCATTAAAATAAAGTTGGTACAGTCATGCCTTCGATTGAGAGCATAATTCGTTCCAGAAACGTGCTTGTAATCCAAAACACTCTTATATCAAAATGAAATTCCTCAAAAAGAAAAATTGTACAGGGATTTTTAATTTAAGCCGTACTACAGTACTTGTATTGCAAGACGTCACTTGTATATCAAGTCAAAAAATTTTAAATAAATATTTAAACATTTGCTTGTCATGCAAAACGCTCTCAAACAAAGTTACTTGCAATCCAAGGTATTACTGTATCACCTAGCAGTATGTCTGCACAATTGTGGAGCCCACAGACTCAGATATAGCCAAGGCATTACATACAATTTCCAAAGGGAGATACAACATTAACACACGGATCTTTCTTATAAAAATAATAATAATGTTTTCCTTCAGAATTAAATCCTGCGGTACCTTTTGCCACACTTTCATTAAAACTTGGAATGGCTGCCAGGGACCAAATACAATTGTTCTGAGAACAAATGAAAACTAGAAGACTCTTGTTCCCTTGGTCAACAAGGGACATCCCTAGCCAATCCATCATGTATCATATTTATCCATTTAGCAATCCAAAGCACAATTTGAATGTATGATTGTACATATCTTGAAAGTACAGATACAACAAAACACAAACAGAAAATATTGTAAACACACCCCACTACCACAGACCAACATCTCTCCTTTTAATTGTTAACATCTATATTAGCATTTCAAGTTTTGTTAAAAGCAAGGCTGCTTACCAGCATTAATGCATTATGCTGGTAAGGTGAAAGGGAAAATGGATCAGGAACATACCAACAATTATCTGCTGCAAGTTTAAGGCAAGGATGACAGCTATAAATTAAAGGAACCTAGCACAGCTAACTACATGCTTTCCAAGTGTTCTCACAAAAGGATACACAATATAGCATAGAAAGAAGACTTCAGGATAGTGTAATCCAAATCATAACTTGGAAACATTATCTTTGTGAATTATTTCCTGATACTACTAAAATAATAATAGAAAAACAATCAATTATGTTACCATGATCCCCAGGGATACCATTCTATTAATAAAAAAAGGGGAAAGGTTGTTTAAAAAGCAAGATACTGTCTCTGAAAAATATTTTTATATCCCTCATAGACCTTGTATTATCACCAAACATTAATAAACCCCAAATAAACATGCAAACTTCTTGGTTGTGTGTGCAAATTTATACTGTCTGAAACATAAAACTGATTTATGGGACATAAATATGGTCAAGGTTATATACCTATTTTATGGATAAGCTTCATCGGAAAACCTAGATATTTGTTCTGTTTATGGCATAAGTTCACTCTGAAGTATAAAATATCACTACTGAAATCATTTGTATTATGATGGCAAAGAGCAGTTCAACAAAGGGTGGTATTTAACACTTGCATAGGCCTCTGCATGGCTTCTTACAGTTACAGGGTTGATTACAGAACTTTCTCCTAACAGCGGGAGCACTCCCTGAGCGGAGTTCTGCTCAGGACGCTCCAGCAGGTGGGAAGGGGCAGGTAGGTGATTTTTGCCAATTCCCCCCCTCTCCTGTAGCCCCCAACACCACTTCCCATGCTGTTCCAGAGGAACCTCCAACCTTCTGGAGCTGATTTTTGTGCGGGATAGCAGACCACAGAGAGGGGGGATTCTTGTTCCAACCCATAGTGTATTGCTTCATAGCACTTTTCCTGACCTTGGCCAAGAGTTGCATACAGACACAGTATGCAATTCCAAAAACAAATTATGAATCCATATATTTTGTGATGCTCATAGGATTAAATTTTGTACATATCTGCCTTTAATCAGTCAATTATATGTGTATTTTTGCCCCACCTTTGTATTTAAATCCTTACACATCAGCATTCAAAAATAGAATTATTCACCCACTCCAAGCCTGGAAGGAAGACTGTAGTCACAACTTTATAGGGAAATATCCAAAAGACCTGGTGATTAACCTGACACAAGCAGTCCCAACTGCCAGGGCTGACCCTCCCATGAAGCACGATGAGGTGCCTGGCTCAGGCAGTGGTAAGGCAAATTTCATGCTTCCTCTTCCACCAGTTGGACCTGCAGCCGCTGAGTGCCACACTCTCCCCAAATTGTCGCCATGCCTCCCACCGCTGTCCCTAACCCATTGTTGCACATTTTAAATTTATTTTTATTATAAGTTTCAACAAAGTAAAACCATACAAGAGAAAAAAGAAAAAAACTATATATATATAAAACTATAAATCTGAATATATCAATTAAACATAAACTTCAGCAAAGCCAGACCAAATATCCATATATGTATCCATTCAAGAGTGGCATCTATATGCCGTCTGTTCAAATGCTGAAAGTGCTGTTAGGTCCTCAACCCATTGCATTATAGGAGGTGAGCATTTATCCTTCGATTGTTATAACATTAGACTTTTAGCTGTCAAAAGGGCACAGAAAATCCATTTATGTGGACCATGCATTAACTTCCAGGAAGCAGGTAGATAATTTATGAGGGCATGTACATCAGTAAATATTAAAGAGTCTTCCAACAGAAAATTTATTTGTACAGTAATATCTTGGATTACGAGTAACCCGGTGTGCGAGCATTTTGAAAGACGAGCAAAAGTTTTGCAAAAATTTTGACTTGCTAAACGAGCGAGGTCTTGCAAAACGAGCACACCGGGTTACTCGCTGCCGCGTGGAGCCGCCCGGGAGCCGGCGCAGAGCAAGCGGCCGCGCCTGGCCTCCACGGCTCCCTGCCAGGGAGCCGGCAAAGCACTGCCAGCTCCATGGCAGGGAGCTGCGTGGAGGCGCTCCCACCACTCCCTACCTTTTCTTTTCCAGCGGAGGCTCACTGAGGGGAGGCGAGCCGCCCACGCTGCCATACCCGGTCCCATCGCATCCTGAAGCGGCTCCCTTTTCTTTTCCATGCGGCTCCCTTTTCTTTTCCAGCGGCGGCTCTGCTCTCCTCAGCGAGCTGCCCGCGCTGCCATCGGCGGTCCCGTCGCATCCAGAAGTGACGCGACGGGACCGGCGGCGCGGGCAGCTCGCTGCGGAGAGGCGAGCTGCTGCTGGAAAAGCAGCTCCCTTTTCTTCTGCATGTGGCTCCCTTTTCTTTTCCAGCAGCGGCTCGCCACCCCTCAGCGAGCCGCCCGCACCGCCATTGCCAGTCCCGTTGCGTCACTTCCGGGGGGAGACTGTATTATAGCCTCCTCCCAAAGAGAGGCAACTACTGAACATTGCCAAAATATATGATTAAAAGAAGCATTAGCAGTATTACACCTCCAGCAGTTAGCTGACTTAGACAAACCCTTATTAAAGAGACGGTGCAGAGTCCAATAAAGACAAAACAAGAGTTTTTGTTGGATAAGACATACCAAGGAACAATCCATTGCTTAGACTGAATAGGACATTCAAATTCCCTATTACATTCCTGCTTTAGATCCTGTGTATCATATTTATTCACCAATAATAAATATTTGTAAACATGGATTGTGGGTCAATATAACTGGTCAGTCTCAATAAGTGTTTCCAATAGCAGAGGAGACTGTGAAGCTGTAAAAGCTGCAGGGCCAAACCTAGACTCTAACAAATGTTGCCGTTGCAAATATTGCCATTCAGCCATAGCAGGCAAGTTGTATTTGGCACGTAAAGTTGAGAATGACAAAAACCCAGCAGCAGCAGCACCCACTAGTTGATCCAAGGTAAAAATGACAAAAACATCATCAACCTACTAGTTGATCCAAATCCACCACAAAAACATTTTGTTACCAATTTTTAAGTCTGGATTCACCATAAGGTTAATTTAGCATGTGAACATGGATCAAAATGTAATTGACATGATATTATCTACCACACATATCTATCAATGATAATAGTGGGAGGAACCCTTTCAGTTTTAATATGCCAAGAGCCTAATGCCATCCATTTGGAAAGAGGATCTAGACAAGAAGATTCCAGAACTGACCAAGGTGGAAAATCTAACCTAAGTGGAAAAGACCAAAGTTTAGTACAAGTCAGCAAATAGACCTGAGGAAATAAAGCAAGATCCGGAAAGTCAAACCCACCTTCCTTGATGGAAAGCTGCATCATTTTCAAGGATATTCGTGGTGGAGGGGAACCCCAGAAAAAATTGCAAAACAAAGAATTAATTTTTTGAAAATATTTGCCAGGTATAGATAGAGGAATTCCATGTATAACACAAACAATCTGAGGTATAATGTTCATCTTATTTGTATTAACCTTACCCTACAAACAAAACTTTAGTGATGCCCAGCTGTCTGTATCCCATAAGATCTCATTAGTCAATTTGTTCTGGTTTAGCTTAATCATTAGAGATATGTCTCTGGGAACAAGTATTCCAAAATAAGGAATGAAATCTGAGCACCATCAAAACTGGCAATTATCTAATACACTATGTGATATATTGTCGCCAACTGGCATCAATTCAGACTTTGACCGGTTATTGAATAGCCAGAAAATTCACCAGAAGTATTAATCAACTGCATCAACGCTGGAATAGATGCCTGGAATTGTGAAATAAAGAGTAAGAGATCATCCGCATCAAGAATAATTTTGAATTCTAAACAGTTGTGCACAAAGCCATGAATACTACTATTCTATCTAATAGCACAGGCCAGGGGTTCCAAACATAAATCAATTATCAATGGAGAAAGTGGACATCCCTGTCTAGTACCTCTCCCAAGTAAAAAGAAAGCCAAAAAAGACTGTTAGTCATAACTCTAGCTTTAGGGGTTGAATATAAAATTTTCAGGGAAGCTGAAATTACTCCATGCAGAAAAAATGAATTTCCAATAATTTTGTCAAAGGCCTTTTCAGCATCCAAAGAAACAATAGCAGCCTGGTCTGTTCTATCCGAGGTTAAAACCAGGGATGGGGACTCGGACTCTAGGACTCGACTCGTGAGTTGGACTGAGTCCCCCCTTTGACTCGATATTTTTAATGGGACTCGAGACTCGACTCGGGACTCGAGACCAAGGACTCGTGTTCCAAAATCGTGTTCCTCAAATGCAACATGGATAGGTTTTAGGAAGTACAGCAAGTTTATTTTTTAAATCATTTTCCTAAAATGCAACCTTTCAGACATTTTGGGTTTGGCTGCCTCTGCCTGCCTGTTTTGGGGTTCCCTGCCTCCTCTGCCTGTCTGGTTATTTTGGGTTTGTCTGCCTGGTCTGTTCTTGCCAAAATCAGTTGCAGAGTTTTGAAATAAAAAGGCACACTTGTGCCTAGAATTTATTTAAGCCACACATCTGAAATAGTCTTATTTTGTTAGGAAAACCCCCCCATTGATTGTAATAGGGACTCGTGGAGTCAGCTTTGGGAGTGACTCGTGACTCACCATTTTGGACCAAGGACTCTGACTCGGACTCGAGACTCGGGTCCAAAGACTCGTGACTCGACTCGTGACTCGAAACCAAGGACTCTTCAACATCCCTGGTTAAAACTATTAAAACAACAACTAATCTAAGATTATTGGCTCCCTGTCTATGTTTGATAAATCCCACCTGGTCTGGTCAAACCGATGTTGTAATAACTTGTTGCAATCTATTGTCCAAAATTGCAGTTAATATTTTAACATCTACATTAATGAAACAGGTCGATAGTTAGCACAATAAGTGTGATCCTTGCCAGGTTTAGGAATCACTATAATATAAGCATCATTTAAGAATGAAGAAAGGGAGCCCAATTCAAAAATATAATTATAAAGGCAATAAAGTTTTGGAACTAAGAGGCCAGAAAATGTTTTATACCACTCAACTGGAAACCAGAACTGGTGATTTTCTATTGTTAATATCAGTAATTGCTTTCTTAATTTCCTCCATATGCAAAGGAGCCATAAGAAACTGCCTTTGTGACGAATTTATGCATGGAAGGTTAACATGAGGGGGTGGGGAAGCATCCATATCTTGTTCTGATGTTTCACTACCCATACTATACAAACCAGAATAAAATTTTAAAAATGGAAAATGAATACCTGTGGGAGAGGTATGTAGCCTATCATTCTCATCTTTAATAGCTGAAATAACATTACAATGTTTCTGATGTTTAAGATTACGTGCCAAAATCTTACTGGGATTTTCACCATTTTCCTGATGTCTGTCATAAACAGGTTAAAGCAAATTCTGCCTGCTGTGAAAGGATATTATTCAACTCATATTTAACTTTCTTCAGTTCCTGATAAATTTGTGCATTATAACAGTGGCTTCACCACAGATCTGTGTAATGGCATTTATACGTGTTGTTCTTCATCACTGGGAGAGAGAGAAAGTAGAATTGCCTGAAATGAACTAAAGTTGAACTCTCTGTTCCTGCTGAGTTAGTTAGTGAAGAAAGAACTTTCTTTTGGGAACTGAGATCATTCTGTTCCCCCCCTATCAACCACAACACAGTACAATTATTATTTTTGTTACTGCCCTACAGCCATCTCACACTGACCATATTCCACAGAGCAGTGCTGGGGAACAAATGTGTGGCCCTCCAGATGTTGCTGGGCTGCAACTCCTATCAACCCTAGCCAGCATAGCCAATAGTGGGAGTTTTGCAGTCCAACAACTTTGGGGGGGGGAACATTCCCCATTCCTGCCATAGAGGAATGTGAGGGCTAGTCCAAACCAGACCCATTTGAGTTCCAACTCTGGGTAATCTAAAGCTAGCCATACTTAAGCATACATACTTGCAGCTGTCTCCAAGCTGCATCAATCCCTATGGGAGCAGATGAGACTCCCTTATTGCCCTATGAGATTTGTAAGGGTACTTACCAGCATTTCCCCTTTCTTTGCCTTCCTTGATTACCTTCAAGGTTAGACCATACCTAGCCATAAGTGGTGCCCCAAAGCACTTTGCCCTTTCCATGCCCTTCCATCATCATCATTATTATTATTATTTGGTCTGTTCATCTAGGCTAAGAGGCCCACAAGCCCATCTGTCAATCCTATATTGTTCCTTAGCCACAGACTAGCTCAGCCTTCCCCAACCTGGTGCTCTCCAGATGTTTTGGAGTACAACTCCCAGCACTGGCCACGTTGTGGAGTACAACTCCAGCACTAGCTTGAGGAAGGATTGGGGAAGGTGTCAGGCCCGGCTTCCTCAAGACACCAGCAACCAAACCTGCGTTAAAGAAACAGCAAGGTCCTTTATATCAGCAGGGCAAAAACACATGCACCCCACAAGAGTCCACGGATCAGAGTTCTTAGTGAGCCCAAGTTCAAATAAACTCAGATAACCCAAACAGGAGCCAGAAACAGCGTCTTAAAAGTCCAGCAGTATATTCCAAGACAGGGTCCAAAGAAATAGGATTCAAGGCATGCATTAGTTCAGGGTTCAGGACTAGTCCAAGCGAAGAAGTGTCTGTTACCAACAACATTGTACTCACAAACCTCTTTTGCCTCTGCACCTGCTTTTAGGCGGGAGTGGGGTTACTAGAGTTCCTCGCTTGTCAATCTAGCCCAGTGCTTCTCAAATAGTGGGGCGGGCCCCCCTGGGGGGGGCGCGAGGCTCCGTAAAGGGGGGCTCGCCTGATTGGCCAAACCCGCCCGTGACTTTTAGACCCTTTAAATCTTTTCTGCTACAGTTAATAAAGCTATTCTTTGTTGTAAATTGATCCACATTTCTTTCTTTTTTTATTCTCTTATATGTTAATAAGGATACAGTGTTATGCAGAGGTGTATTTATAACAATTTTATAGACAAATGATACTATTTACAGTCGCGCGGGGGGCGCGAAATGTTTTCTTCTTCCTAGGGGGGGCATGACAGAAAATAATTGAGAAGCACTGATCTAGCCCTATGAGAACATCTAGCCTGGCGTCGAGAACTCCGTCTAACTGGGTGTCATTGCTCCTGCCTTTTCAGCTGTCAACATTGCCTAGAACAGGGGTCCCCAACCCCCGGTCCACGGACTGGTACCGGTCCGTGGCCTGTTAAGAACTGGGCCGCACGGCACCTGGCCACTGTGCCGCACGGCCAAACGAAAATGCTTGTTGGGAGGCGAGCAGGCGGACAAGCAGCAGGGGGTGCCCGCTGGAACCCACGAGCACCCCGAGAGCCAGGTGGGGCACCCGAGGCACGTCCCAGCAGCGCGGTGGCACAGCAGCCAGCTGCCCGCCAGGACACACCACGAGCAGCCCACCCGGCTCCTGGGGCGCCCGTGAGCTCCGGCGAGCACCCCCCTGCTGGTCGTCCCTCCGCTCGCCTCCCAACAAGCATCTTCGTAAGGCCGGAAGTGACACGACAGGAGACCCGTCGCATCACATCCTGGTTCTCCGACGGGGCCCGCCCGGACCGCACAGCAGGAGGTGAGCGGTGGGCAACAGCCCCCCGGTCTGTGGAAAAATTTATTCCACGGAACCCGGTGCCAGAAAGGTATCAATATATGTGATAGGGACCTCTGGCCTAGAGGACTGCCTTGGGTGTGCCTTTTCCCCGGCTGAGTCTGCCTCTGGACTGCTTATCAAAGAACGTTCCCCTGGCTGTGGTGGCTCAGGCACTTTTTTCCAGGCTAGCTCTAGCTGTAGTTGAAAAGAAGTAGCTGCCTCTTCTGCGAAACCAGGCAGAGATGAATTCCCAGCACCCTGATATTCCATACCTCGGCTATTCACTAAATCAGAATTATTCTATCTCTAAAAAGATTGTTCCTCTGAGACCATGACATCGGTGGAAAGCATGACAAAAGGCTGTGGAAGGCTAGCTGATTCTGAATTAACATAAAAGCTCTGCTGGAACAGACCCAAAAGTCCATCTTAGGAAATAACCCAATATTGCCAACTCTGACTTGCAGCAGCTCTCCAGGGTCTAAGGCAGATGTCTTTCACATAACCTGACCCTTTTAACTGGAAATGCCAATCATTGATCCTTGGATTTCTGCATGCAATGTGAATGCACTACTGATCTATGGGCCCTCCCCTTCTGAACATAGGTGATCCAAACAAAATAGTCTATAACACCCCACATTCCTCCCTATCCTTACAAGTAGTGTGATTTATATCAACAGTAACATATATCTCTTTGGTAGATGATACATATATTCTGAAATCTTTCCATCTCGTTTCCGTATGAAGTCTGTCCAACCAATGACAGAGAAGCTATTTATCTGAATGTAAATTATTGACCTTATGTACCACTGCATTTATTTATTTATTATATTTTTGAATCACCCATCTGGCCAGTCATCCGGCCACTCTGAGCGAATTTAATTTCTTTTGCTTCTGTTTAGAATGTCATCCAATCCATCCTGCTCAGTTTTAAATGTGTTTGCTATACTTTTTGAATTGGGCCAGGATCCAAGGACCTATTTTAAGTATACCTAAAGGCTTCCATGCAAAAGTGGTATTTTCACATTATTCTGTATTATTCTTTTCAATTAGTGTATCTCCCAAGCCATATAACAAACAACTTCTAAATTCACCCGAATCTCAAAATGGGTAGGTCACGCAGGGTGTTACTGTGTGGAGGGAAGGGGAGAAATGGGACTTCAGTATTCTTTATGGAACATTTGCAGTGCCCTTTTAGACATGCAGTAATAGTCATGTAGTTCTTGGTGTATCCCAACATTGGCGTACTTTTCAAATTTTATCAATGTATGCCTACTTCACTCCTCAAGGCCACGTAAAAGAAATTACTGAATTAAAAGGCACTTGACAAATTCTACTGGTTTTCTCCAGCTTCAAAGTTTGCCTTTCAGCACTGCCCTTTGTCTTCTCTTCTCTTTAATCTGCCCCTTAACCATCTTGCACAACATACACAGATATGGATTTCAGATTGCTTATATTGCCGTATCAAGTACTTTGCTAAAATCCAGATAAATAAGATACACTGCATTTCACTTGTACAAAAAGCCAGTCATCTTCTTAAAAGAAACATAATATTAATTGTCACACTATTTCATATCTTATTCTTTCCACTTAATGTTTGTTCTAGAGTCATACTAGGCACTGATCTTATGACAAGGGTCTGTAACTATCTGCATCATTTTTATCTTGTTAGTGATGCTTGTGTTTCATAGCATTAACAATCCGTTCCCATATGTATTTGTTTATAAGCAAGTTCCAGTGAGTTCAATGGGGCTTATTTCCAAGTAGCTGTGGATTGGATTGCCGCTTGTTTGATTCCTTCGGAAACTGCCTAAGCAGCAGCAAACTGAACTGCAAGAATAAACACATCTGGCATAGCTTGTGACCAAAGTAGATGCTGTCATTTTTCTGGCATCTGTGCTGTAATGGTACACGCTGAATTCCATGCAGATGGCAAAGCCTTCAAAAAAACAAAGATAGTGTGGTTCTCATTGCAGATAAACAGGCTGGAGAAATGACATCCTTTCGTGGGAATTCAATTAAAATGAGCCCATGATCTTACTATTTCAGATCTCAACCAAAAGAATGATTGAAAGGATTATTTACAGTTTCATTTACTAATGAAATTTTTATTCTCCACACCCCAAATCTGGGGGATTAACACAGGGCTTTACTTTTTTTTTAAAGTAAAAATTGCAAACTTCATACAGCCATGAAATCTGCATACGTCCCTGTCAAAAAAAAAACCCTGCTTAGCCCTGCCAAAAGGCCTGCTTTAAAAGAAACCCTTAGTTTTGACAGCTGGTCAAAACTACCTGCTCCCGTAAATGGAGTGGGCTTCCCTTTTCCACTTTCCCAAGCACCTAGAGGCTTTGGAAACAGTAGAAAAGGTGGAGGACACTGAGAACTGTCTGGTCCAAACTTAAGACCTAGAGGATCTCACTGAGAAGGGGGTGATCTACGTGCCACGCCCCTTTTACAAGCAAAGATATTCTCATGGCTTGGCTTTGCGCTTGACAGCTCACCATTTGACAGGTGTCAAACGAAAGGAAAGTAACATATTTGAAGCCAGGCTTTGTCAATGTCCCTGGATGTTGCCTGCTTTGACAGCAGGCACTTACCAGGACATTGACCAGGCAAAGTTTTACATTTTGGGCAGTCAGAGTTACCGTACATACTTGCGCACCTCCAAAATACTGACAAAAATAAATACATAAAAAGAAATTAATGAAAACATTTGTACACATTTCTGAAACAAAAAACCAAAAAATATATACATGGCGAACCAGTGATGGACATTCCATTGTGCTGCTTAGGCACTTTGGAGGGGCTGTCACTGGCTGTCACTTCAGTCATCGTAAAAGGTAATCGGGGGGGGGAGTCACGGTGACTGCAAAAGGGGTCGCAATTGGAGCAGGGGAGAGTGAGTCAGTGACGGTCTCTCCAAAGTGCCGCTTGGGCACTTCGTGGAGCAGCTTTCACTGGCAGTAGCCCAGGCAAGCCTGGCAAGAGTGGTAAGTAGTTTTTGCCACTCTTCCCAAGCAGCTCACTCGCCACTTCCCACAGCCCATGATGGGGTTGGTCACATGGGTTTGGATGATACAATAATCCACTGTGGGTTCAACGACCCCTCAAATAAGCCATGGGTTGTCAGGGTGGCTTGTTGGGGAAAAACAAGCCACCCTGCAGGAAGCAGTCCAGGTTTGCATGATGCAACTACACACCTTGGCTAGTTACCCATGATGGGTTGTCGTGTCGTGCAAACCCAGTTATTGTCTAATAAATTAATTAAATGCAGAGAAATTAACTGATAAGATATTTGAAGAAATCTTGCAGTATCTCAATATATGTGATAATTTGATCACCATGGACCAAGCACATATTGTTGTGAAAAATAATTTTTAAATGCATTGCCTGAAGCCAAAGATGCAGGAGTTCAAAACTATTCCTTCTGTGTTGAACATTTTCCTGTGCAGGAAATAGTTGTGAGTGCCTGTTATAGTAGGAAATAGTTCTGACTCTCCTGCAGAAGGGAGACAGGATCAAGAAAGAGGCAGATGTTTGAATGTCACATATGGAACTATGAAACTGTCAGTAGCTAGCAGGAGAAAATGCCTACTTCTTTTTAAGTGCAGTTAAAAATGTGTACTTATTCACTGCCACAATTGGGGAAAGCATCTCCCAGATGTTTGCAATCTGGCATGGCTTGTAGGCCAATTGGCTGTGATGTTCAGCCAATCTTTCAGTCTTTCCCAAATTACTTTGGGTGCCTACTGTTGCCTGGTGGGACAATTAAGCATCTGATGTCATTGGCTAAGCATAAAGTACTGAAAGATGAAACACACAGCAGGGCTGTCAGAGGCTCTGCGGCTTAAACTAGGAACATCAGTATCTTGGGTTGTTGTGTCTTCAGGCAGCAGAAGGCAAGATCAGAAGGTAGGAACTATATCACCTTAAACACAAAGGCCTTTAAACCAGGTGACACATGCAGAAGCATTCCAGGCCCCTCTGGCACAGGGAAGAACTGAGAGAGAATATATGCAGAAGGTTAAATCACTGGATATATTGCAAAGTCTTATGTAAAGAATAGATGCTCTGAAACAGGAGCAAGGGAAGCAAATAAGGAACATCACTGCAGTCTGACTGGCTTGGAAGTTGGAAGAATACTAGCACCACCAGCCTAGCACTGTGCAAGCTGCAGGCAACCCACAAAATAATGTCTTCTGCTATAGCAAGAATCACAAGAGTAGACTGAAGCAGCATAGCACCAGTCACCATAGCAGCACTCATATTATACACAGGTTTGATACAGTTAGTGAACTGGTTCCACTAATAAGCCATGGTGGGTTGTGGCACCTGTGGGCGCCAGGTTGCCGATCCAAGCCCACACCACAGCAGCTTCTCATTACATGTGCACCCAGCAAGGGTGGCTTGTTGGGGTAGTTGATAAGCAACCCAGAATCAACGGGCTGTTTTAGGGTTCATGGTGGCTTGCCAACCACCCCTACCCACCCTCACCAGATTTACACATAACGAGAAGCTACAGCCACAACAGCTGCCCCCACCACACCCGAATATTTAAAATGGCGGCCACTGCCACAACAAAAAGCCCCACAGGGAAATTCACCCATGTTGGCTTCTTTTTACATGCAAACCAGGCCAGTCTGCCCATGAGGCTTTGGGCAACCAGGCATCCATAGACTCATGGTCATGGGGCCTTATCTGAGGCTCTTAAGCAGGTCTATAGATTGAAGACAGGAGAAAATGAAACAGTACCCTTATATACCCACCAAAAGTTCACTTGTTATCAGTCAATATAAGTTTGGGGTTCATATTACAGATGCAGAAAATGCAAAAACTAATGGAAGCATCGTTCATGAAAATAGCCAAAGTGATTAAGGGTTATGTTTAATCCAAATTAAACAAGGAAAAAAACAACAGAAGGTTATCAGTATATAATTTATTTTTATTTTAAACAATAGGTAAGTACTGGATATGGAAACACTTGGCTCCACTTACCTCTCAATTTTGTTTCACTTTTTACAACCGTTGTTAATAAAGTATGGCTATAAGTACCTTTAAAATTTGATAACATTATAGTATTCTTTTATCTTGCAATGATTTTATAAACAAACAAAAAAAGACACCTCAAAATACACAGCTGCCTTTGAAAATCAGCACAAGTTTCAAAGACCAAATAAGCCTATTCAACAGCTGAATATAAGCATCTATTCTCCCCCCACCCCAGTGTCTACTGAGAAAGTTCTGTGAACTCATCATGAATACTTCCTCCACACAAAATAACACAGCTGTATTCATTTATAAAACAAAAACAGCACTGTAGGAAAATATGCTGCTCTTCATTCTGGTGAGTTATCAGTCCAACAAAAGGGTAATGTAAAAAATGGAAGGCATGGAAAGGTCAAACACTTCTTGAATTAATTCTCTAGCACTTATATGGGGAAAACTAAACTTTACCGCAATGTCTTTATCATCACTGCAAATTAACAATGACAACAGCAGCAATGTGACAGTTTCCTGAGTGAGCCTAGGCCCTGATGTGGGAACCAGTTAAACAGCCAAGGCAAACTTTAAGATTATTAAGCAAACATAAGAATGTCAACTGCCAGTGAAACACACGATCAGTCAAGGTGTGTGTGTGCACAACCTTTTTTTCCTTTGTAAAGACACAACTTTTTGTCATCTTGTGATATCCTGTGCATTCCTGTTTTGTTAATGGTTTAACACATGCCCATGTTATAAATACAGGTGCACATACAGGTGCACATACAGGTGCACAACATCTTCATAAACTCATCGAAAAAATCTGGATAAGAGAAGAGATCCCAGAAGACTTCAGGGGTGCCATAATTATCACCCTCTTTAAGAAGGATGATAGAACAGACTGTGGAAACTATCGGGGTATTTCCCTCTTAGCTACCGCTGGTAAAATATTTGCTAGGATTCTCGCAAACCGCCTTCTATTTCAGAAGAGATCCTCCCTGAATCTCAATATGGTTTCCGCCCCTCTAGAGGGACAGTAGACATGATTTTTACTGCACGTCAGCTCCAAGAAAAATGCCAGGAGCAAAATCAACCCCTTTATATGGCATTTATCGATTTGGCTAAGGCCTTTGATACTGTAGACCGAACAACTCTCTGGACTATCCTTATGAAAATTGGATGCCCCAATAAATTTGTGAATATCTTGCGACTTCTCCATGACAACATGACAGCAACGGTATTGGACAACAACGGCTCTCATGGTGCTCCATTTAAAGTGGGATCAGGTGTTAAACAGGGATGTGTTATCGCCCCAACATTATTTGCTATTTTCATCGCCATGATTTTACATCTTGTCAAGGGGAAACTTCCCACTGGTGTGGGAATTATATATCGAACAGATGGAAAGCTTTTTAATCTCAGCAGGCAGAAAGCAAAAAGTAAGGTAATTACAACCTCCGTTGTGGAACTTCAGTATGCTGATGATAATGTGGTCTCCGCACATTCAGAGGATGATCTCCAAACTATCCTAAATGCTTTTGCAGAAGCATACGAAAAACTTGGTCTCTCACATTAAAAAAAACCAAAGTGCTTCATCAGCAAGTCCTTCATCAGCAAGTGCAAGTTAACCCTTTGGTGATGCCATCTATCCAGCTTGGCAGGGCAATACTGGAAAATGTCGATCATTTTCTCTATCTTGGCAGCTATCTCTCTGTTACAGCCAACATTGACACTGAAATCCAGCATCGTTTGAGCTCCGCAAGTGCCGCATTTTCTCGAATGAAACATAGAGTGTTCGAGGATCGGGATATTTGTAAGAAGACCAAAACACTGGTTTATGAAGCCATTGTATTACCAACTTTATTGTATGCCTGCGAAACATGGACTATCTATAAGCGTCATTTCCACCTCCTTGAAAGATTTCATCAACGTTGCCTCCGGAAAATCCTGCGAATTACTTGGGAAGATAGGCGAACAAATGTCAGTGTACTGGAAGAAGCAAAGACTACTAGCATTGAAAAAATGATCCTTCAACGCCAACTTCAATGGACCGGTCATGTTGTTCGAATGTCTGACTGCTGTCTCCCAAAGCAGTTACTTTATTCCCAACTCAAGGATGGAAAGCGGAATATCAGTGGTCAATATAAGAGGTTTAAAGATGTTCATAAGGCTAATCTAAAAAAATGCAATATAAACATCGAAAACTGGGAAGCTCTGGCCCATGAACGATCTAACTGGAGGTTGGCCTTTCACAAAGGTTCCATGGACTTTGAAGAAGCCCGAGTGCAAGGTGAAAGGGAGAAACGTGCTAAGCGAAAAGCATGTCAAATGAATCCTTTACAGGACCATCTTCCATCTGGTAACCTGTGTCTTCACTGTGGGAAGCTGTGTGGATCTAGAATTGGCCTCCATAGTCACTTACGGACCCATCGCTAGAGTCTACACAATATTTTTCTTTAGAATTTCCTCCTTTTAAAATTTTTTTTGTAATTTTTTTATCCTGGAAGACAATCTTACTCGGTCACGAGTGATCGCCTACAGTACAACAACATGCTGGGAAGACATGGATACATGGCAGGTATAGGTACGCCCCCACCCTTAATGTCCTGTTTCAGTGGACCTTTCAGATCTGGGGAAAGAAGGGAAGGCCTGCCACACAGATTGAGTTACCAGATATCAGGGTTTGACCTAGAGCTTCATGGAATGAAGCCACACATCTGGCCCAGATTAATCATTGGGATGTCAGCCTGGGTCAGGCAACCACACTGAACAGCTTTTCTCTTAAGCCATCTGAGCATGCCTGTCAGTAGAATGGGCGAAAGAGCCACTGGAAAGCATATGCAAAAGGAGGTCTAGCAGTAGTGGTGGCAGCATGTAGGAGCCATGTCGGGCAAGTTTGGTCCAAGAAACAGTGCTAATATTAACCTTTAAAGCCCTAAACAATATGGGGCCAGGTTACCTTGAAGATCTTCTTCTCCCATATATTCCTACCCTGACCTTTATCTTCTAAGCTTCTTCTCCGGGTGCTCCCACCAAATGTATGCTTGTGTTCAACTTAACTGAAGCTTAAGTAAGCAATCATTTTGAAGACAGCTCTGGTGCTCCTACTGCATTTTAAATTGCAGATTTAACAAAGCTTCAAAACTGCAAGAGAAACGAGTTGTACATTGAAAGGGTGGAAGTGACAAGTTGCAAATCATCAGGGGAACTCTAAATTGAGGGACTGCCTTTCAAATGTCCTTGGTATCAGTCTGTGAAATTAGTTAAAATAGCATCAGATACCGTCTGAAAATTAATTATCTAATTCTTGAGCTAATTATGCATCTATAATTGCAGGTTCATTAGAAGCATAAACGTTAGAAAGCCATTACCTTATAATAGAGACTTCACATTAAGGTAGCTTAATTTCACCAGAGTTTCTGTTGCAGCTTCTTTTTATCTAGGGCCTACAACTCAACGTCATCTAGCACCACCTCCCAAGACCTGGCTACCAAGTAGGAACAAAGCCAAGTAGGAACATAAAACAGTGCCTCCAATCCTATCTCAGCCAGGTATTTCAGAAGGATACTATGGTACTCCAGAGGCATTTGGAATTGTATTAAAAAGCCCGAGAGCCCAGCAGAACAACAGGGATACATCTGTGGTTCATGCTGGCTCAGCTTGTCTGAGTGTGGAAAGCTAAGCAGGGTCAGGCCTGGTTATTACTTGGATGGGAGACCCCTCCTCTAGTTTCCTGCATTGAGCAGGGGGTTGGCCTCAATGGCCTTTCAACTCTATGATCTATGAATCTCTGCTGTCCAATTTCCAATACAGGTCATCCAGCAATGTGCCAATGCTGTTTCACTACAAATCTAGGTTTGAACTCAGATTGGAAAGGAGCCAAATAACCAGTTTCCACCAAGACAATCTGGGTTTCAGTTTTCAGCCACACACTTGAACACATTACTTGAAAATGACAAACTGAAGACTGAGCAGTAATTATTCAGGATAGCGAGATGCAATTACATTTTAAAAAAAGAAGAAGTCTTACAACCATTTCCTTCAATACAGCTGGAACAGTACCTTCCCTCAGGGAAGCATTTACAACCTCAACCACCCAAAGGATCAATCCACCTCTAGCTGCCTTGATGACCTATGCAGAAACTGAAGACTGTGAGGAACAGACTTCCACTGGCCCCTCATCTGGGGCCAGGGAGAAGATTTGCGAGTGGGGGAAGAGAGAGGAGTCAGGTAACAGGTCAGGTTGGTCACAGATACTGAGCCAATGGCTCAACTAGGGTGGAGACACAGGAAAGGGCTTATTTGGGCCCTGCTCGCTTGTTTATCGGGCAGGTGGGGGAGATTCTACTAAGCGATAGCTTGTCTCTCTCTGTGGCGGGAAGTGCGGGATCAGGCAGTATGGCTTAGGCTTATGGTGATCATCCAGTGGCACCTTTCAAGGTGACTGACGTTTACCCAAGCCTGCCCTCGCTAATGCCCTGAGGCTTGGCAGGAGGGAGATTGAGACGTCTTTGGGATTTTGCCTTTCTCGCCTACATTGGGTGCCTGGAGGCGTCAAAGTAAGGCGACGATGGTAAAGCCCTCCAGCTCCATATGGAGGGCAACTGGCCGGTGGCGGACCAACCCGCCTCCGGTGTGGTTAGGATGTATTCGCCAAAATATTGGTTTTTTCCCAGCCAATGGCCGGGCTAGGTTAGTACTGCACTTCACCCTTCACAGATCTTCAATTCAATAAATGTGGCCCTGATTTGAAACCATATACTCTGTGTCTGACTCTTCTTTATCTCACCCATACACTCACAACAGACTTCCACTGGCCCCTCATCTGGGGCCAGGGAGAAGATTTGCGAGTGGGGGAAGAGAGAGGAGTCAAGTAACAGGTCAGGTTGGTCACAGATACTGAGCCAATGGCTCAACTAGGGCGGAGACACAGGAAAGGGCTTATTTAGGCACCTGGGTTCCCACCCACGGTCTCTTTTGCTGCTGTTTTCCGGCTCCCTCCCATCCCACCCTGTTAGCAGTGTAGGCTCCTCTGGTCGCCCATTAACGGGGGCCGAGTAGGAATTTTGGCTCATTATCTCAATTGGCCAGGGCAATGGGCAGGTTTCGCCTACTCTACACTGTGAATCAAGGTAGGGAAATTTTTGAATTCGATCTTGATCCCACCAGGGGGATCATAGCTAAATTGGTCGCATTTGCAGGAAGTGCGGGATTAGGCAGTATGGCTTAGGCTTATGGTGATCATCCAGTGGCACCTTTCAAGGTGACTGACGTTTACCCAAGGCTGCCCTCGCTAATGCCCTGAGGCTTGGCAGGAGGGAGATTGGGACGTCTTTGAGGTTTTGCCTTTCTCGCCTACACTGGGTGCCTGGAGGCGTCAAAGTAAGGCGACAATGGTAAAGCCCTCCAGCTCCACATGGAGGGCAACTGGCCGGGGGCGGACCAACCCGCCTCCGGTGCGGTTAGAATGTATTCGCCAAAATATTGGTTTTTTCCCGGCCAATGGCCGGGCTAGGTTAGTACCGCACTTCACCCTTCACAGATCTTCAATTCAATAAATGTGGCCCTGATTTGAAACCATATACTCTATGTCTGACTCTTCTTTATCTCACCCATACACTCGCAACCAAATCAAGAGAAAACATAGCTCCACATCCTATTTTCTTCAACCTCATTTAGGTACTTATGTATACAGTTTTGTTCCTTCCTAAACAAGAGAGCTTGAATTAACACCTAACACCAAAAGTGATTTGATTCAGTTTCTTGCCTCTCCCTCCCCACAAAAGAAGTTACTGCCAACTATGCTGAACTCAGTTGTTTTAGTAACTGGAACAAGAATATATCTGCAAGAAAAACAAGTACTCAATCACCTAGAGAATAGGCTAAGGGTGGAGGACAGAGCGCTGGTTTCATTTTATTAAAGTGAACCATTATCGCTATCAGCTGAGCTACTGCAACATCACAGATGCTTTCATAATGTTCATGGACAGGGAGATTTTAAATTAATTCACAGCAATCTGGGCTAAATTCTTATGCCATTGCAACCCTGCACAAAAGAATGAAATGAATCAAATTGTGCTGAATGAAATGAACTGGACTTAATGTGCACATAAGTGGGTGTAGGACTGCAGATTAATTTAAATCAAGAAAGCTGGGAAGCTCAATGAATCCTCAGCACATAGTAATACCCTTTGCGCATAGGCAAGGAGGTTTTTTTGAGGCAAAGCTTTCAGGACTCTTTTTAGAAATGCTCTGACTATTCCATTACTTGTAAAAGTAAAATTTGCCAGATAAACTAGTGCATTATATAGGAAACATCTGGCCTTTCATATTAAAATAGGAGGCATTGCTAATTACTTTTGCCATGCTACCTGCTTAAAATCAGGCTGACATGTTATTTATGGAACATCTGGTAATATCTCATCAGGCTTCTGTTCTGTGCTACCATTTCTCTCAAAATATGACTCAAGTAAACATCGCCACAGACTGTGTACAGAAAGCAAGAACAACCTCTCTTTGCCTTTAGGGTGGGAACCTCTCACCTTATTTACTTACTTCACACCCAAAAAAAGATACAGTTTGTTATTACTGCTAGAGCATGTAGGTGGAAATACCCATACACAGGTGAAGTTTACATCCTTTCCTCTTTAAGGAGGATCTCATCAGCATATCTGAAAGGTTGAATAAAATAAATGTAAAAATCCACCATTTAGAGAACCTAAAAGGAAGTTAGTACAGGTGCTTTTAGAGTCTAAAATGCATTCTTTGTAGAACACTGAAAAAACATCAGGATCAATAATTTCATCTAGATCTGAAATTCGCAAGATACATGATCTACGATCCTCTTATTGCTTTTTGTTGTTCAGAAGGTACAGATGCTCAGTATCTGTGTCAGGTCGATGGCATATTTTTTATGGCATCAGATAGTGTAATAAAAGACTGCACGATCACACTGCACGATCACACTAGGATTCCTCCTAAGAAGGGTGAACATAGAGATACTGCATGGAATAAGTAACCGGGTAGGCATAATAACCCAATTTCCATTTTCTTAAAAGTGAGATGGAAAATTACTTTAAAACTTAACTTAAAACATCTTAGTGACTTCTACTCTGTAATAACACTTGGTACTTTTAAAAAATACAATGTTAATGGCAATTTCACCTCAAAACTATCTTAAGTCAGTCGCAGTCATAGATATGCACAGTCATAGGTGTGCATAGATGGATCCAGAATTTCATCCAGAATGCAGACCTGCTCCTTCTGGGAGACACTCATTTCCATCTAGTGCAGACTATCCTGCCTCTCCCAGAGTGCACCGGCTGCCAATAACCGACATTTTTATCTGAAGTTTCAGCTCATATTAACATAGTATTTCATTGTAATAGGCAGCCCTGTCATGCTTAATATTGTTACCACCTATTTTATTTTCCATACCTCTCTAGAACCAATCCTAGTCTCACAGGGACTTACATGAAGTATTCTTGGAGATATATATATATATATATATATATATTTAAGATTTCATTGTACTAACATTATAGTACAAAAACAACTGTTTGAAAAGCAGCAGCACCTCACAAGCAGGGTACTAGTTTGAGACTCAACAACTCAAAAGACATTCTGATTGCTATTTCATGCTGTTTCAAGTTAGTGGTTGCCCTTGGATACATAATTCCCTTTGACCATAGCTTCCTTACCAGAGAACCAGGCACAAGAAACTACTGTTCATTGAGATTTATGGTAAGGAGATGTTACACAGGAGTTAGGTATTAACAGTACTTAATTATTAATATGGAGCAAGTATCATGCATGTGGGCCACAAGTACAGGCCTGAATGCAGAAAGCAAATACTTTACTAGTCAGAGAGCAAATAAATGCTGTACAATCAACTGAATCAAGTTGTAAAGCCTTTTCTACATGACACCACTTCATGCTGCAGGTTCTCAGTGAAAAACATGCCCTGCACAGAGAATATATATATACGGTAGTATGTCAATGAGAAGGTTAGGCTGAACCTTTTCGCCATTACATGCAAATTTTCTGTTGACATTTTAAAGGTAGAGAAAAGTTACTCTGTTTCTGCCAATTTTTAAGTGCTCCCCAATGCATATTAAGGTTGTTAATATGTCACTCCCTAAAATAAGTCTCTAATAATGCTATCTCTTAAATTACAGTAATACTGAGAAAGTGACACTAGTTCCATGGTCACTGGCGCAGTTTTAATCATACATACATGGATAGTGCTGATGAATTTATTCATGTAAGTATCTTATGTCTCATGATCAGTTTTCCATTTTGATTATGAATAGTAATTTGGGCTGAAAAACTACAGCTTGAATATGCATTTAATTTATATGTTAATTTGCCAGGGTGAATGTTCTTTAAATAAAATATAATGAAACTGGAATTAAGATGTACATGCCTTCAACTTTTACTGCTGAAGTAAATGGAAACACTGCTTTAGAATTCAGTAAGGCAGCCATCTGCTGTACAGACAAGCACCTTACTGTCACGTTGAGTAATGCTGCAGAATTTCTCCTTTAAATGAAACCGTAATTTCTGTGGTCAGACATGCAAAATGGTCTGACCACATGGCAATAAAAATAGCAAGATGGAAACATCTCTCACTGTCACCAGAGAACCAGGACACAGATACCTTATGGCAAAAACGATCAGCAATTTAACCTGCAACTCATTCTTCTATTTCCAGCTTTCTTAGCATTGCTCTATCACTGGGTCATCACACAGGCTTCAGCTAGCAAATTTAGCCCTCGTCTCCTTCTGCCTTCTAGAGAGGGAACAGAAGGAAGTCTGTTGTAAAACACATTGTTGCTGCTTAAAAAAAAAGAAAAGAAATCAGTGAAGCAAGAGGGAGTAATATAAGTACAAGGCTTTAAATGAAACAAATCTCCCACAACTTCTCTTCCATTTATCTTCCAGTGGTTGGGAAGTGTAATTAAAATCATTTTTTAACAATCATAGTCCAAGCCTGAAGAGCTGTACCTGCAGCTTTCACATTTGATTTTCAAGTCTGTCCAGCATAACTGTAATTTTGAAAAAGAAATTTGGAGCAGCAAGCAAGGCAAGTTTGACTTATAATCAATCATTTTCGACATTTGCAAACAATGGCAACCTAAATCTATCTAAACTGACACACACACCCCTATATCAGTGAAGGCCTACATAATTTTAGCATGGTTAATAGCTTGGGTAATATCACTCACCTGCTACTAATGCAGAAAGCGACATGTGCTCTGATCAGAACTGTCAAACTTAGAATAAATCTCCTGGTGATAGAAGCTTACTTGCACATGAGCTTAGCTTTTTATGTTGCCTAGGAGTGGATATATCCTATTGCAAAACTTTCCCACTTTCCCTTCTAAAGTTCTATTCTGAGTAGTTTCCAAAAGAAACGAATGATCTAGAACTGAGATGGGGAACCTGGTTTCCCATGCAGTCTACAGAGCCTCCTTGGAGCCCTGCAGGGAGTAGGGCTTGACCTCCAATCCCTGCCTTCTGGAGGGTTCCCACTGCTACCTCTGATCTGTTATCAGAGATAGCAGTGGGAATTCCCTTGCATGCTGCTAGGGTGAGCAAGGCACAGGGGAATCTCAGCTCTCATCTCCGATCACAGTTTGGAGATAACAGTGAGGATGCAGGCAGTGAGGGACTCAACCAGCACAGGGAAGGGCTGCTCCTCCCAGTACTAGCTGAGTCCATTCGCACATGCACCATGTGAATCAGGGGACTCACCCATGCTGTGCCTTCCCCCAGGGGAGGACATGGCACAGGCAAAGCAGCCCTAACCAAGGCAGCAACTAGAGCACTCCTCCTCAGTCTTATTCAACTCTAGTTCTGGTAGTTTGAATAACAAAGTCCCCCACCACATTACATATGTTAATTTGCTCACCACTGAAATGAACACCCAACAGGGCTTTGTGAATGGTAACTGTTAAGGTAATTATCACTGTCTGTACTTTCTGCATTTCAATTCTCTCTTACAACACAGTTTACATCTCCCTGTTCCCCCAGCATGTGTATATACATCTGCCAATTTGAGGTTAATATTTCATCCATCTGATGAAGTAGATGGTGTCTATGAAAACTTATACCAGAACAAATTTATTAGTCTTTAAGGCACCACAAGACTCTTTGTTGTTTTCAGTAGGGATTGTATTTCTAAATGTTGCAGGAGACAGTACAATAAAGGCTGAACAATGGTACTTATGGTGTTGCAGGACTTAGAGCCCATTTTCATATATATATATATATATATATATATATATATATATATTAAAAGAGAGCTATATTATTTGCATGTAAATTGCTAGCCTTTCACTATGGCTCACTGGCCACATTTGGATGATCAAATCCCAGCTTAATAAACTAAAATAGGCACAGGTTTCATGCCCCCACATGCAGCCCCTTTGCTGCCACTTCACTCCTCCCTTGATGCAGGTGGCAAGACAAACCAGGAAGCTGCAAATAACCACAACTTCCCATTACATCTGAACTGGGAACTATGGTTAATGGTTTCCAAACAAGCCAGAATTTGGAAGCCAACTGTAAATCATGGTTTAAAATGACACCAAAAAGGGCTGCATTTGGGTGCATGAAGCTCATGCATATCCTGGGTTATTCAGTCGGAACCCAAGAACAAACTGCTGAGTTGTTTAGATCCTAAACAAGCCAGCAGTCTGGGGACGCACATCACACTCCACAATCTACAAAGGAGCCCACTGTGGGTTGGAAGTAAAAGTGGAAGAAGTGGGCATGCTGCAGGTAACATACCTGCTCATGCATAACAACCCATTCATTTATGGTTTGGGAGCATAAACGTAAATAGTGACAAATCTTGGCCATATTTGCTGAATGGCCACATTCAAATGTAACAATAGGGTTCTGGAGAACCCTAGCTTATCATTCACAAACAGCATGCTAGTGCATGCTACCTAATCACTTCCTCTTGGCTCCTCCTGCCAGCTAGAGCAGCTAAAGAAAACCAGAAACTATCCTGGAAGCAAAAGCTTAGTATTATGTCCAAATCAGGATTCCTAGTTTGTTATTCCCCTAATGAGCCAGAATCTGAAGCTAGTGTTTGTAGGTTTCCAATTCCTGGCTTGTTTGAAAGCGACAAGCCGGAAGTCCCACCTCAGATGTAATGGTAAGCTTTTACCTCCTGGCTACTTTCTGGTTACCTAACCCACTGCTACTGGTGGGAGGAGCCAAGCAGGAACAATTGGGCAGGGTGCATGGGCATGCTGCTCATGAATGATAAGCCAGGATTCCCCAGAATTCTGTTACATGTAAACACCGACAATTGGCTAGAAACTGATCCAAAATAGGATTGGATAGATTCCTTGAATCTATCATTAAAAGGTTGAAGAACGTGAGCAGTATGGGGGGGGGGGGCAGAGTACAGGGGATGTGGTGCCATCAAAGGAACATCACATGCATATGCAATTCAGAATTCACAAACGGCATGTATGTAGGGCTTTGGATAGGAGGGCTTTGGATAGGGGCGAATGCTACGTTCTAGTCCTCCTCGATCTCTCAGCGGCTTTTGATACAGTTGACCACGGGATCCTCCTGGACCGTCTGGAGGGGTTGGGCTTGGGAGGCACTGTATTGCAGTGGTTCCGGTCCTTCCTCTCTGGAAGGTATCAGAGGGTAGTTCTCGGGGAGGAGGCTTCGGACCCTCGGCTGCTCACTTGTGGAGTGCCGCAGGGTTCCATCCTCTCCCCAATGTTATTCAACATCTACCTCAAGCCGCTGGGAGCTATCATCAGGAGGTTTGGGGTGCAGTGTCATCAGTATGTGGATGACACGCAGCTCTACCTCTGTTTTAAGTCCTCACCGAGGTTGGCCGTTGAGACCCTGTCCAAGTGCCTGGAGTCAGTGGCTGGCTGGATGGGAAGGAACATGCTGAAACTGAACCCCGACAAGACCGAGGTACCTCTGGTGGGGGACAAGGGGAGGTTAGGGGATGTTGACCTGGTGCTGAATGGGGTACATCTACCCCTGAAGGACCAGGTCCGCAGCTTGGGGGTCATTCTAGACTCCCAGCTGTCCATGGAGGCTCAGGTGGCAGCTGTGAGCCGGGCGGCGCTGTATCAACTCCATCTGATACGGCAGCTGCGCCCCTACCTTCCTAATCACCTGCTCCCATCAGTGGTACATGCCTTGGTCTCCTCTCGCCTAGACTACTGTAATGCGCTCTACGTGGGGTTACCCTTGAAGACTGGTCCGGAAGCTTCAGCTGGTACAGAACGCGGCGGCTCGCCTGATTAAGGGCATGCGCCGGCGTGATCACATCACGCCAGTGCTTAATGAGTTGCACTGGCTACCAGTTGCTTGCCAAGCTGAATTCAAGGTGTTGGTTTTGACCTTTAAAACCCTACACGGCTCCGGCCCAGCTTATCTCAAGGAGCGCCTCCAGCAACATCAAGTAGGCCGCTCAACAAGGTCTGCCACAGACGGCCTTCTCCTTATCCCATCAGCCAGAGCAGCCAGGCTGGTGGGGACTAGGAAGAGGGCCTTCTCTGTGGCGGCCCCCACATTATGGAACTCCCTCCCTAGTGACCTTCGCCATGCCCCCTCCGTGATGAGCTTCCGCCGTGCATTAAAAACATGGCTGTTCAGGTGGGAATATGGGGTGGGTTAGGTTTTTAATAAGAATTTTTTATATTGTTTTAATTATTATATTTTTATTGTGTTGTTTTACTGTATTTTAATTGTACATCGCCCAGGGTGGCCGGGTGACTGGCCAGATGGGCGATTAATAAATATAATAAATAAATAAATAAATAAAATGTACACATGGCACCTTCTTGAAAGCACTATCATTCATTACCACCTGCTTTTTAATGACACATTTGAAAGTTTCAATGTGGCCTGACCAGGTGCATGTTTCTAAATCTGTCACCAATGACCCACCTGTACTAGCAGATGATGGCACATGTACTTTGCAGGCATATTAGCACAGCTCTATGAGCTCTCCCTTGTACTCATGCCAGGGGCGCACCGTGGAAGGGAAGGGCAGGGTGAGGAAATGTTATCACTTCAGGTAGTCCTACATTTCAGTATATCTGAACAACATTCTACCCATACTTATTTTTGTAATTGTTCATTACTATCAGTATATTATTTTTAAATCTGAAAGAGGGTGTCATTGTTTGATAGATCTGCTGACTGAACTTTCCCCTCCTGCTTACTAGGTCTATTTCAGTTCAATGCATCAGCGAGGCCAGACTCTCCCAAATGCAGCATTTAATGTAATGCCATCCATGTTAACAGTTGTCCTTTCATAGTTTGAAAGTATAGTTTAGCTTGCTCATGAGAATCTCTCTTATGTCCCTAGTCATTCAAGAGGGATAGGAAGTAGGCTTCTTAAAAAGATATGCACATAGGTTTCATGAGAATTAAATGGTCTTAAAATAGAATGCATTATTAAAACAAACAAAAACAGTAAAATGAACCTTAAAAATATTTGTTTCTAGCAATGGAAAAATGAGATCATACTGATGCCACTGCAAAGAAGGCTTTCTCCCTAGTAGCTACCTACCTCAATTCCCATGGCAGGGCACACAGAGCAGGATCTCTGAAGAGGATCTTAAGGTCCAGATCGGTTCATATGGAAGAAGACAGCCTTTCAAGTAAACCTGTCCCAAGCCATTAGGGAATTTAAAGCAGGAGTAGGGAACATGTGTCCCTCCAGATGTTGTTGGATAATGTCTACCATTATCACTAGCCATGCTGGCCAGCACTGATGGATATTGGGAGTCCAAGAACATCTGGATGGCCACAGGTCCCCCACCCCTGCTTCTTGGACCTCAAGTGACAGAGATGAGTCCATGTGGCCTCGGTAGCAAACAGCACCTATTACCAGCATAGGCTGGTATGACAGCTATGACCATTCCTGGGCAGGAATAGCCTGACCATAATTATCCATGCATTGGTAACCTCAAAATTGGACTACTGTAACGCGCCTTATGTGGGGTTGTTCTTGAGATTGGTTTGGAAGCTGCAGCTAGTGTAGAATGCAGGGGCTGGATTGCTCAATGGAGCTTCTCACTGTGCATGTATGACTCCTGTGCTGAAAGCTCTTTGCTGCCTGCAAATTAGCTACCGAGCCATGTTTAAGGGTGTTATTGCTGGTTTATAAGGCCCTAAACAGCTCAAGACCAGGTTACCTGAGAGACCTCCTTCTTCCATATAGGCTGCCCTGGTCTTTACGTTCTGAAGGGAAGGGCTTGCTGGCCATTTCAGCACAGCAGTAGCCACTAACATATTTATGTTTGTTTTATGTATGAACTAGTTCTCAGTGTACAGACAAAATGTATCAGTAAACTGTAACTACAGTGTTTGATTTTTTGCTGTCATTCATAGACTCACAGAGTTGGAAGGGGCCTTGCTGGCCATCTGGTCCAACCCTCCTCTTGATGCAGGAAATCCAGAACTAGAGCATTCTCAACAGATTGCTGTCCAGCCTGTTCTTGAAGTCTTCTTGAAGACCTCCACAGTGTGTGAGATCCCCCTGCCCCAGATATTTGGTTCCATTGCCTAACTAACTGCTCTTACCGTTTAATAAGTTTCTCCTAATGTTTAATCTAGAATGCTCAATTCTAGGAACAAAGGTGACCATAAGTTTCAATCTGTTTCATAATTTTTCTTTGCAGAACACATTGTAGAGTTATTCCATTTTACAGCAAATACACACTATTTGATGGAGGGAGTCATTGGCCACATAATTTCTTTAAAATTAAGCTAAGATCACATTTGTGGAGAAAGCCAACCTAAGCCCCCTGCCTGACACACACACACTCACCAAGGAGGGGGGAAGGAGACCCGGGGGGGGGGGGGAGACAACCAGTCTCCACAGATGCCAAAGGGGACAAACAACATCTACATAGAATCACCCCAGGGGGGAAGGCAGGAAGCATCACCAGGTTTGTCAATGCTCTTGCATATCAGCCCCATCTACATAAGACTTGAATACCTCTCCAGGGCAGACGCTTCGGCCCCCTAAGAAATGGCCACTCAACACCATAGGATGGGACCATTAAGCAAGTGGCTTCAAAGGGACCCCATCTCACAGGGGGAAGGCATCACCCCACCTGACCCAAAAGGCCGCCCCTCAGGGAGGGTGTCAACCCACCTGATCACGGAGGGAGGGGCTACCTGAAACACCAAGGTATAAAACACCCTGCACAAGGGAACTTTTCTTTGGACCTGATCAGCAATCTTGCCCATGCCTGGGGTAAGGGAACGAAGGATCAGCAACCCCGGGAAACCAAGCTGAAATCACTGGCCGCTTGGGTTGACTGGACCCCCGGGAAACCAAGCTGAAATCACTCACAAGCCGCTTGGGTAGACCGGGCCTCCGCCGGGAACCCAGCTAGCCACTTGGGTAGACCGGGCCTCCGCCGGGAACCAAGCTAGCAGCGTGCGGTTGACCGGGCCTCTGCCGGGACCCGAGCTAAACTAACTAGCTGAGAGCCCTGAAATCACGTTGTCCTTGGGCCTTTTGCTTGCTACTTTGTACTGTACTGATAAGCTGTATTGCTGGCGTGGGTCTGAGTTTGTGAAGGTAATTTTGTAAATAAACTTGTTTTCTAAAAGATACTTTTGTGGCTATAAGTTATCCCTTTGTTCTGGGCTAAGGGTGAGGTGCTGGGGACCTCGGAGAAGGCCCGCCCCAGGGCTCGCTACCCCCTTAGCATTGAACCCGCGCAGAAGACCAGATTGTTGGTCTTCCACTACATTCTTACAGAATGAACAAGTATTCTGCCAGGACCCGGAGAAAGATCCGTTTAAACATTGTATGTATTCAGACAGAATATATGTATTCAAGGAAATTAACACAATAAAACTGACCTTGTGTAAATAATACCTCTATTACAAACAGAATGTAAAACACTGTGCTTTAAAATAGTATATTCTATTTATGTCAGTCAGTCAACTTCAGTCTAAGATGCAGAAATGATTTTAAAAATCAATAGTGGAACTGTGACCAAGGAACAATGCTTTGCTCACCACAAAATGAAATCTTTCACATTTAGCTACAATTGCTACTCAAAAGGCCCTTTGTGTGCTAGAGCAACAAGAGACAGGCGGATGCAATAGCCGTATTCCCCACAGGCCATATTTTACAGTCTGTATAAGAATCTGTAAGCAAGCCATCTTGTGTCAATATGTAACCCATGCGGGCAATGAATTGAAGAGACCTATAATCAAATACTTATGCACAGCGGGTGGCAATTTACTTTTCAAAGCACACTTCTTTAAGCAACACCCGTCAGGGATGTGTCATTAAATGTGTCTTTGCATTTAATGTGCAGGGTTTTTTGTTTTTTTTAATGGAAATTAACATCTGCTGGATGTGTGTGAATTTATCAGGATCGCAGGTGGGGGAAGGGAATTAAACCCTTTCCCTGCTGTGATCTGAAAGAAATCCCTCATAAGCATTCTCAGGAAATCTCCACTGGCACAAATGGGGGATTTCCTGCCAATGCATATACCAATTTCAGGGGACAGATTTTCCCTTAGGACCATAGCAAGGGAAGTAAGGGTTAAATTCTTCTCCCCCACCTGCTGCAATACTGATAATTATAAGCTTCCCCAGTGGATGCTACTTGCATTTTTTAAAACTGTGCACATTAAATGTCATGTCTAGTGCAGTGCTGTTATTTAAGAAGCACTCCTATGTCCTCCAGCTGTAGACTGTATCCATTAAATGGGTAACGTGTTAACTGACCTCATCACATTTCCTGATATGTATTGAATCTGGCCCTACTGGACTATACCATCAGGTGCACCTTTTGCTATTAAAGGAGCTAGCAACATTTTCTGCTGGCAAGACAAAAATACTGCCTCCCTCACCTGGCCACTGTGCAGGCATAAACTTCATACACATCTTGGACACTGAGAGCCAAGCTATTTATTTATTTATTTGTTATATTTATACCCCGCCTTTTTTCCTGCAAGGAATCCAAGGCAGCTTACATAATCCTCCTCCTCCTCTCTATTTTATCCTCACAACAACCCTGTGAGGTAGGTTAGGCTGAGAGTCAGTGACTGGCCCAAAGTCACCCAGTGAGTTTCATGTCTGAGCGGGGACTAGAACCCGGATCTCCTGAGTCCCAGTCCAACACTCTCACCACTACGCCACACTGGCTCCACGCCACAAGCTACACGTTACACTAATCACACAGTATGTAGTTGAGGTTTGCTTTTTGTTTTACTCTAGTGTAAGCATATGTAGCTCTGATTGGATCAGAACCACCACACTCCAAGAGAGGAAGATTAAACCTTCCCCCGGGTTTTCCTAATATCTTCCTCCCACCACCCTATGCCTGCAGGAAGGTTAACAAATGAAAAAGGACTCTGCTGGCTTCAGCTACATGCTACGCAATTAAAGTAATATGTAGTCTGGCTCTAAAATTTCTGCTCACAGTTCCAGAAATCAGGGATGGGGACTCGGACTCGAGGACTCGACTCGTGAGTCGGACTGAGTCCCCCCTCTGACTCGACTTGGACTCGAGTCCCAATATTTTTAATGGGACTCGAGACTCGAGACCAAGGACTCTTCAACATCCCTGGGCTGTGCCAGAAGGAGTGGAGAGGAGCGTGATTGCCGGCGAAGAGCGCATGGAAGCGAGGTGTGCCGCTGCTCGGCCACTATGGACGGCTACCAGGAGTGCAGCCCCAACGGTGTGTCAAGATTTATTTTGATTGATGTGTTGCGTACTTGGGAGAGGCAGAAGAAGGACCTGAGATTACTCTGTGTGGCTGCTCTGAGTGCGTTTCTGGTTCCAGCAAGTTCATCACCAGTGGAGCGGGTGTTCAGTGAGGGTGGAATTGTGATGAGATCTCACCGTTCCAGAATGGGGGCCAAACATTTAGAAAAAATCATGTTCCTCAAATTCAACATGGATAAGTTTTACGAAGTACAGCAAGTTTATTTTTTAAAATCATTTTTCTAAAATGCAACCTTTCAGACATTTTGGGTTTGGCTGCCTCTGCCTGCCTGTTTGGGGTTCCCAGCCTCCTCTGCCTGCCTGGTCTCTTCTTGACCAGTTCAACAGTTGAATTGTCCAAGACAAAGGCCTCTGCCTGCCTGCTGTGGGGTTCCCTGCCTCCTCTGCCTGCCTGGTTATTTTGGGTTTTTCTGCCTGGTCTGTTCTTGCCAAAATCAGTGGCAGAGTTTTCAAATAAAAAGGCACACTTGTGCCTAGAATTTATTTAAGCCACACATCTGAAGTAGCCTTATTTTGTTGGGAAAAAACCCCATTGATTTTAATAGGGACTCGTGGAGTCAGCTTTGGGAGTGACGAGTGACTCGTGAGTCACCATTTTGGACCAAGGACTCGGACTCGGGACTCGGGTCCAAAGACTTGTGATTCGACTCGTGACTCGAGACCAACATCACTGCCAGAAATATCATATACATATTGCCACCAATCGGCTGATCCAATTAATACTTCTGCTTTTCCAATTAATGAATTCATGTTTGCAAAATCAGACTTCACAACACATAATCCTGCAGTAGCGTTCTACTGTATAACTTCACATTATAGTTGCCCTGTATTTTATTTTTAACTTACAGTACCACAAGCCTTTTTAGGACAGATGCAACTGCACAGGAGTAGATCTCTTCCCAGAATAAATGCTACCTCCCAATGAACCTGTTTTATTCCACTCATCACAATAAGTCTGTAATCATAAACTGGCTAATCACACCAACAATTCACAAAGGCTTTGAGCCCTATTTTCAAATTCTTTTGTGAAGAGGTCAAGGTTACACAAGATGGCCTGCTAATGAATGACAAAGATGATAGGACAGCAGGAAACTATTGGTTTCTTAAATAGTCACTTCAAAATCATATTCTGTTTTCTTCTTCTTCTAACAAGTATCAAACATAGGGTTGGTATGGTAGTTAACATGAGGAACGTATCCTAAGCATGATGTCCACCAACAGATACTTATAGGTGCTTGTAAGGTAGCTCTACCAATAATTGTTCAAATAACAATTGTTCAAATAAACACAGTATCATAACATAGAGTTGCAGCTAGCACATGGAAAAATGTGTAATAATTTGCCCTCAAAATACTGTGCACATAACAGTAAGCAAAGTTACCACTGACTTGTGATTTCAACATTAATGACAGTATCCAATACTGCCACTGCACCTCCGCTAGTTCCCTGGTACCTGAGGGACCTACTGCTAGCACAACAGGAACTTGCACTTCAGAAAGCAACACCAGAAAAGGGCGGAAACATGCACTTCCAAAATGGGATAGGTCAGCAGAGCTCCCTTCTGTAAACTGTGCTGATCAGCCCCATTCTGTGTTTCCCCTGTTTCTGGTTGCCTTACAAAGCAGTAGCTTCCCGTTGCACTAGCAGTGGGTCCTATTAGCTTGTGGGCAGCATTGGATACTGCCCTATAACTTTGACTCCCTTGCCTGGTCCATATGTAATGCCAATTCATAGGCTAAACAACCCATGAATTGACAGGGCCACATGGAAGCGAGCAAGCAAGCATACTGCCTCCTGCCTGTTCACCGCTTCTGCTTTGCATCCACTTTGCTAAACAACCCAGGAATGCCCCTGGGTTGTTAGTTGTGACATCTGAACCCAGCTGGGATTAAACAACCCAGAGTTTTAACCCAACAATAAACCATGGATTCAAACTCAGTGTTGCTTAACTCTCAACAACCCAGAATGCTGCGTTCAGACATCACGACTAACAACCCAGGAATGGGGTGTTCCTGGGATGTTTAGCAAAGTGGAGGGAAAGTGGAAGTAGCAAGTGGGTGGGAGGGAGTGCACTGGCTCACTCACACTCAGTCATGGCAACCAATGGGTTAAACAACTCACTGGTTGTGATTACATCATGTGTGCATTTGGAAAGGAGTCACGGTTCACACTAAAAATTAAGGTTGTGATCCTTTGCTCACTTACTTACATGTAAGTCCCACTGAGTTCAGTTGCAGGAAAAGACTGCTGCTATTAACAGTGCTGGGCCAACGATCCAGATCAGGGTCATTGTGCAGGAGAAGAGTCCTTTTTTCAGTACTAAGCAGGGAGATCCCATTCTCATCTCTGATCACAATTAGATATAAGAGTGATTTAAATTTAAAGGTAAATTGAATTTAAATGTAAAGGTATTTAAACAGCAGGGTATTTAAACCAGTCACACAAGGAGCAGGTACGGAAATCTTAGGGTTGTGTTTTAAAAGTCAATTTCCCCGCTTTCCCCCTTATCATATTCGGTGCCTTACAGCTGAGCAGACCATGCACAGAACTGAACTGAACTTTGTATGCTTAAAACCTGTTGTACTAGGACTTACTTCTGAGTAGACATGCAAAGAACTGAGCTGTGCAGGGTACAAAGCAGGGTACCAGCACAACTGCTGATTCTTCCACAGTTGTAGGAAACATGAATCTGGTCTTTGCTAAAGATGAAATGGCAGCATATGCTAGAGCAAACTATGTATTTAATTGCATTATTTTCAGACAATCCAATTTGCACCCCTAAGGAACAACCTAAACATTCTGTCTAGCAGGCATGGTAGAGCTATGCACGCTAGTTTTCTTTACCTCCATTGAGATTGGGACAGCAGTGCTGGGGGGGGGGGTTAAACCTTCCCCAACAGCCATTCCCCCCCCCCCATGAAATTCCACCAGAGAGAGAGAGAGAGAGAGAGAGAGGGAAAGGCTGCATTGGAAGCTCCTGTCATTATTCCTTGACATGCACTGGAAATTCAAGCCAACTTTGCCTAGTTTAATCTCCTAAATGTTCCCTAAACTAACATGCTCAGCTGAGCTTTAGCTTTCCTTTGAAAATTGGGTAGATAGTGACTGGGTTCAGACAACACAATAACCTACACTCAAGGATTGAGTGTAGGTCGAGTGTGGGTTGTTGTTGAAACATGGGTTATTGTGTTGTCTGAACCCAGCTGCACTAACAAGCCATGGCTTGTTAACCACGAACAACCCATGAAGAGAATCCATGGTTTGTTATTTCAGCTGGATTCAGACAACACGATAACCCACGGTTCAACAACCACCCAGTGTGGGCTATCGTGTAGTCTGAACCCAGTCAATATTTATCACACATGCGAGCCAGTGGCTCTACACCAACCTTTCCCAGCCAAATGTATTAGACTACAACTCACATCATCTCCAACCAGTATGCTGGCTGGGAATGTTGTGAGTTGTAGTCCAACACTTCTGGAGAGCACCCAATTGGCAAACACTACACTACTATAGGTGCTTGCTGTCCCAGCTGTTGGGATTTCCTTGTTCCTATTCCTTCTTTTCATGCTACCACGAAAAGGAACCCCATGAGTTAGAACACATAACAGAGATTGCGGCGACTGCTCTTAAGCTGCTTCAGTCCTTCTAAAGCTTTTACATGTCCTATCCCCAACAAATACTTGCCTAATTCACCAAGCTGTATACTGGACCAGGGATGGGGAATGTGTGGCCTTCCAGATGTTGTTGGATTGAAACTCCCATCATCCCTCAACTAGATATACACTGAAATTATAACCATCAACCTCCTCCCAAAATTAGTCATGCCATCCACTTTTTCAACATTACCACCACCACCATTATCACACACCTTTCCTTTCCTGCATATTCGCACTGCAAGAGAAGAGGGGCTCTTCCATACGTTCCCTTATATCTTTCACAAATGGGTTCATCATCTTGTCCTTGCTTGCCCCAGAAACAAAATGAAGCAATAATATTGTGCTGCTAAATGTAAGCTCCCATGAACATAAGATCTTGGATAACTGTACAAAAGTACTATCTGGTACATTATATTTTGCCCTTCTACAATCCAACCATATAGAAAACATAACAAGGCAATACTGTCCATAAAAACAACCACACACATACACAAGCTAGATAAATCCAGCAGGGGTGCCACAAGACTTAATTGAATTAATCTGTCATTTTGATACCCCTAAGTGTCATATACTATTCAAGGGGGGGGCATTAAATGCAGAGTTAAGGCAATTTAAACCCCAGGAAGCAATGAAATGCAAAACTGAACCATTTCTGTCTTCAGTGACCAGCACAATAGTCTTAACTTTGCTCTGCAACATGGGATTGTAAAAAAATATAGTCACTTAACCCATTCATTGATCTGACACCACATTGCAAGTTTACAAGTAGAAAGATAAAATGCTGGTTTAAAATTACACACTCATTTTTGCTTCCACTCCCAGTCTGAAACTGATACCATGCACTACAATGTATTTTATTTATTCATTTCATTTTTATACCGCCCAATATCTGAAGCTCTCTGGGCGGCTCACAACAATTAAAACCACAAACGACAACATAAAATACAGTATAAAAATTTAAAACTACAGTGTAAGATAGGAATAAAAGCTGAAATAAAACCTTTACAGCACTACAAAGATTTAAAATATAGTAAAATATTTAAAACAACAGTGACTAAAATTCCTGGGGAAATAAGGTGTTCACCTGGCGCCAGAAAGAGCACAACATAGGTGCCAGGTGAGCTTCTTTGGGAAGCTTATTCCACAACCACAAGATGTCTAGCAAAAGCAACTACAAAATTTCTAGCTCTGTACCATCTCATGATTGGGTTAAAGGTTGCTGTAAGGAACATTAGAACCACACAATTCTCATATATTGAGAGAAAAGCTCATTCGCTGCCAAAACCACATATTGCTTAAGACTAGAACTGGTTCAGCTGTTTGTAGATTGTTCCATCCAGAAAGATTTCAAGTGGCCCTAGAGCAGGCTTTCCTAACCTGGTTGCCTCCAGATGTTTTGAACTACAACTCACAGCATTCCTGATGATTGGCAATGCTGGCTGGGACTGATGGGAGATATAGTCCAAAACATCTGGAGGGCACCAGGTTGTGAAAGGCTACTCTAGGGACACAACTGAATGGGGGAGGGGAGTAATGTCCGACAGCAATTATTATGAGTGCAGTAGCTGACAAACATGCCACACATGGATCATTACATGGCTACATCAGTAGATTGATTGGGCCAGATGTTACTTTCTCCACACAGTTGTAACTCTGAAGACCATTGGGAATGCTCTTTGTGAAGTCACTTACAAAAAAAGACAGAACTGATTCTCAGGGCAGCACTACATTAGGTATGGAGGGGAAATTAGTTCAGTTCACATTTTAATGTGAATTTACCCAATTTCTCACTTTCAGACCACTATGTGAACTGCAACTCAGTTATCCTTTAAAAATTTGCATTTCTCCAAATTTTGCATTGGAAAAATGCATGCAAAGATAAGAATATTAGGGAAAATAATGTTTAAAATGCATTATATTAGGGAAATTGCTTGCAAAAATGTGTATACATTCATGTGAAAAAGAAAGTACACCCTTCTCAAGTTCCATGGTTTCACGTATCAGGACAGAAGAAAAATCATCGGGCCCGTAGTAGGTCTCAAAATTAAGTAAAGACAACCTCAGATGAACAACACATGACAGAGTACACCATGGCATTATTTATTGCACAGAAATACAGCCAAAATGGAGAAGCCATGTGGGAAATTCTAAGTACACCCTTACTGCTGCCATAGGAATGAAGAAGCTAAGGAGCAGCCAGGTGCTGCTAAGCAAATGCCCTTGATGAACTGATCATCAGCAAGTGTGACCACCTCTATAAAGCTGAAGTGTCAGGAGTTTGCTGGTCTCCAGCAGTCAGGTGTGTGTTACCACAATGCCAAGGAGAGAAGACATCAGCAATGATCTTAGGGAAGCAATTGCTGCCCATCAATCCGGGAAGGGTTATAAGGCCATTTCCAAACAATTTAAAGTTCATCATTCTACAGTGAGGAAGATTATTCACAAGTGGAAAACATTCAAGACAATTGCCAATCTTCCCAGAAGTGGACGTCCCAGCAAATTCACCCCAAGGGCAGACCATGCCATGGTCAGAGAAATTGCAAAACATCCAAGTGTTACATCTCAGGCGCTACAGGCTGCAGTCAGCAGGTGCAACGTTAAAGTTCATGACAGTACAATTAGAAAAAGACTGAACAAGTATGGTTTGTATGGAAGGGTTGCCAGGAGAAAGCCTCTTCTCTCTAAAAAGAACAACATGGCAGCATGGCTTGGGTTTGCAAAGTTGCATCTGAACAAATCACAAGCCTTCTGGAACAATGTCCTTTGGACGGATGAGGCCAAAGTGGAGCTGTTTGGCCACAATGCACAGCGCCACATTTGGCGAAAACCAAGCACAGCATATCAGCACAAACATCTCTGACCAACTGTCAAGTATGGTGGTGGAGGGGTGATGATTTGGGCTTGTTTTGCAGCCAGAGGACCTGGGCACCTTGCAGTCATTGAGTCGACCATGACCTCCTCTGTATACCAAGGTATTCTAGAGCTGAATGTGAGGCCATCTGTCCGGCAGCTAAAACTTGGCCGAAATTGGGTCATGCAACAGGACAATGATCCCAAGCATACCAGCAAATCTACAACAGAATGGCTGACAAAGAAAAGAATCAAGGTGCTGCAGTGTCCAGACCTGAACCCGATTGAAATGCTGTGGCGGTACCTTAAGAGAGCTGTGCATAAACAAATACCTGCAAACCACAATGAACTGAAGCAATGTTGTAAAGAAGAGTGGGCCAAAATTCCTCCACAACAATGTGAGAGACTGGTCACGTCATACTAAAAATGATTACTTCAAGTTATTGCTGCTAAAGGTAGTCCTACCAGCTATTGAATCATAAGGTGTACTTAGTTTTTCCCACATGGCTTCTCCATTTTGGCTGTATTTCTGTACAATAAATAATGCCACGGTGTACTCTGTCATGTGTTGTTCATCTGCGGTTGTCTTTACCTAATTTTGAGACCTGCTATGGGCCCGATGATTTTTCTTCTGTCCTGATACGTGGAACCATGGAACTCGAGAAGGGTGTACTTTCTTTTTCACATGACTGTATTAGGCACAAACGCATACAAAAATGCTTTTGAATTTTCATGCGAACTTTTATCAAAGTTCAGGGTGGACTGAACTTATGACTGTAGAAATTCTCAAAGTTTGAGATGAACCAAACTTAAGACTGGAAAAATGAGAAATTAAGAGAAACCAAAATTGACAGATTCATCCATGTCTACACTACATATTATGAGAAATGCATGGCCACTCCTGAAAACAGCATCCCTAACCCTAACTGAGCTCTTCCACTCCATGACATACAGTAAACTTACCCCATATCCTGACATCATTGCACTGTGCATTTCCCTGGCCTTGTTCCACATAAGTGGCAACTGCTGAAAGTGAAATGCATCATGTGGTGGTGTCAGGACACAGAATCAGTTTTACTACTCATTACAGGGGGAGGGAGAGAACAATATGTTGAAAACAACAGCCCTGTGCTTCTCATACTTTATAGTTCTGTCTTCAAAGTCCTTAAGCAGATGGGTCTGACAGCAGAAAATTAATATGAGGACCCAGACACAATTTCTGGATGTGTTAGGTTTGCTAAAGGAACAATCCTATGGCCCCTAGACATTGTCTGAAGGGTCACGGATAGTTTGGATTCCCAGATCCAAGGCTGGAGACAGTCCTCCAACCTTGAAGCTGGGTATCAGACCTCTGACACACACACCCCGCCGCCTGCCTGTGGCTTATGCTGGCTCAACTTGTCTGAGCGTGGAAAGCTAAGCAGGGTCAGGCCTGGTTATTACTTGGATGGGAGACCCCTCCTCTAGTTTCCTGCATTGAGCAGGGGGTTGGACTCGATAGCCTTGTAGGCTCCTTCCAACTCTATGATCTATGAAATCTATGAAATCTTGCAGGTGGTGTGGAAAGAGCCATGCTGGCTGCTCTCCAAGGTCAGAACATGACTTCAGAGAGTTGGAAAAGGGGGTGTTTCAGGGGCGGGGAGGAGACCGGAGAGGCCAGGATATGAGGTATCCTGCAGCTGCTCCAGCTTCCTTCCCTCCCTCCCCCCCCCGCCTTCGAGAGGCTCCAGCTAGAGGGGAGGGGAGCCCATCCAGTGGGAAATGCAGGGCAGGAGGATGGGGAGGCGAAGATTGCCTCTGCTGCTCCTCTCACTCTGCATAGGATGCCCCATAAGCCTGTGAGTTCGAGGGCTTACAGGCATCCCCATAGGACTGCAGTGCACCTTAATTAACCAATTTTGCTCCAATGCAAATTCTATAAGCCAATGTGTTCTAATGGGAAATATTTTGAAAAGGTTATGGGCACCACAGATTCATCCTAACCCACTAAGTGGCCTCAAGCATTAGTATACTGACTTTCAGGCTCAATTACTCATCTACAAAATTGGGAAGAATTATGATCAACCCTTAGATCAGCGGTGAGGAATCTGTGGCAATCTAAATGTTGTTAAACTCCAACTGCCATCAGCTCCAGTACCATGGACAATAATCAGGAATTATGGGAGTTGAACTATAGCAACATCTGGAGGACCACAGGTTCCTCACCTCTGCCTTAGACGAATGAGAATTATAAAGTGCTTTGCATACTAGAATGCTATATAATGGGTTTGGACAGATTTCAGGTTTGTGGGATCTACTTTGTTTTTTACTAGAACCCCAGAACCCACTACCTAAATTCAAGTGCAAAGGGAATACATTTAGAATTAAAGAATTCAGATCCCAATGTTTTGTTTTGAGTACCAGAACTGAATTGAGCTTGCAGGCCTTCCAGACCAAAATCCACTCCTGGATACCCCAAGCTTTCTTCATTTCAGTAGTCAACTTGTGGGAGAGGGGTCATTTTGTTTGTGCTATTGGAACCAAACAATTGGGAGTCAGAAATACTTGCCAGTCAGTAGACTGGCGCACCAGCCAGGTATGTACCAGTAGATCCTAATGTACCCTCTGGCCACCCCTGCTATACAGAAGCATTCTTATCTGGAAGTAAATTGCACTGAAATTACTGGGATTTACGAATTCTGAGTAAATGTGTGTACACTGCAAGATTGCTTATCTTCAATTTATTCATTTGCACAGTAATATTACATGATAAAAAATAGCAATAATGTCTTGAGAGCCATGTTATTTCTCTATTACAGCGATTGACAGAATATACATCATTCCTAGAAAATTGCAACAAAGCAAACTCATAAACAATTCTCTCTCTAGATGACTAAAGATCTAGCGGTACTAAATTTCCATTCCAGCTGTCACTCGCCCACACCTCAAGTTTCTCAAATGCAGGCAAAAGCACACTGTTATTTTGTTTGAGAAATCCAATTCTACAAATCAATGTTAAAAGGTTAACACCTGCCTCAATACCATCTAGAGGGGGGGGGGGAAACCAACTAAAGCATATCAAGGAGACATTTATAGCAAACTCCATTATTGCCATGAGCTAAACTCCACATAATTTGCATAAGAGAGCTTCTTACTTGCATAAGAGAGCTTCTTACTATGTAAAAGATGCATATCTATGTTAAATAGTTTCAATTAAAAATCCAACTGCTGGAAAGACTGAGCCAAAAGCCTTACTACAGAAGAGATATCTTAAATACCCCCCCCCCCCAAGTTCCCCTGTTTAGTCCAAGTGCAACAAAATGCTATCATGACCAACACCTGATGGGATGAATACTTACAACACTTTTTCCTGGCCACTTCCATAGCACTAGTTTCTCTTTGAGAGGTGCCCAGAAAGCAGAATAAGAAAAACACACCACAGTGAAATCAGCATTCACTCCAAATTCTTCAGACCTTGGAACTGATGTATTGCAGTGTCTAAGAGTGCAAACGCTAAGTTAGGAAGTCTCTAGCTCAAATTTTACTAAGGCTGAAATGCTAAACACACTTGCTAGGGAGTATGCACCACGGAACAAAGTCAGATGTGCTCCTGAATAAACATGCATAGGATTGTGCTGTAAGTTCCTTTAGGCTGGGTCACCAGTTCCATTTCAGTGTCGCCGCTATCATCTACTCTATGCCATGTGGACAAGTGGCCTACCTTATAAGGTTGTTGTAGCCATTACCAAAATAAACATATGCAAAGCACTTTGAACACTCAGAAGTGTTATACAAAATGCTAGGCATTAAACCTCTTAACTGCACTAGATACCAAAGACATCAGTGTGTATTTAATATCAATGTGTTTGCATTCCCCTACACACACACCGTCCTGATTTCACAACCACGGTTGCTAGCGATGGCAGGGAAGAACAGGGATGTGTGGAAATGCAGCGTGACCCGGTTAAAGGCATTTTAAAAAACATTTCCCTGTCCAGTGAGGAGGGCGGCTAACTAAAGCACCAGGGAGAAAACACCCTTCAAACGTGAGCAGCAGGGATAGCTTTAATTTACCCTCTCCTGCATTTTATTCCAATTTAGCATGCGACTTCCCCCCCCCCTCCTTCCCTGCCACCTGCACGGGAATTGCTTGGCTTATCGCCTTCATGGCGCTTTCTGTGCAAAGGGAAATGCCATTTCCGCCTCTGATACCCACCCACCTCCCTCCCGCAAGGGCAGCGAGCCAAAGCAAGCAGAGGCAACAGTGGGGCAGAGTGGAGCGCCTGAACCTCTTCTCCCTCGGTCCTCTCCCCCTCCTCCTCCTCCTCTTTCCCCTCACCAGGGGCACGGTCAGCCCCTGGTCCTCCTCCTCACAGAGCCAGAGCCCCTTTGCGGCTAAGGGGAGGCGCCTGCCCAATCCATGCCCTGGTGCAGCTCGGGACTGGGTGTGAAGAAGCCTGCCCGCCTGCCTGCCTGCCCGCCCTGTCGCTGCGCCCAACCAACCGCCCCGCGGCTGTGAGACGGCGGCAGCAACAGCCCTGCTTTGCCGGCTGGCTTCGTGCCCTGCCGCCCGCTCCTTTCCTCCGCTTACCTTCGGGGGACTCGCCCAGCTCGGCTCCTCAAAGCGCGCTGGCTCCTCATGCCCTCCTTGCACCGCCGCTTGCGAACTGAGGCGGCGGCGGCGGCGGCAAGCGGGGGACGCCCTGGCATTCACCCTGCCTGCCGCGGCTTCAGGGACCCCGCTCGCAGCCACGCAGGAAATTTCCTCCGTTCGCCCTCGCCTGCCTGCCTCCTTCCTTGTGTGCAGCAGTAATTCCGCGGCGGCGCCAGCCGAGCGCGAGAGCCGCCTGCTGTCCGAGAGGAGAAATGGCGGCTGCAGATACTCCCCCCCCCTCCGACTGGAAACACGTGGGAATCAGCAGCCTTTTCACACCCGAAAAGCGGGATGGGGGGGGGGGTATCTCCGCACCCAACAGGGGAATCCACTTTTAATCTTTTACTCTACAGAGCCATCTCTCTCTCTCACACGCACGCTGTTGTTACCAGACGCAAATGAGGAGAGCACTTCTATACTTTCAGTGGTTGTATGAAAAGGGGAGTTTGGACACGTGTAGGAATAAGAAATTCTGCAGGAATTCGTGCAGGAATAAGAAATTCTGTTCTGCTGAAATTCTCTCCGCAACTATTAAAAGTAAAGGTACTCTGTCCCACTTTGTCTTGTCTTCCCCTCTCAGGACTGACCCCACCATTAGACAAGAGTGAGAGGGCTGCCTTAGGCAGCAAATTTTGGGTGTCACGCAAAAGCAGGAAATTGTCTGTTATTTAATTTGTTGTTACTATACTTTTATTCCCAGAGTGGAGGAAAGGTGCTTGTAGAATTTCTTTCCCTGGGATGTCAAAATAATGTGGACAACCTTGGTAAGGAAAGAGGGAGCCATTTGATGCTCTGCTTCAGGCAGCAAAAATGTTTGAGCCAGCCCTGTCTGTATTTTCTCTTCATCATCTTCTTAAAAAAAAAGAAAAGCTAAACAAAAGTTGAAAATGGCATGGTATTACTGGTCCCGACCCACCAGCTGAAGACCAATGGACTAAGGACATGAATCATCAGCCAGGAACACTAGATGGAGGAGGAAAAGGAGGCAAAAATTGTAAGAAAGGATGGGAAGATTAAGGACAGCGATAAAGATTGACTGTGATTAAACTGAATTAGGTGTTTTGCTCCCATGATATTAGGGATACACATCCCCAAATGCTCTGTGCAGGAATTTGTAGTGAGCCCACATATAGAGAACGTGACAATTGTAGACATGCAGTTTCTGCTGTGTGTACATGTGAAGGACATCATGTTGTAATTGGCCTCCATCACCCAGCCTGTGCATATACACCAAAAATTGTGTAGGTACAGTTGTCACCACTGGTACAATTGTCACCACAGGTTTCCCCGCAAACATTTCATCCACATCATTTCTAAGCTTGAAGTACCAATTTAAGATTACCAAATTTCCTCATGGATGGATGGCACTTCTGAGCTGGTCATAGATCTATGAAATCTATGACCAGCTCAGAAGTGCCATCCATCCATGAGGAAATTTGGTAATCTTAAATTGGTACTTCAAGCTTAGAAATGATGTGGATAAAAAGTTTTGCTGTATTTTGTACATACTATACCAATTCCTACTTTCTTTCACCAGTGGAGCTAGGAGCTACCAAAAGGTGCTCAGCAATGACCTGTGACTATCCAGGAAAGCTTGCTGGTCTTGCAGTGGCAATGAAAACACTGGTTCAGTGTGCAGCAGAAATGAAAAAGACAAATTCCAGGTTAGGCATTGTTGAGAAATGAATTGGAAATAAAACATCCAGCATAATAAGGCTTTTATATAAATTCATGGCAGGAACAAATTTGGAATATTGTTTATAGTTCTTGGTTGCTCCATCTCAAAATTGAAATCATAGAGCTGGAAAAGATGTGGGGGGAAAAGGCCACCAAATTATCATAGGGAAAGAGCATCTTCCCTATCTGGAAAGGGTAATGTATTTGGGGCTTCTTCATTTGGAAAATGAATTACTTAAGAGGTGGGGAAATGAGAGGTTTATAAAATTATGAATGGTGTGGGAGAGTGAGTAGAGAAAACACTTCTTTCCCTCCCGTAATACAAGAACCTAGGGTCACAGAGTACAAATTATTGGCAGCAGAATTTTTAAGGTAGTTTCACACACAAGTACTGAAGCATATTTAGCTTGGCAAGCTCTCAGCGTGGAATTAGTCTCAGAGGGGAAGTAGCTGAGGTTCCCCCAGGTCTGTGAAAGTGCAGATGAAGCACCTTCAAATTTTATGGTGTTGTTTTCGGGGTGGGGTGGGGGGGAGAAGATTCAGCCAGATAGGATTCTGTCTGTGCCAGATTCTGCATGTGCACACAAATGGCAATTCTTAACACGTTGAATTCATGGAGGTGGAGTCAGGAGGTGTGAAGTTGAGGAGATGTAGTTCTTCCTTCCCAGACACTCTGGAATGATGCAAAATAATATGCCCATGTGAAAGCTTGCATTGAGGATGATGGATGGAGGATTTCTTTGGGCAGAACAGGCAGATTCTGAAAAGAAACAGGAAGCTTGGGCTTGCTGCAGGCTATTCGCTAAAATAGCTTAAACTGGGATTAGATAAATTCATGGAGAATGGGTCTATTAAGGTGCAATCCTGTTGGGATGCCCCTAAGCCCCTGAACTCAGAGGCTTACGGGCATCCAGTGCAGAGCAGGAGGTGGAGGTGATCTTTGCCTTCGCATCTTCCCATTCTGCATTTTTGCTAGACGGGCTTTTCGCCCGTCTAGCTGGGGTGTTTCGGAGGGGGGGGGAAGAAGACTGGAGCAGCTTCAGGATAGCTCGTATCCTGGCTGCTTCAGTCTCCGCCCTACCCCTGAAACACCCTCCTTTTACCCCTCTCTGAGGTCGCATTCCTGATCTCAGGGAGCAGCCGGCACAGTTCTTTCTATGCCAGCTGCAAGGGGGCTAGGGCAGACCTCTGATTCCCAGCTCCAAGGTCAGAGTGCTGTCAGACAATGTCTAGGGGGCCATAGGATCATTCCCTTAATGGGACTATGAGTCATGATGGCTAAATAGAACCTCCATTTTCAGATGCAGTACACCACTGAATACCAGATGCTGGGGGAAATAGTAGAGCAGGACAACTGCATTCATGCCCTGTTTGTGGCCTTCCTCCTCCCCAGAGGCATTTGGCTAGCCAGTACAGAACACAGAATGCTGAACCAGATGGATTCCTTGTCTGATCCAGCAAGGTTCTTCTTATGTTCAGATGTTTTAACTCTACCTCTCAAGAGCCTTTCAGTGCAGTATCAACAAATTACCATTTTAAATACTGTCCCTTCACAATGTCAGATTATTTAAGGATGCTAATGAACCTGTGCTCATGATGCACAGGATCAATCATATGGGTGTGATCACAACCATTAAAAAGTGTTCCATCTTAATTAAACTTTAAGAAGCATGTGTTAATATATTCTAGGTTGGTGCCCTGATCCTGTACAGTCACTTATCCCTTTCAAATCCAGCTGGTCCTGAAGAACATCCCATAGTTAAGGTTTAAAGCATTCATAACTATGAAAAGTCCCATTCCTCATATACATATCAACACTTGGAACTTTACCAGCACCTTGCTAGTGAGCAATACCAGAAAAATAGGCTTTCTGTACATGTGGAAAAGGTGGCTTCGCCTGAACCACAATGTCCAAGTAATCATTGACTTAGTACCTTCAGAACCAAACTTTGGTAATATCTAAAGATATCTCCAATGGTCAACCATGGTATTTTAAGCTACAACTAATTTTGTGCTCAAGGGGTTCTACTGGGCAGTATCCAATGGGGTGCTTATGCGCCCACTGATTCTGTTGTGCCCTGCTGATTCCCTTCCACAAGGAACACCCACCGCTTACAGAATGGAGATTTAGTGCTTCCAGGGGCAAATGGAAATGAGCAAAAACACTCATTTCTAGAATGGGACAGATCAGCAGAACTCACATAAGGGAGCTCCACCTACTTAATGAGCATTTCTGCTTGTTTCAGGGCTTCCTCTAGGAAGCATTTAATCTCCATTGCGCAAGTGGTGGATTCTGCTTTCACAATGGAATCTGCAGGATCCATCGCTTGCATAACAGAATTGGCAGGGGCGTAAATGCCCCGTTGGATACTGCCCATTGTCTATGCATATAGATGCTATAATTGTACATACCAACAATTGGATCAAAGGGGGTTTGCAGAGCATATGCTTTGCATTCAGAAGGTCACAGGTTCAGTCCCTGGTAGCTTGAAAGGATCTCAGGCAATAGGTGCCAGGAAAGACTGCCTGAGTCATTGGAGAGCAGCTGCCAGTTGGAGTAGATTGTAACAGGAAAGATGGATGAATGGGCTGACTTCATTATGTTCCTATTATTTTTTGTTGGTGACAATTTACTATAGGTGGTGCTTTACATGCCTAAAAATGGTCTGTGAGAAAACACTAGGAGTTATTTCATAGTTAGTTTTATCATCCAAAATGATCCAAAACTTCTATCAAAAGGGTTACACTGGACACTTGCACCTGGAATCTTGCAACATACTTCTTGATGAGTATAGAATCAAGGGTGTGCAGATTTAAAAGCTTCTTGTTTCCCCACCTGTCCTTGGATTACTACTGGACAGGGATGTAGCTTTGGCCCATTTCATAGCTTCCTTGAAAAACAAGGGGCTGCCTTTGTGAGCCATATAAAAATGAAATGAAAACTTGCCTTCTGTTTAACTTCCATTTCAAAGTGTATCAGAAGAAGTTTCAGTAAAATTAAATATCAGAAAGGCATTTTGTTTTAATGTCCATAATGCATATATGGATTAAACACAAGCAAGCCGGAATATTCCTTACAAGTGTAATCACTTGCAAATGATGTTACTAATTTAGGCTGCAATCCTATATGTACCTACTTGGGAGGTACAATTGTCAAGCCCAATTGAAGACAATGGGGTTTACTTCTGAGTAAATATGCATAGGGTTGCACTGTTAAATTGATGCTCATTCTGAAGCAATATAAAAATGACATTGCTGAATATGTTCAAGAAAATTAGCATATTTTGTCCATTAGTGCACAAAATGCACTCTCTGCTGATTTAAAAATAAACCTCTTATCTTTAGCTTTCAAGAAAAAGATGTGTAGAAAGCTGGTTGTTTCTGCAAACTGTGTATTCTTTTTCCTGTTAAAAGATAGTTAAAGAGGTAGCAAGGTACTGATACAAATTAACTGAATATATTCAGGGATATCTATAGCCCATTTCTGAAGCTGAAGTGGGGCATGGGTAAAGCACTTACCTATGTAAATGTTTTTGAGCACTCTGTCATTTTCCATTGCTTACCATCTCAGATGGCACATGTGTATTGTTAGCACATTAACACTTGGCAGCCTGGGTGGGTGTGATGCTAATGTGCTAGTCAAGAGCACATAATGCAGGCCACATGCTGAAGCTAAGCAGGTATGAGCCGGGTCAGTGCTTGGATGGGTGACTGCCTGGGCTGCCCACATCTGTTCTCCTGCATCGAGCAGGGGGTTGGACTCGATGGCCTTATAGGCCCCTTCCAACTCTACTATACTATGAGTCTATAATACTACAAGCAAATGGGCATGCAATCAATGCATTTGAATGGAAAGGGATGTGCTCCAGATATTCACAGAAATTAGTATGTTGCCTTTCACATGTTTAATCTCAGGCTTGGGCAAGCTGTGTCACTCCACATGTTGTTGGACTTCAACATCCATCAGGCCCAGTCAGCACAGTCAGTCATCAGGGATGATAGGAGTTGTGTCGAACAACATCTGGAGGAACACAGGTTGCCCACCTGATAGCCCTTTGAATGCACTTACCACATGTACTAGCCCAATCACACGAAGAGCTAGCACAGCCTTCGCAGACTTGGTGCCCTCCAGATGTTTTGGACTTCAACTTCCATCTGATCCAGCCAGCATGGGCAATGGTCACAAATGCTAGGAATTGTGATCCAAAACATCTGTGCTGTAGTAATTCCTTGATTTTGCTCCTCTGGCTCCTTTTTTTTTTGGGTAGGGGGAGCGGGTGCTAGCATAAGCCTGAAAATCTAGGTATCTTCTACAACACTTATGAGTCCACAGTATGTATTATGGTTAATATCTGACAGCATATCTGACAACAGGTGGTATATATCTTGTGTTGCAGAAAATCGAAAGAGTCCAATACATCACTAGTTACATTTTTTCGAGACACTCCCCAAATAGTTTTTCATGTGCAATGAGTCATATACAGGATATGTGACAGTGTAGTGCATTTATGACTTTTTTAAATTCTGATTATTGTTGGATGAACTGAATAAACCATTTGTTGCCATGCCAATAAAATCTTGGTATTATGCAAGGTATTCTTTTCTATCCATATGTATGATATCAACACCCACACACATCCTGTGAGCAACTTTATTTATTATGCATATATGAAATTTTTTACTACATCATTGAAATGCAGCTGCCATATAGCGTTTAGTATTGTGCGTTGCAAAAGAATTCAAGTAACTCCAGTTGCTAGCAGATGACCTGATGTTTGCTTGTGTACTGCACTGTGAGCTGGGACAAATGACATGTGTGTGTGTGTGTGTGTCAGCAGGACCATGGTGTGGGGCAAAAGGGTTTTAAAAAGGCTCCCTACTCTGCGACTCCAATCCTGATTGGGCTGACTTGCAGCTGATATTTAAATTTAAAAAACTAAACATATTAATTGCAATTACACAATTAGCATCACATCTAGCGCGGCCCTAATGCTGACCAAACTTACATACAGGGCTGATTTCAGTGGGTTTTAAAAGCATTCTAATTAATTATTCTTTTTAAGCACTCCATAGTTTGCAACAGCATGTGAAGTGATTTATTTATGTATTTGTCCGAATGGTGTGACATGCAAAAAAAAAAAAAAAAAAAGGTAAAAGATAGAAAGACTTGGGATTTTTCATGCTGTGGAGCAAGTTTCACCTACTGCACATTTCTGGGAGTTTTCATATGTTAACTGAGAGCTGAATTTTTCTTTTTCATCATGGTGCTAATAAATCCTTGAAACAACTCATTAATTTCATTAATGCCTGCTGTGTCATCTTATCACTAGACTAAACATATACCCATTTCCCCCCAAGTTTAGGAAAGCAGCTAGATTTTATTCCCTTCAACAACCAAGAGATTCAAATGAAGGAGCAATTCCACCTCTGTGGGCAAATCTACTGCCTACAACTGACTTATATTGCTAAAGAATTCAGAATGGAAATATGAATTACAGTAGACACACTTAATAATGCAGATGGCTTTATTTTGCTCATCACCTGTAAGTAGGTATTTGCAATAACTGTAGCAGCCTGGCAGTAGGATAAACTCCTTAAAATAAAGACATATGCAACGGCACCAACAGTTATTCTGAAGGCACATATTAGAACCATGGCTCCAAGAAGCATGTACTTTATCCTTCATCAATAATTCTTTCTAAATAGGTTTTAAAAACACACAACGGTGGTGTCATGGAACGCCTCTAAAGCTATAGCCTATGATCTGTTGTGTGTCATTTCATGAAGCAGAAGTGTTTTGGATCAAAACAAAACTCAAACTTGCCCCAATGTCATCCAAATTTATTTATTTATTTATTTATTTATTTATTTAACTTCTAGATCGCCCATCTAGCTGGAACCCAGCTACTCTGGGTGATGTACAATATAAAATGAAACAAAACAGAATAAAAAACACTCTAAACAGTATAAAATTTTAAAATCCTAACCCACCCCATATTCCCACCTGAAAAGCCATGTTTTTAATGAACAGCAGAAACTCATCAAGGAGGGGGCATGGCGGAGGTCACTGGGGAGAGAGTTCCACAGTTTGGCTGCTGCCACAGAAAAAGCCCTCTTCCTAGTCCCCACCAGCCTGGCTGCTCTGGCTAATGGGAGAAGGCCGTCCGTGGCAGATCTTGTTGAGCGGTCTACTTGATGTTGCTGGATGTTCAGCACTAATTTCTGCTCCCAGTTTTTGCAATCAGAAATATGCACATTTTCATGTACCTTTCTTTTTCATATGTATTCTAATTCTAACCTGGGAGAATCACAGAATGGCTGGACAAAAGTTTATGGAAAGGCAGAATAAATCTCAAGGGTGGTGGGGACAGCAATGAAAACCTGCTCTCTTACCAATGGGAGCCTGTGATGTTATGTTATTTGGGTTTAAATTTAAAGTGTATAGGTGGTAAGTATAATGTGGTTTCTTTTTTATAGAACATATGATTAGAAGCATGTATTCCTGCTGTCTCTGTGTGTTATGTTAGGTGAGTGTGACAGGACGGGCAGGAAGAATGGTGTATTTGCATATGTGACATGATTGGCTGAGAGAGTGAGAAGGGGGGTAGAGCCTGTGTTATATAAACAGTGGGCAATGCTGTTCAGGTTTAGAGGGTTTTTTGTGAGAAGGTTTTTGGTTTTGAGGGTTCTGTGAAGGGGGAGTGCAGGAGTGAGAGGAGTGCAATCTTATACTTGTCTATTCAAAAATAAGTCCTATTGAGTTCAATGGAGCTTACGCCTATGAAACTGGCTATAGGATCGCAGCCTTAATTTTGTACTGGATACCAAACCCCACACATCCATTGTGGGACCTCAGTTTTCAAAGAGAGACAACTTACTGCACCAACACCAGCTCCCAGATGCTTTCAGAGCACATGCTGCAGGTTAACTATACATTTATTTTATGATTAACATCAACTTCAGCTCAATACTAGCTTGCAGGAAGCTAATAGTTTGCACAAGCCTTAGGATACAGAGTTAGATGAGCATGGAAAGACCAAGAGGAAGTGATAGTTTCAATCTGACTATTTCATGAAGCAAATGGAGGAGACAAGAGAAACTGTTCAGAATATAAGTAATCATTGTGAGTGTTTAATTTTATGAAAAGTGCAAGGTTGGTGAGTGAAAAATAATAGGCTTTTTTGTTTTCTACATTATGTGAAAAATAGCTATCAGTCAAGGATAAAGCAACCCAACCTGCAATGTGGGGATAAAAGCAATAAAAATCACTGCCAGGTAGTTCTAAGCTATTCTCTCAGTTTTAGCCAACCCCACATACACACCTGCAATTGGGTCTGGGCCACTCTGCAGGGTTGTTGGAAACTGCTCAGATCTTGACCTACAGTGCTATCATATCTCCCCTCAGTCTTCTCTTCTGAAGGCTAAACATGCCCAGTTCCTTCAGTCTCTCCTCATAGGGCTTTGTTTCCAGTCCCCTAATCATCTTTGTTGCCCTCCTCTGAACCCTTTCCAGTTTGTCTACATCCTTCTTAAACTGTGGTGCCCAGAACTGGATGCAGTACTCAAGATGAGGCCTAACCAGTGCTGAGTAGAGGGGAACTAGTACTTCACATGATTTGGAAGCTATACTTCTATTAATGCAGCCCAAAATAGCATTTGCCATATCACATTGCCGGCTCATATTCAGCTTGTGATCTACAACAATTCTAAGATCCGTCTCACTTGTAGTATTGTTGAGCCAAGTATCCCCCATCCTGAAACTGTGCATTTGGTTTCTTTTTCCTAGGTGCAGCACTTGGCATTTATCCCTATTAAATTTCATTCTGTTGTTTTCAGCCCAGCACTCTAGCCTGTTGAGATCATTTTGAATTTTGTTTCTGTCTTCCAGAGTATTAGCTGTTCCACCCAATTCTGTGTCATCTGCAAATTTGATACATATCCCCTGAACCTCCTCATGAGGGGGTATGCTGGGCCAATCAGGATTACTCCTTGTGTGGAGGAGCTCCACACATGTGCAGTGGCCCAGGTGTCCTTTCTCACGGTCAGCAAATTTGCGGCGAGTGGGTGCGGCAGAGACAGTGGGCCAGGCTAGGTCAGGCAGCTCCACAAGCCACTCCCTGCATTCTTTTGACACACAAGGGGATTCATCTGAACACCCCTTTAGCCACTATGCTGTACCAGTTTTAAATATCTTCCAGAACGAGGTAATTCTTAATCTGACCATGTGGGAAGCTAATGAAGAAAGCTATGACAAAAAGAATGGGAGAAGTCATGGTGGGGTATTTTTCCACATCAGAAACTGGGCCAGAAACTGGGGGCCTGGTATAACATATAAGGAGACAACCATAAACAGAAAGTTGAGCTTAGACTTAGGCCCAAGTATGCCCCCCCCCCCAGGTCTGTTTTTTGTTTTTGTTTTTTACCAAGAAAAATGGCACACAAGGTGACATATAATCATAAATAAAACTTGATTAAAACACTAATAAAACAAATGCATTAAAACATAATTAAAAACACAACATTAAAACACTAATTAAAAACACAACAATAACAGAATAAAAACAACATCCATACCGACAGACCCACTTACATGGCAATGGCCTGCTTGAATAAAAAGATCTTCACCTGCCAGCAGAAGGACAACAGAGAGGGAGTGAACTTATACTCCCTCAGCAGGGAATTCCACAGTCATGTACTCCCTATAACTGGCCCTGGTCAACAGCCTGGCCACAGCATTCTGCACCAGTTGAAGTTTATGCACAGTTTTCAAAGGCAGCCCCACAAAAAGCATTTTACAGTAGTCCAAATGGTATAACTAAGGCATGCGTGATCATGGCCAGATCAGACATCTCTAGGAATGTGTGCAGTTGGCATACTAGCCTCATTTGCATAAATGCACTCCTGGCCACTGCTGAAACCTGGGCATAATGAAGTCAGTTATTTTATTATGGAAAGCTTGAAGCTCTTTACCGACCATGATCGGAGTGGTTTTTTTCACTGTGGTAACACTTGTACTGGAGACCAAAGTTCAGCTATTTTACATCTTTATTACCCCAGCTGTTAGTCCAAAGTTTATGGGCATACGTTTCTGCCAACACAGATACCAGCAACAGTACCCCATTCTCCAGCAGCAGAAGTAAAGTCTCCACTCCCTGGATTTCTCATTAAAAGAGCTGAAGAATTGAGGGGAAATCTTACTTCATTTCAGGAAAACACTTTTCTGTCTGACAAAATGCCATCCAAGCGAAAATCCATGATGTTTGCTTCTTCTTCTTTCACCAGCATCTGCTCCTTTGTGATGGTTTGTCTTGTTCTCGCAACCAAAAACTGGGCCTCAAGTGAGATTAAGTACATTACCAACAATTCAACTGGGCAGACATCAATTACATATGGACTCTTTGAAGGAGTTTGCTCAAGTAATTCACAGGATGGACTTGCTGCAGCAGAACTTTTTTTCCAAGGTAACTGACTACTACAGTGAATGTGCAGCTATTGTTGGGAGTAGTTTGGTTTAAAGTGGTCTCTATACCTAGGAATTATAAACTGCAACTTTAATTTGTTTATATAGTGTTATAGTGAAGCAAAGAACAGTAAAATAAAAATATAATCACAAATATTTTACAAGCAAACTTTTAAACAATTATTGACAAAATAGTCCATCACTAGGTGCCTAAAAACTAATATTATTATTATTATTATTATTATTATTATTATTATTATTATTATTATTATTAGTAAGCCGCAGCTTACTATGTAACATAGAAATAATTAGCCATTTTGTTCTTTGAGTTACATTATATGTAACATGCATTATTGTAATGTCATTATGGGCACATCTCAGGCAATTATAATTGTGCATTTTATTGGGATCTACATACAAAAGCTTCTCATAGAAACTATAGAACTTTCCTAAAAGTGTCCAAATTAAGGAAGTGAAACTGCCGGTTCCTGGTGATAGTCCAGCCAGCTAAATTTTGCAAATAATTGCTCATATGACTTGCCTACTCATGTGAGCAGTGTAATGTCAAAAAGAAAAATCATACAAGATTGTCATTTCCCTTAGACTGACCCGCTATGCCATTAGTTCATTCTTCCTGAGTTCTATGGTTCACAAGTAGACTGCTTGTGAGATCACCAGTGGGAGGGAACCAGCTGGAATATGACGAGATTCAGAATTGTTTCAAGGTCACCATTATTTGACAGCAAAATGCTGTATTCTTCTGGATGCAATCCTCAGATATTTAGGCCTCAGAGATCCCATTAAAGGCAAAGAAAAGCTCTGCCTTTGTTTCCCCACACCCTAGTGAACGTCCTTGGCATGGGCATTGTTTTAGATGGGCACACCAGGGCACGTGCCTTGGATCTTTTGAGCTACCCCGATGATATCATCTGCCTTAATACAAGCTTGCCTCTTCCCTCTCAGCTCAGTAGCCTTGTGCTGAGTAGGAGACCTTAAGACTCACTCCTTTAGCAGACCAATAGGGGGCACAGCATGAATGCAGCAGCCTTCTTAACTATAGGAACTTATAAATGACACTGCCACCTTTTCTTCTACACTCTTCTCATTGTTTTTGTTTTTTATCCTTAACTTTCTTTTCTTCCATGCCCACTGCTGGGTGCTTGCTTGCCATGAAGGTTTGAAGAGAGAGGGAGAAGGGCAGGATGTGCTCCCTGTGAAATACTAGTATTTCACACAGAATCCGATTTTACTACCCCCAACTGGAACTTTTGACTTATGCAGAAATTATGCGTTGTAGGCCTGTGCCCGGATCTTTTAAATAATATGTTCTAAAGGACAGAAGCACTAGTTCTAAAGAAGAATGCTTCTAAAATGCTAGATGGAAGTATACTAAATGTATCTGAGTTAATAATTGATAAGAGAGAGAGAGAGAGGAAATGTAAGGCTTAAAATGGTGGAGATAAAACAAGGGTTCACATACTCTTGTTGCTAGGCTTTGAAGTCAAATGTAGGAAAGAAGTTGTTGATATAACACATGTCATATAACATTACATAATTTTCTATGATGAGTCCTATATTTTGCAAATCATTCTGGGCTATGAAGAAGATATCCTGTAGAAAAAGGCAACCAAAATGCTCAAGGGGCTGAAGCAACTCCCCTATGAAAAAGGTTACAAAGTTTGGGGCTTTTTAGGTTAAAAAATGGTAGGTAGGGAGGACATGATGACAGAGGTGTATAATATTATGCTTGTTGTGGAAAAAATGGATAGAGATGTTTCCCCCCCTCTCTGATAGAACCTGGGGTTATCCAATGAAGCTGAATGGTAGGAGAGTCATCATGATACATGAAAGGAAATACTTCTTCACACAGTGCATAATTAAACTATGGAATTCACTACCACAAGATGTAGTGATGGCCACCAACTTAGATGGCTTTAAAAGGTGATTTGACAAATTCATGGATAAGGCTATCAATGGCTAATAATCATGATTAGCTATCTATTACCCCAGTATCAAGATGCATAATGCCTCTGAATACCAGTTGCTTGCGAACCTGAGCAAGAAGGAGCTATTGCACTCACAGGAGCTATTGCACTCACACCCTACTTGTGGGCTTTCCATAGATATCTCGTTGGCCAATGTGGGAGTAAAATGCCAGACTAGACAGGCCTTTGTTCTTATCTTTGTGGAAGATGCTATACAGTGCTTTTTTTCTGGAGAAAAGGGTACCGGAACTCTTGGATTACATTTCCTTGGGAGTAGATGGCGATTAAATTGTAATGCAATTAATAGAAGAAAAGGTGCTGGAACTCAGTTCCGGTGAGTTCCACCAGAAAAAAAGCCCTGATGCTATACATGTTAAAATGCATGAAGCAAACAGGCACACCAACCATGCCCAGCTGCATATACAAATATCTTAATGTGAGAGAGTGCCCTATTCACTTCATGTGGTGATTCCATGTTGCCACAGTTGCCTCTCCTCTGATGTGAATGGGGAGGCCCCTTCAGACAACAGATTCAGGTGTACATTGCCCAACAGAGATGCAAAGTATGCCTGGATCAGGATGCTTGCTTTTATGTTTTATTTAATTATTATTTATTAGTAAAATTGGTATCCTGACTTTCCACTAAATGGTGTTCCCATTTATAACGGGTTTCTCATTACATCACCTATCCCAAATGTGTCTTGATCTTAATTAGGACCTCTCAGTGAGCCCTTTTTATAGTATGTAGAGTTTCATCACATAATTTACATTGTACAATAATCTGCATGTTGATAAAATTCATACCATCACATTTTGGGGAGATGCTATTGTGCTTTGATGTGACACTCAGTAGATTTTAGCTTCCCACATAAGTCCATTTTAATGCCCCAATGTTTGCTTTTCACAAAAAACAGATTTTCTAAACTTTGGGTTCCTTTTTATCCAAGAACTGATTCCCCCCCCCCCCTAAATACCAGATATTCCAAAATTTGGAATATCAGAATAGGTAGATCAGAACAAATGCTGGTAAGCTTTAAGAAATGCTACAAACCAGACTTCCCCAACCTGACATCCTCCAGATGCATTAGACTACAATTCCCAGAATCCCCCAGTCAGCTATGAACAATATGAATCCCCCAGAACAGCTATGCAGCCTCCCTAGCACTTCCTGGAACATGATGTCCTAACCCTCCTTTTGGCATAATCCGCTGCCTGCAGCTATGTGGTAGAAGTTAAAGGTGGCTGAGGGATTCTGGGAACTATAGTCCAACGCATCTGGAGGTGTCAGGTTGGGGAAGGCTGGTATAAACCCTATGACAAAATAGCAATGATACCGCTTCATAGGTTTGTTCATGGATATTAGCCAAGTTAGCTAAATAGAACCACCAAACTCACAGACAGTATACGGTACCTCTTATTATCAGATTGTAAGAACAAGCAACAGGGGGAGTTCATTATATTCATCTCTTGCTTGTGAGTACAGTAATACCTTGGATTGCAAGTAACTTGATCTGAGAGCGTTTTGCAAGACAAGCAAAAAAAAAATTAAAAATGTTGACTTGATAAACGAGCAAGGTCTTGCAAGACAAGTAGTCGTAGGGATGTAACCGCTCACCTCGAGCAGGCGTAGCGGGCCGAAATGGGCCCCGCTCACGCCCACCAGAGACTCGCTTTGATATAAGAGTGTTTTGGATTACAAGCACAGTTCCGGAACAAATTATGCTTGCAGTCCAAGGTATTACTGTACACAGAAGCATCTGGTTGACACTGTTGGGAACAGTACGCTGGACTAGATGGAATGTAGTCTGATTCAGCATGTCAGTTCTTATGTCCCATTATTTTAAAATATTTTTACTTACTATGAAAGTTGCAAAAAGCTTTTCGCTCTGCACCGCATCGCAAAGTATTGCACTGGACACTGATCTCTCATGTAGAACTTCTGGGGATACAGAACTCCTGCTTATAATGGTGGAAGTTGAGTGTGAATGTAGAATACGCTGTAAAACTTGGTGGGGGTGAATTAGGCAGGTGCCATCATACAGCAGTTCTTGAGCTGCAAGGAATTTGCTGGCAAGGGCAATTTCCATGTACATTAAAGGGTCAGTTACCGTAATTAGTAGCCTTTCCACGCACACTGACAAGGACCTCTGATATTATCCTCCAAATGTATTGTGAGTGCTACTGTGCTGAACAGCAAACGCCTTTGAAAGCAGCGCAAAGCAAATGAAGCTTGATCAAAGTAGCAGAGTCTTAATAGGCTGCCATTAATGATTTATAATTCAGGGATGGGGACTGTATGGCCCTCCAGAGGTTGCTGGACTGCATCTCCCTCACCCACTTGTCTTTCTCCAACTGTAACACAGAAAATCTTACCAATGCTTCCTTTGTTGCAAAAGGCTCCAAGAGCAGGGAGGACTCACCCTAGTTTCATAATCCTAAACAGGCTGTAGGTGAAATACAGGCAATACCATTTTGTTATAGGGGAGATTTCTTCTTGTCACGCTAGCCTCCTCTACTTGTGAGTAGACTGACAGGGTTCTTTCCACACTTCCAGCAATGGTAAGCATTCTAGGTCTTCATTTAGACCTTTCAGAACAAGACTACCTAACTACAGAATCCAGAACATCTCTCTTCTAAGAAGTTTGGCATCTGATTTACATAATTTTTCAACCACCCAGAAAGTTATTTCTTCAACTGAATGTTTTTCCTGTAGATAATGGTTTACTAGGGGGGCACCACAGATCTTATATTGCGTATATTGCTGAAATGTTTGCTGGTGTGTTTCTTGACTGGTTTTTGGGACTGGCCAATATACTGTATATTTTGTCACATGGACATCTGATTGCATATATCACATCTGCACTGCGGCAAGAGGGGCAAAACCCCCTCCCACCCCCTCACAATCTCACTAGTGTCTGCCACCATCCTCTCTCATCCCTTGTCAGTGCCTTCCATTCCATGTTGCTAAAAATTGAGAAGACACCAGAGAGTGTTCCAAACATGTTCTCAACCTTCCTGCCCCAGTCTTGCACAAATGTCCAAATTTGAAAATCCGCTGCTATGAAATTTGCATGATTCCCCCCTCCGCTTTACTGCTCTGCCATGAAATTTGCATATATTTACTGATCCCACTTCCTACTCTGGCTTGGAATTTGCATATCTTTACCAATCCCCATCTCTGCTCTGTTACCCATTTGTATATCTGACAACAATACAGTAATGGATACCAGTGGAGGGAAGTGACAGACACCAAGTGTGCTGTGGGGGAGCTGAAAGCGGCTGGCAGGGTGAAGGAGCTTTTTGGGTGGGTGTAATTGCTTCAGTAGCACTTTTTTTTTTTTTAAGGTGTTTGCTAGCAAGGCAAATGCTAAAGTGAAGGATGAAATTGACAAGGACATTGACAAGAGGGGGATATTGGTATGCTGAGCTAAAGAGCGGACAGGCGGTCTTGCATGCACTTGTGCAAGACCCCCCCAAAATTTTTTTTAAAAGTTTGCGAATGTGTTACCATGCTCATAAGGGCTCAGAAAATTATATGTATTGGCGATCTGATGTGGGAGGCAGGAGTGAGCTGACAACCCCAGCAGACCAATTGCAGAAAGGGTGCTGATGTAGGGAATGAGGAAACAAGGATTTCTGCTGCAAAGATGCCCATAATAGGTGCTGGGAGCAGGTGGGAAGACTAAGGGGGAAACAACCCATGGAAAGCCACAGTGTGCCTGATCATCTGTCAGGAGTAATGTGGGTTCTGAGCAAACAACAAACCCATGGTGTCTTACCTTCAGGGTGGCTTAGTGTGACATGCAGACTTGCTCAGTTAAATATGTATGATATAGAGGGTTAGAAGATTTCTCACTAATATAGAAAAAATTTAGAGAGGAAATTTGTAAGTATTGGGGTGCTCAGCTGGGTTTGGTTGATTCCTCAACATATATATTCAACATATGTGTATTCCAGTGTTTGGTATTTTTAAGCGGCAGTTTGTCAAATGATTGCAGTCTATTTATAGGTATTTGCATTCTGTTGAGAACCTTGAACAATCATCTGAGAATTGGATTTTGCTCCTCCTGCTATCTTTCATTATTCATTAGTGTGATTCAAAAGAATTTGTTGAAAAAGAGTATTTGAAATGGAAGTGTACTGGATACCCATTGGTCTCCTAGAAACACATCTTACTGAATCATTGGTTCTTTATTACCAATTTGTAATTTTGTATGTTTATATTACTGGATTATTATAAAATGATGTATTTCATAATTTAGGGGTGTGTGTATAGAATTACATTTACAGCAGCTTAAAACCAATACTGTACTTTTACTTAAATAACCTTAACAGGATTGTAGCTGAAATACAAATCTTAGATCTGATTAGTTGTTTTGAGACTTGGTAAATTACTATGATTCCTCATGTCTAATGGGCTGCAATCCTATACCCACTGACCAGGGAGTCCCACTGAACTCAACGAGGCTTACTTCTGAGTAGATATGTGTAGGGTTGCACTGTAAGTATCCAAATGTCAGGAATAAACTACCACCACTACTACTACTATTATGATACTGAAGGACTAAGAAAAGGTTGAATGAGCTAAATGCATGAGGATATATGCATGTCAACCTGACTGGATCCCAGGCTGTCCTTATAGATAAGAACATAAGAAGAGCCATGCTGAATTAGACCAAAGGCCTGACTAGTCCAGCATTCTGTTTACACAGTGGCAATCCAGCTGCCTGTGGGAAGCCCACAAGTAGAAGATGAATGCAACAGCACCCTAAATAAGGACATTCTCTCTAGCGCAGCCTTCTCCAACCTGGTGCCCTCCAGATGTTTTGGACTACAACTCTCAGGAGTCCTGACCATTGGTTATACTGGTGGGGCTGATGGGAGTTGAGGTCAAAACATCTGGAGTGCACTAGGTTGGAGAAGGCCTGCTAGAGAATCACAGATGTCTAATATTTGGTAGTGGCAATCACACCCAATGCTTCTTAGCTTTTACTTTTTCATTCATAGAAATCAATTCACCCGAAGCCAATTTCATCTGAAGTATTTAATCTCTGTATAATCTGATATTAACTCTGAAATATTAATATTTTTCAGTTTCAGATTTGAAGGAAAATACAACAGCAAAGAATTTCAACATTGTGATTATCATTCTGCTAGTCCTTATTTTGCTCAGCTCCTTCCTCAGCACTGGATTTACATTCTACAATGCCATTAGCAATCCTTACCAAACATTCTTGGGTCCTGTTGGGGTCTATACCTGGAATTCCATATCTGGTAAGTAATATACATTACAGTATATAATACTTTCAAACATAACAACAACAACAACAACAACAACAACAACAGAAACATCATGGTTGCATCCTGGATACTAAACAACTCAAAAGATGAAAAAAAGGCATAGGCAACAACCAAGATAAGGAGCCAATATACACCAGAAACAAGTTCAAAAGAACCTGCAATCTATCATGTAAAAACCAATCTAAACATAATTTGGGAAATGTATTGACACTCAAAAGTACTTAAAATTGTAAGTAAAACTATGAATATTATCTATAGCAGAAATACTTTTCACAAACTTGGGATGACTACTACAACAGCTTCCTCAAAGAACCAAATAATCCCCAAACCATTGAAGAATTTTTCAATTAATGTCTAAATGTGTTCCACAGATTTCCCTCTAGCTTCAGGTGAGGTACCACTACCTTGCCTTGCCTCTAGACCTTGATAAATGTCACCTCCCCTGTGCCCACCCCTCACTGAAATATCTCCTGAACTCTGAAACTGTGCCCTTGGCAGACATGCATATACGGCTTCCCCAGCAGCCATGAAGTATTCCTTGTGCCTAAGTAAGCTGTAGAAGTTGAAAGGAAACATGCCATAATGCTCTGAGTTGGCCAGCTCTGTCTCCAAGAACCAGGAACAGTGGTTTGAAGCTGTGGAGTACATGCTACATCTCCTTGGAATGACATAGACATTCCCTCTGACACAGACATAGCTGTTTTGCTTGTTCCTCCACCATCTTATGAGTAGATTCCCCTATAGCTTCAGGTGAGGTACCACTACTTTGCCTTGCCTATCTAAATGTCACAGGTAGATGATGAATTTTTCCATTGGCTATGAGTCTTGTTTCTGGATTTTTAATCCTACCCAGTGACTAGCTGCAAAAAAATAGCCAAATAAATTGTAAATGGAACTCAAGGAGATATATACTCACATATCTCTTCAATCTCTATCTTAGATTTTCTCTGGTGAAAAACATTATTTTGTATAAAATGCTTACCAACATATGTGGAATACATAAGAACCTGGCTTCCATTCTTGAATATACTCTTTCCTGTGGGGCACTAATCAAGCCTGCTGGATCTAGATTCATGAAGTGCAAATGAAGAGTGTCCCCCAGACCCATTTATAATGCTTCCCAGACAACTCCTCTGTATATGGTGGCCATGTGCCCTCTTTGACAGAGGACAGTCTTCTATTTGAAGGGCTGCCAGGTGACTCTGTTTCAAAGGCATGCTTTATTTGAAGGACTGTCCAGCCCAAGTCCAGTTTAAAGATAAAGAACCATCAGAAGGGAGAGCTGGGCCTTAAAGTTGCTCTCATCAACAGTATCTGGAAAGCAGATTGAGCAAGGCACAGAGGTCACCTTTTCACACTCTTCCACACTATGGTGAGCTGTACTGTATTTCTATTTAAATTATAATAATTAATTCTAAATTTGCATCTATACTTACACGTTAGCATATGCAAATTTTTGTGCAAACATCTGGCCTGTGCTGTTCTCTTTTTTGGTAGTGCACATCTTTTTTAGCAATTCACAAGGGCCATCCTAGCTCTGTAGTGTGCATTGTAGAGGAAACTCATAAGTGACCACTCAGGGAAGCCCGTCCGATGTTACCAACAATCTTTCCATGGACGAACCTTTGAGGTCCTAGCAACACACTTTGAAAACCACTGCTCTAAACAAATTGTGTATAGAATCGTGAGCGCAGGTCATGATATTCCTAGTCTTCGATCTGTATGTGAGCTTCTTAAAATGTAAGACTATTGAAGAGAAGGACTATTAGTTTGACTATTGCAGTCAATAGCAACGGTCCAAATGAGTTGTGTACACAAATACACATAGAAACTGAATGCATATTCAGGTTGTTTTTTTCTTTTTCTTTTTTTCTTTTTTTTACAAAAGCAGCTCCAACAGCTGCAGAAACAAGAAGCTTTTAAATTTCAACAGCTTTTTTGGATTGCAGCCAATATTTCTTAAATGAACTCTGGCTTTTAATCTGCGATATTCAGAAGTAATACAAGTGAAAGCAGCATTGTGTGTACAAAGAGACATCAGCTTTATCACTACTTAAATTTAAGGTGTGTGTGTGTGTGTGTGTGTGTACTGTATATATATAATATCTGTGCGGGATTAATGAATGGTGGAGGTTGTAAATAAACTAGCAGCATGAAAGAGGATTCTGTACCATTCACTGTGAATGATTCTGTTCAATGCACAACAGTAAAATATGTAATGGTTATATCCAGTTGGTGTCACTTTGCTGACGGATCCAGTCAGTGAAATGAGGAGGGAGGTGATTTTTAGGGATTTTCCATCTTCCCTGCTGCAGCGTTGGAGACCCGTCAGAACAGCGTGGGAAGTGGCGTGGGGGCTGCCGGGGGAAGGGGAAGCACCCAAAATCACTCCATCAGTGGAGTGACAGCAGTTGGATACAACCCAGTGTAACTAAATATAACATACGATAACAATAGTCAGCAGGTATTGTTCAAATAAACAACAAAGAAAATGCTCACACAATCATGGCAAAAATAGTTCTGGGAAAATATGGCTGCCCAGTGTGCCCAGTGCAGGGCAAATATTCCAGTTACCTAGATGCAGCAGAGTAACATCACTCCCCCAAAACATGGGCTTCCAATTACACTGGTGGGAGGGGGCAAGTTGTGCTTGCACCAGGAGATACAGTCTGCGGGGAGGGACACACTGCACGCCAATGCTACAATGGCTGCAGCTGCCTGGCTCACATGGAGTCAGTCGCTCTGCTCCTCTCCCAGCCAATCAGAAAGTCAATCAGGAGGAGGCGGAGCCAGCACAGGCTGGTCTGCTGGTAAGACATATTGTGTTTCCAGCTTACCAGATCCCCCCTCCCTGTGTGTTATATGCTACATCTTTTGCTTATATAGGCACTTGTTGTTTATTTCAATTATTTGCACAATTGCAATGAACTCCATGCTAGCCACGGGTTGTCAGGGATGGGAAGGAATTTAACCCAAGATCTTAATTGGTGCTACTGCTCCTAGGTTTTTTTGTCTTCCTTACAGCAATCTTTATTTCCCCTGCACAATTTCACCAATCTAAATTGTTCACCCTCACACCAAAGCTACTGTTTGCCCCACCGGGAAAAATATAGGCATGAAACGGGTGCCCCACTGGGAGGCAATCTAGATCATGGAAGTGGCACAGAGGGAAGGGTTAACCCCACCCATGCACCCCTGTTGATTCATTTAAAATCAGAGCCCCCAGCAGCAGCTTCTTAAAAGTAAAACAAACAAAACAAAAATCAGCAAAAACATGTAAAGGGTATTATTATGAGCCTCTTATATCATGTACTTTTTCGCTTTCTGTGCTTGCACAAAAGTGATCATTCCTGTGGTCTGATTTCAAATGGCTGATCTGTTATTAGTACTTTGTGACATTTTAATTGGTCCAAATGAAGGTCTTACTGTATTGTAGCTTTTGGGGTTTTTTTTCTCTTCAGGGAGGGAATTTTCCATCCTGTTTGAAAGAAGCGGTGGTACGGCCACTTCTAAAAAAAGCCCTCCCTGGATCCCTTGGACCTTAACAATTACAGACCAGTACAATTACAGACCAGTACACTCCCCCCTGAAAGACTGTGTTCGCAGCTTGGGGGTGCTTCTGGATCCGACGCTCCAAATGACATCCCAGATAGATGCAACAGCTAGGAGTGCCTACTATCAGCTTCGGCTGATACGCCAGCTGTGCCCCTTCCTAGAGTTGGAGGACCTAAAGCCGGTAGTGCACACGCTGGTAACTTCGAGGCTCGACTTCTGCAATACACTGTACATAGGGCTACCTTTATACCTAGTCCGGAAACTTCAACTAGTGCAAAATATGGCAGCCAGATTCGTTACTGGTACACCTAGGGGGGCCCACATCACACCAGTTTTAAAAGCACTCCACTGGCTGCCAATCAGTTTCCGAGCAAAGTATAAAGTGTTGGTTATTACCTTTAAAGCCCTACATGGTTTGGGTCCAGGCTACCTACGGAATCGCCTTCTCCCGTACAATCCGCCCCGCACACTCAGGTCCTCTGGGAAGAATTTACTTCAGCCAGCCGAAACTAGGCTGACGGGTATTACCCAGAGGACCTTTTCTTCTGCTGCTCCCAGATTATGGAATGGCCTGCCGGAGGAGATTCATCAACTTAGCAGTATCTTAGAATTTAAAAAAGCCATAAAGACTGATCTCTTCTGGCAAGCATATCCGGCGGAATTTTAGGATGCTTTTAAAATGTTTTTAAGATATTTTAAGTTATTTTATAATGTTTTTAAGTAGTTTTAAGATGTTTTAATAGTACGTGTTGTGTTTTGATTAGTTTATGCATTTTATATTTTTGTTGTTCCCCACCTCGATCTAGACGGAGAGGCGGGTAAGAAATAATAATAATAATAATAATAATAATAATAATAATAATAATAATAATAATAATAATTATTATTATTATTATTATTATTATTATTATTATTATTATTATTATTATTTTAAATGAACCGGCATGACTACCTATGATCTTTGATCTGTGGTAGCTATACCATACAAACATGCAGTCTCCTGATAGTTGGGATTATCATGTTACAAGCATAGTCAGATGACCCATTTGGGTTCTTAAGATAAAATAAATTGTGAGGTTTGCTTTGCCTTTAAAAGGGTTGTGTGAGAATTGATGTTGCAAAAATATGGCGTAATTTCGCTGAGTGAAAAATTGGCAATACACTGGGGAGTGGGGGGGGAAAGTATTTTTCCAGACGTATTGGAAAGTTGTGATATGTTAGACTTTTAAGATGAACTCAATCAAACATTTCCCTTGGGATATAACCCTTCATTCCATTATTAGGCTTACATCTGGTTTCTTTTGATGTACTTTGCTATCCTTCTGATCTTGCTACTGAAATAACTCCAGTTCTTACACTGAATCTGTCTCTAGAGGCTCCTGCATTTTTTTTAGCAGTAAGCTTTGGACTAAAAGAATTTATTCAGGGGTGGGGGAATTGTATTACAAAATACACCAGTGCTAGATTTTGATCCCATACAGCTTCTTCTCTGTAGAATGGGGTGGCCACTTATGAACTGCCAAACTAAGAGGAAATGTATCACAAAAAAATTAGAGGACAAAGGAGGAGATATATTTGCATAAAATTTGCATATGCTGATTTATACATGTGTATCTATGGAAATTTAGAAATGATTCTTATAATTTAAATAGAAATGCTATGCATTTCATTATAATGTGGAAGACTATGACCTGTGCGCCTGCCTGTTCAGTCTGTTGTTCTGGTGCTCACTGTGGACGGGCAACAGTTCCTATGGTTCTTTATCTTTAAACTGGACTTGGACTGGACAGCTTTCCAATAGAGGGCATTTTCAAACAGAGGATGGTCATCAGGCAGCCCTTCCAATAGAGGACTGTCAATAATAATAATAATAATAATAATAATAATAATAATAATAATAATAATAATAATAATAATAGACACATACCCCCACCTAATGTAGAAAGATGATTAAATGTGCAGGTCTCTTCCTAGTGAGTCCCCCTTACTTTCCTTCTTAATGCTTCTTTTTGGAAGTGATTTGATGCCCATATAGGGAGATTTCTATGGCCCTGTAAATGCTGGGTTCCATTCTCCAATGGAGTTCAGAACAATCCTGATTTCAGAAGACCAATGCTGGTTTACACTACCTTAATAAAGAACATTTTAGGGTGCAATCCTATGCATGTTTAGTCAGAAAAAAGTGCTACAACTCCCAGCATTCCGGAGTCGTCATCGCTGGCTCTAGAATGCTGGGAATTGCCCTCTCAACACCCATGCAGTCATCTGAAGATCTGAATAGAGCATATGCACAGACAACTGTGTGTGTAGGCTCTGTACGCATGACCGAGGGACCTGCCTTTTTGCAGGTTCCTGATTATACAGTGATCCTATGCATGTACATGTGTAGGCTCCATACACACTGGCCAGGAAAGATGGGAACTGCAGTCTGGAGGGCACAAGTTTGGAGAAAGCTGCTCTATACATAACTTCAAGATCAGGAGTGGGGATAGTAGGAATCGCCCCCCCCATTTGTTAATTATCTTTGGGTTTGGAACACTACACTAGGTTTGTAGATGTTAGGGTTATACAGTAATACCTCGGATTACGAGTAACTCGGTATACGAGCTTCTCGTAAAACGAGCAAAATTTTATCATTTGTTTCGATTTGGAGGACGAGCATGTCTCAGAACACGAGCCACACGCTGTGCCCCCGACTAGCACTTAAAGTGCCAGCTCCCCGGCTTTGCCTAGCTGGGAGGGAGCCCCATGGAGGCGAGGCGCAGCCGCTCACTCTGCGGGCGCCTCGCGCTGCTGCGCCGGCTCCCTGCCTGGGAGCCCCATGGAAGTGAGGCCGCTCGCTGTGCGGGCGCCTTGCGTCCCCTGCGGCGGCGCCTTGCACCGCTGCGCTGGCTCCCTGCCCGGGAGCCAGCAAAGCACCCCATGGAGATGAGGCGAGGGAGCCGCGTTGCTCGCTCTGCCTGCGCCTCGCGCTGCCGCTTTACTTGCCAGGGAGCTGCGTGGAGGCGTTCCCGCTGCTCCCTGCCTCTTCCAGTGGGGGCTCGCCTCTCTGCGAGCCGCCCGCGCTGCTATCGCCGGTCCCGTCGCGTCCCTTGCTGCTCCGGAAGTGACGCGACGGGAACTGCAGGGTCCCGTCGCGTCCCTTCCGGGGCAGCAAGGGACACGATGGGACCGGCGATAGCAGCGCGGGCGGCTCGCTGAGGAGGCGAACCGCCCCTGGAAGAGGCAGGGAGCAGCGGGAACGCCTCCACGCAGCTCCCTGGCGAGCAAAGCGGCAGCGCGAGGGTCCCGTCCCGTTACTTCCGGGGCCCAAGGGACGCGACGGGACCAGTGATGGCAGCGCAGGCGGCTCGCCGAGGAGGCGAACCGCCCCTGGAATAGGTAGGGAGCAGCGGGAATGCCTCCATGCAGCTCCCTGGCAGGGAGCTGGCAAAGTGCTTTGCCGGCTCCCTGGCAGGGAGGTGCGGCCACTCGCACTGCGGGCACCTTGCGCGCTGCCGTGCCGCTTCCCTGCCTGGGAGCCGGCATGGCAGCGCGCGAGGCACCTGCAGAGCGAGTGGCTGCGCCGTGCCTGCCCTCCACGCACCATTTAATCACTGCTTTGCAGGCTCCCTCCATGGGGCTCCCTGCCAGGGAACCAGCAAAGCAGTGAGTAAATGGTTGTGGAACGAATCATCTGAGTTCCCATTATTTCTAATGGGAAAACTCGCTTTGATATGCGAGTGTTTTGGATTACAAGTATGGTTCTGGAACGAATTATGCTCGCAATCCAAGGTATTACTGTAATTAGTATACCATCATCCCCTTTCTCATCATTGCTACCAGTTGCTTGCTTGACAGGTAGAGAGCCAGGGAGCAAGTAGGCAGTGGCATTTACCGCTCCTCCTTCTCACCACCACCATTGTCCGGGTCAGAGCGAGAGGCAGGTGAACAAGCAGGTTGCAGTGGTGAAGAGGAGAAGCAACTCTAGGGGGCTCTTGCCAGTGGGCCCCTGCTGGGGGTGTGGGCCCTTGTCAGGAGCCCAACCATTCCTACCCTTGATGCTGCCCTGCCCTTCATAATTCAAACACTGCTCCACCAGCCCTGCTTTTTCCTCCCACCCCACCACACCAACCTGATTCAGGATATTTAGATGGCAACAGAATCAAATATAAAAGAAGAACTACCCATGTGCTTTTCACTCTCCCCAAATAATATCTAATGGTATCAAAATAATAATTTGCTTTCCTACTTTTCAGGCATCTGCACTCTTCTGACCTTGATACTGTTTGCTGTGAATGTGGAAGTGAATGAACTCTCCTTTGAGCTGGCTTTCCAACAATGTGGTTGGACCGTCAACCAGAAAAAAACTGAACATTCCAATGCCTATGGATATTCATACTGGATCACACTTCTGATAGCCCTTTTCAATGCTGCAACTATTATCATCATTGTTTTTTACCAACATGCAAGGTATTCAAAAAGGAAGGAACGAGAGAGACCTATGGAAAGTGCACCAAAAGATGGCATTTTATTTTAGTGGGACCAGTTCCTTCCTTTCAAGACCAAATGTGCAATCTAACCAACAGTTACATAATGTATGGAAGGTCTGTTGATATTTGTATGGCCAAAGTGTGGATAACTCCCATCCTACCCACCCACCCACTACTTGGCTATTGAAAAATCGCCCCTCCTGAAGCTAATAAAAGTGATCATCAGGGTTTTGATATATGGGTTTGCATGTAATGTGTAGGTAGGGGTGACTTTTGAAAAGGATTAGACAAATCCCGTAGAGTTGGGGTGCAGACACTCAGGCCTGGGGTCCCCATCTGGCCCTGCTGGGGTCTCAATCCAGCCCCCTGGGGTTCTCCAGATGGCTACACCTCTTTCCCCTGGCTCCACTCCCTTTCCCCTGACCAGACCACTTATTATTTAGTGGTTCCCTGGCTTCTGTGCAGTTTTTCCCCCATTCTAAAAGGTTGAAGTGCCTCTTCTAAGGCTTAGTCACTGGCAGTGAGAGCTTTAGGCTACAATATGCTGATATATATATATAGGCCCCACCCACTTTCTCTGTGGCCTTGCCACTTTGGCCCTTGGCCCCACCCACTGCTGGAATGCAGCCCCCCCCCCAAGAGCTCCTCTGAAACAGAATTCGACCATCAGGCTGAAAGAGGTTCATTACCCCCACCATAGAGGATAGATCTATCAATGGCCATGACAGCTAAATAGAACCACCATGTCCGGAAGCAGTATACTTCTGAATACAGATGCAGGGCACAAACCCTGAGGGAGAGCCACCATCTTCATGCCCTGCTTGTAAGCTTCCAGAGGCATTTGGCTGGCTACTGCTGCAAATAGAATGCCAGAATCAGTGGACCTTTGGCCTGATCTAGCATGGCTCCTCTTATGTCCTTAACCAGCCCTGGAGAAGATACAGACATGGCAAGGGCATGGAGTGATTGGTCTGGGCAATGTTCTCATGTCTCCTCTGCCCATCTTTGCTGTAACTAACTAGACTCACCTGTAACAAAGGGCTTGTACTGGCTTGGTTCATCTTTCTTTCTCTGACCACAGCTCTAATTTCCCAAGTGGAGCAGCATGAGCACAAGCCCTGGGTGAGCCAAGTGACAGCAGAAAAGAAGGTGGATAGGGGAAACACTGCCCTAACTGATCCATACTTTCCTTCCCTAGCCATCTCTCTTTCCTTCCATCTTCTGCATTGGCTTCTGAGAGGGCCTGAGCAATACAGGCATGAGCCCCGCCAGAGAGGAGTCAAGCGGTAGCATACAAGGGCTGGGTGGAAAGGAGGGAAAACGCTGACAGAACTCTATCTGCTCCCTTCCCCAGACATTCCCAGATTCTGAGTGTCAAGGTCAAAAGGTGATCCAGTCCACAGTTCACCCGGGTGAAAAATAGGCAGGTCACGTGGCACCCCTAACACTGCTTTCAGTATTGATATATTGGCCGTTCTCAAGGCTTACAGCAGGGGTAGGCAACTTTTTTGGGCCATGGGCCTATTTGGCAACTTGAGAAATTGTCCTGCGCAGCACCGCAAAATGGTTGTCATGGGAGGCATGGCAAAGGACAAGTAACCTGCCCCAAAGACTGAGTACAAAGCATAGGTGGGGGCTGAGCCACAACACACTAAACTCCTTTGTACCCACAGTTTTCAGGACCAGCAGAAATCTATTTGCAGTGATTTCCACTGCCGGTAAGAGAATATGTTAATTTTTTTAAGTGGGAGGAGCAGGGCACCTTGGCAGGTACCAAGAAAGTGCACTGCTGCCTGTGGGCACCATGTTGCCTACCCCTGGCAGACAGCATACCTATCACGTACTCCCGTAAAGAGATGCATTCAGGATGAACAGGTGAACCTTTTGTGGCCCAGAGCCAGGGATGGATGGATCTGTCAATCTTGGTCTCGCCACAATTGTTTGGTGGTGGTGGGGATTAGGTCAGGCTTGTTCCATCCTGTTTCTGCAAGAGCTTGCAGTTTCTAAAAAAAACAACACATTTTGTACACATTTTTAAATGTACGTACCCATTGACTAAAACATATCTGTACACATTTTTTAAATGTGTGCATTTTTCTACACGCATTTGTCAGACGTGTGCATTCTGTCAAATGCATTTTGTTTTGTTTTGCGGAACGTGTTGCAAGTTCAGACATGTATGGCTTTCTGAACATGTATAGCATTCAGGTCTGCAGTTGGGTCCAGGAGGTGCAAATTGAGTCAATCCATACAAAAAATTCAACAGAACAAATTTTCCTCACATCCCTACCAGAGTTCAGAAGGACTGTCACATGGCCAGGAACTGAACCCCGTCCCAGCCTGAATACAAGTAGCATAGCATACTAAGCCCAGAAGATATGGTCAGCAGATATTATGGGGGCAAAAACATGCACAGAGAGCATAAAACTTAGCCATTTCCAGATCCTGGAGCAATTAGCAATCACAGAGCCAAACCTCATGGTAGAAATCACATACATGTGTGTTTGCAGAGGGTTGCTACAATTAGGGGGCTGGAGAGATGAATCTAATATAATTGTGGATCAGCAGGATATCTCCCCCACCCAAGCACCTCTGCTTCATAGATTTCATAGATCATAGAGTTGGAAGGAGCCTACAAGGCTATCGAGTCCAAGTCCAACCCCCTGCTCAATGCAGGAAACTAGAGGAGGGGTCTCCCATCCAAGTAATACCCAGGCTTGACCCTGCTTAGCTTTCCACGCTCAGACAAGCTGAGCCAGCATAAGCCACAGGCCTGTATTTCATAAACACTGGATGCTTAGGGTGGCCAGGTGTCCTACTTTACAGAGGAGAGTCCTCTATTTGAAGAGCTATCAGAGGACAATCCTCTATTTGAAGGTGTCCTCTGTTGAAAGGACTATCTAGTCCAAGTCTAATTTAAAGATGAAGAACCATCAGAACAGTGATGGCGAACCTATGGCACGGGTGCCACAGCTGGCACGCAGGGACCTCTCTGTGGGCACTCGAGCCATGGGTCACCAGATCGCGAAAAGATTGTCCCCTTCTGCAAAACACTAATGATCTTGTTCTTTCTCACAGTGTGGAACAGAATGATTTTATTCTAGAATTCCTGTTACAGAATTCTTTTCTACATTGTTATCACATTTAAAAGATTTTGAAGAATGATGCACAGAGCATGGCTTGGATGTAAAGCCCTAACAGTTGACCTGAGTGCTGTATGTGTTGCTCTCAAACTAACAGAGTGTGAGCCAAGGTTTGACAAATTATCAGCATGCATGCAATAGCAAAAATCACATAAGTTGTGCAAAAGCATGCCCAATGCAAACTTTTACCTAATGCAGTGTTTGCAGTCCAAGACATAAAGTGTTTAAAATGTGTTAAGCACGTTTAGTTTTCTTGTTTATCTGCTCATCCTAGTACAGGTTGACTTTTACTTTTACTAATCCGACACCTGTAGAAGCAGGGAAAGGACCCGTGGTAAAGCTTGCCCCATACAATTTCAGTCTGGCATATAATCATATTACAAGCTGAGAATCCCTTATCCAAAAATACATGTGCCTAATTATTTAAAAAGTTTGTATAAATTCCCTTCAGGCTATGTGTACAATGTAGTACTATAATAATTTTTTGAGTTGATTTTTTCCCCAACAAAAAACTGTTTGTATAATTGAAAACTCTGTTATTGTGTTTTTCTTTTAAGACAAAAGATGTTAATTAGTTCGAACAACTGTATGAGTTGCTTTTCTAAAACTAAAACCTCGGTATTCAGGTTTAATTGCAGTGTTGGCACTTTGAAATAAATAAGTTGGTTTTGTGTCGCAGTTTGGGCACTCGGGCTCAAAAAGGTTTGCCATCACTGCATCAGAAGGAAGAGCTGGGCCTTGAAGTTGCCCAATGCCCATCATCAGTTAGCACCTGGACAAGAGCCTGTGCAGGCACACAGGTCCCCTGGCTGGTCTTTCCTACTATGGTGAGATGTATAGTATTTCTATTTAAATTATAGCAATTTTTTCTATATTTGCAGCTATACATATAAATGAGCATATGCAAATGTTATGCACACTGGTGTCCTCTTTGCACACTGGTGTCCTCTTTTTAAGTGATGCATTTGAATTTCCTCCTTTTTTTTTTTTTTGGCAATGCCTAAGTGGCTAGCCTATGGATGCTGAACACCTCTCCATGAAGCTACCTAATAATTTGTGGCCTACTCAAAATACTGCTACAGGCAATTGGCCCTAAGACCTTATTGCTGTAGCAACCACTAACTGCAGGCTGCCCTGCATATGATGCTTCTCTTCAGAACTCATCAGGTTTTCCTTTATGTCCCTCATGTCAATGGATCTGTATCGACAGCATCTAGCATGTTCATCTGACGGAGAGCCCCAAGCTGATAATTTGGAGAAAGGCGATTCAGATAAGCGCTCCATGCTCAAGGTGATTACTATATGAAAATGGGAAATCCCCCCGAGGTTCGTCCACTGCTGATAGCGGTCTCCTGCTGCTGTGCAATTGCTGGAGCCATGCTGAGCCAGTTATTTTCAAAGCCCAAGACATGGGTTCTCTGATAATACAAATGCTCTGTTTCTACACTAACGTCTGATTGTAGATTTAATCACGTTGCATGATGGATGTTGGCTCAGCAAAACAGTGGCAATTGCTCACTGAAGCTCACTGTGAAAATGTCTGCAGCTCAAGCAGAACTGGCAAATGCTTGGCTGCATGCCAGATTAGCTTGTGGGTGCAAAATGTCCGAATACTTCAGCTTAAACATCTGCAGTGGCAAAACGTAGTCTTTAAGCTGTATATAATCTATACTCATCTCTCAAAGGGTTTATTCAGCCTATAACATGGAATTTAGAGAGCAATCCTATGGCCCCTAGACATCATCGGGGTGGGGTGGGGTGGGGTGGTAGGATAATTTGGATTCCCAGATCTGAGGTTGGAGACAGCGCTCTGACCTCAGAGTGGGGAATCTGCACTCTGATCTCCCCCCACCCCACAGCCGGCACGTAAAGAAACCCACCGGCTGCCTCTCAGAGGTGGGAAAATTGACCTCAGACATTAGGTCTATTAGGTAAAGGGGGAATTTCAGAGGGCAGGGAAGGGAGGAGCCTGGGACTGCCAGGATACGAGGTACCCTGACAGTGCTCCAGCCTCCTTCCCTCCCCCTCCAAAGTGGCTCAGCTTGATGGCTGAAAACGGCCGTCTAGCTGAAATGCAGAATGGGAGGTGCAGGGAGGCAGAGATCACCTCTGCTGCTCCTCCCACTCTGCACTAGATGCTCATAAGCCTCCAGGTTCAGGGGCTTATGAACATCAAGGGCACAATCGGTAGGATAGCATTCCTCAGTGTTTATCACTTAGTATAAGCAAAACAACTATATACATAACAACTCATACATAACTAATAGCATTACTGAAGGTAGCTTTCCATATTACAAGGAAATGAAAAAGTGAGTTATTTCTTCTCTCTCTCTCCCCCCCCCCCCTCTCTCTCTTCACTTCTGGGATAATGCCTGAGGAAGGGAGAGGATATGTATCTCCCATAGGGTAGAAGAATAATGGACGGCATCATATGCCTGTCTTGTGAGTGGACAATGTCCACGAAAGCTTATACCAGAATAAATTTGTTAGTCTTTCAGGTGCCACAAGACTCTTTGTTATTTTTGCTTCAACAGCTACCCCTCTGAAAATTGTTACAGAGTCAGTGGACAGTATGCATGTGGACAGTGTCATGTGGACACAGGAGTTTCCTGTGTCTGTTTGCTTCTTGTTGGGGAGAGGCAACACTAATTTTTCCATGTCCGTATGACCCAGCACCTGAAATCATTCTGCTGACCAGATGCAAAGGAGGCCATGGCTCCTGTACCTTTGGAGCATCTGAAAATGGCTGTTTAGCTGAAATGCGGAGTGGGAGGTACGGAGAGGCAACGGTCGCCTCCGCCACTCTTCCCTCTCTGCGCTGGATGCTGGTAAGCCTTGGTTGTGTTTTGAGGGCCACTGCTTGTTCTTTGCATGCCCTCACAATTTCTGACTTTACAGCCACCACATTGAAGAATGCTTGAATGGCATTAGAAAGGAATTCAAACTCAGCTTCTGCATTTGACCTTTCTGACCTTGGTGTTGTGAAGCTATAGGCATGCATGGGGGAGGATGATGCATACAGCAGAGAGTTCCTTGGATGTTTCCACTGCAGCTACTTGCACATTCGTTGAACCACTTGTATGTGTTATCTCATGCTGTTCTGGTCTCAAGGCCCTTCAAGGCTGGAGCAGAACTCTTGCCAATTAGTCTTCAGCTAATGATTTCAGCTGGGCTTCTGTGAGAACTTCCCTTGCCCAGCCCCCACTCCCAGAAAGCCTAGGAACAGTATTCAGCCAGCTGGCGATTGGCGAAGGAGGCTCATCTCACATTTGGCAAAGGCTTTTGAGTATTAAGCAAAGGGGGCTGCCCATTGTCTTCATTTGGTTTTGTTCATCTCCATTTTTCTTCCAGCTTTGCTTTGGACTCCACATATGTCCATTTGGTCCTGCCATATTTGAAGACCAGTGCTTAGGTGCACATACATAGGCAGGTTTAGGTAACCGTTGTTGTTTTTACCTTGAAGCATTGTCTCCAAACATTTCTCTGGTTCTTGTCAGTCTTTTATTCCCTTCCCCCCCCTTTCCATTTCATAAATAAACTTGCCACCCATCATAATTGAAAGTGTGTGCTTTATTCCAATTAAGCCTTGGTACTAAATTCAGAGCTGTCCTCTTCATTATTGCTACTGTTTAAAGTGTCAGGTCTAGGACTTTGAAATAGAGGGTGCTGGCTTGGGCCCTTGTTTCTTAAGCCCTAGGGGTATCCTGTAAGGTCCGGGAGTCCCCTGGCTCACACTGAGGTGGGGGCATAATGGGTGGTGGCAGCCTACTTTGCTGGGCTGACGTTCATCCTGAGCAACCCTTGTCTCTGCCTACACTGCTGGGAGCTGGGGCAACCCCCTCCCTTCACACAGGGCTTGTCATAAGCAAGGCTGCTGGATTCCAAAGCAGACAAAATCTAACCGGGCTCTTTCTGAAGCTTAAAGAGAAATTTGGAAAGATATAGAAAAACAGACAGTGCATATACAGAAACTGATACCTCCCCCCCTCCAAGCTTTCCATATAAGGAAAACTCCAAGGAAGGGGAGTGGCTCAGCTTGTCTGAGTGTGGAAAGCTAAGCAGGGTCAGGCCTGATTATTACTTGGATGGGAGACCCCTCCTCTAGTTTCCTGCATTGAGCAGGGGGTTGGACTCCATGGCCTTGTAGGTTCCTTCCAACTCTATGATCTATGAAATCTATGGAAGGAGGGAGCGTTGCTTTGTGACTGACAGCTCTAGCTTCCAATCAGGAAATAACTTTATAGAGCTCTCCATGTTACTCCCAGTCACAGTGCTTTGGAGAGGGATGTAGAACGAATCTATCAGAGGTGACTCCTGTGTTTTGCCTGCAGTTTGTGACTGTGTGTCTGTGGCAGCAGCAATGTTCAGGGCTTCCAGGAGTGGCCTGAGACCCAGCACTCACAGAGAGATGCCTGTACCCACTGCTCTGCCCACCTTAGTTCTGACAACACCTATCTCTGGCATGCGGCCCTCGGAAAGTTCCCTGGAAGCGGACACCCCCCTCTCTACCTCAAAGAATATAGGGGGAGGGGTGCTCAGGGGGCTTTGCAAGCAAATAGGGTTTTAGTTGTACCAAGCACTGCTCCAGTACTGTGTGGGTAACACAGCTGCACAACTAAGACCACAGCAAATTTATTTATTTATTTTATTTTATTTATTATATTTATACCCCGCCTTTTTTCCCTGCAAGGAACCCAAGGCAGCTTTCATAATCCTCCTCCTCTCCATTTTATCCTCACAACAACCCTGTGACTGTGAGGTAGGTTAGGCTGAGAGTCCATGACTGGCCCAAAGTCACCCAGTGAGTTTCATGGCCGAGCGGGGACTAGAACCTGGATCTCCCGAGTCCCAGTCCAACACTCTCACCACTACGCCACACTGGCCCACAAAAGGGGGAAAGGAATCCCTTTTATGGTGCTCCCCTTGCACTGTACAATGTGCATGAGCTCTACACAGTATGCTTTCATATACTTTCTAAAAAAAGTGCCCCCAAAACCACAGGGGGTGGGGAAAGAAAGGGGAAGCAAGACCCTCCCCCCAATTTTTAAAGCAGGGGTGAGCAACATGCAACCTGTGGGTCTCATGCAGCTCCCACAGCCCCTCGTGCAGCTGCCGCCACCTCCCAAATTTAACAAACAAAATGGCATCCAGAGCTACTACAGAGCACAAAAAGGGTCAAATTAGCTTGTTGGCAAGCTAATTTTGACCCTTTTGGCTTCCAACACCAGCTCCGGACACATTTTTTAAAAATCCCCCCTCCCCAGTTTTGGCACCCATGGGGGAATGCTATGCAGGGGGATCCGGGAGGGCAAAAATGCCCCACTAGACCTCCCAAAGTTGCCCACTCCTGGTTTAAATACTCGCCTTGCACAATTGCCCTGTACCTATCCTTCTGAAATAAATCTTCCAGATCATTTCTCTAGGGGCATCTCTACGATGTATGTCATTTTCATATGAATTGCTCACAGAAAAGGCGCAGGATAAGCGATTCATTTGTTGACACCACGCTCCTGACTTTAAAGACTCTCCTTGCACAAAAAACCCCTGCACCAATTTGTTGGACAATTGTCAGGCTTCATCCACTTAGAAGGGGATAGCATGCCTGCAAATTTCATCCAATTCTGTCAAAAAGCAAAGACATTATAGCCATTTCCCCATTATCTTTAATTAGGAGACATACAAACCTTTGGATTTTCCAAAGTGATGTTCTGATTCAAACCCGAGTCTGAACTGAATTGGGGCCCTTTCTGAAGTGCAGTCTAAACCAAATCTTGTCTTTCGTGCACATTTTTACTGCCACAGAAATGGGAAGTCAATAACTGGCTCCAACTTCTCTGGGATGTTCTGTTTGTGGGGAAGTTTTTCTTATTTGAAATAATGGTTATCCAAATGCTGCCTGAGTGTTTTTCCCGACAGGGAAAATAGCAGCTTTGGGGAAATCTTAAGATTGAGAAATCAACACAGAGAGGAAAAATTTAGGTCCTCCCCCCTCCACCAGCACCATTCACTCTCGATGCCCTATTTCATTTAAAAAACAAACAGGAGATCATAGTCATAGATTGCTCCAAACACCTCTAGGCTCAGGGTCCACCGTTTGACAGAAAAGCTCCTCTCCTGTCCTGAATGTGCATGGAAGTAGATAGATGGATATGGATATGGAGATATAGATATGAATGTTTTCCTGTAGGAATCTCAAGAATAAGTGACCTTCTTTGTTTTTGTTTTTACACAAAAGGCTACAGAATACGTTCTCTATATAAACTGATCCTCAATTCTACTTCCCAGAACCTATGTCTAAAGCAGCCTTCCCCAACCAGGCACCCTCCAGATGTTGTAGATCACAACTCCCAGAATTACAGACCATTGGCCATGCTGGCTGGGGCTGATGGGAGTTGATGGCACCAGGTTAGGGAAGGCTGCTCTGAAGTGTATTAATCACTGACCCTGCTAGGGTGGCCGGAGTTAGAACAATCCATTTTAATGCTGCTTGAAAAGAAAGAAAATATTTTGTGGCTTTTTGCTAATTATTTGATGCCCACCTGTCCTACTATAGGATTCTTTATCACTTACTTATGGATTCAAGAGGCAGTCTAGCTTCCATGCAAGGCTAGCCAGGTAGTGAACAGGCATATAAGGACGCCCCAAAGCCAGCTAGTTTTACTGATTGTGATAGACCTATGGATAAGAGAAGCAAAGGGAGAGAGAGTTCAGCATGCAGAACCGGCACCAGACTTTAGTGGGTGTCAAGGTTCCGCTACTACAGGGACTCCTTAACCTTCCTTTGGGAGATCTCTGCCTCTCCTCAAAGCCCCTCCCGTTCCAGGAGATCAAGACCTTTTACAGCTTCCAATAGCATGGTGTAGGCTGTAGGCGTGGTGAATAAGTCACTCCAAACTCTCAGGGTAAACAACAGCACTTTACTTATAATATTAGGGTTTTTACTTAATAGAGTGGTTAAAATTCAACAGCAGGTATGATAAAATAAAACAAACAAACAAACAATCCACCGTTCTCTAGTATAACTTCAGACTACCTATCTGCTATGCAGCCAGTTTCTCTTTCTCTTTCTCTCCTTCTCTCTGCTGTTTCTGTGCTTCTGCTTCTAGCTCTCTCCCAGCACACACTAACTGCTAGCTGACCACATCCCACATATATAGCCTTCCCAGGAATGGAAGGTTACAATCATGTGACCTTGAATAGGAGATCTGATTCTTAACTTCTATTGGGTAACTTAAAACTCTCAAACTCCCCCTCCCATCCAAGTGTTTGGGCCTTCAGGCTTCACTACTCAAGGGAAGTGTTTGGGCCTTCAGGCTTCAACAAACTCAAGCCTGTGTAGGCCTCAATCCCTCACATCTTCCCCTCCTTCTCCTCAAGTGGAACAATTTCCCTTTTACAGAAGAGAATTGTGAAACTGTTAACCTACACAAAAGGCAACTGTTTTTTTTGTTATTTCCTAGACAAAGCATCAGCTATCACATTCTCCTTCCCAGGCACATGTTCAATGTTCATTTGAAATTCCTGCAATTTCCAAGACCATCTCTGAAACTTGGAGTTGGTATTTTGCATTGTTTGTATCCATTGCAAGGCATGATGGTCAGTCCATAAAGTAAATTCTTGTCCAAAAACATAAGGCTTGAGCATGTCCAGAGCCCACACTACTGCCAAACATTCCTTTTGGATCGTAGACAGGTTTCTCTCCCTGGGTAGAAGCTTCCTACTCAGGTAGGCTACTGGGTGTTTAACAGAGTCATAGTCTTGTAACAATACTGCACCTATGCCAGTCTCAGAGGCATCTGTAGCCACAATAAAGGTTTTTTCAAAGTCAGGTGCTCTTAACACAGGCTTTGAGCTTAAAATGTCCTTTAGTCTATCAAAAGCTCTCTGACATTCATCAGTCCACACAATTTTGTCAGGTTTACATTTCTTGGTTAAATCAGTCAAAGGTCCAGCAATTTCACCAAAAAGGGGAACAAATCTCCTGTAATACCCAGCAAATCCCAAGAAGGACCTGACCTGTTTCTTGGTTGTAGGTATGTCCCAGGTTCTGATAGCTTCAACCTTGTCCCATAAAGGTGTGATATCACCATTTCCAACCCTGTGCCCTAAGTATACTACCTCTGGCACCTTCTGCACCTGTAAAACTACTCCACTCCTCTCATAGTGTGGCTTCATCATATTTACATGTACTACCTTTGGTCTTTTTTCAGATTTTTCTTTAACCACCACATAGGTTAAATCATCCATTTTCTCTCTGACTGTGTAGGGGCCTTCCCAAGCAGCCTTAAGCTTGTCTTTGCGCAGAGGAAGAAATATCATTACCTGATCCCCTACCTCAAATACTCTAGAGCGTGCCTTTTGATCATACCAGAACTTTTGCACCTCTTGGGCTTTGGTTACATTGGCTTGAACTAGTTTACAGAGTGTATCTAGGGTTTGTCTAAGTTTTAACACATAATCCACCACTGAGGTTTTGTTTTCTATGAGTTTACCTTCCCAGTTTTCCCTCAGGAGATCAAGAGGGCCTCTCACTCTTCTGCCATACAACAGCTCAAAAGGTGAGAATCCCGTTGATTCCTGTGGAACTTCCCTGTAGGCAAAAAGTAGGTGTTGCAGTTTGTCATCCCAGTCATTTGGGTGTGTATTTACATAAGCTCTAATCATTCATTTGAGTGTGGCGTTAAATCTTTCCACCATTCCATTGCATTGAGGGTGATAAGGAGTGGTTTTCAAGTGTTTTACCCCACAACACTTCCACAGACATTCCATTATCTCGGAGAGGAAATTTGACCCACAATCTGTTAAGATTTCAGAGGGAAATCCAGTTCTGCAAAATATAGTTAGCAAAGCCTCAGCTACAGATGGAGCATCTATAGAGGCTAGTGCTACAGCTTCCAGGTATCTTGTGGCAAAATCCACCACTGTGAGGATGTACTTTTTTCCCTTGCAGGTGGGTTTAGTGAAAGGCCCTACAATATCCATGCCCACTCTAAAGAAAGCTTCTCCTATAATAGGCAGAGGCTGCAACGGGGCTTTACTGTGATGCCCTGCCTTCCCCACACGCTGATACGTTTCACAAGACCTGCAGTACTCTGCTACTTGCTTAGCAATTCCCGGCCAAAAGAAGTTTGCCATGAGCCTTTGTTTAGTCTTGTTTTTCCCCAAGTGTCCTGCACATGGCACATCATGGGCTAGTTCTAGCAACCTTATCCGGAATTGGTTAGGTACTACCAGTTGCTTTAGTGGTTCCCAGGTTAACTCTTGGGTTTTTGGTAACCACAGCCTATACAGCAATCCTTTCTCCCAAATAATCTGCTCCCTTCTTTCCTCAGAGAAGGGCTTCTCTTGAGGGAGAGCAACTCTTTTCAGAGGCTCCAAACTAGGATCACTGAGGACTCCCTGCTTGAATTCCTCTACTCTTAAATCAGGAAAAGGGGTCTCTAGCGCCTTCTCCTCTACAGAACCACCTGCCTCGGTTGTTTCACTGGCTTTCAGGTCTACAGGTTGCATGGAGGCTTGTTCTGTTGTTTCGGTTTGGGGAGGGTCTGGGGTTGGTTTTGGACCTTCCGGAATCACTGTGGGTTGTACCTCTAGTACCTTTTCTTTTACCCCATCAGCTTTTGCCTGGTCCTGCCTTGAAAGTTCCTCCCTTTCCTTTTGCTTGCGGGTTACCACACATATTTGAGCTTCTGGTCCCATTATATCCCTTCCCACAATGATAGGGGCAAATTGGGTTGGAGGTTCCATCACCCCAACTTCATACAGACCCCTCCATCCCCTCCATTCTATGGATAACCTTGCTACTGGGACTTCAAAGGAGGGACCATTCACTCCCTGGATCTCAATAGACATTCCTGGTACCAAATCTTCAGGTGTCACCAAATCTGCTCGGATCAGAGAAACATCAGCTCCAGAATCCAACATTGCCATAATGGTCTTATCCTTTACATAAACAGGTTCTTTAAACTGATTATTAACCTCTTCCCTGTTGGTGATCACAAATCCACAATTATAAGGTTTTTTTATGCTTGCTACACCTTGTGGCTTGGTTTGTTCGGGTTTAGGACTACCTAGGTTAGCTGGTGTTATTGCTTGTAACTTGGGACAGCTACTCTTGATGTGGCCTGTCTGACCACACGAATAACAGGCACGGTCTCTGGGGTGAGAAGGATCAAAAGGAGGTTTTTTGATCTCCTTTTTACTTGGGGCTTCCCATTTCCCCCCCTTCTTCTCAGACTCAATCCTGGGGCCTAACCCTTCCTGGTTTTCAATCAGTTTGTCAGCCATTTCTGCAGCTTGGTTTACCAGGCAACTGGTAGTACCTAACCAATTCCGGATAAGGTTGCTAGAACTAGCCCATGATGTGCCATGCGCAGGACACTTGGGGAAAAACAAGACTAAACAAAGGCTCATGGCAAACTTCTTTTGGCCGGGAATTGCTAAGCAAGTAGCAGAGTACTGCAGGTCTTGTGAAACGTGTCAGCGTGTGGGGAAGGCAGGGCATCACAGTAAAGCCCCGTTGCAGCCTCTGCCTATTATAGGAGAAGCTTTCTTTAGAGTGGGCATGGATATTGTAGGGCCTTTCACTAAACCCACCTGCAAGGGAAAAAAGTACATCCTCACAGTGGTGGATTTTGCCACAAGATACCCGGAAGCTGTAGCACTAGCCTCTATAGATGCTCCATCTGTAGCTGAGGCTTTGCTAACTATATTTTGCAGAACTGGATTTCCCTCTGAAATCTTAACAGATTGTGGGTCAAATTTCCTCTCCGAGATAATGGAATGTCTGTGGAAGTGTTGTGGGGTAAAACACTTGAAAACCACTCCTTATCACCCTCAATGCAATGGAATGGTGGAAAGATTTAGGATCTTTATCCTTAACCTTCAGTTTTATTTCTCTGGGCAACCGAAAATAAAACTGATCCAGGGCCATAAGCTCTAGCACCTTTTCCCTGTTGTCAGCTTTTGCTTCATCCACCCATTTTAATAGCAGGTTTTTTAATTTTGTTGCAAACTCTACCATAGATTTACCAGGTTGAGGTGTTAACCCTCTGAACTTTTTCCTAAAGTGCTCAGGGCCTAACCTGAACCTTTTATACACAGTTTCTTTGAATTGAGCATAGGAAACAGCCTCCCCCTCTGGCATGCTATTATAAATCTCTGCCAGCTCCCCTTTGATTAGATTAGGCACAAACTTCATGTAATCACCCTCCTGCAATCCCCACTTCTGTGCTGCCCTTTCAAAAGTGGTCAGGAACACTTGTGGGTCTTCTCCTGGGGTGTATGCTGTGAAGTCCTTCGGGGTAACTCTGACAGGCTGCTCCTGTTTCAATTGCATCATCCTTTCCTCGTGTCTGCGTTGTTCCTCTTGGGCTTGCAGTTGCTCTTTCTGGGCTTGCAGTTGCTCCTTCTGGGCTTGCAGCTGCTCCTTCTGGGCTTGCAGTTTCTCCTGGTGCAGCTTTTCCTCATGTCTGCGTTGTTCCTCCTGCAGCTTTTCCTCATGTCTGCATTGTTCTTCCTGAGCTTTAAGCTGTTCCTGCTGCAGACGAAGCCTTTCCCACTCTAACCGGGTCTCCTCTTCCTTCTGCTTTGCCACTAGCCTGCAGTTCCTGTTCACGGAGCTCCCATTATTTTGTTTGGGGTCCTGCTACCCTAGGGCTAGAGGGTGCAGCTCCTTCTATTGCCGCCTGGGAGATCAGCATAACTTTCAGTTCCTCTGCTGTTTTCTCCTCCCATGGCAAATTGTCCTTTTTACACTGCTCAATCAGGGCAGTTTTATTCATGGAAAGATACTGGCTCATTTTACTAGCCTCACTGGGTCCCTATTCCGCAGTCCTGAAGTTCAAACATACACTGCTTTTGCCAGCTCTATTAGTAAAATACCCAATTTCTGTTTGGAGTGCTTAATCTCACTGTTCAGGATCGCTCCGCTGCCACCATCTGTCAAGGTTCCGCTACTACAGGGACCCCTTAACCTTCCTTTGGGAGATCTCTGCCTCTCCTCAAAGCCCCTCCCATTCCAGGAGATCAAGTCCTTTTACAGCTTCCAATAGCATGGGTGTAGGCTGTAGGCGTGGTGAATAAGTCACTCCAAACTCTCAGGGTAAACAACAGCACTTTACTTATAATATTAGGGTTTTTACTTAATAGAGTGGTTAATATTCAAAAGCAGGTATGATAAAATAAAACAAACAAACAAACAATCCACCGTTCTCTAGTATAACTTCAGACTACCTATCTGCTATGCAGCCAGTTTCTCTTTCTCTTTCTCTCCTTCTCTCTGCTGTTTCTGTGCTTCTGCTTCTAGCTCTCTCCCAGCACACACTAACTGCTAGCTGACCACACCCCACATATATAGCCTTCCCAGGAATGGAAGGTTACAATCATGTGACCTTGAATAGGAGATCTGATTCTTAACTTCTATTGGGTAACTTAAAACTCTCAAACTCCCCCTCCCATCCAAGTGTTTGGGCCTTCAGGCTTCACTACTCAAGGGAAGTGTTTGGGCCTTCAGGCTTCAACAAACTCAAGCCTGTGTAGGCCTCAATCCCTCACAGTGGGCCCTTGGCATGGTGCCACTGATGGGCCCTTGCCTGGCACCAGTCTTCCCCCATTGACACTGCCACCACCCCAGCCTTCACCACACCTTAGATCTGAGCCCCTTTGGGGCACTGCATCTTGGGGAATCTAAGAATGCAGCTGCCCGCCCGCCCGCCCACCACAGCAGTGAGTCAAGAGGTGGCCCTGCACCCATAATAAGTACTATGGATGGGCTGAACACGAGGAGGAGTCTGAGATGGAGGTGTTAAGTGAATGGCACAATGGCAGCATGTAGCTGCCGCCACCGTGGTGCTGAGAGGGCAGCAGGGGCACTGCGTCTGGGGACAGGAGGAGAGGAAGTGTGTGACTGGTAGGGTTGGCAGGATCGGCAATGGGCCCTTTTGAGAGCCTGGGCTCTTGGCAGATGCCAAACCATGCCGACCTCTGATGCCAGACCTGTAAGACAGGAACAACAGGTGAGTGCCTACAATTTCCTTTAGAGTTAGAGCAGTGTTCTCCAACCTTGGGTCCCCAGACGTTTTTGGCCTACAACTCCCAGCATGCCCCAGCCAGCTATGCTGGCTGGGGCATGCTGGGAGTTGTAGGCCAAAAACATCTGGGGACCCAAGGTTGGAGAACACTGAGTTAGAGGTACACATATCACCGCATATCACACTAATACAACTTTTGTAGCAAAGCTCAACCTTCATTTTCCAAAGTACAATACATATTTTTACACTAACATGGTTTGTTGACATACTGTAACCTGCAAGCACATCGGCCCACACCCGGCCCTCTCATCACCCCTGAAATTCTGCTGGGAGATCGAACACTTGTCAAAGCGTTCAGATATTCTGAAGCACACCCTCTTTGAGATTACATGATATATGCACCACCTTATGGGACTAGGAAACGTCAGGCATCACTTAGAAATGGTATGATAAAGAGAACCAAAAGCTGCTGCTAGTGCTTTGCAAAAGGACTCCCAAGGGCAGAAAAGAGGAGCAACATATCAGGGAACGCCAACCACAGCAGTTTATAAACATGTATTTGCTGCAGCAGGACATTACTCATAATCACACAGGATGGCATATGTTCAGCCTTCCTGAACAGGCAAGGGTCAAGTTAATTTAAAAGGTGAAATCAATCTGTGGCATCTGTAGTGCACACAAGTCAGCTTAGCTTGCTGTCTTTTAAATATTGTATGAACCAAAGACTGAGATGCTACAAAAGTAAAACCAACAGCTTTGCTATACATGTAGGACTGTAGGACAGTCCTTTGTCCACAGAAGAGAACTGGGAAGGCCACCCCCACCCCCATACATCAGAGTCTTTTATACCAAGGCAGAGAATATGGATAACATTAAGCATTTGAGAGGAGGAGCTCTGTTGTTGAACCATGGGTTGTTGTTGAAAGGTGGGCTATTGTGTTGATTGAACCCAGCTGCACTAACAAACCAAGGTTTGTTCACCATGAACAACCCATGAAGAGAACCCGTGGTTTGTTGTTGGGTTGTGAACTGTGGGGTGTTCATGGTTAACAAACCATGGCTTGTTAGTGAAGCTGGGTTCAGACAACATGCTAACCCACATTTCAATGACAACCCACACTCAACCCTTGCGTGTGGGTTTATGATTCATAGATTATAGAGTTGGAAGGAGCCTACAAGGCTATCAGGTCCAACCCCCTGCTCAATGCAGGAAACTAGAGGAGGGGTCTCCCATCCATTAGTGTGTTGTTTAAATCCAACAGCATCATTGGATGCTTTTAAGGAAATGTAGTGTGTGTGTTTTAACAAGGGAAAGCAGAATGAATTTGTTCTTAAAGGGTCAAGGTCCTTTTTACTCAGGCGATTCCATCACAATGAGGTTTTTGATCCTGGGATTTTTCAATGGATTTTTCTGATTCAGAATTCTTATCTATCCGGCATTCATCTCCACATGATTGGCAAGTGTTTTGCTCTGGGTGAGAGACCTACCAAAGGCTAATTTTATCTGCAGCATACCTCCATTTTGAAAGAAAATTATGAAAATTATGTTCAAGGTGCATTTTTCTTGTTCCAATACTTGTAAGTCTTACAGCACAATCCTATGAGCCATCCCACAACCCTCCGAACCCAGAGAACTGGGGGTATCGTATGCAGGGCGGGAGGAGCACGGCAGATAGGATATCTGCCACACTCCCCTCGCCCTCAGAATGAAACATCTAGATGGCCAAATTCGGCTGTCTAGATGTTTTCCCTCTCCTTGCGAGGAGGAGAGGCTGAGGTGCCTCCTGGGTTCCTTGGAATCTGGCGGAACTTCGCCCCTCCCCTCTCTGCCCCCAGGAATCCCCCCCCCCTGGGGGAACTGAATATGGAAGACCATCTTCGGTTCCCTGCCAGCCCAGAAAGAACCACACTGGCTACGAGGTGGGGTGTGTGTGTGTGTGTGCTCCGCAGCACTGCAACCTTGGAAAAGATTTCTGAGGTCTCAGGGGCTTCCTGCCCCAATCCTATGTCCCCCAGACAAGGTCAGATGAACATAGGATTTGGCCCTTAGTTATGAATGTTATTACTCATGAGATGTCTATAATTTAAGCAAGGCATTTTTGAATCTTTCCAAAGGATAAGAAATTGAATTAAAGACTTATTTTCCATTTTCTCCTCCTCCATTTTCAATAACATTTATAATAATATAGTTTTCTATAGAGGCGTACAAAATACGACGACGAGCCCATGCGTAAGTGGGAAGGAATCCAGCAGAAGGCAGATTTTTTAAAGCACAGTGTGACAGTAAAACAATGCCTTTTCTTAAAAAGCAACCAGTCTTTACAATTGGAGTTGCCACCTGTTACAAACATTTTAAAAAAATATTATGGTAACAAAAGGCTCCTATCTTAGGAGCAATGAACTGGGTTAAAAAGTAGCCATTGTTAATGAATAGTTGGAGGGAATATAGTCAACTATTTTGAGGCAGAATTATTTATTTGCACATTGAAAAGTAGGAAGTTGGAATAGTGATAGATAATTTATTGTAATCATTGTAATTAGGTGTACATGGTAAGGATTAATGAATATATAATCTTGAAATAGAGTGAGAAAGACTGATGGGATGGGAATTGCTACCTGTATGCTTATTACCCAAACAGGGTATAAGTTGAAGGTTTATGTTCAGTGTCCAGAGCAATATTTGATCTAGATTAAGGAGCTGGATTAAGGAGCAGAGGGGCTAGGACAGAGTTTTCTTTTCTCTTCTGCCAAGCCCTCCTCTGCTGCTACTTGTCGATTGGCAGCCTGTGCTTATCCTGCTCAGGAGACTTAGGGAGGAGAGAGAGAACTGGGGAAGGAGGAAGCGCATTGGTTAGAGCAGTGTTCTCCAACCTTGGGTCCCCAGATGTTTTCCTCTGCTGCTACTTGTCGATTGGCAGCCTGTGCTTATCCTGCTCAGGAGCCTTAGGGAGGAGAGAGAGAACTGGGGAAGGAGGAAGCGCATTGGTTAGAGCAGTGTTCTCCAACCTTGGGTCCCCAGATGTTTTTGGCCTAGAACTCCCAGCATGCCCCAGCCAGCATAGCTGGCTGGGGCATGCTGGGAGTTGTAGGCCAAAAACATCTGGGGACCCAAGGTTGGAGAACACTGGGTTAGAGCATTCTCTTTCCGTCTCCTCTTCTCCCGTCACTTGGCTCACTCTCTGCTTTGGAGCTCAGATCAGTGGTCAGAGAAAGAAAGACGAACGACAGTAACACCAACCCGGGCTGAGTTAAATGATAGCAAAGGAGATGGAAATAAAGGGGAAACACTGCCCAAACGGATCCACTCTCTTCCCTAGCCACGCCTGTCCTTTTCTAGGGCCAGCTGCAGGCTAAAAATGTAAGAAGAACCCAGTGGGAAGCTGGTGACGCCTGTTTGGTGGGGCTCCACATCCATTGCATCTTCTTGTTTGAGCTGTATAGGAGCTATCCACAGTGCTCCATGGTGGTGAAACTATTTTGTGGATGGAGTTCAGCACAACGGACAGCTTCTATAAAGCTCCAAATAAAAGCTGCAATGGCTTAGTAGGAGCCCCACTGAAACCAGCCTCCCCTGGAAGAACCCCAGTGGATTGCACCAAGGGCCCATCAACTCCAGTATTCTGTTTCCAAGAGAGAAGCACAAAACAATACATCAGAGTCGATCTTTGTTGTGTTGTAATTTATTTATTTATTTGTTTATTTATTATATTTATACCCCGCCTTTTTTCCTGCAAGGAACCCAAGGCGGCTTACATTATCCTCATCCTCCTCTCCATTTTACCCTCACAACAACCCTGGCTGTGAGGTAGGTTAGGCTGAGAGTCAGTGACTGGCCCAAAGTCACCCAGTGAGTTTCATGGCCGAGCGGGGACTAGAACCCGGATCTCCCGAGTCCCACTCCAACACCCTAACCACTACGCCACACTGGCAGCTGAACTGTGCAGCTGAATTGTGGGGTGCTGCAGGGCATGATTTTGTCCCCAATATTATTTAAGAAGATGCCATTGGGAACAGGCATTAGGAGGTTTGGGGCAAGGTGTCACCACAGTATGCTGATGCCACCCAGCTCTATTTCTCTCTGAATCAGAAGAGGGCATGCACATTTTGAATTGGTGCCTGGATAAAGTTATGGGTAGGATGAGGGCTAAAAAACTGAAGCTGAATCCTGATAAGACAGAGGCTCTATGACTGGGCGGTTCCAAGGTCCAGGAATTGGGGTGTTTGCCTGTTCTAGATAGGGTTGCACTCCCTCTAAAGGAGCAAGTATATTGTTTGGGAGTGATTCTGGATCCATCCTTTTCACTGGAGGCCCAGATGATCTCAGTGGACACAGAGCACCCATTACCAACTTGGGTTGGTATGCCAACTATGACCATTCCTGGATAGGGATATCCTAAACACAGTGATTCATGCACTGGTAACCTCACAATTAGACTACTGCCATGCACTCTACCGTGGGCTGCCCTTGTGCTTGTTGGTTCAGCTGCTGCAATTAGTGCAAAATGCAGCAGCTAGGATGCTCAGTGGAGCACCTAGCTTTACACATATTATACCTGTGTTAGAAGAACTGCACTGGCTGCTCTTAGCTACTGAGCCATGTTCAAGGTTTTGTTGTTGACAATCAAAGCCCTAAACAACTCAGGGGCAGGATACCTAGCTGACCGCCTTCCCCTATATACACCAAATCGAGCCCTGAGATCTTCCGAGGAGGCCTTATGGCTTGTTCCATGACCAGCAGCATGGCATCAAGCAACTGCACATAAGCAGGCCTTCTTGGCAGTGGCACTCGCCCTCTGGAGCAGTCTCCAATGTGTGGTTCGAGAGGCGGAAACTGTGGCAAGCTTCAAACACCTCTTGAAAATGCACTTGTTCACTCAGGCTTTCCCTGGCTTTTAATCGACCTTGACACTGCTCATTACATTTGTTGTAATGTTTTTAAGGTATTGTTTTATACTGTTTTTATACTGTATTGTATGTGTTTTTATGTAAATGACTTGGAAATTCTCCTGGGATGTCAAGTGGTATAGAAGCAGCATAAATAAATAAATAAATAAATAAATAAATAAATAAATGCCCTTAACTGTTGCATGATAAAAACTGCTGCATAAATAATTATAAACATTGGTGTAAGCTCAAGTAACCAATATGATTTTTCAGGACAATCATTGATCAAATATAGTTCAGCGCAGTTTCACAGTAACTAAGAGATTTATGTGGACTGCAGAAGCAAACTACACAAGTAGAATGTCCCTCTAGACTAGGGGTGGAGACTTCTTTTGTTGTTGCTGCTTGTTTGTGAATGGCAGTCCTTCAAGATCTGGAGTTCCAAAGAGAGTTCACTTATTCTATTTCCATAGAAGTAACAGCAGCCGCAACAGCAAGGCAGCCTCATATGTCTTAAGTGTGGTCTTCAGATGTTGGTGGACTGCAACTTCCATCAGCCCAAGTCAGCATAGTCAATGGGGAAGCATGATGGGAGTTGCAGTCCTCCAATACTGAAGAGCACACAACTGCTATAATCAAACTGCTGAATTCTAATATGCATACAAATGTCTTACAAACATTTTATCACAAAGTGTATACATATATATCATACATGGAACAAGACCCGAATATATACTGTCTAAAGGCTAAGGAACAGTAAACCCCACCAAAAGATCCAGCAATTAAAATGCACGTATGTGATGTTGGAATGAAAGACACTAAATTTTACATACCTGAATAGGTAAGTGTATACTTTTAAAGAAATAACACACTGTTATAACACACACCTTATTCCATGTATGATATATATGTGTATACACACACACACACACACATGACATTTGTATGCATATTAGAGTTCAATGGTTTAATTATAGAAGTTGTGTGCTCTTTAGCATTTACTGTTTGTTTTTATCTGCAGCTGCTGTCTTCGTTTTTTCTTTTGTTGTTGCTGCTTGTTTGTGAATGGCAGTCCTTCAAGATCTGGAGTTCCAAAGAGAGTTCACTTATTCTATTTCCACAGAAGTAACAGCAGCCGCAACAGCAAGGCAGCCTCATATGTCTTAAGTGTGGTCTTACTAAAAAGAAATTGGTTTGGCCCCTGTACACCATCTTGCTTAACAAAAATGAAAGGAGTTGTGTCTAGCAGTTTCACCCTTTTAATGAAAAACACTGGCAGTTTCCCCCTTATGTGAAATTGTGTGTGTGTGTGTGTGTGTGAGAGAGAGAGAGAGAGAGAGAGAGAGACAGAGAGACAGAGAGCACTATCAACTTGATATGGTGCAGAAATAAAATCAAGCACCCATATTATCTGGAGTAACTACAGCACAAGAAAGAGGCTTGTCTGCCATTTTTTCTCACAGTTCTGCATATGTGACCAGGAACAATCCGCTCTGGTCAGGAGCAAGAACTAAGCTGGAAAGCCAGTAAATGGTTCCTTGTGTACCTTCAGAAGGTCACATCCTGTAGCCAGGAGGAGATGATTTCACAGGGAGGGATCAGGAAGAGTTGTGCTCCAAAGAAGATCCTTCGCATCATGCTGTAAGCTGACCTACATTCCAGAAATAAGAACTGATTTCCTGCTGTTTCCGTAGCTTTCTGGCACCAAGTTCTATGACATGCTGGAAATGGATTAGGAGGAGTCAGCTTTGCCTTCTACAATAGTTAGGCTTTGAGCAGAGCTCAGCAGATGCTGTTTAAATGGGATGGGTAGTAAGGATGCTCAAGGGTTTTGTTCAGTATTCTGAAGTGTACAGGCCTGGTCCACACTGATGCATGGATTGAAAATTGTGTACAGTTGTCCTTTGGATTAGGCACCTTCAAATTTTGCAATGCAGTCCTCAGTTCAGAAAAAAGTACCAAAATACTTGTAAACATGTGTATTTTATTATAAAATGCATTTAAAATGCAGATTAATGTGGAAACAGGATGGGACAATTCAGGAATGAACTCATGTGAAACTGACATGGACTGGAGGTAGACTGATTCCTCCATCCTTTGTTTGGAAGATGAGTGTCTTCCAAATGATGAGGAAAACAGGAGAACAAATAAAGGGACAACGGTTGATGGATATGTTTGTTTGTTTTTTTAACCAGAGAGTAAAGTGGCCCCGTGCAAACATGTTCTTGTAAATTGAACTCACGGTAGGGGAAGAGGCTGGGATCCCACCTATTGGCCCATGTTCATCCATAACCTCTGAATAAAACCTGCAGGTATACACAAGCGGAAACTTCTCAGAAGTTTACGTATGTTGTGGATGTTCGTTCACGTATGGTTGTGGATGCATGTTATTATAGGCATGTTATTATAGGCAAGAACGAGAAGTTGTGCAGATGGCTCACAAAATATAATAACAATTTAAAAATATACTATAATACAATTAAAATGCAAGTCAATAAAATGCAGCATTAAAACAGCATCACATAAGATCAGGAACAGATCAAGAAAACAGAGAGCAGATGATAAAAATCAACAGAGCTGAAGCAGGGTTAAGAGCTACAACATGATTTAAGGCCCAGTAGGTGGGCCACTGGCACATTGCCAAAAGAGAGGAAACACATCGCCAAAAAAAGGACAAAAAGGAGCACCAATTTGCATAGGCTAATTTATATGTATAGCTGCACATTTAGAAATAGTAACAATAATTTAAATAGAAATACAATACACCTCACGGTGCGCTTCTCAGCCTGCTGCCCGGGTGCTCACTCACTGCTGATGGGCAAGTCCGAGCCCCCTGCCGCTCTCCCTTCTTATGGTTCTTTGACTTTAAACCAGACTTGGACTGAACGGCCCATCCAATAGAGGAAGCCTTCAAATAGAGGACTGTCCTCTGTAAGCCCGGCCGCCCTAAGCCCCAGGAAAATAAAAAAAGGTATTTGGCTGGTACCAAAGGGATGTTAGACTAGCTACCAGAGAGACCTCTCAGGCGGGAGCCTTCCACACAGCTCTGGTGCAACTACTGAAAAGGCCCTTTCACTTGTGGCCACATGCCTCAGCTCATTTGGTGGGAGCACTTGAAGAAGCTATGATGAAAATGTGCAAGAGAGTGGGGCCAGTCCCAAATGCACCCCCATCACCTGCACACGCATGCACACACGCACGCACGCACGCACGCACACATGTTCAGTCAGTATGAATATGAAGAAGGCTAGTGAAACAGGATTGGAAATAGTGCCCGACACACCCTGCTACTTCCCCCTCTTCCTATGTAGTGCTGCTGCTGTTAATTTCTAAGAAAGACGATGGCAGAGCTCAAAAAACCACCACTTCCAGAAGCCCCCCTGCTCTGCCCAAAAGGACCTCCAGGGGAGGCTGGTGGCTCCTTTTTCGGTGGGGCTCCTTTTCCCTTACAGGTTTTGCGGGTTTTATTTGGAGCTCTATATGAGCTCTCCATGGTGCTGAACTCCATCCCCAAGATAGGTTCACTAGCATGGAGCACCATGGATAGCTCCTATGAAGCTCCAAAGAAAAGCTGCAAAACCTGTAATGGGAAAGGAGCCCCACCAAAATGGGATCCACCAGCCTCCCCTGAGGACCTCCTCTAAACCTACTTCTGCATCAGCTTATTTGTATGCCACTTTTCCATAACAACAAGAAGAAGCTGAAACTTCAAGCGGTTTCATACCAGGTCAGACTGCTTCACCATGTAGCTCACTGGTGGTGATGGCAGCTCATCATCCGCTACCAAATCCTTTTTTAACTGGAGATGCCAGGGATGGGAAGAACAATAGTATACTCCAATTATGTGGTGTGTGGAAAGATATCTAGGGTGCAATCCTATGCATGTTTAGACAGAAAAATGTCCTACAACTCCCAGCATTCCCCAGCCAGTTTACTGTAGGCATGGCTGGCTGGGGAATGCTGGGAGTTGTAGGACTTCCCCCCCCCCCTGTCTAAATATGCATAGTCTTGTGCCCTGGTTTATTTTTAAATTTTCTAAACTGCCCCGCATCCAAATGGATTCCAGGTCAGTTTACAGGATATAAAATGTTCAGAATTACAAGAGCAATACCATAAAAACAAGAAGACATCATGCAAACAATAAAACTGAGAGGCAGCAAACAACAAAATTATACAACCAAGGAGCGCCTCCAGCAACATCAAGTAGGTGCTCAACAAGGTCTGCCACGGACGGCCTCCTCCTTGTCCCATCAGCCAAAGCAGCCAGGCTGGTGGGGACTAGGAAGAGGGTCTTTTCTGTGGCGGCCCCCAAGTTATGGAACTCCCTCCCCAGTGACCTTCACCATGCCCCCTCCTTGATGAGCTTCCGCCGGGCTTTTAAAACATGGTTTTTCAGGTGGGAATATGGGGTGGTTTAGGATTTTTAAAAAAACTTTTATATTGTTTTAATTGTGTTTTATTGTATTTTATCCTGTTGTACACCGCCCAGGGTGGCCAGGTGACCGGCCAGATGGGCGATTTAAAAATATAATAAATAAAAATAAATAAATAAAACCAGCAGAAGCCATGTGAACACTTGTGTGCAGTTTGTGGGCAAATAGCCTGGGCAAATACTAATGTCTTGGCCTGGTGTATTCGCCCAGGGGCCTGGTCCAGCCAAGGCACCTCACTTTAGATTTGAGGATAATCAGGAAGAAATAAAACAACTTGTGTGAAAGATGACATAGAGTTTATGGAATATATATGAAATACGGAAGCAGTTTATGAATAAACAAGCAAAGCAAAACAAAGCAAAACACACATGTCCCTTCAGTTACGGGGCTTCCTAATATGATAGACGTCACTCCTGGGGCACTAGCGTGCTTAGACATTTGTACACTCCTAGTTCTAAGCCAGAAGTCAAAGGGCAAACTGGCAAGCTAAGGATTTTATAAAGTTCCTCTCTCCCCCTGTTTCAGAGGATGTCAGTAAGCCACAAACTAACCCCGCTTCTTGGGAGACAAGGGGTGTGTGTGTGAAGCTGCTGCTTCAGTAAAGCAAACAATTTCGCGTCTCACAGCAAAAGCAGCCCTTATCTAAGGAATATAATTGGGGAAGACCGTTTCAAGGCAGTTACCTCTGGTGCTCAAGGCCCTGGCATGGCTCCAAGAAACTATTCTGGCTTTTAGACGCTGTGAAAGTTCAGTACACTACCTGTTGAACCTTAATAACCTCCTCGCCACGCTTCCAGTTATCGATCCCAATACACCTGATATCTAAAAGATGATACTGTCACCACTATGCTGGTGGAATGGCCGCCCCATCGTATGTGTGCTTAGCCTAAGGGGAGAGGCAAACACATCAGCAGAAACGACAAACATGGTGTAAAAATGGCAGCATGCCTGGAAACACTACCAGTGCCCACCAGTCCGGGGGTGTGCCGGCAATGAAGCCCACACATGGGGAAAGCCAATGAACTTGTGGCAACGAGAACACACCCCCCCCAGCATACCCTCTGCATCACAGATGATACATATAGTGATGCCAGAGCACCCCCATTCCATCAACCCTCCTGGCTCCGCCAAGAATGACCCCACTACTGTCAGTCCCCAAACATACCTTCAGACAGGGGCTCAAATTCCCTTATGCTCTTCACAAGCGCTGTAGAGGGGAGAGACATTGGCGACAGTCAAAGCAGTTCTATTTCACAATAAATGCAGTCCCTTCCCTTGCTTACCTGCGTGGGATGCTTGGTCTCGTTGTAGGAGTGTAGGGCATTGTGAGACAGTGGGGTGTTGCTGTTGGGTCTTGTGTCTGCCGTTCTGAGGCAAAGTACCTGCATGACAGGGGTGCAGAGCCTCTCTCAGTCTGACGGCCAAATTCCATTTTGGAGAAGCTTTCAAGAGCCACATTCCAGTGGTGGGCATGGCTGAAAGAAAAAGGGGAGTAGCCAGAAATACCAAAAAAATACCAGGTAAATACCAAATAAAATACCAGCACATTTTAGCTTATAGCTCTTCCCACCAGTAACTAATCCATAGGAGACACATTTCGACCTTTCAGAATGGAGGAAAAACTGCACAAAAGTCAGGAGGAAAACACCAAAGGATTTGTGGTTGGGGGAAAGGGATGTGTGGCCGTCTAGGGAACCCAGGAAGGACAGATTTGACCCCTGGCCCTGGGTTCTGCACCTTTGCGCTATGAGTTCTAGGAGGACAAGTGTTAGCAACTCAAGTTCCTATCTGAGTTTTTGTCATTTTCGGCTTTGTGTGCTAAATATAACTTGCCTGCTTCAGCTGAATACTTGCAATACTTGCAGTTGCAACTTAGAATCTAGGTTTGGTCCAGCTGCTTTTTTTCTTTTTTTAATTATTTAAGGTCCTGCCGCTTTTACAGCTTCAGAGCCTCCTCTACTATTGGAAGCATTGATTAAGGCTGAGCAGTTATATCTACCTACAATTCATGTTTATAAATACTGTTATTATCGGTGAATAAGTATGATACCCAGAGTCTTAAAGACAAATGGAATAGGGAATTAGATGGTCTTATTTTGCCTAATCAATGGAACATTGTTTTTGTGTCTGTGTCAGAAGGGTCTATGGATCTTAGGTTACGTCTTATTCAGCAAAAACGTTTGTTCCGTGTTCATTGGACACCACAGTGTCTTTTTAATAAGGGTTTGTCTAAGTCAGCTAACTGTTGGAGGTGTAATACTGTGAATGCTTTGTTTACACATATGTTTTGGCAATGCCCAGTGGTTGCTTCTTTTTGGGTAGAGGTCATAGTATGGATAAATCTAGTATTAGAATGCTCTTTAATATTTTCTGATGCACACGTTCTTTTAAATTATATACCTGCTGTATGGAATTTATCACAAGGACAACACATGTGGATTTCCCACGCCCTCTTGACAGCCAAAAGACTGATTTTACAACACTGGAAAGATAAACGTTCACCTCCTATAACACAATGGATTGAAGACCTAATAACGCTTTCAACATTTGAGGGGGTGGTATTCAGACACCACCTGCAGATGGACAAATATATGGATATTTGGGTCCGCTTTTTCTGAAGCTTATGCATAACTGTCTTTACTGATAGTTGTATTACTACATACTTATTGATACTTGTTGTACTGTGTCCTCTTTCACATCTGGTCACTCTAGCAGAGCCTTCTCCAACCTGGTGCCCTCCAGATGCATTGGACTACAACTCCCAGAATCCCCCAGCCAGCATGGCTGGCTGGGGGATTCTAGGAGTTGTAGTCCAACGCATCTGGAGGGTGCCAGGTTAGAGAAGGCTTCCCTAGTAGCTGATAAAATTGGCAGAAGGGTTACATTTGGGGGCAAAGAGTGTGGCAACAAGGTTTCAGCCTGCTGTCTGAAACTGGTAGCAGTGGTGCCTTCTCATTCTGCTAGGCCCTTCTTGCTGACTCCTGTGTAGCACACACTACTAGTTGCTTGGCAACCATTTGGCTGTATTTATCAGGCATCACTGCTTGCCCTTTATTTCTGAATTTGCGGAACATGTGTAGCTAGAGGTTTTCAAGCGACCTTCGTCTTACAATAACATCTCGCATCACCGACTGAAATCTGAAGGACACAAGAGGCAAGCGTTTAAAACTATTTCCTGAGATGCATATAACTAGTACTCCAACACACAATAACAACTGTAGCCACAGTACAGCAGCTAATAAAAATAAGATAGGATCCATTTTAACAGGCTGATTTTTATGCTGGTTGCTGCTTATTTGGGAGAAGACATGTATCTATACTCACCGAGGATGAGAGCTTCGGCTGTGGGGCGGTATATAAATGAAATAAATGAAATGAAATGAATGAAATGAGGAAGCTCTTAAGAAATCTCTTTCCTTGACGTTAATTTGCATTACTGCCAGCTGTATCATCTCCAGATTTGTAGATCCAGCTGTGTTGCTACTGTTCTGAATACTGAAACATAAGCCTGCTCCAAATGCAGATGAAGTGTTAACAGGACTGCCACATGCTAAACAAAAGAGTCTGATAACTTGAGCTCTTAAATATATATATATATATATTAAGCTTGTGGTATCTTGGGGACAGAGCCCAGATGTTTCTGGTGGATCTAGGGGTGGAGTGTAGTGAAAAAGCTGTCAGTTCACCTAAGATGGATAGTTATTGCATGGTCTTACAAGAGCTCTGCTGCCAGGGATACCATGCACACATTATATCACAACACAATCCGGAATACAGCTATGCACCACAATAAGAAAGGGAGAGCTAATGAAGTCCCTACTGACCAGCAGGTTCAAGAAGCTGAGCCAAGAAGCTGACACAGCTGAAGTCGTGCAGATACAACAAACAGTTGAAGAACAAAACATGTACAAGAGATTGTAGAAAACATTCACCCATTTTGCAGGTGGGAAATATGGAGACAGAGAGAGGACTTGGCTAAGCAAGCTGGTAAATCCATGGCAGATCACTCCTGCGCACAACCAGCCACACAAGGCAACTAGTGTATCTGCGACTAAGCACTCTTAGGTTGCAATCCTATGCATGTTTAGACAGGAAAAGGTCCTACAACTCCCAGCATTTCCCAGCTATTCCCCATGCATAGGGTTTTGCCTGGAGGAAGAAATCCTATGGACCCGAAAAAATATCTGAGGGAACATAGGATACTTTGATTCCCAGATTCAAAGCTGGAGACAGTGCTCTGAATCTCAGAGCTGGGAATTGGAGCTCCAGCTTCCAAGTTCCAACCCCCTGCCCCTCTCAGCCAGTGCAGAAAGAACTGCACCGGCTGCTCTCTGAGGTCAGGAAAGTGTCCTTGGAGAGGGGCAAAAGGGGGCATTGGGGGGGGCAGGGAGGAGACTGGAGCAGCCAGGATCGAGCTCTCCTGGAGTCGTGCCAGCCTCCTTCCCTCCCCCTCCAAAACGCCCCAGCTAGACAGGCGAAAAAGCCCATCTAGCGAAAATGCAGAGTGGGAGGACAATGATCGGATCGGAGGAGGGGGAGGAGACTGGAGAGGCCAGAATTCAAGCTATCCTTCTGCCTCTGCAGCCTCCCTCCCTCCGCCTCCAAGATGCTCCAGCTAGATGGGCAAAAAAGCCAATCCAGTGGGAAATGCAGGGTGGGAGGACGGCGAGGCGGAGATCACTTCTGCTGCTGCTCACACTCTGCACTGGATGACTGTGGGGGGAAAAAACCCCAGGTTTGGGGGGTTATGGTCATTGCCAGAGGATTGTGCCCTTAAGCACTCAAAATTAGTTGGCTCATAAATTGGATCTAGAAGCTTCATAATTCTCAAAGACATCACAAGTCCTGACTTTGCTCCCATGATTTTTAAAAAATATTTTCATAATTTAAACCAAGATTGATGATGATGAGTTCATTTATATTTTCTGCACATGCACATTCTGCACGACTAAACATCCAAACTCTGCCATCAATGCACATGCTCAGATGCTGATTGCTGTAAACCTCTTCTTCTGAAATATCCCCTTTTAACAGCATCAGTAACATGCCAAATCTGCCAGAGATGCTGAGCAGACAATCTTGTTGAAGTGGATGCTTTTGCAGCTGTTGCCTTGGTAGTTGAGGGTCTGCCTCCATGTGGATTGACTACTGCTGTGAACAGAGCACATGTGTTAACGGCCAAGGGCAGTGCAGTCCAATGTGGCTGCCCATAACCCTCCAAACTTGGAGGATTATGGGTATCCTATTGACAGCAGAAGGAGCATGCAGGCGAAGGTTGCCTCCATGCTCATCCCGCCCTGCAAAAGACTGAGATGGCCGATTTCAGCCGTCTAAGTTTTTTGCCCCAGAGCACGAGGAGGACAGGTTGAGGCACCGCCAGGATACTACTTATCACGGTGCAGCTTCTCTCCTCCTCTCCCTGCCCCCCCCAAACACCCACAAACCTCCAGCTCCGAGGTCGGTCTTCTGACCTCAGAGCCACAGCTGGCATAGTTCTTTGCACACCAGCTATGAGGGTGGATGGAGGGTGCTTCAAAGTCAGAGTCCCAGCTCCGACCTTGGAGCACTTTTCCAAGCTGGGATTCTGACCTTTCCTATGGCCATCGAGACTCTGTCTAGACAGCCATAGGATTGCACCCTAAGAGAAGGATGCCTCATGATGCATTATGCTGTGATATACAGGTTGGAAAGCACCAGATTACACATGCAACATTCCCATGATGCACTTTGGAGATGTGCAAGTGCAAAAATGTGGAGATAATTCAGAAACTCACTTTTGTCTGAATTTATAAGATTGGATTCATAATTCGTTGAGCAAATTACAAATTATGATGGGATCAGTTAGCTCATTACTATTCTTTTAAGCATCATCCCCAAAACCAGCCAGAGGCAGGTACACATGGGCACAAGGGAGACACAGAGCTTTTCTACATGAGGCATTTATTGTGCGCTCATCATTCCCTACTCACCATTGTTTATAGGTTCTTTAGATGATATCATGACCCTCCTGTTTCACTTCTGTTTTTAAAGAGCACTCTAGGCGAGTTTTTTTTAAAAGAGAAGGGAAAGTACAGTATTATTTGTGAACGTGAAAGAAAATGCTTTTTCCACTTATGTACTTGGGCTATTCTGCTATACCACAGTGCCACCTAGAGGTTATGTAAGGGAAATGCTCTTCATGTAGTGCTCGCATCTCAATTCTGCAACAAAACCGGAAGTAGATACAGCAGACTAACAACCTTGTGTAGAAAAGCTCACAGAGTGACAAGAGCAGAATAAGATATGCAGATTGAGGAACTATGTAAATTTGCCTTCTTGATGCAAGTCACAGAATTCTCCTCGCTTTAGCATAGGATTTGGGCTCCTGGGTGCACAATTATATGGAACATTTTAAGAACAACTCTGCCAGTGGACCAAAATCTAGCAACTGGGCCTGACCAACAGTGCTCATCTATCTTTACTCTCTTGGGTAAAACAATTGCCCTGATCAGATAGGCATAATCTGAGTCCAGTATTCAGAAAAGCAACCATCATAGAAGGTGTAGGGCAAGAATGACAAGAATAAAAACCAGATCAGGTCTCGTAGGGATGGAAGAACAAGAGATGTTTGCGTTTGCCCAGATTCTCCAATCATCAACTTGATGCTCTCATCTCCTTCAATTTCCTTGAGAATTTGAGATCGCTGTTCGATTTGCATTAAGAGGAAAATTGTGCAAATCAAATTTATTTTATTTATTTACTACATTTCTATTAACTGCCCAATAGCTGAAGCTCTCTGGGGGGTTCTCAACAATTAAAATCAAATGCAATCAAATGGGAAAATTGTGCAATAAATAAATAAATTAAGTAGTTTTCAAAGTTGTGTAACTTTCCTCCATAGACTAAAGTGCGAAATTGTGCATTTTTTTAAAAATTGCGAACTTTCAAACTGCTTTTTCTCTGAAATTTGCACAACTTTTAAATGTGAGCGCGTGTTCAAGAATTTGCACACATTTGCAGAGAACATGTTCTCCTGCTTGTGCTCACATTCAGGGTTGTGAATGGGGCATGCTCGACTGTTTTGTGAGTGCAAGTGAAATTTTTGTCCATCCCTCGGCCCTCTGGCAGTGGGTCATTGCAAGAATGTCCAGGAGTGGGGTTAATTCCAGAAAATTTATAGGACACCTAGCCAATCGTAAGGCTTTATGAGGAGCCAATCAAGGACTGAAAAGACCATGAAGTGGGAGGTGGAGGAGAAATAACTGAAGCATTGTACGTACCACTCCCTTTGCAAGTGGAAGATCTTGGAGAGGTTGTTGAATGCTTCCTTCATGCTCCAGGATGCAGCATGAAGGAAGCATTCATGTGCAACAGGGCCAGCCCAAGACATTTTGCTGCCTGAGGCTAAAGACAAAATCCCCCCGCCCCATGTATGAATACACACACACTACATGTGTAGACAGCCGCATCTTATTTCAGCTCTGTCAGGCTAGTTTAGGTGGCAGAGGGTAGGTTACGTGGCACACACAATTCTGTCCTGCAGCACCTCGCTGCTGGTCCATGCCCCCCAGCCCACCCTAGCATCTGCCACCTTGGTGGCCGCCTCAGTCTGGCTTATCAGGGCCAGTAAGGCTGGCCCTGATATGATGGTTTCCTGAGAGGTGTTCAGTGGGTGCAGTTTTCCTGTAGAGGAAATATGAGGGAGATCTGCACCATTTGAACATTTGCTTGCCTGCCATGACCCATTGATGGCAGGGGGATGGGGGCAAACCTGTAACTTTGTCTACTAATTTTACATGTCTGTTTTAAGCTCTTACCAATATGTAATTACACCAAATCACCAAAATATTAACACTAATTTATTTATTTTATTTTATTTCTATACTGCCCCATAGCAGAAGCTCTCTGGGCCATATACACTTCAGTTTCCTTTAAACACACACACACACACACACTGGCTCTTGTCAGCTGCCTAAAATGGGGAAAATAAGCAGGAGAAGCTTTTTTTCTGATCTGAGGATCAGTGTTGGGGAAAGATTATTTGCGAAACCCTGCATGTCGATCTGCTGTTAGTAGAGCCTGTATATAAAGTTGGCAACCCTCTTACTGCTAGCCCTGTAATTAGTATTTAGTGCCAAGTGGCACGGTCCTTCATCAGCTGCATTGAGAAAGACTGGAAGAAAAGTAACATCTGGGCAAATCTAAACCACGTATGTGTTTTTGCATCACGAATAAGGTTCTACAATCTTTTATGAATCCTATAATTGAGGTTTGTACTAAACCGCCATTTAAAAAAGTATTTAAAGCAACAGCCACAAGAGGGCAGCATGATCCTTTTAGTTTTAAAAGAACAACACTTTTACTACTCCATGTTTTACAATATCTGGGTTTTTTCCTAGTGTAAACAGGAAGAATGACTTTATTATTTGTTGCAGTCCTCATCTTTGTTCATGTGACGATATTGTTAAGGAACTTTTACACAGCAACACCTAAAGGAGAGACCTACCGGATCAAGCCAAAAAGCCCTATCAAACGCAGCATTCTGTTCTCACTGAATGAAGCCGAACAACGGGAGATTCAGGACAGATAGAAGAAAGTACTTCTTCACACAGTGCATAGTCAAACTATGGCATTCATTCCCACAAGATGAGTGATGGCCACCAACTCGGATGGATTTGAAAGGGGATTAGACAAATTCATGAAGGAAAAGGCTATCAGTGACTGCTAGTAGTTATATGCCACCTCCAGTATCAAAACCATATGCCTCTATATGCCAATGGCTGGCTGGGAAACACTGGTGGGGGCGGGGGCGCTGATGCACTCACGTACAACTTGTGGGTTTCCCACAGGCAGCCGGTTGACCACTGTGGGAGCAGAATCCTGAACCAGATTAACCTTTGGTCTGATCCAGCATCATGGTTCTTCTCACATTCTTATAAAAGCAGCAGAATGAAACAGGTAAACTTCAATGATAGCAAACCCAAACATAACAGAGTCAAAAACACTATCCTTAAAACTCTTTAAACTGAGGGACAAATACCAGTAAGACTAAAACACTTTAAAAGGAAAAAAAATAGCGGCAGAGTTAAAACAGCTTACAGCCCCAAAGCCTTCCTAAAAAGAAGGAGCCCGTCAGGCTTCCCCTGGGAGGGAGTTTCCAAATCTAGGGGCACAGCTACTGAGAAGGCCTTCTCACTGGTCCCAACCAGATGTAGCTCAGATAGTGGAAGAACTCTCAAGAAAGGTCCTCCACTGGTGACCTTAATAAGCAAGCAGGCTCATATGGGAAAAGGCAGCCCTTCAGGTAACCTGGTTTGAAACTAAAATGTTGCCATCTTCCAAGGTGTACCTGCCACCTATACAATCGAACATAATAGTCATCCCACCACAGCATTAGGAAAAGAAAAGAGGAGGAGACCTCCTAAAGCATCCCTCCACAGCCTGCTGCCTTCTAGATGTTTTGGATGAGAACTCCCAGCATTCCTGACCATTGGTCATGCTGGCTGAGGCTGAGGGGAGCTAAAGTTCAAAACATCTGGAGGGCACCAAGGTGGGGAAGGCTTTTCTAAAGCCGTGTAAAGCAAAACATTAAAAAAACACAAAGGAGCAGTTCTTTCTGAACTTCCTTCTTCCCAAATCACATGGGTATGATGGAGTATGGTAAGGGTGTAGTCGCCTCCCCAAGTTCAATGTGGATCCATGAAGATCCACAGCATCCAATCCATCTCGGTCTTGGCTGGAGAAGGAGGGCGGACACCATCTGCTTCAGAATTTGATACTTCCCTAGAACTTCCTACTCAAGGAGCCCTGTGCTCCACCCTCACCTTGAGAATCATGCCATAGATGCAAACAGTTTCAAACTGATGTTTCACCATCCCTGGTAGTAACTCCTGTTAGGCAGAGTTATTATTTATATATTAAGGGTGTGGAACTCTCCCCTCCCATTTAATTGCTCCATTCGATTTTTCTGTTAAGCCTTGCTTTGACTTTGAAATGTATTCAATAAAACTGCATTCATTTTGTAAATCATTTGTTGTGCCCGTATTTGTGCCATTGTTCCCGTTTGTTTTTGTTGTCGCTGTCAACTATCATGTGTGCAGCCACACACAGTAGCAGCAGAACAAATGTCTACTGTGGTTATTCCTGCTGGCTGCCATTTTACTTAGCCCCAAATGCCTCAGACATTGCATCATTCTGAGGTGGGGAGATCATGGCCCCCCCACTGGCAGCTGCCATTTACTCCTGGAATGTCCTGGAACTATATTTACTTGGAGTAAATAAAATAGTGATCACCAGGAACAGTCACAGAAATTAACTCCATTACCACCACTGCCAGAAAGAGGTAAGCCCCCCGTCTATATCCCCAAATGACGATATCATCATCATCATCATCATCATCATCATCATCATCATCATCATCATCATCATCCTGTCTTCCCTAGTGGGGCTAATAGCCCCCACTGCCTATTCACCGCACTTACCGCCTAACCTAAGGCCAATGTGACCGAATTAACAGGTAACCCAAAACAATAAACCCACCGCCGATTGCACAGTATGGAGTAGGCGAAACTCGCACATTGCCCCGAGGCAATTAGGACAATGAGCCAAAATTCCTACTTGGCCCCATAAAAGGCGACCAGAGGAGCCCACACTGCTTCATCGGGAGTGGCGGGAGGGAGCTGCAAAGAAAGAGGCATGGGGTGGGGTCTCCTGTGCCTAAATACGGCCTCAGGGCCCCACCCCTTATGCCTGACCCCATCAGGTGACCAGTTTGCCCATGCCCTGATTGGAGGTGAAATCACCTCATCCTAGCCGTCGCTCTCCACTCCCCCCCCCCACAGGAGCATGGGGTGTGAAAGGAAAAGATCTGAGTTATACACTGTATATAAACCAAGAATATGTTGTATACTGAAAGCACCAACTGAAAGTCTGGCTGTCACATTTTGGATCAATTGAAGCTTCCATACTGTCTTCAAAGGCAGCCCATAGAGTGCATTACAAAAATCCCATCTGGAGGTTACTGAAGCATGGCTGACTGAAATCAAGTATTAGCTGACACTGATAAATAGTACTCCTAGCAAACCCCAAACTATGTACAACCCCATCCAGGACAGGTTGAACCACCTCACATAGATTGTCTGTATTCTTGACTAATAGTATCTCTGTCTTGTCTAGATTACAGTAAGTTTCAGCTTGTTAACTCCCATCCACTCCTGAGCTGACTCCAGACTCCAGGTGTATCATTTCCACTGCCTCCCTGGGATTGGATGATGGGAACAAGAGGTAGAGCTGTGTGTCATCTGCATACTGGTGGCATCTCATCCCAAACCTCCAGATGGCCTTGTCCAGTAGTTTCCTATCGATATGGAATAGAACAGCAGTCTCTAAGCACCACCTTCTCGGTCTAGCCTTCCAGATAGAGATGGAACACTGAAGAGCAGCATCGCGCTTACCTATCTCAACCAGATGGCCCAGAAGCATACCATGGTTGATAGTAGGAAAAGCCAATGAGAGATCCAGAAGAATCAGTAGGGTATCTCTCCCTGTCCATCACCTGGTGCAGGTCATCCACCAGTTCCAAAACCAGGCTTGCCTACGTAATTTACGCCACTCTCGAGCATCAGTTACAGAGGCTGGTTTCCACGCACGCCCACTTCCCTCAGGAGTTCTGCCCCCCTCCCCCCGCCTCTGCCTCCCCTGTTCTCAGAGATTCTTCTCCCCCCCCTTCCCAGCCTCTAGCTGTAACCTTGACGGCGCAGCTGGGTCTTGTCCTGGGTCCAGAGAGTGGCACTGCTGCGGCCTCCTCTTCCCCCTCCCCCTCCCATTCTGTTCTAGTCCATTCCCATGGAATCTGACCAGTGCTTGTTTTGGAGTTAGGGAATCAGAACTAGAGGGGCCAGGAGAGCTAGCCCCGACACCATCTGTAGACATTTTTTCTAGGCTACAGAAAAGGGGAGTCTGTTTAAATAAGCAAAGAGCCCAGCAGAAATGCTTAAGTGTGGCACTTTAAGTTGCTCAGTTCCAAACTCAATTATACAGCAACTTGGTTATTTGTGTTACTGTCAAGCAATTCAGAGAGAATAGCAAATTAACAGTGATCGTGGGCAACTTACACTGTTTCCATTGAATCAGTCAGTCACCAGTCATTTATATATTTACCTGTTTATTTTTGGAGTGCAATAAATATTTCAGACAACATTGCTGTCACATACACTATTGGCTTTTGCTTGAAGGATTATGGTGTTTATAGACTTCTCTGTACAGTCACATCAAATAGCAATCACATAGGAATCAATTGAGGATAGCATATTTTAGGTTGTTGTTGTTGGTTTTTGTTTTTTAAAACCATTTTGGTTTAAGAGATGAGTTAAGGTTTGTGCTTATAGGACTTCTCTATATGAGGCGTTTAACCCGGCGCTTTACCAAGGCTTCTTCTTCCATCTTCTGAAGAGTATGTCGTTCACACGAGGTTTTTTCCCCAGGGTTTTCCCTTCTCTGCCTTTCTATATGTTCCTATATATTCCATTACACAAGCACAAGGTGGTGCTGTGGTATAGAGTGGAACTGCAAATATACATAAAGCTTCTGATAGCGAATCATGGCAGCATCCAGGATAATACTACATTTTCCTCGCTCTAAAAAAAAAAGCTGTGAAAACAGCTGGAAAGCACGGGAGAGGCCCTGAAGGATGATGACATCATGTAAAGAACCCACAAACGTCCGTGAGTGAGGGATCATGAGTACACAATAAATAACTCATGTAAAGAAGCCCATAGATTTATGCATCAAAAGGCTTGTAAATTGCAAGTTAAGCAACCTGGCCTTAACTTCTGGGCCATGTAAGCATTAAAAACACATTCCATACACCCACATCTTTCTATGGTTTCCCCACCACAATCCTCTTCCTTGTCTATAAGCCAATTCCCATACTACTTTAGGACCTGGTAAAGTCATCTCAAGGTGATTTGAGCATGGAGATTTCATTTTAATGTTCCCCTTAGTGTGATGAGGTTGGGATTTACCACACTCCTTGCATGATTCATATCTGATCTTTCATATGTGGGAGCATCCAAATGAAAGATTCATTGCTTAAAAGTTACAACGGGATGGGCAATATGTGGCCTCCTGCCTTTTTTTGCAGCCCCCACTGCCCCCCAATTTACCACAGAAATACAGTGGTGAGGTAGCCAAAAGCAATTGATTTCCCCTTGTATTAAAGGAAAACCACCTGTGGTTTATCACCAAAATTTGGCAGCACAGTAGTAAAATTGGGAAACATCAGCATCAAATTTGGCAGGGCGGAGGGGGGCAGAGCAAAGCCCCCAGTATGTTTTAGGGAGTAAATAAGTCCCCAGAAGTTACCCACCCCTGAGTTACATGGTAAGATAATATCGTAGTGAATGTACTACTACATCAAAATGTAATGCGAGAACTGGATCTGAGATGTACTTTTTCTGTCTATTTGCCCTCCCCTGGTGAGGATGAGCCCGCAGTGGAGCCTGGAAGAATGACGCTGAGCACTGGTCCAGAGTAGGTAGCAAGAGCAAAGGAGTAACACCACTAGCAAAATAGCTGTTTAAGGATCTCCATTCTCCAGCAAAGGGGTGGAGCCTAGGAGGCATAGTCAGACTGAGGGACTATTTAAGAGCTCAGTCAGCAAAGAGCTCTTGTCAGAACAAGTTCACTCTTCCCTGGGAATTGTCCAGGGTCCTGAAGTGCATCTCTCTAACCACTTTTCTTCTCTGGCTCTGTTTTTTAAAGGGGCAACCCTCAGATCTGAATCTGGGTATATGAAGCCATTGTATTACCAACTTTATTGTATGCCTGCGAAACATGGACTATCTATAAATGTCACTTCCACCTCCTTGAAAGATTTCATCAACGTTGCCTCCGGAAAATCCTGTGAATTACTTGGGAAGATAGGCGAACAAATGTCAGTGTACTGGAAGAAGCAAAGACTACTAGCGTTGAAAAAATGATCCTTCAACGCCAACTTCAGTGGACCGGTCATGTTGTTCAAATGCTTGACTGCCGTCTCCCAAAGCAGTTACTTTATTCCCAACTCAAGGTTGGAAAGCGGAATATCGGTGGTCAATATAAGAGGTTTAAAGATGTTCTAAAGGCTAATCTAAAAAAATGCAATATAAACATCGAAAACTGGGAAGCTCTGGCCCATGAACGATCTAACTGGAGGTTGGCCTTTCACAAAGGTTCTATGGACTTTGAAGAAGCCCGAGTGCAAGGTGAAAGGGAGAAATGTGCTAAGCGAAAAGCATGTCAAAAACTAATCCTTTACAGGACCATCTTCCATCTGGTAACCTGTGTCCTCACTGTGTGTCTGTGGGAAGCTGTGTGGATCTAGAATTGGCCTCCACAGTCACTTACGGACCCATCGCCAGAGTCTACATAATTTTCTTTAGAATTTCCTCCTTTTAAAATCTCCTTTTTGTAAATTTTTATCCTGGAAGACAATCTTACTCGGTCACGAGTCGTGATTGCCTGATGATGATGATTCCATCACTCTGCTGACTCTCACCAGGCGTGCTGCCTGTGGCTGTACACAGACTTGGTGGCACATGAGGACCTTGGAGACCAGGGTGATGTTTTCTTGGTGGGACCTGACTTAATGGCTGCAGTTGTTTGGGAGATTTATTTATTTATTTTTATTTAATACATTTTTATACCGCCCAATAGCCAAAGCTCTCTGGGCGGTTTACAACAGTTAAAACCATAAAATACAATATAAAATTTAAAACCACAGGTTAAAAACAAACAACAAAGCTAGCAGCAGCAGTTACAATAACAGAGTTAAAAACAGCTACAAGATTAAAATGATTAAAATGATTAAAATGCCTGGAAGAATAGAAAGGTCTTCACCTGGCACTGGAAAGAGTACAATGTAGGCACCAGGCAAGCCTCTTTGGGGAGCTCATTCCACAACCAGGGTGCCACAGCAGAAAAGGCCCTCCTCCTGGTAGCCACCTGCCTCACTTCCTTTGGCAGGGGCTCTTGGAGAAGGACCGCTGAAGAGGATCTTAGTGTCCGGGCAGGTACATATGGGAGGAGATGATACTTCAGCTTGGTTTGGGGGTCTCAGGAGATCCCTGGTTTCTGGACTCAGGTTCAGTAGTGTCAGGATCCAGATTCAGTGCCTTTGAAGACTATTACTGACCAACTGAGGATTTTTTTTAAAATCAAGTGGACTAACCATTTTAGTGCTTCAAGATTTAATTGGCTGATTAATAAACCAATGTGTAGTTGATTAACCACTGAGGCCCGATTTCAGTAATTATAGGGATTATAATTGGTGAGGTTGTTGGTTAACAGAACACTTGAGGCTATTTTATTCTGTTATCTAATTGTACTATTATTAATGATGATGATGATGATGATAATGATAATAATAATAATATTCTGCCCAACAGCTGAAGCTCTCTGGGCAGTTTACAACAATCAATAAAAGGCAATGAAAAAGAAAGTATTAAAGAGTGCTTTCCTTTAAACAGTTTGTATTAATAGCTAAATAATTTATTTAAAATGCACTTCTATATATATCTACTCAGATGTAAGTCCCACTAAGTTAAATGTGGCTTACTCTCAGCTAAAAATGGACATAAACTGCAGCCTAAACTATAAGGTGTCTCTCAAAAAGGACCTATATTGAGGTTCTGGTTAATTAATGCAAATTAATTAAATTTTATTAGTTACTTTGTTAAAAGGCAGACAATCAACCAATCATCCTTAAATTAGTTGACAGCGTTAATTGTTTTCCTTTTTAAAGAAGATATATCTCTCCCCAACAGTAGACTCCACCCCCTTTCCACTCAGGGAAAATGTATACAAAAATAATCCACATTAAATATTTAACCATAAAACAGTTAAAAACAGTTCTGCCCAAAGGACCCCATGTCCAAAGAGAGTTGTTAATATAAATTACAGTGGTGATAGATATATCTATGTTTAGAGACCCAAAGCAACAGAAATAGAGAACACACACAACCTTGGTGCAGCTTTGAGCTGTAGCCCATCCCACATTTTCTTTTTCCTGTTTTCTTGAATCAGCTGCAAGGCAATATTTGAAATATGCATAGATCCCAATTTCATTTAAAAAAACAAACCTGGTTTATCAAACATGGCACCTTATGAGGCCTGCAGTCATCACATCAGTCAAGTTGACATGAAGAAACTTGACAACTCTCCGCCATCCATCTTAATTTGTCTTTCACAAATGTGGGAGGTGGGAGCAATAATTGGGAATTCCCTTTCTCCATACTAATGATGATGAAGTTCTATCATCCTTCAGTCTTATCTTGTTTCCTTGAATTTTGATACCCCTGGCAATTTAAAGTCTGGAAACTCTGGGTGTTTATATTCAATTATTTATTAAACAATTTTTAAAGTAAGAAAATGTGTGATCCATCTAGCAATATTGTCACTACAGGAGGATGCCAAGAAAAAAAAATAAGGCCTTTAAAAATAATAATATAATATTTACTACATATATAGGTGATATTTCCAAACATTTTGCAGGGCATGTAGTTTGTTTTAAAGGCTTCTTCTGTCAAGAAGCACAAGCAATTAAAACCCCCCCACAAATTACTTAACAGCATAATCCTGTGCAAGTCTACTCAGAAGTAAGTCTCATTGAATTCAATGCAGCTTACTCCAAGATAAGTTGAATAGAATTGTGGCCTAAGGATGCAATCCTATGCAGCATGTTTAGACAGGAAAAGTCCTACAATTCCCAGCCAGAATGCTGGCTGGGGAAAGCTGGGAACTGTAGGACTTTTTTTCTGTCTAAATATGCATAGGATTGTGCCCTAAGTTGTCATAACTGAACTTAACCTGCCTAAAAGAAGATATTTTCATGACCATTTTAGCCATCACAAACTGGTGGTTTTTTTTAAAAAAAGTTATATAGTGGTAGTTAAACTATATGTATTCTGATTTGTGAATGATTCAGGATGTGTTCACCTTGTAGACCAAGCCAAAGTTTAGAATTCTTGAATGTTGAGGACTTCTATGCATAACTTGGTTGAGAAGATGATGAGCATGTGTTGAACAACCCATAGGAGCAATGAAACAACTAAAAATGCTATTGCATGGTGAATATTGTGATCCATTCTAAGGCTCACGTGGTGTGGAAGGGTTCTGCATTTTAAACAATGATTAGGTATGTACCTGCTCACTATGCAGAACTGCTGTTTTCACCATGCCATGTTAGGGTTTTTGTTTTTGTTCTTTGCTGGTTCGTAGTGCCATCATGCAATTTACACAAATGGCCATTAAATGTGAAGCAGGTGTAAGCTCCACCAAAAGCAACCAATACATAAGATGTCTGCAATTTTCACTCTCTAAGGACGCAATCCTCTGCAACTTTAGACAGAAAAAAGGCCTACAACTCCCAGCATGACCCAGCCAGCACGGCAAACTTTTTTTCTGTCTAAACTTGCATAGGATTGTTGATGGATCTTTGTTTCTATAGTTGATGGTTATATTTTTTATTTTTTAAAAAAAGTAAATTGAGCAGGATTACACCAATTCCTGGGTGCATGAAGACAAGCTCTGATTATTCAGCGGTATACAAAGTGAATTTTGAACATGCTTAGAGACACCAATGTGGTTGTTGTTATATCCCCTGCTCCTGGACAGAATCCTCTTTCTAAACAGGCCCTGGATATGAGGCTTGGTTTAGATCAAGTGCTGTTTACTTTCACTCATGAAATAGAACCTTCACTTATGGAAAGCCTTGTCATCGCTGAGTGAATAGATTTGCCAAAAGAGAGCGAAAGAAACTGCAGCTGAAGAAATAGCATAGTAAGAACCCAATAGTATAAATAGAAGCATTAGAAAACTTACAGAAAATTAAGGTCTTCTTACCTTAAGGCAAATATAATCAATATAAATAAATAAATAAATAAATAAAAGGCAAATATTGTTATCTATGTATTCCAAAGTTTTATATGCTCCCTTTAAGGGTAAATTCTCTTGAGGTGGTTTATGCATTTTATATCAGCTGACCTGCAAAACTCTCATGAGGTTTCCCATGAAATGTATCCTATTGAGTTAAGTGATCCATTCTGACCTGACATGATAGCTTTTCTTCACTCCCCAGGGCTGTCTTTACTGATCCCCATTGTCAGATTTCTTTTCTTCTTCTTCTGAGCAGTGGTGGAGAATTTGCCTAAAGCAACCTTGGTTTCTTCACATTTTCTTTCTAGGGAAAGCATTGACTCATTTACATTCTTTTGCAGACATGGCAGGTATGTCTTATTTTGCAAATGCAGCACACCTACATGCTCAATTTGTCATTGTCAGGACTCAGGATGCTCTCTTCCACAAATTATAAGCCTTCTAGGTCCCTTCCAGTAACAATATACCCTTGCACAATTATATTTTAAAATATTGGAAGCTGGGATGTTCCCAAGGTGGGCTTTGAGTAAAATCTGGTGTATAATAGGTTTTTTTGGCTATTCAAACATCAGTTGATATCAAACCTTACTATCTAGTATGTTGTGGAATACACTTGATTGCATATAATTTCCTTGAGGGACATTTTCTTCCTAATTCTAGATACAGCATGAAGGCATAATTGATGGGCAGCGTGATCCAATGTGGCTGCTCGTAATCCTCCAAACTTGGAGGAGTGTGGAGGTGAAGGTTTCGGCTGTCTAAGTCTTTTGTGCCTGCTAGTGAAGAGGACAGATGGAGCCTCTGAGGGCGGAGGGAGGGTGCTCTGAATTTGGAGTCCCAGCTCCGACCTCAGAGTGCTTTTCCGAGGTTGGAGCTAGGACACTGAATTATCCTATGGCCATCTAGATAGCATCTAGCGGCCATAGATTTCATAATAGAGTTGGAAGGGGCCTACAAGGCCATCGAGTCCAACCCACTGCTCAATGCAGGAAAGTAGAGGAGGGGTCTCCATCCAAGTAATAACCAGGCCTGACCCTGCTTAGCTTTCCACACTCAGACAAGCTGAGCCAGCGTGAGCCACAGGCCTGTATTGCACCCTTGCACCCTTATTAATCTTATCTCAGCTATTTGTTTATTGGAATTTCTAGCCTGCCCAGTTGTGAGGCCTTGAGGCTTTCACACTAAAGGGAGGTGGGGGGGGGGGAATAAAAGAAAACCCATACAAGAAATACCTAGAAGTAAATTATCTAAATTAGAAGTACCATAGAGTTCTTTAACTCAATCCACTACAAACCAGGTCAAATCAAATTGTCTTAGTGCAAGGGGTGTTAAACTTATCAAACCCATTAGTGTGGGACACAGCATACTTCTTCCATATTCCATACACATTATTCAACCATCTTTAAGCCAGGATTTGGATGCCCTTCACATCAGCTTACCCCTCCACCCCTTCCCCCATGCACCATTCATTCTAAAATAGAAGCTGTAAATCAGTGAGTGTGTCAAATACAGTACAGCAATGATAAAATGAGGTAGTAGAACCAACATTCTGATGAAAATATTATGGGCATGGCTGGTGGGCAGTTTGGTCCTTCTCCAACTCATTTGACAGCATTATATCTAACAAAACCACTGGGAAATGGTGAGGCCCAGATGTGGGCTAGAGAAGAGAGTTCTGTGGCTGTGGGAAAGCTAATGAAAATACCTCTCTTTGAGCTTTTCTACATGAGGCATGTATTGTGTGCTCATCATTCCCTACTCATGGTTGACATGACGTTGTGACCTTCCAGTTTCAGTTCTGTTTTCAAACAGCATTTTCTGTGAGGTTTTTTTTAGAGCAGGGAAAATGGGGTATTATATCTGGTGGTGAAAGAAAGTGCAATGTCCTCTTGTGTATTTGCACTATTCCTGTATACCACAGTGCCACCTAGAGATTACGTAGCAGAAAAGGAAATGCTCTTTCTGTAGTGCTTGGGTATCGATTCTGCAATGAAACCAAAAGTAGATGCAGGGGATTAACAGCCTCATGTAGAAAAGCCCTTTATGTACTTGCAGTATGGAGTTGACACAAAAATGGTAGTCAAGAGAGTGTTCTTGGCTGAATTTAAATATCATGATGGAACATAAGGTAGAAGACAGTCTGTGATAACCATCCCCAGCTCTCATCATGAACACTTGAAATGTTCTGTCTGTAGGTTGGCAGATCTATGGCTCACGCTGGCTCAGCTTGTCTGAACGTGGAAAGCTAAACAGGGTCAGGCCTGGTTATTACTTGGATGGGAGACCCCTCCTCTAATTTCCTGCATTGAGCAGGGGGTTGGACTCGATGGCCTTGTAGGCTCCTTCCAACTCTATGATCTATGAAATCATATTTTTAAAACATAAAATAGTTATCTGTTTTCCGAAATACATGTTGTTTTCATGTAAATATCTTTTTGCCCTGGATTTTCAAAAGTTCATGCCATCTAGAAATATGAAAGCCATTCAGACCACATTATTCCTAATATAGTACCAAGAACAGGATTAAACAGAAGATTGGAACACAAACTAAATCAAGTGAGAAATGTATGCTTAGACATGTGTCAGTTTGATCTCAACCTTTTTGAATCTTCAGGAGCCACTGAAGGTGCAATGCATTGCATGTTTAGACAGAAAAAAGTCCTACAGATCCCAGCCTGCTGCAGCCAACATGGCTGGCTGGAGGGATGCTGAGAGTTGTACAACTTCTTTCTGTTGAAACAGGCATAGGATTGCACCCTAAACCCAGGGGAGGCTGGTGACTACTGTGTCAGTGGGGCTCCTTATCCATTGCAGCTTTTATTCTGAGCTTTATAGGAGCTATTCATGGTTCTGAACTCCATCCCCAAAATAGGTTCACCACTATGGAGCACCATGGATAGCTCCCATGAAGCTCAGGATAAAAGCTGCAATGGATAAGGAGTCCCACTGAAACGGGAGCCACCAGTCTCCATTGCCTAAACTTCTTTAGAGAGAGGCTGGTGGAGGCAGATGCCTGGCTTAGGCACCAGCATGCAGACTGGTAAACCTAGTCTAATTTGTGAGTGTCAAATGCCACTTCTCCCAAGTCTCAAGACTTTCAAAATCATTTCCTCAGCCTTGTCTTGATGCAGACTCAATCTGCTGTTTAGATCTCTTATCTTTTATCCTGGTGACTCAGCTCTTCCGAATGTGATTATCGGATAGATGTCTAATGCTTCTGTGAAATCTACTTAGCTCGTGTTCCTCCAGTCTTATGGTGTTGAGTTCAATAGGTTAATTATAGGTTAGAACTGAAAGGGGGGGGGAGTCACCAAGATTGGGAGGGAAGGAAAGAAGGTAGAGCATAAAAAGGAATTCAGTGTTTAGAATTTAGTTCTTTGCTGATTATTGTTCAATGGTGACCAAGGTGGGACTGGAAATTGATTGATTATTTACTTTATTTATTCATTATAATTATACCCTGCCCTTTCTCCAAGGAGCTCAGGTCACGGTTCTTCCCACCCTAATTCCCTTTATCTTCCAAGCAACTCCATGTGGTAGTAGGTTAGGCTGAAGAGATGGTGACTGAAGACCTAAAGATCACCCAGTCAGGTTCATGGCTGAGTGGAGATTTGAACCCAGGTCTCTGAGACTAGCATTCTAAGTGCCAGCCCACACTGGCTCTGAAGATCAGCTAAGTATGTGTCCTGGTATTCATTTTCCGTGTGTAGTACACACAATGAGGAACACATGAGCTAGCCACAGCTGATTTTTAGGATCACAGCAGTGCATACTCATCTTCCTAGTGCTGACTGCAGCTGCTTCATCTTCCATTCCATGTCACAGAGTTAAGTCTCACCTTGATCTGTAAGCACATTTGGGAAGGCTGAGCCTGAGCCAAATCTCTGCAAATGTGAATGGCAGAAGAAACCCATTTGTTTTATTTCTGTTATACATTTGTGGGATTGTTTATTAAGTATGTGAATGAACAGCAAGCCACACAGAAAGAGGGAAGATCAAGAAAGAACTGAAGGAGTGGAGAGAAGCTAAGTTGAAACTTAGTACGTAAATAAAACAAACACTTGCAAGACTAAATCTTTAAAAATTGCATTATCCCAGAGCTCAGGTGATTGGCTTCTCTCTCCCTCTCCTTCCCTCCCTCCCTCTCTCCTGTTTGTCTGAGTATTGTCTCTTTTCCCCACTCATAGATACAAAACTTATGTTGTTTCGACTGAAGCACAGTGCCTAAAAAGAAAAGAATTTAAGACACTCAAGTATTTTGCTTCAGGAAATCTGTTCTTAGTCTTCACAATGACCTCTCTCAGGCACTTCAGCGCACATTAAACACCACAGAAAGATCATGACCAAATCACGATTCCCAAGGTATTTAGTTTCTGCTCACAAGATGTGTGCGTGCGTGCGTGCATTTAAAATCATTACATGACTTCAGAATGGTACAGCATCCCTTACTAGTAGCACCAGAGATAATTGAGATGGTTTAAGCCAAGCTACATGTGATGGCAGCGGACCCCTGTCTGTAAATGTGGCTCTGCTTTAATCATCTGTAAAGTGGGCGGGTGGATGTGCAATGTAAAGCATAGGAGAGGCTGCTGAATCCATTCCTTCTGACGCTTTTGCCCCTGTTGCTCCGGTCTCTGAGTCAGAGCATCCCTTCTGGTATCAAAGCCCAGCTAGTGGGAGGGGAATGAGCTCAACAAATGGACTGTGGGAGAAAAGCAGTGGGAGGATAGAAGGGTTCACCTCCTGAGTCCACCTCCCATCAATAATAATAATAATAATAATTAATATCATCATCATCATTATCATTATTATTCAACCACAACTATAATGGTTGTATCCAATGGTGGCTTTGTCTTAGCAGAAAATGCTTCTGCTCGTGCAAGAAATTGGTGCACTGTCACCAATGTGCTAATAATGTGCTGGGGCACCCCGGTTGTGGAATGAGCTTCCCAGAGTGGCTCACCTGGCACCTACCCTGTGCTCTTTTCGGCACCAGGTGAAGATATTTTTTTGGTATTATTATTTTCCCAGGCATTTTAGTTTTTCAGTTTCTGTTTTAAATCTGGTATTGTATTTTAAATCTGATATTGTATTTTAAATCTTTGCATTGCAGCTAGGTTCTATTTGGTTATTATTAATTTTTTATTTTTATACCATAGTTTTAAATGTTTAAATGTTTATATTGCATTTCATCATCTTGTATTTTGTGGTTTGAATTGTTGTGAACCACCCAGAGAGCTTTGTCTATTGGGCGGTATCGAAATGTAATAAGTAAGTAAATAAATAAATGACAGATGCAACTGTATTTCTCCCTTTCATTTAATATCAAGGATGCTGTTGATGTTCTGAATTGGTGCCTGGCAGCAGCAATGGACTAAAGGAGGTCTGATAAACTGAGGTTCAATCCTGGCAAGACAGAAATGTTCCTGGTTAGGAAAAAGATGGACACTGGAATAGGGACTATACTGGCTTTGGATGGGGGAAGTACTGCTCTTGAAGAACCAGGTTCACCATCTGGGAATGCTTCTGGACCTGCCCTTACACCTGAATGACCAATTGGTGGCTGTGGCCAGCTGAGCCTGAGGCTGGTGTGCTAGCTGTGCCTATTCCTGAAATCAGAATAATTTCTGAAATTAGATAGATTTTTGCAATGTGCTCTACATGGGGCCACCTTTGAAGAGTCTTTGGAAGCTTCAGTAGGTCTGATTACCTTTAAAGCTCTAAATGTCTTGGTTCCAGGTTACTTGGAGGACTGCCCCTCCTCCCATACCACTCTGCCTATCCCCTAAGATCAGGAGGAGAGGGTCTTCTCCGTTTCTCACCTATCTTGGAAGCATGGTTGATGCCTTCTGAGTGTCTCCACCAATATTGTAGAACACCTTGCTTCTCTCTGGCTATCTTTTGCTGGTTGGAAAAGACATTTTTATTCTGGCAGGCTTTTATCTGCTTAGCATCTGTCTTTTATGTAAAGGGTTTTTTTATAATCTATGATCTCTGTTTTTGTTGCCATTTAATATATTTTTATTGTATTTTAAAGTACCTTTATTGCATTTAATAATATTGTGATATTAAAGTGTCACAAGCTGCCCTGAGTAGTGCATGAGCACTAGAAGGTGGGACAGAAATATCTACCGTATCTATCTATCTATCTATCTATCTATCTATCTATCTCAGGGTACCCCATTTTCTCTGATCCCCTTTATGCACTTAACCTGCACCCCACCCCTGAAAAGCTGCTCCTGAGGGTTGAAGTATCCTCCAAAACAGATGTTATATGGTGCAGAGGGCTGCAGAAGGATGGGGGGAATTGGAGACAATTTGGACAAGTGGAAATGCTTTCCACTAAGGCAGGGATGCAGAACAGAACCTGGCCCTGCTGAAGTCCCAATCTGGCCCTCTGCGGTTCCCCAGTTGGCCATGCCCCCTTTCTCCTGACCACTGATTGTTTGGTGGTTTCCCAGCTCTTGTGCAGTTTTTTCCCCAGTCTAAAAGGTTGAAATGCCTTTCCTATGGCTTAGTTATTGGCAGGAAGAGCTTTAAACTAAAATATGCTGGTATTCTTGGTATTTTTATCCTGCCCCTTTTGCCTTTGCTGCAGCAACCAATGAAATTCAACAGCGTATGTTGATGGGGATGCAGCCCTCAGGGGGCCCTAGGGGGATTGAAATTGGCCCCTGGAGCCCCTAAATTGCTCACCCTTGTTTTAAGCCATAGTTATCTTAGTAGCTGCAATCTATATTAAGGACAAAACTCAGCATTACATAGAAACACATGTAAGAAAACACTGATGGCCACCTTTGTTAGAGAAAAACTGGTTTAGAATTTGGGGCCTATTTGGATCAGAAAAGAGCTGAGTGGGGGGGGTGGCTGAACTGCAGCAGAGAAGTGGTGGTCAGGAAAAGGGTCAAGTGCTGCCCACTGTATCTACCTTAATTGAATACCACAGCCAGGGTGTGCTTCATATATCCATATCCATATTCATGCCATGAACTGTCTGGCTGCCTTAGAATAGCTATGCATTCTTTAAAAAAAGAAAAGAAAAGAATGTTTCTAGCCCTCATGGCATCTAGGAGGGTGCTTCTAGGGTAGAGCATCTGTTCTGAAGTGTCATTATTTTATTTATTTGCTGCATTTATATCCTGCCTTTTTTCCTCCAAGGAGCCCAAGGTGGCCAACATGATCCTCCTTCTCCTATTTTGTCCTCACAACAACCCTGTGAGGTAGGTTAGGCTGAGGGTCAGTGACTGGCCCAAAGTCACCCAGTGAGCTTCATGGCCGAGTGGGGACTAGAAGCAGGATCTCCCGAGTCCCAGTCCAACACTCTAATCAAGGCACACGCCTCTTTCTCCCCCTTACTCTGTATGCTTCAGTCAGCATAAGCACTGCAGTGATCTGCCATTCAAACAATAACGTTGTTCACCACAGAAAGGGCAGGTGGTGAACTACTAATCATTGGGGTATGTCACTGCAAGGTCAGCCTCGGGTTTAGCATGTAATTCCAAGTAAGCCTTTTGAAGCATATGCAGCTACAGGCCAAATCAGGTAACTGGGCTCACTGGGGAGCACTCCAAGGACTCTTTCGCTAGCTCTGTTTTCCATTAGTGTTGACAAAATAATGTCATAATGGACTGGCCGAGGAGGGAGACCAAGAAATGTTGGTGAGGCCTGATGCAGATTGCGCTCAACTGTGCCCAAAGAAGGACTTCCAAAATTGGAACCCAACTTGGAGCGGGGGGGGGGGGGAATGTCCTTAGAGGATGGACAGTGTGGGGTGAAAAACAGCAAGTGTGGAAGGGTTCAGCCACACACCCCACACCCCACAGTGCTTTAATTTGCACACTTTTCATTGATTCTTCACTTTGATACAGATAATGTTACTGCCCTCAGTTGGCAAATATATGTGTGTAGAGCAGGGCTCTCCAACCTTGGGTCCCCAGATGTTGCTGGACTACAACTCCCAGAATCCCTTGCCATTAGCCATGCTGGCTGGGTATGGCTGTGAGCTGTAGGCCAGCAACATCTGGGGACCCAAGGTTGGAGAGCCCTGGTGTAGAGGATAAAAGGGTGCAGAGGGGGGCGTTTGTAAATAGGGAGGCAAAAACAACATGAAATGCATGGGGGAGCATTACATTAGCTCTGTCACATTTCCATGCAGAGTCCAAATGTTTGCAAGGTAAGAACAGAAGTAAGGGAAGCAGAACAAGCTACATCTGGGATGCGGAACTTCTTTCAGCCCCGAGGGATGAATTCAGTTTTAGAGAAACTCTTGGTGGTGGTGGGGGGGGACGTTCCAGTGGTGGACAGGGAGAGGGTCCAAAATATCAGAAATATCAGCATATTTTAGCTTAAAGCTGTTACTGCCAGTCACTGAGCCTTAGGAGAGGCATTTAAATAAATAGATGATGATGATGATGATGATGATGATGATGATGATTTAACCCTTTTAGAATGGGGGGAAATGTGCAAAAAGCAGAGAAACACCAAATGATCAAAGGCTGGGGGGCAGGGAGTGACAACCACTTGGTGTCATGGAGAAGGGGGTGTCGTCATCTGGGAAACAACAGAGGGGTAGATGTGGTCCCCAGGAGGGCTGGCAGTTCAGCACCCCTGTACTGCATGAACAAATGTCCTGTTTCCTATTTATTGTTTAAGTAAAGTTCCTATGTAGGAAGATGGCAACTTCACTGCCACTCTCATCTTTCCACCATATGACACATAAAGACAACAATGTGAATTGTCAGACAAATAGGGTACAGGAAATTTCTGTCTACTCTTTCACTAAGCCCTCCGCAAGGAACTCCGCACTATGTACTATAAACGGTCTCCCAGCCAAGGAACGCACAGTGCACTTACCGCTTCAGTAACAAGGACAGGCACAAAAATGATGTCAACATTACTTGGCAGTTCAAGAATTGGATTGATACATTCAGCCAGCCAGCCAGCAATATGATGCATTCTGACCAACTGGGTACATTCAGCCAGCCAAGCAGGCCTTTCCCTAAAAGGCGACTTATAAATCTGTTAAATGAATAATAAATAAATGGGCTTGGAGATGAATTACAAAATTGTTTAAAGTGTCAGTAAATCTTCATGTTTCTGCGCTCAGAGACTATCCATGTTACATTCAGAAATCCATAAATGGTGAAATGCGAATCTGGCCCTTAGAAACACATTTAATTTTAATGGCAGAAAGGGATACCAAATCAATACATAATTTAAAGCTTCTCATCAAGCAGCAAAACAGAGAATCAATCTAATCTTCCCGGTTTCCCTTTACACTTCATTTATCGAACTGGTATGGGGGATCCCCAAAATCCTGTCACACCCCACCTCTCAATAGGCTCTCAAGCTTGCCCTCCTCTTTGGGATCTCTGCGTGCACTTACATAAGGTTGGGGGTTTCTTTTCCACTAACCCTCACCCTTACACCTCTCACACTGACTTTGGGATGTCTAATCCCTACCTTATACCTCTTTGACCAGTACAATAAGCACAGCTTCCCACACAGGATGTTTCAAATAACAAAGAAAAGTTTATTTTAAAACACAAGTTCCAGAAATAAGTTTCAGGTGTAAGTTTCAGTCAATCCTAAGTAATGTATTATCTTATCCTAGTACCAATCCTCCCTCAACAACTGTTCCCAATATCAATCCCTGCACTCACTAGTTAAAGTCTTGATAATCCTAATATAATCGCTCAACTCTCTCCAGTCAGCTTCACAGACTCCCAAACGACACTCCAGCACTTCACACACTCCTGTACTCCCTCTTCCCCACACACTCTCTTTTTCTGGACACTCCTGTCTGAACGGCACCTGGCTGTGCAGAGGGAGAGGAGACAGAGTGCAGGGCCATTCCGCCAGCCCTGCCAGAAGAATTAATTAATTCTGCCCCCTTCTTCCCTCCCCATTCCTTTTTCCTTGCATGTCGTGCCTTTTTAGATTGTAAGCCTGTGGGCAGGGACTGTCTTGTTTAATTGATTGTACGTAAGCCTGTTCTGGGAGTCTTTTTGGCCGAGGAGTGGCATAAAGATATTTCAAATAAACGAATAAGCCAATGTATGTCTGCTGCCATAATTGATATCTAGCCCTGTGCCAAAAGAGGAGTCCTTTTCACAGGGGGCAAAAATCTTTCGCCTTCTGTAAAAAGGGGATCTTTTGTTCATCCATGCTGTAGGGCAGGGAGGAAAGGAATGTGTCCTCCCCACGGTGCCAATGTAACCAGCAGGGAGGGTGGGTGGGTGGGTGCGGGATTCATTGCCTGGTGCAGTGTGGAGTGGGAAGTAGGGATGGAAAAATCTGCCCATTTTGGTTTCTTTCAGTTTCTCATCTTTCCAGTATTAAATTGGTTTATCTTGAACTGAGTTTCTCCAGTATTAAGCCAGGTTCCTCACAAAGTGCAAGATATTTTTTTTAAAGTTCACATCAGAATTCATAAGCATTTTTGTGCACATCTCTCCTAATACATTCATTTTTGTATGCATTTTCGCCTAATATACCCATGTTGCAAGCCATTTTCCTAATATGACACATTTTTAACATATTTCCCCTAATATACACATTTTTTGATTGCGAACTCCATTGCAAAATTCCAAGAAGTGAGAATTTTCAGAAGGATTGCTGGGTTTTAGTTTGCATAGAGGTTTAAAAGTGCAAAATTAGGTAAGTTCACATTACTAAGGAAGGATTTTTGGAAATTCCGTCCCTAAGGGGGTGATAAAAGGGGGCAAAATCGCCCCACTCTCATATCTCATATGGGCAAAACAACAGGGCAGCAGTTATGCAAATCGACCTCACCTCAGAATTCCTGCAGGAGCCAATAGGAGCAGTTATGCAAATAGCCCATAGGACACTTAGAATGTTCGTATGAATTCCTACAGGGGCCAATAGAGCTGGGTATGCAAATCTCCCCTCGGCCATTTAGAATGTTCTCTGAGGGAGTGAAAAGGCAGGGAAACTTTTTAAATAACTGCCTGACTGAATGACTGCTGTGGGGGGGGGGGGGGCGTCATCGCATAGGCTCCATCACGTTTTGACGGATCCGCCCCAAACTTGGCACGCATACTCTCCATCACCCAAGGACAAAGACTGGTGGGTTCAAATCTCCGAAAAACCCTCGCTGCGCCTGTACGGCTTAAAATAGATGAGAGCCAATAGCGTCACTTGGAATGTTCTCAGGGGCCATTCAGGAGTGGTATGCAAATCGCTCCAACGACATATAGAATGTTCGTAAGAACTGCCACAGGGGCCAATCAGGAGCGGATATGCAAATCTCTCCTGCATCAAAACAGAATGTTCATATGAACCACCGGGGCAGAGCTGGGATTTCATTGTTGGGTAGTCCGGGGGGGGGGGCAAGCTGGGATTACATTGTTGGGTAGTCCCAAGGGGGAGGGGCAAGCAGGGATTTCATTGTTGTGTAGTCCGAGGGGGGAGCTGGGATTTCATTGTGCAGTCCCAGTGGGGGGGAGCAGGGATTTCATTGTGCAGTCCCGGAGGGAGGGAGCAGGAATATCATCGTGCAGTCCGGGGGGGGGCACAGGGATTTCACTGTGTAGTCCTGGGGGAGCTGTGATTTCATTGTGTAGTCCCGGGAGGGCAGGGATTTCATTGTGTAGTCCAGGGAGGGAAGCAGGGATTTCATTGTGTAGTCCCAGGGGAGGGGAGCAGGAATTTCATTGTGTAGTCCTGGGGGAGCAGGTAGTCCCGGGGGAGCTGGTAGTCCTGGGGGAGCTAGGATTCCATTATGTAGTCCCGGGGGACCTTTCCTATGGAGCGATTCAAAACAGCGGTCAGCGACCTTAAGGAATTTCGAACGAATAGTGCCTACTGGAAAATGATGACCCGTGCAAACTTGGCACGGTCACTCTTCATCACGCGAGCGAAGCCGTGGGCAAAATCTAGTGCAGTATAAAAGGTAGATTAACTGCTCTCATGCTAAAATACACTGCAGTGCTTTGGGACAAGTTAATCTTGAACATCTACAGTACTACACCTTTCAACTTTATTGCAATTTTTTCTTGTCTCTGAGATCTCTTCCTGCCAATGAAATCTGAAAAGTTGCCCCAGGGCTAAACACTCATTACAATCTCTTGTGGTATTGGCACCAACTTTCCAGTTCTACAGTAATGGGCAACGTCAGCACCTCAGGTTCATTTTGTTGCTCTGTAGTATCTCTTCATAGAATATGAAGATCTCAGTGTATTTCAGAAGGCAACTCATTCCTGAATTGGACTCAACTTGGTCTAAATTGCAGATTATGGGTTGGATTCAGATTTAGTTATAATTAGAGTATACCAGATGAAATCAATGGGTCTACTCTATTTATTTATTTATTTTTATTTATTTATTACATTTATACCCTGCCTTTTTTCCTGCAAGGAACTCAAGGCGGCTTGCATAATCCTCCTCCTCTCCATGTTATCCTCAGAACAACCCTGTGAGGTAGGTTAGGCTGAGAGTCAGTGACTGGCCCAAAGTCACCCAGTGAGTTTCATGACTGAGCGGGGACTAGAACCCGGATCTCCCGAGTGCCAGTCCAACACTCTCACCACTACGCCACACTGGCACTCTAAATATGACTAAATATGGATCCAACCCTAGGCATGCAAAATGGTTCTTAAAGGGAGGTGATTTAGGGATGTGCCAATGTTTTACCTGAGGGGAAAAAACAGGGCAGAAATTAAGTGCTTCCTGGGGAGAAAAAAAAAAGTCCAAACATACATTTTTAAAGGGGGGTGGTGGTGGTGGTGGTGGTGTTTGTTTGCAGCCACTTTGTTCTCAGCAGATTCTCCAATACAATTTTCTGCTCATTCATGACATGATCCCAGAGAATCAGATGAAATCATGCTATATAGTAGCTAAATCAGATTTGGCCCTGTGATGTTGTCACTGAGGGCAAATGTATTGCACTAATTGGGGGCCACATCCCTGCATTATTAAGGCAACTAGGCAATGTTCTGTGTCTTCCCACTAGGGATGAGTGAGAAATTGGTTCAGTTTGAACGTCTTCGTCATAAAAGCAATGTTCCTTCAAAATGTCACGATCCTAGATTAAATGGTTTGAACTGGGTGTTTATGAGTCAGTCAGTCAGTCCACTTTCTTTTATATATATAGATAATAATCAGTGACATAGGTACCCCTGGGGAATAATCACAAGTGTGGATTAATGACATCCTCCAGTATAAGGAGGATGTCAGATCTGGCCACAGCGACACATGCCATTTGGACTACTGTAACATGTTCCATGTGGGCCTGTCTTTGAAAAGTGTTGGGATTCAGCTGGTCCCAAATGCTGTGGACAGGCTATTGGCTGGGGCCACTTACAGGGAACGTGTGACTCTCTCATTACAACAGTTTCACTGATTACCAGTCTGTTCCTGGTCATCATTCAAAGTTTTGGTTATGACTTATAAAACCCTACACGGCTTAGGACCAGGCTATTTAAAAGAATGTACTCTCCCATATGAGCTTTCCTAGGTTTCAAGATCCTCAGGACAGCCCTTCTCTCTGTCCTGCCACTGTCAGAGGCACATTTGGTGGGAACATGAGAGAGGGCCTTCTTGGTGGCTGCTCCCAGGCTTTGGAATTCCCTGGAAAGTGAAGCCAGGCTGGCTTCACTTCTGTTGTCCTTCCGCTAGCAGGCAAAGACATTTCATTCAGACAGACATTTGGCATCTGATAGCTTCTTTGCTGCTGAAGTTGGTTTTAATTTGGTAAGTGCTGTTATTTCTTTCTTACTGATGTGTTTTAGATGTGTTTTCATTGGATATATTTTTATTTTATGAGTGTCAATGTTTTAATTATAACTTTGTTATCTTGACTGCATTTCATAGTTAGCCACTTGAACACTATTTTTTTTTAGTGGAAAAGGTGGGATATAAGTAAATGCAATAAACTGAAACATGTGAAATACTGTGCAAGGTTTCTGGTTCTGAATATGGTAAAGATGGCAAGATGGTGAACACCTGATGAAGAGTTCTGAAGATCCTGAAAGCTTGCGCGGTATTTTGTAACCTCTGAGTTGGCTAATAAAAGTATTACACTATTATGAATGTGAGCATTTTCCTTTTATCCGCCATGGCTACCGTCACTCATTATGGGGTGGATGGGACACTGCTTCCTGACCCACCCTAAATGATTCCAAAACACAGATAGTGTAATACTTTTCTTAGGCCAAGTCAAAGATCACAAAAAATGTGCACCCTTTTGAGATCTCCAGATTTCTTCATCAGGCAAGCAGGTTGGGGGTGGGGGTGGAATAGAAGGCAGGGGAGGGGGGAGGGCTGACTGGATGTTGTAGTCAGAACAGGGCCAGTGCAAGGCAGTTTGGTGCCCTAGGCAAGATCAGATACTTAGCGCCCCCCCTTCCCACTTGAGCCCTCCCTCCAGCCCTATGCTCCTGGCGCCCCCTTTAGCCCAGGCGCCTAGTTGGCCTAATGGTAGCACCGGCCCTGAGTCAGAATGTCCCTTAATGATGCCTCTTTAGCAAGTCCCATTGATAGAAGCCAGTATGGTGTAGTGGTTACAATGTTGGACTAGGACAGGGGAGATCCGGGTTTCATAGATCATAGAGCTGGAAGGAGCCTACCAGGCTATCGAGTCCAACCCCCTGCTCAATGCAGGAAACTAGAGGTAGGGTCTCCCATCCAAGTAATAACCATGGCAGTCCATTCTGCCATGAATCTCACTGGATGACTTTGAGCCAGCCACTGACTCTCAGCCTAGCCTAGCTCACAGGGCTTTGTGAGGATAAAATGGAGAGGAGGATCATGTATGCCACTTGGGCTCCTTGGAGAAAAGGCGGGATATAAATGTAAAATAAATAAATAACAAATAGATTCAATACAGTCATGCCTTGGATTGAGAGCATAATTCATTCCGGAAATGTGCTTGTAATCCAAAACACTCTTATATCAAAACGAAATCCCCCCAAAAAAATGTGTACAGAGATTTTTAATTTAAACCGTACTACAGTACTTGCATTGCAAGACGTCGCTTGTATATCAAGTAATAAATAAATAAATAAATATTTAAAAATTTGCTTGTCTTGCAAAACGCTCTCAAACCAAGTACTTGCAATCCAAGGTATTACTGTACTATGCATTGGATAGTAGGATGCATTTGCCAAGGAAACTGAGATGTGCCACAAATCAGAATGCCTTATTCTAAAATAAAGGTCTGTTTTTTAAATGACATGAATGACCAAAGGGAAAAACATATGCACATGCACACACGCACGCACGCACACAGCCTATCAGATGAACTTCTTTCTTGTGTCATAGCAATTCTGTTCAGTTCACACCAGACCTCTACATCAACAAAGGTGACTTTGGCTTACATAATTTTTATATGTGCTTTGAATCTTGTTGACAGTAAATGCAACCTAAAGCTGTTTCACCTGCTAGGTGAAGGCAGGTGTCTCCACCTGAATCTTACTATGGAGATAAAAAAAATGCTGAGTCTGACCCCATTTGTGTTCCTTAATGTTTACTGTAAATCAAAACATCCTCAGAGCACATGGAAATGATGGTTGGAAGAGTAAGTGACACCAAGTTGTTGGTTTTTTTTTAATGCTTTGCTCCTGTTATGTCACTGAGAGGGTGAAGCATTAAACTTGCCTGCATTTTTAGGAATTACAAGCACTAGTGGAAATATAAACAACGGCTTTATCTTTAGTCAACCCAATGCTGCATCAAACCCAATAGAGTCAGCCTTGAAGGCAAGCTGCACTTAGTACCCTCCTCCCATGAAGAACTGAGGCTACAGAACACAGGATTACACCCAACCGTGGAAGCTTCATCTGAAGAAACAGCATGAAGTCATTCAGTGTCTCCTAAAAACAGATGCAAAGATCGTTGAGACAAGAGGTGAACTTGAGGGCATAGAAGCATCCCAGACTGGGTGAAAAGTCACTGCATATTCACAATTTGTGGTGACTATATATACCACTGGTTACAAAGAGAGCTATACCCCACTATTCCCAAGGTTACTCTGGGGAATCTCTAAATGAGAGGAAGAAAAGGATGCTGATTTGTGTCGGTGCCTCAAACGTGCAGAGCTGCAGTGTGCATTTCAGGAAGAAGATGTACAGCAAGCACTTAAAGCAAGATGTCTCCAATGGCTTGCAGGAGACAGAGCTGGGCTAGTTCCAAATATTTTGCTGGTGAGAAAAAGTTCGTAGTGTATAATTTGAGAGGCACACTTCAGGATGCCTTGCAGTGCTATCTGGATCATGGGGTTTACGTCTGAACTGGGGATTGCACTGGGGAATGCAGTGCAGAATCCCAGTAGTGCACCCAGCCAGTATACTCTAGCATGGGAGGGGGGAACATGTGGTCCACTAGAAGTTGTTGGACTTCAACTCCCATCCGGCCCTGCTAGCATGGCCAATGTTTGGGGGAAATGGGAATTGTAATCCAACAAAATCTGGAGGGCCAGAGGCACCGCACCTCTATTCTAGGACACTGGGGCATGTCACCGACTGAATCTGGGATTGGGTGCAGAGTCAGACTGCAGTACACTCAGCATCTTTGTGACATCACAATGGATGCTGGGCACACCTCCCAGGCTTAGGTGGAGTTCATGACCCCAAAGGCACATCCTAGCTTCGTTTGTGATGATGCAGAAGATGCCATCGCACATTGTTTAAAATCCTTCATGTTTACTAGCTATGGACTTACTTGGTTCAGGTGTCAGAAAGTCTATATAATGTCTGGTAAATTGATATCCTTGGAGGGTAAACAAAGTGTGAAGCTTACCAGGACCTGTCCACAGGAATGTTTCAGGATCCACAAATAATACCGAACATTCCTTCATAGCTCTTCTTCCCTAAAGTAACCAAAAAGAATATGATCAATAGGCAACATTCTGTCATTAGACAAAGTGTGTAAGGTGTGTGTGTGTGTGTGTGTGGGAATCTTTTTCATACTGAAAAATTGTATTCCTAAAGAATTCTGTGGAACAATTGATCATTATACACTTGGTCCTAATATTGCATCATATGAACACAAAAATAAAACAAATAAATATGAATACATGCTGAGTAGGAGAAGACTCAGAAGGGTGAGGGACTTGGTTGATCTCAGTACATACATGGGAGTCCTCAGGTGAGAAAGGTTGATATAGATGTTTATTTACAAATGAATGCCAGAGACAGACATCAGGAAATATATTCCAATGGGATCTTCTACAACTAATCTCACTTTTAAGCTCACATGCAGTAATAATATATAGTACAAATGGGTCTTATATACATCATACTCACGATTTTACAGCTAAGAGAAATAAGTGTCTTCTATTATCCAGACTCTCTTGGATAGCCTCCCAGAACCAAACAATAGTAGCTTTCCACAGTATTTGTTATGGCAATAATGAGCAGGTAACAGGCAGATCTATGTGGGTTTCTCCCAAGCGTGTTTTACAACAGATGCCATTATTTTTACTTTGTTCTGTAAGGGTATCAGAACTGCCTTATTTGATCGAAACAAGGTTCCTCTAGTCCAGCATGTTGTGTCCAAACAGTATCAGCCAGCCATAGCCAGACTGAAACTCACCAGCAGGGCACAACAGTGATGGGTGCCCCTTGTTGTTTCTGGACTTCCGCTCAGCATGGCAAGCTCAACAGCTTTGTCATACAAGTCAATCTCAGTCATCAGGGATGCTCTAAACCTGTCTATCAGCCATGATGATCCCAAAGCTTTTTGTGGAAGAGCCATTCAGAATCTCAGGGATTCCCTTCGCCCCTCGAAGTATCCCTGAAACAGTTCTTTCTGCTTTGTTTGCCATTCCCCCTCTGTGTGCGACTGGGGGCATCACTGTGTTTTTACATTGTAGTATTAGAACACTGAGCTTCCAGTAAAGTGGAGCATGCTTAGTTTGTTCTAGAATCAAGTGAGACATTAGACTGCAAACAAGTCCCAAAGTATCTCAGGAAAGGGGTATGGTGTTTGTTTTTTAAGCGAGACTTGCATCTCTAACTGGGCACAATCCTAAGCATGTTTAGACAGAAAAAAGACCTAAAACTCCCAGCATGCCCCAGCCAGCATGGCTGGCTGGGGCATGCTGGGGGTTATAGGACCTGAACATGCATAGGATCATAGCATAAATCTCCATGTGAGGTTTGCAGAAAACCCAGAGAAGCTTGCACTGAACTTCCAGAACCATTCTAATAGACTCCTGATCTCTAATAGCTTCCAATTTTATAGTTGCTGTATGCATATATACGGTGCTTGTGAAATGCTTGTCCCTCAACCAGCTGCCGCCACCACCACCCCACCAACCTGATGCCCTCCAGATGCTTGGATTTCAGTTCCCATCAGCTTCAGCAAGCAAGGGCAATGGTGAGGAATCCTGGGAGTTGTAACCCCAAACACCTGGAGGGTAGCAAGTTGGAAGATGTTAGTACAGCCTTCCTAACCTGGAGTCCCCAGATGTTGTTGGACTACAGTTCCCATCCTTCCTGATCATTCACCATGCTGGCTGGAGACGATGGGGATTATAGGTCCCACAACATCTGGGGACCCCAGGTTGGAAAAGGCATGTGTTAAGATCTTCTGCTGAGGCCCTTCTCCGGGTATCCTGACAATCAGAAATAAAGTAGATGGTGACCAGGGAGAGGATCTTTTCAGCTGTGGCACCCTACTTATGGATAACTCACTCGCCAAAGAAGCATGCCTGGCAGCTACTTCATTATCCTTTAGGTGCCAATGTTTTTATTCTCACAGGCATTTATCTGTCTTTTATTTACTGTGCAATATTCTTGGTCATTTTTAAGTGTCTTTAGTACTTTCGTCTTTCAACTGGTTTCTGTCTTGTGTTGTATTTATTGTTTCTGGGTTGGATCCAGGATCTGCCTTCTGTGAGTGGAAGGGACTT